>JADWOT020000001.1:3118105-3850243 GCA_036345935.2 Taenia hydatigena | reverse complement strand
TCACGGAGGCGGCGAGCTAAGCCACCACCAAGACCTCCCACGACGGAACCCCAGTACCGTATTCCCACCTACGTCCCCATTCTTCGCGCTCCTTTCAACGCAACCACAAAACCACGGAATGCGACAAACCCCCCGAAGTACAGCGACATGCCACGCCCCACCTGTCACCCATATCTCATCCCTGCTCGCACTCAAGCATTCAGGCCGATTACTCCTTCATCTGATGTCTCAAATTAGCTAACAATGAAACTAAGAATACTTCAATCTATCTCGCGGAAATATAAGTAAGCAAGACCACTCAGCGTCCTCAAAACGGAGGAGGCCACACCCACCCACTCCCCAGCCCCCAACCTCCGTAGGCCTACCTACCTACCTACCTCATCGTCCATGTCGCCATATTTTATGCTTGTCGCCCCTGCAAACTGAAATGGACACCCATTTGTGAGAGAAGGAAGTCCCAACAATGGCAAAAAGACCCCAATCAAGAATAAGAGAAGGAAGAGATAAATGGTGACAGCCTCGACAAGGCGACGCGGTAGAATGAGATATTGGTGGAGACGGCTCAATGAAAGATAGAGATGTTTCATCGCTGGATTCGCCAGAGCCAGAAGAAACTCGCACGGACATTGGGTTAAGAATCCTATGAACACAGCCCTGAATGAAGAACAATTAGAATAAAGATGAGAAGTATAACGCTGAAACCGGCAAGACCCTAAATCACAGAAAAACGGAGAAGGCATATTTAGGATTACCACTTACAGACAAAAGTCTAACGAAAAATCCAAGGCGACGAGCCGCTAATCGCCAGGATCCCATGGCTTTCACGACGAGAGGAAATCCGTTGCATTGCATTATGTGTGTTTCAATAAACCAACTTTGAAAGTGGAACCTCACATTTGACGGACCACGAGGGCGACGGACTAAAATGAAGACGGAAAAAAGGAAAGTGGAGGAGGCGCTTTTCACCAACTTGGTCCTTTTCAATGCGTCGTTTTGACTGCCTCGTCAAGCCAACATCAGCCCATTAACATTTAGTATCAGTCCTCCATTATGGATAAAAAAGACATCCAGACCATAAAATTACGCCCAAAATGCTCGAGACACGTCCCTTAAGTCGCGTTTCAATTCTAACAAGGTGGAGTTTATGGATGTTTAAGAAGACTACGATCCATGCAAACCACCACTGCGCCTACACGAGAAACTATTTAAACGTCACGTCACAACTGCTCTGTTATTTTAAATAAATTTTGCAAAAGGAACAGTAGCACCACAGCAAACTCATGGAGTGCAAAGCAAGAAAAACAGAAATATGGGTTCTAGCTATCATATCCGATTAGCTCAGATAGAATCTACGGAAGTTATTTCTATTCAGATTAAGAGCTTGCGCCGGTTAAGCTTCAAAAATCCAGCTGCACGTTTAGAAATGGAAAACCTCTTCCTCTCTTCAGAATCGAGCCAAAATTCGTCCCCAATCGCTATCGCCGGTTCCTGCGATAAGACTCATCCTGACATGCAGAGGAATCTACCCGCACCTATTTAAAATTACAAGGGTTGAAGCTTAGATGCCTGATAAGTTTAAATTATTTATATGTTCCCCACAAGTGATAAGGTTACACCCATCTCCATTCAAATATCAAGCAAAGAATGCGAAAAAAACTGCCTCCACAGTAGCCCTATGTCCCAAAATCCCACCCAGTAGTCAGTAATCGTTAATGCACAGAACCACTAAGTTCCCAAACTCGAACCACAGTAAGGTCATCCCAAAAGGCAGACACTCAGAAAGACTTGACACTTCCTGCAGTCAACATTTAATACAACCTCTTCAGTCGTAATCAAGGAATGACCTTTTCCAAAAAGATAACAAACTGCCACAAATTCAAAAAAAATGACCACAAAAGCCTACCAATATTTGCAAAAAGTACAGCTGCATGCAGCACTAGTGCCAGCCCAAATGACGTTCTTCAAGTTTATTAGGATAAGCCTTTCCAAAACTGGACATCGACAATCAATTCCATAAAACTGACTTCGCACCACCTTGTAACGCCCGAAATGTGCGCCAAACACCTACTTCTGCGCATAAAGCTACAGGTAAAAGGATGAGAGGATATCGCAGGGAAGAAACCCACGCACCTTACGAATTTAAACGAAGCAAACCGAGGAATTGAGCCTAAACCAAGCCAATGATAAGATGGGCTATATCAGCATACGACCTTCGGAGTGGTTAAGCAGAGATAATTAAATGTTTAAAGTGAATTGCCTTTATGCACAATTAACAGGCCTAATTTTACTCGTGGATTAATTAATCACTTTTTCGACGGATCGTAATGCATTGTGAGTGCCAAAATGTGCACATTATTAGAAGTAAAAGTTTATTACCTGGACAAGTAACTTATAAGTCAAGTCATTTTTAGATTCGGTCTAACCCACTTTATCTAAGTAACTTGCGCTATTTATACAAGCATGTGCCTCACATAGGAGGTGTAGCGGCCCGAGACTTCCTTGAAGGCAAATGAAGGCATACACTAGCGCAGAATGTGTATTCAACAAACAGAGGGAATGCGGCCGCTGGCATTTCCTCGAGGTCAGTCCAAGCGGCGAGAATGATATGGCTACACAAGTGACCGGAACCAGGCAGTCAGAACAAACAAAGTGGTACAGTAAGCTTAGACTTTACTTACACTTATTTTGCATGCGACAGTTGTATGTTTTGGATTCGTGATCGCGTTCCATGCTCCAGCGAAACATTTTGCCTTGTGCGCTCAAAATTTGACCTTCCTGCTGATTCGTCTTATTTCAGAAGTGCCATGAAGCACAATGCAATCGCACGAGGAGTTCATTTTACTTTTATTCTTATGCAATCCCGGGGAATTAATTGCCAGGATTACTCTCTCGGAGATGAAGTCCTGATGGTATTACTGCTTTTACACTAGTCAATGTACTGCTGAGGCACCACTTTAGTGTGTATTTGTTACGCTGTGTGTTACCGTGAGTTATTTGGGTATTACCACGTTTATGATTGGCATCTCAAGAGGCAGAAAGTGGTTTAACCGAATTGGGTTTTCCATTGCAAAGGGAATAAAAATAAATTAGCTGGCTTACAAGCACTTTTGTTCAGTCGCATCGCTCTTGTGAATCTCGAAGCCTGGACATGTTACATCGCCAACTCTGTTATGCACGTCTTCGTTGTCCACCGCTTTTATCTAATTTCGACCATTCCTTCCTAGTCGTTTTGTGCTCACCCAACACATGTTGTAAGCGTTAAGGGAAATACCAACAGCAAGAAAGAAGGAAGATTAAATACGAGCAAAATATATTCACACTAAAAACATGTGTCATGGTAGTGGCGATGGAAATGGGGTGTAACATCGCAACGCTCGATAGTTAACTTAAGTCATTTGTGTGGGGGAGGGGTGAAGAGTCGTTGACATCGGATGAAGTATCGGAGCCAACGTGCGTCCGCAGTGCGTCCTGCATCAAGTCGGGATAGTCGGCGTCAACGTACACCGGCGTGTACGATTGCTGTGGTGACGAGGGTTCGTCCTGTGAAGTCGAGCTGTCCATTGTTTGGTTGTGATGAGGTACACTCACCCACCTACAGAAAGTAAATCCACAGATCACATTCAATACATCAAACAATCCCAACTCACAACAGCGTACTCTTGGTGATGTGCTTGATTTCACATAAATATTAATTCCTTGTCTAAAATGTCTGACAATCTGACTGTGCGAAATTGTAGACAGATATTGCCAGTGCCAATAAAACGGAAATGGTTGATGTAAAGACGCTTTGTGGTGGCTGTTGTGTGTTGAATGGTGGTGGTTGTGATAGGTGGTGGTGGTGGTGGTGTGGTCGGTGTGTGTGGGTGGTTGCAACTAACGTGTGGTGGGGATGTTCGGTGTTAGGTACTGGTGGTAGGTGGTGGTGGTGGTAGGTCGGTGGTCGTGGTGGTCGGTGTGGATGTGGTGAGTGGTGGTGGTTGGTGGTGGTGGTGGTGGTGGGTGGTGGTGGTGGTGGTGGTGGTGGTGGTGGTGGTGGTGGTGGTGGTGGTGGTGGTGGTGGTGGTGGTGGTGGTGGTGGTGGTGGTGCAAATTCAACTCCATACGCAGAGTATGTGTAAGGTGACTGTGGAATCCCACGACGATGATGAATGAATGAAACCACATTTTTTGAAAAACAGCAAGAAATTTTAACAATATGGAAGGTCGCAAAAGGAAAGTGTCACATCGACGGGACGTCAATGGAAAACATTTAAACGTGCTATCGGCAAATCATAGTGATTTCACTGCTCTCTAACGGAACCACCGCCCCAGTGTGAGAGTTGTCACCACCGAAATGACGAAATGCCAAAAACAAAGTAAGCAATTCATATCAGTAGGCTTGCGCGATCTGTTTTGGAATGATTTCTTACTCTTGCTGTTACACCCAACAAGTGGATAAGGAAGCATAAACTCAGTTGTACTTGCACTGAGGATAGGTAACGCAGCCGACGGATATAAATAAATAATCGCAGAATTGATGCACGAGCACAGGAAAAAAGGACTGAAAACAATTAAGACAGAGATTGGGATCTCCTTGTGTCTTGGTGTAAACCAGCTACAGGTATGTGGCTCGTTTTGTGTGTGGCGAAGTAGCTACTGTCAAAGGAGGAAAAGTGTTGTTTATAAGTGTCCTTTCATTAACACTTGATTGCCAAAAGGAAGATATCCGCGTGCAGAAAAGACGAGAAGCTTGTGAGCCGTCAAAAATACTACATGGACTCGGAGAAATTCGGTTACGGCTTTTTTTAGAAGCTTTGTTTGTATCAAGCGAAACCCGCCTACATGCAGCTACAAATGTAGTGGGACGGCGTTCACCTGGAAGGAAACAGAGGAAGCGGAATTTCGGATGAATTTATCATTCAGCAAAGTATAGGCTGTCATTAGTTTGCATTTGTGTAGGCGACGATATAGTCGAGATGTCCATTTAAGCTCGTGACTTTCTAGTCACCTTTGTTTGCACGCAGCCTCCCAAAAATGCTTAGAAGAATCTCACATCTTAATAGGTTTTTAATGAATTCGACGTTACACCTAAACAGCACCCTTTACAATCCATAATGCTCACTTATTCCTATATGAACTACATATCACTCTTAAATTTCGGTGTGCGTTTATGTCTACCAAGAATCCTACCATTTCACCTCTCTCTACTGGTAAGAACTAAACGCATTCATGATGAGCGCATCACAATTCGTATAATTCCATCATATTATAAAGTCAACATCACTTTGGTTAATATTCATATGTCGTGAAGGAATTTGATGCAAACCAAACCAGTTAACCAAGAGACCGAATCGTTGAAGCGTATTTTACTGCAGGTAATTGACTTCGACATTCCAGCTGGTATTACCTTACCCAAAGAAAGTTCATGCCTAACAGCATGGTGTGTGTAGAATAGCCATTAGGCAAACTTGTGTCAAATTCAATAGAAACCATTGTTGGGGGATCCAGGCATTTGCAGCATCTCTCCATGCAGAGGAAGACGGTAGAGACGATTTGTAAAATTGACATGTGACCATCCTCTTTTGCACTCTTCCTAAACAACCCGCACTAACGAATCCAGGGTGTCTCGGGGCTCATAGATGAAGGTGGCATATGGAAGGCTGGCTAGTAGTTTATCTGTCGTTAAACTGCCGTAATCTGCCTCTAGGTCTTTAATATATGGCAGACGCATTTAGCTGTGATGTCTCCTCCAGTTATCATTCCTCACCTTAATGAAAGTCAATTCTACAGCGTTTAGATGAAATCGCCTCACCAATCCGACCTTCACAGGTATAGACGTCATCATCAACTCTGAATCGCCTTTAGACTCTCGACTATTGTTTTTCGCAGCCCTTGTGCGACTTCAGCACCATCGTTGTATTGAATGGGCTAAGCTTACTTCCTGAACGGAAAGTAGTCAGATGGTGGTTGGCGGCTTTGCGCAGTACAATTCAACGCTGCCTTATATGCCACTATTAACTCTAATGGGAAGTTGAAGGTTGCCTCTCCTTCCTCTCGGAGCTTCAGTAGTGCTCGCCTAAGCGTGACAAAATCATCCCCTTCTGCCTGATGGAATGTGAGCGTAATGTCGGAAGCGAATATGCATTGCATCACCTTGGCAACAGGCATTACGAAACTCTCACAAAGTAAAAATTTTGCCATTATCTATGCTTGGCATCACCGTTAGACTTTGAAGAATAAAGACCTGAAGCATAAAGAGGTCCACGAGTGCAACTTGAGGCCACTGTGTTAAAGACATCCACTCAAACGAGAAGGAGACGTGATTGATTATGCAGGGGTTTTCTAAAGGTAAAATACCCACGAGGACAACTGCTTAACTAATCAAGTCTTTCTTTTCCGTTAAAAGTTTGACTATTGAGCCAATGAAAGCACACTTGCTAAGAAAGGCCACCAAGAATGAGGGTTGGTAGGTCATTAGCATACTGTACTGGATCATTAGCTAAGACAGAACCCATTCATCGTGCCGAATCGCCTGTGAATATAGATCATGTTATCAAGTCACTTTAGGATCCTTGAACAGTAAGTTTGAGAGAAAGCGAACCTGTTAGGTCTTATTATGCCTTAACGAAATAATAACTCAAAGATTTTAGAGCAGATACCCTCTCTTTCCGCCCTTTCACATTCCTTCCATTTTTTAACCATTAAGCGGAAGAAGCTGTAGGACATCACTACCAAGTGTGTGAGAACAGCTGCTCATCATTGTCTTGTCAGCAAGCGTGAACTGCTTAAACTACTGGAGCGCGCATTTACCAATTCTGCAGCGAAATTCAGATGTAGAGCACTTCTGTCATTCAGCCAATCTCCTGCCATCCAGCTTCTTTTAGATGTCTGCATCCTCATGGAAATGGCCAATGTGCTGCGTGGTGTGAACACAACTGCAATGGCTGAGATCGTCACTGATGGAAATGTGAAGGCCTCTTACTTGTGTGCTTCTCTTCAGTGGCTTAAGCACGCATCAAAGCACCTCTGTGCAGGAGAATTTGAGCTCTCCAACACTGTATCATGTTCTACAGCACTGAGCTTGCAATGTTTGTGGATGCAGGTGGATATCACCATTCTATGTGCTACGTAGCCGTTCTCGTTCACAATCACCATCGTCTAATGCTACACCCTTACAGCGTGTGGCATTGTGGTTACGGTGTTTGAATTGAGCTATGCCACCATGTGTGCTGAAGCTGTTGACACTCATACGAGGTCACACTTGTCATAATTGTCGTTCTTGCCACTTTAAGTGGCGTACGGTGCCATCAAGGTGCCATGACATTAAAAACCTACAAATGTGACACAAGACAGACGGTAAACCACAGATTTAAATCGCACATTTATAATTGCTCTATTTTTTAAGTCTGTTTAAACCACCCTTTGCTAACATTGGGTTTTACTGACTTGAAGCAAACGAGGCAAAGAGGTAATTGCTTTTGCTAATGAGTGAAGGCAAAAAGTTGGGTATGACTATCTAAAATATGAAAACCATAGATTTGAATCCAACATTTTTAATTTATGTTTGAATTACCCTTAAATAAATCTGGTTTCAATGACCTAAAGCGAACGAGGCAAAGCGTGAATTCCAGAATGGTATATGTAAACATCCAAGAGGTAATTGCTTTTGCTAATGATAGACAGCGAAAATTGGGACTGACCATATAAAATATGCCTTAACTCACACAATACTGTAGTTATGAAGTCCTTTAGGCTGTAAACAATGCCACTAATGCTAAGCATAACGTAGGGTTTGTTTTAAAATTGACCTCCAAACGGCTGTGGGGCTGGGAGCTAATGCATTAAATAGCAGTAATCCACTAAATCCCATGCATAAAGGAGTGGTTGTGCGTTTTATCCTTCGTTTCGCTGGCACGCAGTGATGGATTTGTTGATTGAGAATGAGAACAACCACATAAAACACGGACTGGTAATACCTGAATTCGTCAACGGAAGACTTGAGGCGGGGTAGCCTGGCACAGAGAGGTAGAACTCATCAGCTCAGGCGCTAAATCAATTCTTCAGGCAGCAGTGGGACATCGGTATGGTGCACACAACGGAGAAGCTATAACTTGCCTATCAGTGACTATATTTGGCTTTCAATGGTTACTCACAATAGTTAAAATATTCATAGCTTGGTTCGGGCGAATAATTATCAACCCGATCAGTGAAGAACTCAGTCGAGTTGGCAGTAGAACCATCCTTTAGGGAAGATGAAGACAATATATTCGTACAACAAGAAAACTATCCCTTTGGTCATGCAAAATCAGCATAAAATTTTACTTGTGGCTGTCATCACGTCTATTCGCCAATGCATGATTAAAAGACATCCCGATGGTGGATTGAATAATCTGTTCATTACCTTGGTTTAACACTTTGTTAAGAAATCCAATAGAATTACATTCCATCATCCATTCACCCATCTGTCAGTGCATTTCGAATCGGTCTCTTTATCTTTGGACAGTCCAGGACTGAGGAGCTGGATCAGTAAGAGTTGCCTTCATTCGTCTCGATCGTCATAGGCCACTACTTTTCCATTGCATGCCATTAGAGTTCGCGCTTTAGAATGAGACATTACCACCTAAAATAATGACATGCGAAAATGGGGCGACGCATTCATTTCAGTAGACATGCGTGTTTTGCATTAGAATGATGTTGAACTTCTCCCTGAGTCATCTAATAAGTATATAAAGGACTTCATACTCAACTGTACTTATTTTATCAATGCATATTACCGATGACGTCCACTAACGTGCTCATGCAACCATCAAGAATAAGTGAAAAACAATAGAACCCTTTTGCAATCGCGGAAAGAGGAAGGTGGGGCAAAATGAATGCACGTGGGCGATCCCCTCATGCCCTGATTCACAACAGCCTGATTCGTGTGACTTGGGTTGCGTGTGACCTCCAAACTACTGGAGCAAAAGTACAGACTCTTCAGTGGCATTTTTAAATTCCGATTCGCTTCATAAATAACTACAAGCTACGCATTTGAATTCCTCGTACAATTAAAAATGAGGAGGCATAAGCTGCTACAATTGTTCACAGATTTAGCTGCATGCGAATCCCACTCTTCACGACATTGCGAAATGCCTTTCTGATGCTCCACCACAATCTACTCATAAGCAGCCACAAATTTATTGGTGAGCAACTTCGGTCGAAAGGAAACCGAGGAAGCAAGGTCATGAAGAAATGTGCCAAACGACACAGCTTGAGATGTCATCGAGGCTTAACACGATTGGACCCATCTTCCTGGATGAAATGGTTCGTTGCTGGCCGAAGGATTAATGTGAGGCTTTTAAATTGACCAAAAAAGACCAAACTTTCAATCAAGCGTAAATCTGTTGAATGATTTGATGGACCCACTTAAATGGTAATCCTTCTCTGATTGCATGGATCACAATCAACCTTAGACAATAGCAGATGTTTTTGGAAATATTGTGACAACATTGCGTACCAATTAATCTACTAAGACGTTTCTCAAGTAAACAGCGCCTAAACATAAGTTGTGGATTTTGAGAGCCAAATTTTTTGAAACAAATGCAGAGGCAGGAAATCAAATGACTAATTTATACCTGCAGACAATCCTGGGATTGGCACAAAATCCACCAATGCAGTAGATAGGTGACTGCTATAAAAAATGCCACTCCTAATTAATATTTACTAAAACTAGTCAACCCTACCGAATGTTCTTATCCTGTGGTCAATTGTTCTGCCCATTAGTACGCAAAACTGGGATTATTGTTATTTTAAGCGGAAATTGCCTGAAATTTGCCGTCGATGGGCCACTCGGTTTAAAATGAAGAAATAATCTGGCTTACTACTTAGAAAACAGATGAATTGTTGGCGTATGGATAAGCTGAGAGGTTATGGAGACGGACAAAATGCTGTGCCATAGAGAGGTGGCTGGTCACGAAAACCAAGGCGTCTGTGCAGTTTACTGCACTGTGCTCGCGCTTTTTTGTCCAATCAGCCGGTTTTAATTTTGTTTTAGAAATCTCCATTAGTTTTATCACGAGCAGGATGCGCAAACATGCCATTATTCACTACGTTTGATTTGTGAAAACCTACAACAACTACCGAACTTAAAGCTAAATTAATCCTACCTCGACACTAAAAGTCATGAAAATCGGTTGCGGACGCCGAACAATGTGACTTGGCAGGATGCCAACTATTTGTACGCAACACCGCTCTGTTCGTACCTTGTCGTGTTTGCTACATGTCTGTATGGATATCTCTGTTCCGAGCTCAAACCTAGACAGATAACCTAGACGGTGGACATTGGGTAAGTTGTTGCTTCTGCTGCACCATGAATGTGGTGAGCAATCATTCCAAAGAGGTGATGCAGAACGCAACCTTATTTTGCATTAAGTATGCTCTGAATTCAGCTGAATGCATGCTTGCTCTCAGCATTGCCCCTCACTCGAGGAAACGAGGCACAAATTACCAACGCGAACCGTGAAGGATGCCTGTCTGACGCCGAGCTCACAACAGCGATATTTATACAGACATGTGGTGAGCACAACGAAACACCAACAAGGAAGTGCAGCGTAAGAGGGCTTGAAGTAGTACGGGGAGGCAGCTGTCAGCAACGAAGATTGTCCATTGACCATGCACTCATCACACACAAGGGATCAGTCGTGCAGTTGTCAAAAGCGTCACCCTCATTGGCTTCGTGAAGATGTTTAGGTCTATTTGCAGTGTTGCGATAACTCCGTCGAGTGTTCGTATGCTAAAAGTAAATAGGTGTTGAGTGGGGAGCTGGAGTGAAGGACATTGAGCTCTCTTCTAGTTGTACGCAAATCAGAACGTTTGCGCATTGTTTAATTGCGAGCATGAGTTTTCACGACAAATGCGCGCCTTGAATACAAAGACATGATGGGAAAAGTTCTGGTTTGTGGTTTGTTGTTTATTTGAAGAAAATGACCATCTGGCTGACACACCATCAAAACGTGAAGCTGCCTTTTGCTTGGTGACCAAATTGAGCATTTCATGAACGAATGGCTGTTGCAGGTTGCTGTTTAGGAAGGGCAGGCGGAACGTACCTGATCGGATCTTCGCTGACCTTTTTTCATATAAGCTACAAATAACTCACTACGAATGACCGGATTCTGCACACTAGACAATTTCGACTCATTATGAATCAAGACGACAACCAACAAGATTCAAATGGTTCGGCGGGTAACTTGAGACAGATAAACAATTATAAAAGCGCCTCGTATAACAATCACCTCCAAATGAAGTACTAACAAAACAGCATTCCGAACTGTTCAACCAAGTTACTGTGTAGTAGCGAACAAATATGGATGGGTGGCGATAAGTCTTATTCCTTAAGCCTTGAGAGAATAATGCAATAATTGACAAAGTGTGGATAGGAAACAGCATCGAGACCACAGGAAGTCAGTCACTTGCTGCCTTTTGGTGTAAAATAGAAGGGATGCAAATCACACTTAAGTCAAACATTAGTAAATACTGGAGCTTAAATTGTGGGGACACGTTTGGGACTGTCCCTTAGTGAGCATTCAGTGCTCGCTTAATTAGTGTGATAAGAGTTGTGCGGCATGTCAACATGGGAAATCCAATTGGTGGTGCCGATTCACAATTGACAAGATCAACTACGAAGAAAATAATGCAAGTAAGATATGTTTACAATGCTGGAGGATGTCATGGGAATGATGACTGGAATGTGTTAGAGCAGCCTAACTCCCGATAATTGAATTGGATCATGTGTGTGAGGTGCGGATTCGTTCACCTCGAATCAACTGTCGCAGTCGACGTGCGTCCACAGTTCATCCTGCATCAACTCGGGATAGTCGGCGTCAACGTACACAGGAGTGTAATTCTGCACACTTGTCGTCTTCTCCTGCTGTGAAGTCCAGCTGTCCATTGTTTTATCGCGTTAAGATACACCCACCCAACCACCTACAGAACATAAGGCGCCAAATGAAATTTGATGCATCACACAATCGCAACTCAGCATATTCTGCTTCCAAAAATCGGCTCCAATTCCTAAACGTCTTTACTAAAATGTGCCTGACAACCCAACTTTAAGAAAATTATGACGTAGTTATGCATGTACGAAAGAACATGGAATGTGGAGTGCAAAATGTAGCTCTATTGTGTTGGAAATTATAATCCCTACGCAGAACATGCGCAAGGTAAGTGTGGAATCCCACGATGTAAAATGAATGGAACCAACCTTGGATAGCACCTGTAGTTATGAGTGTGGCACACCGTGTACGCGGTCGTTATATGGACGCGTGAGCTTCAGCATCATTGGCCGGCTATTGTTGGAACCCTCAGGAGCCAAATTAAGAGTGGTGGAAATTAGTAGCCGAGATGCATGCCCACTCAATCCAGTTGTAGCAGTCATTTCAGTGCACTTACCCGTGGCCCTAATGCAAGTGTTTACGGTTGGCTCCATCCAGATGTCTGTCTTTTGTTTGCTAGAGTATTTGCAGTTTTCAAGCCTATGCACGATTGTCGGTGTTGAGGAATTCATTACCACGTTGGTTTGCTATTTTACAGTAACTTGACTGAGTGGTTCGAGATATTCGTTTGTTGACGCTCCATTTTGAGGCCACCAATGGGAAAGGTGCATTCTTAAGTTTGTTTGTCTGCCTCAAATTAAACTTTGAGTCAATTGCAGCGTGATGGTCGCCATTTTGATTGGAAGGGATTCAAAATTGTCGAGTGTGATGAAATTAGCCTTTTGGTGTGAGCTACATGGGGCATGGTTGAGAAGAGGTCAGCGAAGATTAGATCAAATGCGTTTCATTCCCATTTCGTCCACAACAATTTTAGGCAAGCAGTCGTTCAGAGAATGCTGTACTCAGCTACGACTTCGTACCTGCTTCCAAGGAAAGATTGTTTACACTCGGTCACCTATTTGGGTGACGAGAATCGTACAGTTAGCTCGTTCGTGCCGTTTTCTCTGATATCGCCATTAAAGCTTTTAGAAAAGGGAACAAGAAAGCATGACTATCGAGTTGTTGTGGCACAATAATTACCTTTTCGAAAAGAATTGCCGAGCCTGCTTATACATTTCTGCTATTTTGCTTGCGAATTGGGGTCAGTTGTTTCGTAGTTCGTCCACCATTTCCTTCTAAGTGGGGTGCTAACGAAAGATTGTCTCCAACGTACTCATTTATTTCTAAACATGCTCCCAAGCTTTGCTTGTTAAAAAGGGCAAAAATTGACTGTAGACAATTCTGAGAACTTGAGAATATTATGCAACAAAATTGTGGACCAACAAATTTAACAAAGTCATGAATAGGTGCGTTGACATCACCGATGCAGTTAAAATGAATCCCACTTCCATAAAGTGAGCATGCATCTTGGCCACATGTCTGTATGGGTATCTCTGTTCTGAGCTCAATCCTAGACAGATAACCTGGACGGTGTACATTGGGTAGGTTGTTGCTTCTGCTGCACTCGGACTTTTCCTTTTTTTTCGAATAAGATGAGAGCATATGATTTGGGCACTCGCTGAACCATGCAGATTCCAACTTTTACCAGAGACAGTCACGGAATTTACCCATCTGGCAAACTAATGGCCGACCACTTTAAGATTGGTTTATGTCTGGCCTTGAATGGCAAAGAAATGCCGTAAAAACCGATGCGACCGACCCACTGAGGGTAGAGCTGCATTTCTTACTAGAACAAGTTCCTTTAGCAGTCATGCTTATTATACTAATGATGTCGCATTTTTTGCGGGAACAAAATACAATTGTGCTGGTTTTAAGCAGATCGCATCCATCACTCTACTCGTTTAGATTTATTATATAAGAGAGCATAAAACGGCAGGAGAGACCTCGGCACTTCCAGTGTGTCCCACCAAAACCATTCGCTGCAATCCGATTTTTCAAACATTCTGTTATACTAATCTAGTATTGAATACAAAACTAGCAAAGCACTTCGTGACTTACGCTCCACGGCGTTTGAAGAGACCGCGTTTGCATGGAGTGCGACGCGATGTAGACACAGTCATTCTCTGCGAATGCATATCGTTTGCGACTGCAGTGTGCAACCACTGCAGAACTCAAAAAAGTAGAAACTTACCACTTTTAATCATAAGTCAGCCAAGATCTATTGTCCGGCGAGATGCCTTTCCATTCCAACATGCTGTGATTTTGCCAAGCTCAAGCTATTACATGCAGTTGACGCATTGTCTTGGCGTTCTCAACGGCCATTTCCTTGAGAGGCGAAATAGACGACAGGATGCGAATACGGCAGAGAACTGGAAGCGGTTGATTAAAGACCCTCTACCCAGTTTGTATCCTGTTAGGAAAGGACTGAAATTTGCATCGCATAGCTGAGTATTCTGGACATTACTCAATGCCAGCCCTTTCATTCTTCGAAACAGCCAGACTCTGACTGGAAGATGTAGACTCACAAATGCCTTTGTTGATGTGAAGATCTGTTTTAATCACTTACTTCACTGATTTGTCTGATCAATAAATAACTTCCTTTTTAAGTTGTAACTACTCCTCATTATTTTTGCTTTGTCGGAGAAACATGACAGCAAAGTGACAGCGTGTGCCATGGAAAGGGAGGCAGTGGCAATGATCTCTCCCTTGGCAGTCACGCATGTGATTAGACTAAGCATAAATGAACGAACACGGAAGCAGAGGATCAAGCGGTATATGCCCTCACACAGACAGAAGGCCATCCCTAATTCTTGAACTAAACATTTATCAACTTTCCCACGTTACCTTACTCTTTGGCAACAAGAGTGTCAAAACTGTGTAAAGATTTGATAATTTTTTTCATTTTGTGCATTATCACGTGCTCCACCCACTCTCCAGGCTTTTGAGGGCAGCTATTGCTCCTTAGCTCTTCCGAAGCTTGACGTCAACGCGTGGAAGACACCTGGCGCTATAATTAAGCTTCTTAGAAGTAGAATCAAGTAATCACGCACATTATGGGTGAGAGAGGATGCCTAAAAATTTATAAAATTGTGCTTTGTTTGTAAATTGAATTTTCTTGATCACCCAAACCTCTTCTAGTTTCCCCATTTGCGATCTCATTCATCCCTACCTTTAGTGAGGCTGCGCTGGATATAACGTAGCTGAAAGTGGTTTTTTTCTCTTTTATTTATTATTGGAAGACAATGAAGGCATCGCAATATGTTGATTACTTAATTTACACCTCTTAAGTGCATATATATATGCATTCATTTGCTAGAAAAAATAGAGCAGGATTTCTGGCCAAATCATTTTCTGCCACGTCTTCGGATCACCCCAAATAATACGCCGGCCAAGGTATTGTACGGTGTTGGAGTCAAAAACAAGACAAACGGGTAGTTAAGTGTAAGAAAGGTATAAGGTCAATTCAGGAGGAAGTATGCATAATTCATTCCTGCAATTGCTTTCCAGTGTCTAGTTCCCTCATATTTTTCATGTTTTGCCAAAAGCGATCCGGAGGGAGTAGACTAATCTTGGCAAGGAATAGCAAAATGTGTTAATCCCGGTGGTAATTGTGTAGAGAGATGCAGCTTCTTTAAAAATGGACGCGTCTATTGAAGAGGACTGAATCAGTCATTGTACTATGCATTGGTTGGCCACGGTGACAGTGAAAGGCGAACCCGGGTTCAAAGCAGTATTGTGAGCAGGCATGTCTCCTCCAACCAATTCAGAACATACTTAACACAAAATGACGTTCCTTTCCATACAGTTCTTTTGAGATGTCTATTTAACAAATCCATGTTGGACATCGTATTCTTCAAGGGCTACAATTAACCGTATCAGAGGCACACAATCGAGGTCACCGACAATGCGCTCTACAGAGGGGAATAAACATTCTCAAAAGGGACAAGTGCGAGTTTGCTGTAATGACTGAAATGAAAACGAGGAGGTGTTAGAGAAACACATTTGTTTGTTTAAGGGGGAAGGCGTTTATGATTTCGTCGTCTTGATGTTGACATGAGCCCACGCACAGCGTAGCACCAACACCCACGATGACGGAGACTTTCTTTTATTTTAAGGCGTGCATTCATGATTCTATCCGCTTTGCGTTAAGTTTGGTTCCGCTAGGCAGGTCTGCGGTCGACTTTTTAAGTTTTTCAGGTCTGTCAAATAAGTGCCTTTAATAGTAATGCCTGCTTTTGGGGTCACGGTGTCAGAACAGGGGTTTGAGTTGAAACAGTATCAGCTTTACCAGGCTTACGGCATAAATAAATCACTGGAATAGTGTTAAAAGCGTAAAAGCGTAATTTGCCTTCTGTATTGCTTCACTGATGATCACCGTAACAGCATCGCGTTTAACGAGTTTTAGGTGCAATGACACTAAGTATTCGTTACTATCAAGTATTTGGTGATTGCGTCAGAAATGCGTGTGGTGTCGTCATTAGTCAGAAAACTTGGTCCATCCTCCTCTGTAGCATCGTCCGTTTCACCAAAATAACAGTAAGGCATTGTAAACCCACTCTCACTAAAGAAATATTTGCGAAAGCACCCACGTGCTATCGAAATGCGCAAGTGTCCCTCATGGTATACACCACACCGATGTACATCGGGTGAGCTAGTAGCCATTATGTCAGATAGGCAAGTAAGGAAGCTAAGGATGAAGGAATAAAGCTAATTAGGGAAACTGAAGGGGAGCGTTTGGCATCACAAATGTCAGAGAAGTGAAATGGTGAGCCTTGATGGGTGCAACTGGCTGTGGCGGGTTGCGACATAAGTCAACTTTTGCACGAAATAAGTGGAGCCACACTACTAAACACACATTTCACAAAGCATGCGAACGATCTATGCTGCCGACAATCCACTTTGATTAGAAAGTTTTTTCACAGAGGTGAAATGTTGCAGACCATACTGCAAGGCATTGTTTGATTACAAGATAGCTATTATTTTTAAACCTCGCCATCAACAAATAAAGCAAAGCCTTCTTCCCAAAAACGTGCGACATCCATGAGAACATTCCTTAATCATTACAATTCCTTGAATCGACCTGTGTTGCCACGTTGGAGGCGCGTGTAGCGCAAGCATGTCTAATCCAAACAATTGCTGACCTCGAATGCCTTCTGGTGAAGGAGGATTCACGCATTAATCAGATTGCAATGCAAATCACTTATGTGCATAATCTTTAGGAGTAATTTTCACATTCCTCTGGCAAGAGTGAATGCACTCATGAAGATACGTGATGAGAAAAGAATCTTCAGCATTTCTTCACACGCTGTTCATTCAGCCCTTGCATCCAGGAATGAAAAAGATAGACAGAGTTGCCAAGTGCTTCTACTAAAGCAGTAAAACCGCCGTATTGCTTGATCAGAGTTGTCGAATGAGATATAACGCTGTGGCACTTGAACACTTTTAAGCTGACAGATGAGAATAGGGGAAGTGCACTGGCAACACTCATGTGGGCAACAAGGATGATCATTCCAGCGACGTGTAGTTTGAAGACTCTGCTTAAGTAAAGCAATTATTTATATAAAATCATTTAATAACTATTGCTCTTGTCCACCGTTGATGCTACCATGGCGGATAAAGGTCCACCAGCACCTCATATTAGGGTTTGCATAAATTACAGTTTTGCTGCACTGTATACACCCTTTGTATACAAATTCCCTCCTGCTGTCTACTACCTAAGTGGATTTCTCATCCCTAGTAGTGTCAAGGCTAGAACTTATGGACAACACGAAGCATAAAGAAGGTATAAAACAGATCCTAGCGTGCTGTATCCGATTGCGTCGCTGGTTAGGTCACGTCATTTCTTTTTTCAACACATTTCGCTTCCTTCATAAAGAGAATCTGGAGGGGATTATAAGAAATGTGCTAGCTAAACGCCTTTTTGTGGTGGATTGCGTAAGGAATTGACGTTGAGTCAAAATTGCGGATAAGCGCGGCTTCTTTGAAGTGTATGAGTCTGTATTAGGGAAGTAAAGCAGTAATTTTGCAAAATGTTGAAAAGGTGACTCCACATCGCGGCAGAATATGGGTGGAAGGAGAAAAGCGGACGTGGTTATGGACAAAACTTCTATTCTGCGACCATTTTTCGAATAAGTGTCCAAGGTGGAATTGATCCAATGCCCTTATTTTAGCTGCTGAGTTCAGCCTTCTCTAATCTACCAACTGTGAGGGTCTATTTTCTACTAGATGTGAGCGGAAAGCACCTCATTCAAGTGAATACCAGATTGCTTTAGCCTCTTCAATCCAATTCTCTCCACCCATGTTGCATAATGCCTTTTCCTTCCAGCTCTACATATTTGCGTGAAAATGTATCTCTGTGCCGAATCAGCGTATTCAGCGATTGCGAAAATGTCGTCTGAATATTCACAGGCATCGCTGACCTCATCAAAAGTTGTCTTTGTTGGAGGGGATGCCGCCGTGCTCTTGGTGTCGTGATAAGGGAAAGGGACGGTTCTCACAAAATTCAGCCCAACAGCACATCTGCTAGCCGAATTCTGCACAAGCGATGACTTTTACCAGCCACGTTTTTCTTGCTCTGTGAAGTCGCAAATGATGCCGCCTTATCTACTATCACCTCTTTTCATGCTGATTTAGCCTGCTAGTTTAAGCAGATTCTGTATCATCACTTCAATTATAAGAAAAGCTTTGATATTCGTCAATAACTGGATTGGGCTGAAATGAAAGTAATGATCCCAATTCGCAAGCGAAATGACAGTGATACAAAAACAGGCTTAGTTAAAGTGGTGGTATTTAGTACATGCAGCGTAATTACCTGTGACATCATCTTTGTCCTAGCGCAAATGGCAGGCTCTCCTTTGTGGCAGTGCGTATTTCTATAAATCGACACCACATTGTCATAAAACCGAGGTCTCAATGCGGATCGCTGAAGCTCCAAAATGAGACTAATCGATTCCGACGTGTTGACAACAACCGTTCGAATTTCTCCAAAAGAGCGCGAACTTTGTACATCGTAATGACAGCACTCAAATAACGTTTTGGTTTCAATAAACAAGCTCACAAATTGTGCCCAATGGAAGCTTGTGTAGGGGAAGAAACGCATGATCTTGCTGCATACAGTAGCACAAATTACAAGAACGCGCATTGTCTGGACTTAAAAGTAGGAAATTACCTACAACAATATTATCTACTTGTATTCAGGTGACTATATCTTTCAGTTACGATTGAATACTACATTGGATAAAGCCTTTAATTCTTGCAAAGAGACAAGAAGTTGCGGCGCATTGCAGCAATTCTCGAAGTTGTGCGAGATGCGGGGTGACAAAATTTAACGTTCAGTGAAAATGCAAGTGAGATTCGCCACAACAACTAAGGCCACAGAATTGAGCGTCGAGGACTAGGTGCTACAAAACAGAAGGTGAGATGCATGCTCAGCTCTCTGGAGACATGCGGAATATTTTTAATGGCCTTAAGCAAGATACGGGAAATGCAGTGTTCTTTCTGACACTGTCCTGTGGTCCGCGTCCGATAGCCAAATCGCCAAAAAACCCATCGAATTCTTTCATTCTTTGCATCTGTATTTTCCATAGGCTATGCAGAGAATAACCACTACACCAACTCTAATAAACACCCTCGCTAACCTACTCCTAACTGTGCTGAATACGATTTGCAACAAAGTAATAAAAATTCAACATATTAGAGGATGTTGACTCCCTTTAATTTATCACTGCTGCCAATGTGTTGTACTGCGATTGGACGTCTACTTGTGGACACATAAATGCAGCTGAGACCGCAACAACCAACTAACTAAGCCGTAAAAAGTAGACTTCAAGCAAAAATAACCCGAGCCACTTAATCACATCAACACAAACTGACACACGAGAATGCTCATTTATTTCTCATCACTGAGTATCAAACACCTTCTGCGATGCTGGCCTGTAAATACTTAGAAATCAACTGGAGCGAAGGAGAAAAGGTGGAGGAAGGAAAAGCCAATGATTGAGAGTTGAACACTTAGGCAAGTAATTCAAACACCGGTGACGTGTTACCTATCATTAGTACAGGTCGACATGAACGAGCTAACTGTACGTTTCTCATCACCCACACAGGTAACAGCCTATAGACAGGCTTATTCTAAAAGAAAATACAAACTCGTTGCTGAGTACAGCATTCTCTGAACGACTGCTTGCATAAGATTGTTGTGCACGAAATGAGAATGAAATGCATTTGATCTGATCTTCGCTGACCTCTTTTCAACCGAGCCCCATGTAGCTCACACCAAAAGGCTAATTTCATCACACTCGACAATTTTGAATCCCTTCCAATCAAAATGGCGACCATCACGCTGCATTTCATTCAAAGTTTAATTTGGGGCAGACAAACAAAGTTAGGAATGCATGCGGCTTATTAGTTGTCTCAAAATGGAGCGTCAACAAACGAATATCTCGAACCACTCAGTCAAGTTACTGTGAAATAGCAAACCAACGTGGTAGTGATGTTCCTCAACACCAACAATCGTACATAGGCTTCAAAAACTGCAAATGCTCCGCAAACAAAACACAGACATCTCGATGGAGCCAACCGTAAACACTTGCATTAGGGCCACGGGTAAGTGCACTGAAATGACTGCTACAACTGGATTGAGTGGGCGTGCATCTTGGCTACTAATTTCCACCTCTCTTAATTTGGCTCCTGAGGGTTCCAACAATAGCCGGCCAATGATGCTGAAGCTCACGCGTCTATATAACGACCGCGTACACGGTGTGCCACACTCATAACTACAGGTGCTATCTAAGGTTGGTTCCATTCATTTTACATCGTGGGATTCCACACTTACCTTGTGCATGTTCTGCGTAAGGGTTATAATTTCCAACAAAATAGAGCTACATTTTGCACTCCACATCCCATGTTCTTTCGTACATGCATAACTACATGCCGCAACTGTCGTAGAGTTAGGTTGTCAGTCACATTTTAGAAAAGAGGTTTATGAATTTAAGCCGATTATTAGGAGCAGAATATGCTGAGTTGCGATTGCATGATACATCTAATTTCATTTGGCGCCTCATTTTCTGTAGGTGGTTGGGTGGGTGTATCTTAACGCCATAAAACAATGGACAGTTGGACTTCACAGCAGGAGAAGACAACAAGTGTGCAGACTTACACTCCTGTGTACGTTGACGCCGACTATCCCGAGTTGATGCAGGATGAACTGTGGACGCACGTCGACTGCGACAGTTGATTCGAGCTGAACGAATGCACCTCACGCACACACCCCAATTCAATTATCGAGAGTTAGACTGCTCTGACACATTCCAGTCATCATTCCCATGACATCCTCCAGCATTGTAAATAAATATACTATTTCTTTTTGGTTGATCTTGGCATTTGTGAATCGGAACCACCAATTGGATATCCCAAGTTGACATGCCGCACAACTCTTATCACACTAATTAAGCGACCCAAGCGTGTCTCCACAATTCAAGCTCCAGCATTTACTTATGGTCAATTTAAGTGTGATTTGCATCCCTTCTATTTTACACTAAAAGGCAGCAAGTGACTGGCTTCCTGAAGTCTCGATGCTATTTCCTATCCACACTTTGCCAATTATTACCTTAGTCTCTCAATGCTTAAGGAATGAGACTTATCGTCAGCCATCCATATTTGTTTGCTACTTCGCAGTAGCTTGGCTGAACAGTTCAGATTGCTGTATTGTTAGTACTTTATTTAGAGGTGATTGTTGCACGAGGTGCTTTCTTAATTGTGTTTATCTGCACCAAGAAATTGCCGATCCATTTGCAGCTTGTTGGTTGCTGTCCTGATTTGAAAGAGGTTAGAATTGTCTGGTGTGCAGAATCCGATCCTTTGTAGTGAGTTATGTGTAGCTTGGATGAGAAAAAGTCAGCGAAGATCCGATCAGGTATGTTCCGCCTGCCTTTCGTAGATAGAAATCTGCGACAGCCATTCGTTCAGGGAATGCTCAATTTAGTCACCAAGCAAAAGGCAGCTTCACGTTTTGCTGATGTGCCAGACTGATGGTCATTTGCTCTTACAAACAACAAACTAAAACGAAACATTGCCTATCATGTTTCCGATTTCAAAGGCGTGCGCTGATTCAGTGCTATTGATCTAGATCAAGTGGTATCAAATCGTTGAAAATTTATGCTCAATGTCCTTCACTCCTGAATGCCTTTCAACGATGCGGCCATGTTCAAGCTACTATTGGCATACCAAACCCCACCGTAACTGACTGAGCGAAGGAAACTGCATTAGAAGTAATTTCTATCCTAAACTTGTGAAACTGTAAGTACGAAATAGCAATGTGAGGAGAATTTACAGTTAATTGCTCAAAGGAATTCAAGAAGCTGTTGCATGTG
Source organism: Taenia hydatigena (assembly GCA_036345935.2). Classification (NCBI taxonomy): domain Eukaryota; kingdom Metazoa; phylum Platyhelminthes; class Cestoda; order Cyclophyllidea; family Taeniidae; genus Taenia; species Taenia hydatigena. The sequence continues at coordinate 3,827,985 of JADWOT020000001.1, read as the reverse complement.
CAAAGCACCTCTCTTCCTCTTACACCACTTTGGATGGCTTCAAGTGGATAGTAAGTCGACAAAACAAAATCCACTTTTGGGTGCTGGAATGCGCATCGAGAACTAAACGAATTTATTATTAGATCAAAGCTAGCAACACCGAATAAAAACAAGTTTGCCATTCCTAAACGTCCGTTACTTAGTGTGGAAATGACTCGTTTTCATTTTATGCCACAGCTCTATGCACATGGTGCAATTGACGGACCTCAGCATTCTTAATGCCTGATCTGTTTAGAATGGTGTATGAGTGCGACGAAATGCTATTTGAACAGAAATGAGAAGTCACAACCATAAACAACTCTCTGCAATGCTGGTTCGTAAACAGTGCTAGATGAAATGGGGGAAGGAGAATAGGTGGAGGAAGGAAGAGCCAATGGATGAGGGTTGTGCACTTAGACAATCATGCAAGCGTGTAAACTTCCTCATTATGCAATGCATACTCGATTGCAGATCATGCTCCTTGAGATTTGACTTCGACTTAACAAACCACACATCCTGCTCAGCGGTGCCATCTCACATCATCACTTTGCTTCGTTTAAACAGAATGGACAAAATAATGTTGTGGAATTCGAAGGCGTGAAGCAGGCAGACGACAATTAATCAAATGCATACTTCGATGCTGACCTTGAATAAATGACTATATTTGAAATACGTAAAGTTCCGCATTATAAATTGACTATGAATAGGCCTTTAAAAGTTAAATTAGGAGCGGTGAAATATGGTAACCGAGGTGCATGGCTCCTGCATACATTTGTGTCAGTAGCCTCAGTGCACTTTCCCATGGTCTAAACAATGCACCGAATGATGAAATGGACAAAAGCACGAATGGTTTTAGAACTTGAATGTTTCATTTCTTGTCACGTAGGTTGTCGATGGCTGTTCAACAGCGCTGTTTGTTGAAGAGTAGGGGCAGATCTGAGATCGCCCACAATTTACTCATGTCTGAGCGTTTCCATTTCGAAAGCAAATGAGATGATTGGGAGAGATTTCGGTGGGTCATGAAACGCAGCTCAAACATTAATCAAATTTACATCACAATTCGCTATTACTCCTTCCAGTTCAACATGACTCAAGAGAGTCTTTCTCCCAATCCGTAGGAATGACAAGTTCTACTTCCGACAAGCTTACACGAAGCGCAAGATTTTTTCCTTCGAAAAGACCTCAAGCTAATGGAGGGTAAGAGAACATGTCACCTACCAAGGAATAGATTAACTACAAGAACATCATTTTGCCCTGAAAATCCCAGGACCGTTTTGTCTACATCGCTTTGCACCGAGCAGAACACAATCTTAAATTCCCACACAGCAGAAGTAGGCGCAATACTCAGGAGTGAGGACGCATCGCCAAAGCCTTGTCGAACATCACCTTCTAAGTGCTTTTAATCTGTGCGCTCATTGATCTGTACTTATTTAGGGAAGAGTAAGGTATGGAGCATAAGTGATAGGGAGGCGAAAGTGGTCGACACGACTTGCGAGGACGCCTATCAACCGAGTCAACGTAGCCCAACGAATAAATGCCTCGCACAGTATGAAACTTAATTAATAAAGGCAATCTTTATTAATAAACGAAATTTCTACTTTCGCAGGCGTTGGTGGTGCGCTGTGCGTGGACCAGTGTGGACACCAAGATTTATGTACAGATGCATATTTTACGCCAACGTCTCCCTTTGTGCTTTGAGAACATCACAACCCACCTCGGTCTCCCTCATTTCACAATTTTTACTCTTACCCACCTTTCGCATTTGACAGGCAATGCGATGCATGAAGCAGACCTAGTGAGAGGTCACGTTAATCATGTGGTTTCAGAACTTGCGCCTTTTGCGTCAAATAAGCTGTGATTTCGTCACACCAACGTCGGTCTGGTGATACTGGTGGCATTCACTTCACCGTCTTTTGGCACATTCATTCATTTGATGCATCTACCTAATGGTCCTGGTTTCCAGAAAAGTGAGCAGCGTCTGTTTAGCAATGCGGTCTTATTCAAGACGAGACAGTGCGATTGTCAGCTCTTATTTTGCATTGAGTTCACAAAGGCGCGACGCATATAGGCAATGATTTTAACTTCCATTTATAATGAAAGAAGCATTGCCTTGCAACTCCTGGGTTAACTCATTCAAAACTGTCAAGAAATCTATGCCTAAGCAAATGCGTATTTTGAAAGTAAATAAGCTGCTTATCAACGGTATTGTCCATTGTTGTGCTCGCCCAACATATGTTGTAAGAGTTAAGTGGAATACCAACAGCAAGAAAGAAGGAAGATTGAATGCGAGCAAATTATATTTACACTAGAGACATGTGTTATGGTAGTGGCGATGGAAATGAGGTGTAACATCGCAACGCTCGATAGTTAACTTGAGTCATTTGTGTGGGGAGGGGTGAAGAGTCGTTGACGTTGGATGAATTATCGGAGTGAACGTGCGTCCACAGTGCGACCTGCATCAAGTCGGGATAGTCGGCGTCAACGTACACCGGCGTGTACGATTGCTGTGGTGACGAGGGTTCGTCCTGTGAAGTGGAGCTGTCCATTGTTTGGTTGTGATGAGGTACACTCACCCACCTACAGAAAGCAAATGAGATGATTGGGAGCGATTTTAATGCTTCGATTAATGCAAATCAGCATCTACTACAGCAAAGACATGCCTTGGCAACGTTAGCGACACCTGCAAATGGCTCTGACATCCTTCACTAACAACATAATCTGCGTCCCAGTTAAGGCAAAGAAGAAAACTATAAAGCTACTGATAAAGCGCATAAATGCCTTTTTGCTGAGAGGGTGTTGAGATGGAAAGAAGAGCAGCTCGAAACATGGGTGAGTGGGTGGATGGCTGGAGAGGTGAGGTTCATGTTGATCCCAAGGGATGGCGATAGATTCTAACAGTCAGTTAGCTCGTCAGTTAGAGGAGGCTACTCAGCTGCAAAGTGAAAAACTAGGCTAATTCGCTGCTAAGACAACTTGATGTTCTACTCCAAGGCTTAGTGATCTTTGTGAAATCAATGCAACATAAGAGCTGACAATTGCACTGTCTCGTCTTGACTTAGTCCGCATTGCTAAACAGACGCTGCTCACGTTTCTCGAAATCAGAACCATTAAAACGATGCATCAAATGAATGAATGTAGCAAAAGACGATGAATCGAATGCCACCGGTATCACCAGACCAATGATGGTGTGACGAAATTGCAGCATATTTGACGCAAAAGGCACAAGTCCTGAAAGCACATTCTTCATGCCCTAAGTTGCCTGTGAAATGCAAAAGCTAGCAAGAATAGAAATTGTGAGATGAGGGAGACCAAAGTCGGTCGTGATGGCTTCAATGCATAAAGGGAGACGATGGCATAACATAGGCATCTGCGCATTAATCATGGTGTCTATACTGGTCCACTCACTGCGCACCACCAACGTCTGCAAAAGTAGTGGTTTCGTTTATCTGAATGTTTGCCTTTATTAATCAAGTTGCATACTGTGCGAGGCGCTCATTCATTGGGCTACGTTGACTCGGTAGTTAGGCATTCTCGGAAGTCGCATCGACGATTTTCGACTCCCAAGCATGAACATTCGGATCTTTGATCTTGTTTGATAAGGGCTGACTAAGGAGCGCACTGATCAGGAGCACTTAGAAGGCTTGGTTTGACAGGACGTTGGCATTTCCATGTTTCTTTGTCACTCAGGAAATGCTCTCACAAATCGCAGAATGCAGGGGCTCGACAAAGGTCGCCAATACGTCCTCAATCCAAAGTACAAAGTAATGTTCTCCTATTCAATCCATATCTTGGTAGGTGACATGTTCTCTTACCCTCCATTGGCTCAATGTCACCTCGAGGACGAAATCTTGCGCTTCGTGTGATTACGTCGGAAGTGTAATTTGTCCATTCCTAGAGATTGTGAAAGAGAAACCCTCAAGTCTTGTTAAATTGGTAAGAGTAACGGCAAATTGTGATGTAAATTTCAGGAGTGTTTAGGCTACATTTCATGTACCACCGAAACCCCTCCTAAACATCTTATTTGTTTCGAAAGGGAAACGCTCAGGCAACAGTAAATTGTAGACGATCTCAGATCTAAAACTATTCTTAAATACAACGTTTTGAAAAGTGTGAATAAAAGACATTATATTTCGAAGAATTATTTTTCTATCCATTTCATCATTCAGCGCATTGCTTTGAGGAGCCAAGTAAGGGCCATGAGTAAGTGCAATGACACAACTGACACAGATGAAGGCAGCAGTCATGCACATTGGTTGCCATATTTCACTGCTCCTAATTTAACTTCTCAAGGTCTATTCATAGCCGACCAGAGATGCGCAAGCTCACGTGCCTAAATATAGCCATCTGCTTGACAACACAGTTAATCTCTGCAGGTGGTGCGGTTAGTGTTCTTCATGTTCTGGAATGCTTAAGCACTGATGGACAAAGTGTGGATTGGGAAATACCATGGAAGCTCATGAGAGTGCGTCATTATATGCCTTGTCGGAAAGGAAGGAAAGGAGGCAAATCACACTCTCCTTAGCGACCACCAAAAGATGGGACTTAAATTGTCGGCGCATTATGGGAATAGCCACGTAGTGTGCGTTGTGTACTCACGTGACCATTTGATAACAGTTGAGTGGAATACTACGGCAGCATTTCCACCAACAAAGGCAACCTACGTCAGCATCATACTCTGCGTAGCCGGTAAGGTAGGGAAGAAGGTGTTGAAGTCATTGGTTAGGCACATGAATACGCTCAGCTGCAAAGGTGTCCAGATGGATAGAAAAACACCACGAAACATGCGAAGGATGGATGGATAGGTGGGTGGGTGGGTGGATTAGTGAGTGGGTGGGTGAAGAGGTGGACATAAATGGGCTTAGATAGATCAGGTGCATGCTGCTCCATCGGATAGCCGGTAGATCCTGGCAGTCAGTCAGTCAGTCAATAAATTAGAAAAGGCTAAAGCCAACGTAACGATCAACTTGCTACTAAAACCAGTTTTGACCCACTAAATTGGCTACGAGTGGTTGTGTCAAAGCAATTGTTCTTGGGAGGTGGCGGGAACCAATTAATCCTGTGTGTATGGCTGCACAAACAGACAGACCCATGCTAATGTGGTTCAAGTTCCGCACCCTTCTCTCATTCGCCCCACTTAACCCCAACGTCACTTCATGTTCCCTCTCTTCATTATCTATTCCATTGTCCTGAATATGTAGTGGAGCTTATATGATGGAGTTACTAGTGACATTGTTGGTTTGTGCGCGTTCTGTGCTCACACATCCCATGTGATAGCAGTTGTGTGGAACGTCAACACTGGGAACATGGTTGGTGATGCAGGTGCACAAACGCTAACAGCAAGAAAGAAGGAAGATTGAATACGAGTAAAATATATTTACACTAGAGACATGTGTCATGGTAGTGGCGATGGAAACGAGGTGTAACGTTGCAACGCTCGATAGTTAACTTGAGTCATTTGTTTGGGGGAGGGGTGAAGAGTAGTTGACGTTGGATGAAGTATCGGGGTCAATGTGCATCCACAGTTCGTCCTGCATCAAGTCGGGATAGTCGGCGTCAACGTACACCGGCGTGTACGATTGCTGTGGTGACGTGGATTCGTCCTGTGAAGTCGAGCTGCCCATTGTTTGGTTGTGTTGAGGTACACTCACCCACCTACAGAAAGTAAATCCACAGATCACATTCAATACATCAAGCAATCTCAACTCGGTACAGCAATCTGACTGTGCGAAAATAACGATAGAGTTGTGCCAGTACAAAAGAACATGGAATGCGTGGTGCAAAGTGCGGCCCTGTGGTAATGGTCGTGGAAATTCAACTCCATGCGCAGAGTATGTATATGGTGACTGTGGAATCCCACGTCGATGACGATGAATGAATGCAACCAACCTCAGTTGGCACCTGTGGTTATTGGTTGCGGCAAACTGCAATCGCTGTAGCTATATAGACGTGTGAGCAGCAGCATCATTGGCTGGCTATTATTGGACGCATTGGAAGTTAAATTAGGAGCAATGCAAATTAGTAACCTAGACACCTGGCTACCATATGCAATTGCATTAGCTATGTCAGTCGCTCACACTTGGTCCCCTTAATGATGTTTACAGTTTGATCCATCAAGATGCCTGTGTTTTGTTTGCTAGAGCATTTGCAGTTCGTTTAGCTTATCCACGGTCTTCAATGGCATTGTTTCGTTGCTCCTTCGCAGTGACTTTTCTGAGTAGCTCGAGATATTCTTTGGTTAGTACTCCATTCCGAAGCAAACAATGGACAATGTTACACCTCATTTCCATCCCCACCACCATAACACATGTCTCTAGTGTAAATATATTTTACTCGTATTCAATCTTCCTTCTTTCTTGCTGTTAGCGTTTGTGCACCTGCATCACAAACCATGATCCCAGTGTTGACGTTCCACACAACTGCTATCACATGGGATGTGTGGGCACAGAACGCACACAAACCAACAATGTCACTAGTGACTCCATCATATAAGCTCCACTACATATTCAGGACAATGGAATAGATAATGAAGAGAGGGAACATGAAGTGACGTTGCGGTTAAGTGGGGCGAATGAGAGAAGGGTGCGGAACTTGAACCACATTAGCATGGGTCTGTCTGTTTGTGCAGCCATACACACAGGATTAATTGGACGAATGTGTGTCCAAATGATTGGAGAGGTATCGGAGTGTTTATTTGCTAAACGCCGAGCCATGTTGTGTGAAGTGGACTTACTTGTCCAACATACGCAGCGTTTTGTCTATTATGGCATAAATCGCATAATACTTAAGGAATAATGGATCCCGCTACCTGCCAAGATGAAGTGTGTTGACACAATGATCACCAGACAATGGAGTGGATCAAACACTGGTTGTAGTAGCAAGTTGATCGTTTCTGTCTTGCTTCGCACTTGACTTCAGCAGTTTCCAATTTATTGAACAACATGAACCCGATCTCTCTAATCCCATTAATGTCCAACTCTTCACCCACCCACACACTAACCCACCCACCCATCCATCCATCGCATGTTTCGTGGTGCTTTTCTATCCATCTTGTCACCTTCGCTGCTGAATGCATTCATGTGCCTAACCAGTAACTTCAGCACCTCCTTCACTACCTTACCGGTGACGCCGAGTATGATGCTGACGCAGGTTGTCCCAGTCATTTGTAGGTGTGGCTAACATTATTAAAATATGCCTTTGTTGATGGAAATGCTGCCGTGGCATTCCTCACAACTGTTATCAGATGGTCAGGTGAGCACACAACGCACACTACGAGGCCATTCCCATGGTGTTCCGACAATTTAAGTCCCATCTCTAGTTGTCGCCAAAGAGAGTGTGATTTGTTCCCTTTCCTTCTTATCCGACAAGGCAGATAATGACGCACTCTCATGAGCTCCCATGGTTTTTCCCAATCCACACTTTGCCCATCATTGCATACACACTCCAGCACTTAAAGAACACTAACCGCACCACCTGCAGAGATGAACTGTGTTGTCACGCAGATGGCTATATTTAGACAAGTGAGCTTGCGTATCACTGGACGGCTATGAATAGACCTTGAGAATTTAAATTGGAAGCAGTGAAATATGGCAACCAATGTGCATGACTGCTGCCTACATTTGTGTCAGATGTGCCAGTGCACTTACTCATGGCCCTTACTTGGCTCCTCAAAGCAATGCGCCGAATGATGAAATGGATAGAAATATGCATGTGTAGAAATTGAATGTCTGTTTTCTATCCAAGTAGGTCGTTCACCGCTGTTGAAGGGCGCCTTCCATTTACGAAATAGGAGTAGATTTGTGATCTCACACAGTTTACTGATGTCTGAGCGTTTCCATTTCGAATGCAAATGGGATGATTGGGAGATATTTTAGCGCTTCGGGAAATGCAAATCAGCATTTACTACAGCAAAGACATGCTCTGACAACGTCAACGACACCTGCAAGTGGCTCTGACAACCTTTACTGACAACATGAACTGCGTCACAGTTAAGGCATAGAAGGGAATTATAAAGCTGCTGATAAAGCGCATAAATGCCTTTTTGCTGAGAGGGTGTCGAGATGGAAGGAAGAGCAACTTGAAACATGGCATGCGTGGATGGGTGGCTGGAGAGGTGAGGTTCATGTTGATCCCCAGAGATGGCGATAGATTCTGGCAGTCAGTCAGCTCGTCAGTTGAGGAGGCTACTCAACTGCAAAGTGAAAAAGTAGGCGAACTGGCTACTAAGACAACTTGATGTTCTACTCCAAGGCTTTGTTATCTTTGTGAAAGCAATGCAACATAAGAGCTGACAATCGCACTGTCTCGTCTTGAATAAGACCGCATTGCTAAACAGACGCGGCTCACAATTTCTCGAAACCAGAACCATTAAATCGATGCATCAAATGAATAAATGTACGATAAGTCGGTGAATTGAATGCCACCAGTATCGCCAGACCGATGTTGGTGTGACTAAGTCAAAGCGTATTTGACGCAAAATACGCGAGTCCTGAAAGCACATGCTTCATGCCCTAAATTGTCTGTGAATTGCAAAGGCTAGCAAGAATAGAACTTGTGAGATGAGGGAAGCCGAAGTCGGTTGTGATGATTTCAAAGCACAAAGGGGGACGATGGCGTAACATAGGCATCTGTGTATTAATCATGGTGTCCACACTGGTCCAGCACTGCGCACCACCAACACCTGCGAAAGTAGTGGTTTCGCTTATCCGAAAATTTGCCTTTATTAATCAAGTTGCATACTGCGCGAGGCATTCATTCGTTCGGCTACGTTGACTCGGTTGATTAGCGTCCTCACAAGTCGTGTCGACCATATTCGCCTCCCAATGACGCAAGTTCCAAACCTTACTCTTCTTCAAATAAGTGCCGTTGAAAGTGCGCACTGATCAGAAGCACTTAAAAGGCGTGGTATGACAGGGCTTCGGCATTTCGATGTTAATCCATCACTCAGGAATTGCTGCCTCAAATCGCAGAACGCAGAGGCTCGCAAAAGCTCGCCAATGCGTCCTCAATTCTGATTATTGCGCCCAATTCTGTTCCGCTCGGTGCAAAGCGATGGACACAATACGGTTCCAAAAATTAGGGGCAATTTAGTGTCCTAGTAGTTAATCTATACCTTGGTAGGTGACATGTTCTCTTACCCTCCATTAGCTTAGTGTCATCTCGAGGACGAAATCTTGCGCTTCGTGTGATCTCGTCGGAAGTGATATTATGGATTCCTACAGATTTTGAAAGGGAAACCCTTAAGGCTTATTGTGTTGGTAAAAGTGACAGGAAATTGTGATGTTAATTTGATTAGTGTTGGATCTACATTTTATGACTTACTGAAATCTCTCTTAATCATTTTATTTGCTTTCGAAATGGAAACGCTCAGACATGAGTAAAATGTGGGCGATCTCAGATCTGCCCCTACTCTTCAAGAAACAGCGCTGTTCAACAGCGATCGGCAACCTACGTGGAATGAAATGAAACGTTCAAGTTCTAAAAACATTCGTGCTTTCGTCCATTTCATTATTCGGCGCATTGTTTAGGCCATGGGCAAGTGCACCTTCGCAACTGACACAAATGTATGCAGGAGCCATGCACATTGGTTGCCATATTTCAGTGCGCTTAATTTAACTTCTGAAGGTCTATTCATAGCCGATTAATGATGCGAAACTTTACGTGCCTAAATATAGCCATTTAGTCAGGGTCGGCATCGAAGTATGCATTTGATTAATTCTCGTCTGCCTGCTTCACGCCATCAAATTTCACAACTATATTTTGTCCATTCTATTTGAACGAAGCAAAGTGATGATTTGAGACGGCACGGCTGAGCAGGATGTGTGCTTTGTTAAGCCGAAGTCAAATCTCAAGGAGAATGATCTGCAACCAAGTATGCATTGCATAATGAGGAAGTTTACACGCTTGCATGATTGTCTAAGTGCACAACTTTCATCCATTGGCTCTTTCTTCCTCCACCTATTCTCCTTCGCCCCATTTCATTTAGCACTATTCACGAGCCAGCATCGCAGAGAGTTGTTTATGGTTATGACTTCCCATTTCTGCTCCAACAGCATTTCGTCGCACTCATACACCATTCTAATCAGATCAGGCATTAAGAATGCTGAGGTCCGTCAATTGCACCATGTGCATAGAGCTGTGGCATAAAATGGAAAGGAGTCATTTCCACGCTAATAAACGTACGTTATAAGAAAAGCAAACTTGTTTTTGATTCGGTGTTGCTAGCTTTGATCTGATAGCAATTTCGTTTAGTCGACACTAGACACTCCCTTTCTTCGTGTGCCTCTACTGCCCCGTTTTCATTTTGGACAGGCGGATAAATTATGCATGATTTTCTGTTCAGACGAGGAAATATGCGCGATGCATCATGAAGCTCTCATCAGATTTTATTTACGCAACTGCATTGTGGACATTCGTCAGTCTTACGCAACAAACTACTTTCTCACAGTTGTCCCATCATTTCAATTTGTTAGCATTTGAATGTTGTCTTGTTCTTAGTCCAATTTAGAAACCAGTTGCTTAGAATGTGGAAAGTAAACCCTTAATTTGATCTTCTCAACGTAGGCTCTTTGCAACTCTTATTAAAGCTGGTTGGCTTCTACAAGCCCTCATATGCAAACCTCCTTATTGTTAGTCTTCCATGGCAGATGCTCTCATTTTGTTGTCATATTTCTACTTTTGAAAGGATACCGCTTGCATCTATCATCAATGCACCTCACAGGCCATGTTAAGGTGCATTTTGGCACCCAAAATCAAAGGGTTGTTTAACAGGTCTGTTCTCACATTCAAAGGATAAGTTATCGTAAACTTGTTGCATGACCCGCACCAGGCAGTAGAATTCGCTTATCATTTAACTATCCAATGGCTCAACCATTTTCGTCACACTCCATCTTGGGCTCATTGCGACAATCTGAAAAACTGGCTGTGCTCGTCCTCCGTTCAACTTCAAGCCTGGAGAATGAAGGGGTTCAATGACTATTCTATAATGCGAAGTCTGCTAGAATCCGAGTACGGTGGGTCTTCCAGATGTTACGCTCAATATCTTCTTAAATACCCAATACAAGTTATCGCTTTGTGTTAATGTGACTGGCTTATTCCATTTAATTTACACACAAGAAAGTAGTGTTTGTGAATTGGCGCTGAGTTTCCACTCATAGAGGCAATGGCTGACAATAAGGCAAAGACATCAATGCAGACATCTGGCGGGTGGAGCATGTGATAAGGCGTTTGTGGACGATAAGACGGACTGACAAATGGGCGATGTCAGAGGCTGTACGGGGTAATTTCCAATGCTTTCAGGAGAAAGGAACTAAATCGTCTCGTTCTATCATGTTAGACGCACAGCAGCGAAGGTCCTAAAATTTAGAAAAGAAGCATTGTCTGGGTTTGTCGGAGCCCTCACAATGTATTGACAGTGGTTGGATACTACTAGGAGTAGAATTCCAGGAACCGATGTTGCGAGAATTCACGTTGCTTTTGCAAATGTTCACCTGATCCTCTCCTTCCTTCTACAAAATTCCCAATTACGTACCTTTGTCGTTTAGTCATTGACTTGACTCGGAACATACCCAAGTAGCACGAGGTGGGTTTGATGGCTGGTCATTTAAGAAGCATGCGTGATCCATGTGTGATTGGTTTGCCAGCGCATCCTTCCGAAGCCTCATTTTGCGTCTCCAAATGCCTCGACTGCCATATCACATTGTGGTGAGATTTATATGGAGATAGAGACTCCCATTTGTCGTAGTATGAGATTGTGCTTGAGGGCGGACCAAAACGCGTCTTCGCCACTGGGTTGATTCAGTTAACACACCTGCTAGTGTCAGTTTCATCTTGAGTTTATAGTGGTCAATCAAAGATTCCTACAAGTGACGAAAAAGGAGCCTTTCTTAGTTATGATAAAGTAGCAGCATATATTGCAGAGTTCTTGCATTATTATTATTAGCCTTGGAAGGAGTAGATGTAGAGCTCACTAATGAGCTTGTAGATGATAATTGTTGCGTCGTTCCACCTCTGTTACGATGGCTGTGAATTTGCGCTACAGCATCGCATAAATAAGCAAATCGAAGTAGGGAACCCTTTCATTACCGCCTGTGTTATGTGAAAATGACTCAATTGACAAATGTAATGTCTGGTACAAGGTGCAGACATTGATCTGCTTAAGAGAATATGCTGTGATCAAGATACACATGTCTGCTGAAAAATTCGAATGGTCAGGTGTTGGAATCACTCTCCCTGACAGAACCACTCACTAAGGTTATAACTCTGTCAGTGTCGCGTAAAATTAGCCAAGATGGAGTCGGAGGAGTTGTTGAAAAGTGATGTGGTGAGATAAACAAAGAAGAGCCCAACCAGAGCGAGCCCAGGGAGTAAACCTCGTCGGCAGCATAACGGTGGAGTATGTCGCGCAAAGACACATCAGGCTAGGCTGTTGACGGACGACATATTTTAGACAAAATGGAAGATTCGTGGTACTTTACCCTTGGATAAAAGTAGACCATCATGGGTGCCATGGATAATGAATTCCCAAAGACCAATTACTTGCCATTCATTTCTGTATTATGGTCCTGGCCCCTTCCAATACCTTCTGGTATCTTCTCAAGGCGGTAACTACTTAAACTTTCAATCATTGAAATTGAACAAAGTCCGGTAGACTTCACTTCCACCTGACATTTTATGCCACACTTTCACCCTTAGAAGCCATCGTTTGCACAAAAGTCGGTGTCTTTATCCCATGGCCTTGACTTCATACCAGTTTCTACTCGACAAAATCAAATCGGTATAAACACGTTTTGGGAAAACAGCAAGTAATTTTAATAATATCTAAGGTCGCGAAAGGAAAGTGTCACACCGACGGGACGTCAATGGAAAACATTTAAATATGTTATTGGCAAATCATAGTGATCTCACTGCCCTCTAATGGAACCACCGCCCCAGTGTGAGAGTTATCACCACCCGAAATGATGAAATGCCAAAAAAACAAAGTAAGCAATTAATTTCAGTAGGTTTGCGCGATCTGTTTTAGGATGATGTCTTACTCTTGCTGTTACACCCAACAAGTGGATAAGGAAGTTTAAACTCAGTTGTACTTGCACTGAGGATAGGTAACGCAGCCGACGGAAATAAATAAATGATCACAGAATTGATATACGAGCAGAGGAAGAAAGGACTGAAAAACAATTAAGACAGAGATAAGGGATTTCATTGTGTCTTAATCTAAACCAGCTACAGGTATGTGACTCGTTTTGTGTGTGGCTCAGTAGCTACTGGCAAAGGAGGGAAAGTGCTGATTTTAAGTGTCCTTTCATTAACACTTGATTGCCAAAAGGAAGAATTCCACGTGCAGAAAAGACGAGAAGTCTGTGAGCCGTCAAAAATACTACACGGACTCAGAGAAATTCGGTTACGGCTTTTTAAGAAGCTTTGTTGGTATCAAGCGGAACCTGCCTATATGTAGCTACAAATATAGTGGGACGGCGTTCACCTGGAAGGAAACAGAGGAAGCGGAATTTCGGAAGAATTTATCATTCGGCAAAGTATAGGCTGTCATTAGTTCGCCATAGTGTAGGCAGCGATATAGTCGAATGTGAAACTTACAGCCCGACCTAAGACGCACTGTTTGCTCTTACGACTGCTACACACAGTGAGCCGTCCATTTAAGCTCGTGACTTTCTAGTCACCTTTGTTTGCTCACAGCCTCCCAAAAGTGCTTAGGACAATCTCACAACTTAATAGGTTTTCAATGAATTCGATGTTACACCTAAACAGCACCCTTTACAATCCATAATGCTCACTTATTTCTATATGAACTACTTATCACTCTTATTATTCCGGTGTGCGTTTATGTCTACCAAGAATCCTACCCTTTTACCTCTCTCTACTGGTAAGAACTAAACGCATTCATGATGAGCGCATCACGTTTCGTATAATTCCACCATATTATAAAGTCAACATTACTTTGTTTAATATTCATATGTCGTGAGGGAAGTTGATGCAAACCGAACCGGATAATCAAAAGAGACCAAATCGTTGAAGCGTATTCTACTGTAAGTGATTGACTTTGACATTCCAGCTGGTATTACCTTACCCAAAGAAAGTTTATGCCTCGCAGCATGGTGCATGCAAAAGAGCCATCAGGCAGCTTTGTAGCAAATTGAAGAAAAAACCATTTTTGGGGGATCCAGGCATTTGCAGCATCTCTCCATGCAGAGGAAGACGGTAGAGACGATTTGTAAAATTGACATGTGACCATCCTCTTTTGCACTCTTCCTAAACAACCCGCACTAACGAATCCAGGGTGTCTCGGGGCTCATAGGTGAAGATGGCATATGGAAGGCTGGCTAGTAGTTCATCTGCCGTCAAACTGCCGTAATCTGCCTCTAGGTCTTTAATATATGGCAGACGCATTTAGCTGTGATGTCTCCTCCAGTTATCATTCCTCACCTTAATGAAAGTCAATTCTACCGCGTTTAGAAGATTTCGCCTCATCATTCCCACCTTCACAGGTATAGACGTCATCGTCACCTTTGAATCGCCTTTAGACTCTCGACTATTGTTTTTCGCAGCCCTTGTGCGACTTTAGCACCATCATTGTATTGAATGGGCTAAGCTTGCTTTCTGAACGGAAAGTAGTCAGATGGTGGTTGACGGCTTTGTGCGGTACAATTCAACGCTGCCTTATATGCCACTATTAACTCTAATGGGAAATTGAAGGTTGCCTCTCCTTCCTCCCGGAGCTTCAGTAGTGCTCGCCTAAGCGTGACAAAATCATCCCCTTCTGCCTGATGGAATGTGAACGTAATGTCGGAATCGAATATGCATCGCATCACCTTGACAACAGGCGTCATGAAACTCTTACAAAGTAGAAATTTTGCCATTATCTATGCTTGACATCACCGTTAGACTTCGGAGAATGAAGACCTGAAGACATTCACTCAAACGAGAAGGAGACGTAATCGATTTTGCAGGGATTTTCTAAAGGCTTACCTAATCAAGGCTTTCTTTTCCGTTAACAGTTTGACTATTGAGCCAATGAAAGCACACTTGCTAAGAAAGGCCACCAAGAATGAGGGTTGGTAGGTCATTAGCATACTGTACTGGATCATTAGCTAAGACAGAACCCATTCATCGTGCCGAATCGCCTGTGAATATAGATCATGTTATCAAGTCACTTTAGGAACCTTGAACAGTAAGTTTGAGAGAAAGCGAACCTGTTAGGTCTTATTATGCCTTAACAAAATAATAACTCAAAGATTTTAGAGCAGATACCCTCTCTTTCCGCCCTTTCACATTCCTTCCATTTTTAACCATTAAGCGGAAGAAGCTGTAGGACATCACTACCAAGTGTGTGAGAACAGCTGCTCATCATTGTCTTGTCAACAAGCGTGAACTGCTTAAACTACTGGAGCGCGCATTTACCAATCCTGCAGCGAAATTCAGATGTAGAGCACTTCTGTCATTCAGCCAGTCTCCTGCCATTCAGCTTCTTTTAGATGTCTGCATCCTCATGGAAATGGCCAATGTGCTGCGCGGTGTGGAAACAACTGCAATGGTTGAGATCGTCACTGATGGACATGTGAAGGCCTCTTACTTGTGTGCTTCTCTTCAGTGGCTTAAGCACGCATCAAAGCACCTCTGTGCAGCAGAATTTGAGCGCTCTAACACTGTATCATGTTCTACAGCACTGAGCTTGTAATGTTTGTGGATGCAGGTGGATATCACCATTCTATGTGCTACGTAGCCGTTCTCGTTCACAATCACCATCGTCTAATGCTACACCCTTACAGCGTGTGGCATTGTGGTTACGGTGTTTGAATTGAGCTATGCCACCATGTGTGCTGAAGCTGTTGACACTCATACGAGGTCACACTTGTCATAATTGTCGTTCTTGCCACTTTAAGTGGCGTACGGTGCCATCAAGGTGCCATGACATTAAAAACCTACAAATGTGACACAAGACAGACGGTAAACCACAGATTTAAATCGCACATTTATAATTGCTCTATTTTTTAAGTCTGTTTAAACCACCCTTTGCTAACATTGGGTTTTACTGACTTGAAGCAAACGAGGCAAAGAGGTAATTGCTTTTGCTAATGAGTGAAGGCAAAAAGTTGGGTATGACTATCTAAAATATGAAAACCATAGATTTGAATCCAACATTTTTAATTTATGTTTGAATTACCCTTAAATAAATCTGGTTTCAATGACCTAAAGCGAACGAGGCAAAGCGTGAATTCCAGAATGGTATATGTAAACATCCAAGAGGTAATTGCTTTTGCTAATGATAGACAGCGAAAATTGGGACTGACCATATAAAATATGCCTTAACTCACACAATACTGTAGTTATGAAGTCCTTTAGGCTGTAAACAATGCCACTAATGCTAAGCATAACGTAGGGTTTGTTTTAAAATTGACCTCCAAACGGCTGTGGGGCTGGGAGCTAATGCAGTAAATAGCAGTAATCCACTAAATCCCATGCATAAAGGATTGGTTGTGTGTTTTATCCTTCGTTTTGTTAGCACGCAGTGATGGATTTGTTGATTGAGAATGAGAATAACCACATAAAACACGGACTGGTAATACCTGAATTCGTCAACGGAAGACTTGAGGTGGGGTAGCCTGGCACAGAGAGGTAGAACTCATCATCTCAGGCGCCAAGTCAATTCTTCAGGCAGCAGTGGGACATCGGTATGGTGCACAGAACGGAGAAGCTATAACTTGCCTATCAGTGACTATATTTGGCTTTCAATGGTTACTCACAATAGTTAAAATATTTATAGCTTGGTTCGGGCGAATAATTATCAACCCGATCAGTGAAGAACTCAGTCGAGTTGGCAGTAGAACCATCCTTTAGGGAAGATGAAGACAATATAGTCGTACAACAAGAGAACCACCCCTTTGGTCATGCAAAACCAGCATAAAATTCTACTTGTGGCTGTCATCTCGTCTATTCACCAATGCATGATTAAAAGACATCCCGATGGTGGATTGAATAATCTGTTCATTACCTTGGTTTAACACTTTGTTAAGAAATCCAATAGAATTACTTTCCATCGTCCATTCACCCATCTGTCAGTGCATTTCAAACCAGTCTCTTTATCTTTGGACAGTGCAGGACTGTGGAGCTGGATCAGTAAGAGTTGCCTTCATTCGTCTTGATCGTCATAGGCCACTACTTTTCCATTGCATGCCCTTAGAGTTCACGCTTTAGAATAAGACATTGCCACCTAAAATAATGACAGATGCAGAAGTGGATCGACGCATTCATTTCAGTAGACATGCGTGTTTTGCATTAGAATGATGTTGAACTTCTCGCAGAGTCATCTAATAAGCATATAAAGGACTTCATACTCAAATATACTTATTTTATCAATGCAGATTACCAATGACGTCCACTAACGTGCTCATGCAACCATCAAGAATAAGCGAAAAACAATAGAACTCTTTGCAATCATGGAGCTAGGAAGGTGGGGCAAAATGAATGCACGTGGGCGATCCCCTCATGCCCTGATTCACAACAGCCTGATTCGTGTGGCCTAATTTGCTTGCGACCTCCAAACTACTGGAGCAAAAGTACAGACTCTTCAGTGGCATTTTTAAATTCCGATTCGCTTCATTAGGGA
Source organism: Taenia hydatigena (assembly GCA_036345935.2). Lineage (NCBI taxonomy): Eukaryota > Metazoa > Platyhelminthes > Cestoda > Cyclophyllidea > Taeniidae > Taenia > Taenia hydatigena. The sequence continues at coordinate 3,810,350 of JADWOT020000001.1, read as the reverse complement.
CTGCAAGCTACGCATTTGAATTCCTCGTACAGTTAAAAATGAGGATGCAGCAAGCTGCCACAANCCACACAACTGTTATCAGATGGTCAGGTGAGCACACAATGCGCACTAAGTGGCCATTCCCATGGTGCTCCGACAATATAAGTCCCATCTTTTGGTGGTCGCTAACGAGAATGTGATTAGCCTTCTTTATTTCTCATCTGACATGGCAGGTATTGACGCACTCTCATGGGCTTTCATGGTATTTCCTAATCCACAATTTGTCCATCATTGCATAAACACTCCAGAACATGAAGAACACTAACTGCACCACCTGCAGAGATGAACTGTGTTGTCAAGCAGATGGCTATATTTAGGCACGTGAGCTTGCGCATCACTGGTCGGCTATGAATAGACCTTGAGAAGTTAAATTAGGAGCAGTGAAATATGGCAACCAATGTGCATGACTGCTGCCTACATCTGTGTCAGTTGTGTCAATGCACTTACTCATGGCCCTTACTTGGCTCCTCAAAGCAGTGCATCGAATGATGAAACGGATAGAAATAAGAATGTGTAGAAATTAAATGTCTATTTTCTATCCACGTAGGTCGTTCACCACTGTTGAAAGGCGCCTTCCATTTACGAAATTGGAGTAGATTTGTGGTCTCACACAGTTTACTGATGTCTGAGCGTTTCCATTTCGAAAGTAAATGGGATGATTGGGAGATATTTTAGCGCTTCGTGAAATGCAAATCAGCATTTACTACAGCAAAGACATGTCCTGACAACGTCAACGACACCTACAAATGGCTCTGACAACCTTCACTAACAACATAATCGGCGTCCCAGTTAAGGCAAAGAAGAAAATTATAAAGCTGCTGATAAAGCGCATAAATGCACTTTGCTGGGGGGGGGGTGTAGAGATGGAAAGAAGAGCAACTTGAAACAAGGCATGGGTGGATGTGTGGATGGACATTAACGAGGCTGGAGGGGTCATGTTCATGTTGCTCCCTCGAGTAGACGGTAGATTCTGGCAGTCAGTCACTCCGTCAGTTAGAGGAGGCTGAACTCAGCTGCAAAGTGATAAAGAATTGGTTAAGCTGTTGCTAAGACAATCCGATGTTCCACTCCAAGGCTTAATGACCTTTGTGACAACGCAATCACTCTTGGCACGTAGCGCGAATAATAATTCCTCTCGTTTTAGGCGATTCGTGCAATAATTGACAAAGTGCTGCATGAACTAGACAAATCAATTCCTTCCAAATAATATGGCTGCACAAGTGAAAAACAAGGGATTTAATAACCCTCCCCCGATCGCGCCACTTTCCTATTTGCTCCCTTATGCTCTCTCTCTCATAGAATGTTAAAGCTTACTTTGTCGGGGCACTTCCGTGATTGTCACTTTGAGTGCGTTCAGTGCTTGCTTAGCTAGAGTGATAAGAGTTGTGTGGCATGTCATCACAGGAAAATGGATTGTTGATGCAGATCTACCAGGGACAGGAGCAAGCAAGAAGAAAGAATACAAGTGTAATTCATTTGGAGAACTGGGATGTGTTATGAGGGTGAGTGCTCTGACATAGATGATACGATTGCGTATGCTAGAAGCGCAACTTGGCTACTAATTTCCAAGCTGTAAATTTAAACTCTGAGATTTCAAATTATAGTCAGCCAATGATGCTGGAGCTCACGCGTCTATATAACGACAGTGAAGGCAGAGTTCCATATCAATAACCACAGGTGCTAGCTGAGGTTGGTTTCATTCCTTTTAGCATCGTCGGATTCCACAGTTACCTTGTGCATGTTCTGCGTAAGGATTAGAATTTCCAGTACAATAGAGCTACATTTTGCACTCTGCAATCCATATCGTTTCTTATTCGCAAGAGTGTCTCATGAATTTAACCGAGACAATTTGTCAGACATTTCAGAAAAAGAAAAAAGTTTGCAAAATCAAGCGGAATTCTAAGAGTAGAATAGGCTGAGCTGCAACTGTTCGGTGTGTTGAAAGTGATCTGTGGATTTACTTTCTGTAGGTGGGTGCGTGTAACTCAACACAAGCAAAAAATGGACAGCTCGTCTTCACAGGACGAACCGTCGTCAACAGAGCAATCGAACACGTCGGTGTACGTTGACGCCGACTATCCCGACTTGATGCAGGACGAACTATGGACGCACGTTGGCTCCGATAATGCATCCAATGTCAACGACTCTTCAACCTCCTCCCCCCACACAAATGACTCAAGTTAACTATCGAGCGTTGCAATGTTACACGTCGTTTCCATCGCCACTACCATGACATATCTAATGCAATTGCATATAGTAGACAGGTGTCTAGATTAGTAATTTGCATGGCTCCTAATGTAAATTCCAATGCGTCCAATAATAGCCAGCCAATGATGCTGGAGCTCAAACGTCTATATCACGACAGCGATTCCAGATTTCCGCATCAATAACCACAGGTGCCAACTGAGGTTGGTTACATTCATTTATCATCTTCGTGGGATTTCACATTCACCTTATACATACTCTGAGCATGGCGTTGAATTTCCACCACCACCACCACCACAACAGGGCCGCACTTTACATTCCACATTTCACGTTCTTCTGAACTGGCATAACTCTATCACTATTTTCGCACAGTCCGATTGTTGTACCGAGTTGGGGTTGTTTAATACATTGAATGTGATCCGTGGATTTACTTTCTGTAGGTGGGTGCGTGTACCTCAACACAACCAAACAATGGACAGCACGACTTCACAGGACGAACCCACGTCACCACAGCAATCGTACACGCCGGTGTACGTTGACGCCGACTATCCCGACTTCATGCAGGACGAACTGTGGACGCACGTTGACTCCGATACTTCACCAACGTCAACGACTCTTCACCCCTCCCCCACACAAATGACTCAAGTTAACTATCGAGCGTTGCAATTTTACACCTCGTTTCCATCGCCACTACCATGACACATGTCTCTAGTGTTATTATATTTTGCTCGTGTTCAATCTTCCTTCTTTTATGCTGTTAGCGTTTGTGCGCCTGCATCACAAACCATGTTCCCAGTGTTGACGTTCCACACCACTGCTATCACATGGGATGGGTGAGCACAGAACGCACACAAACCAACAATGTCACTAGTACCTCCATGATATACGCTGCGCCATGGAATAGATAGTGAAGAGAGGGAACATGAAGTGACGATGGAGAAAAGTGGGGCGAATGAGAGAAGGGTGCTGAGCTTGGACCACATTAGCATGGGTCTGTCTGTTTGAGTAGCCATACACACAGGATTAATTAGGCGAATGTGTGTTTAAATGACTGGAGTGGTATCGAAGTGTTTATTTGCTAAATGCCGAGCCACCTTGTGTGAAGGGGACTTACTTATCCAACTTACGCAGCGTTTCGTCAATTATTGCATAAATCGCCTAATACTTAAGGAGTAATGGTTTCCGCCACCTCCCAAGAACAATTGCTTTGACACAACCACCTAGGCAATTTAGTAGTTCAAAACTGGTTTTAGTTGCAAGTTGATCGTTACGTTATCTTTTGCCTTTTCCAATTTATTGACTGACTGACTGACCGATGCCAGGCTCCACCGGCTACCCGATGGAGCAACATGAACCCGATCTCTCTAACCCCATTAATGTCCACCTCTTCACCCACCCACACACTAACCCACCCACCCATCCATCCATCCTTTGCATGTTTCGTGGTGTTCTTCTATCCATCTGGACACCTTCGCAGCTGAGCGTATTCATGTGCCTATCCAATGACTTCAACACCTCCTTCTTTACCTTACCGGCTACGCAGAATATGATGCTGACGTAGGTTGCGATTATTGGTGGAAATGCTGCCGTAGTATTCCACACAACTGTTATCAGATGGTCAGGTGAGCACACAACGCACACAAAGTGTCCAACAACCTAAGTCCCATCTTTTTATTGTCGCCAAAGAGAGTGTGATTTACCTCCTTTCCTTCCTATCCGACAAAACACATAATGACGCACTCTCTTGAGCTTCCATGGTTTTTCCCAATCCACACTTTGCCCATCATTGCATAAACATTCCAGAACATGAGAACCACTAACTGCACCACCTGCAGAGATGAACTGTGTTGTCAAGCAGATGGCTATATTTAGGCACGTGAGCTTGCGCATCACTGGTCGGCTATGAATAGACCTTGAGAAGTTAAATTAGGAGCAGTGAAATATGGCAACCAATGTGCATGACGGCTGCATACATTTGTGTGAGTTGTGTCATTGCACTTACTCATGGCCCTTACTTGGCCCCTCAAAGCAATGCGCTGAATGATGAAATGGATGGAAAAATAATTCTTCGAAATATAATATCTTTTATTCACACTTTTCTAAACGTTGGTTTTTTAACAATAGTTTTAGATCTGAGATCGTCTACGATTTACTGTTGTCTGAGCGTTTCCATTTCGAAAGCAATTGAGATGTTTAGGAGGAGTTTCCGTGGTACATGAAATGTAGCCTAAACACTCCTGAAATTTACATCACAATTTGCCGTTACTCTTACCAATTTAACAAGACTTGAGGGTTTCTCATTCACAATCTCTAGGAATGGACAAATTACACTTCCAAAACTTACTCACACGAAGCGCAAGATTTCGTCCTCGAGATGACATTGAGCCAATGGAGGGTAAGAGAACATATCACCTACCAAGATATAGATTGACTAGGAGAACATTACTTTGTACTTAAGGTTGAGGACGCATTGGCGAGCTTTGTCGAGCCCCTGCATTCTGCGATTTGTGACAGCATTTCCTGAGTGACAAAGAAACATGGAAATGCCAACGCCCTGTCAAACCAAGCCTTTTAAGTGCTCCTGATCAGTGCGCTTCTTAGTCAGCCCTTATCAAACAAGATCAAGTGTCCGAACGTCCATGCTTAGGAGTCGAAGATCGTCGGTACGACTTCCGAGAACGCCTAACTACTGAGTCAACGTAGCCCAATGAATGAGTGCCACGCACAGTATGCAACTTGATTAATAAAGACAAGCTTTCAGATAAACGAAACCACTACTTTCGCAGGCGTTGGTGGTGCGCAGTGAGTGGACCAGTGTGGACACCATGATTAATAGCAGATGCCTATGTTATGCCATCGTATCCCTTTGTGCTTTGAGACCATGACAACCCACTTCGGTCTCCCTCATCTCATAATTTCTATTCTTGCTAGCTTTTGCATTTCACAGGCAATTTAGGGCATGAAGAATGTGTTTTCAGGACTTGTGCCTTTTGCGTCAAATATGCCGGTGATACTGGTGGCATTCGATTCATCGCCTTTTGCTACATTCATTCATTTGATGCATCGCTTTAATGGTTCTGATTTCGAGAAAAGTGAGCAGCGTCTGTTTAGAAATGCGGTCTTATTTTAAGACGAGACAGTGTGATTGTCAGCTCTTATGTTGCAATGGTTTCACAGAGATCACTAAGCCTTTGAGTAGAACATCAAGTTGTCTTAGCAGTGGATCAGCCAATTTTATTTTCACTTTTCAGCTGAGTGACTGTCCGAATCTATCGCCATCCCTGGGGATCAACATGAAACTCACCTCTCCAGCCTCCTTAATGTCCATCCACCCATCCACGCACGCCATGTTTCAAGTTGCTCTTCTTTCCATCTCGACACCCCCCCCCCCAGCAAAGTGCATTTATGCGCTTTATCAGCAGCTTTATAATTTTCTTCTTTGCCTTAACTGGGACGCCGATTATGTTGTTAGTGAAGGTTGTCAGAGCCATTTGTAGGTGTCGTTGACGTTGTCAGGGCATGTCTTTGCTGTAGTAAATGCTGATTTGCATTTCACGAAGCGCTAAAATATCTCCCAATCATCCCATTTACTTTCGAAATGGAAACGCTCAGACATCAGTAAACTGTGTGAGACCACAAATCTACTCCAATTTCGTAAATGGAAGGCGCCTTTCAACAGCGGTGAACGACCTACGTGGATAGAAAACAGACATTTAATTTCTACACATTCTTATTTCTATCAGTTTCATCATTCGATGCACTGCTTTGAGGAGCCAAGTAAGGGCCATGAGTAAGTGCATTGACACAACTGACACAGATGTAGGCAGCAGTCATGCACATTGGTTGCCATATTTCACTGCTCCTAATTTAGCTTCTCAAGGTCTATTCATAGCCGACCAGTGATGCGCAAGCTCACGTGCCTAAATATAGCCATCTGCTTGACAACACAGTTTATCTCTGCAGGTGGTGCAGTTAGTTGTTTTCATGTTCTGGAATGTTTATGCAATGATGGGCAAAGTGTGGATTGGGAAAAACCATGGAAGCTCAAGAGAGTGCGTCATTATGTGTTTTGTCGGATAGGAAGGAAAGGAGGCAAATTACACTCTCTCCGGCGACAAATAAAAGGATGGGACTAAAATTGTCAGGACCACCATGGGAATAGCCACGTAGTGTGCGTTGTGTGCTCACCTGACCATCTGATAACAGTTGTGTGGATTGCCACGGCAGCATTTCCATCAACAAAGGCATATTTTAATAACGTTAGCGACACCTACAAATGAATGGGGCAACTTGCGTCAGCATCATACTCGGCGTGATAGAGTTATGCCAGTTCAGAAGAACGTGAAATGTTGAATGTAAAGTGCGGCCCTGAGGTGGTGGTATTCGCCGTTTTGGTGGAAATTTAACTCCATGCGCAGGGTGTGAATAAGGTGATTGTGGAAGCTTACGTCGATGCTAAAAGGAATGGAACCAACCTCAGTTAGCACCTGTGGTTATTGATTGCGGCAAGCTGGAATCGCTGTCGTTATATAGACGCGTGAGCTCCAGCATCATTGGCTGGCTATTATTGGACACATCAGAAGTTAAATTAGGAGCAATGCAAAATAGTAACCTAGACACCTGGCTACTATTTGCAATTGCATTGGCTATGTCAGTCGCTAACAATTGGTCCCCTTAATGATGTTTACAGTTTGATGCGTCAAGATGCCTGTGTTTCGTTTGCTAGAGCGACTCCACTTCGTCTAGCTTATCCAAGATCTTCAATAACAACACTTCGATGCTGTTTTCTAGTAGCTTTTCTGAGTAGCTCGAGATATATATTGGTTGGTACTCCATTTTGAGGCAAAAAATAGGCAAGTTGCGTTATTAACTGTGCCTGTCTGCATTATATGAAGAGCAGAGTCCACCGCAATATGTAGGTGGTCATTTGTCCCTAAGAGTCGGAATTGTCAACTGCATAGTATGCAGCCCTTGGTTTGGGTCACATGCAAATGTGCGGCCTTATTCCAGCTACTACGGCAAACCCTACCTTCATTGTAACTGACTGAGTCAAGAATACGAAGTTGGAAATAATTTTGAAACTCTAACTGTCAACTAGCAATATTAAGAGAATTTAAAATCGTTTGCTTAAAGGAATTCAAGAAGCTGTTGCATGTGCACAGCACTTATCCACTTAAACTACTTTGGATGGGTTCCAGTGTACATTTCGTCGACAAAACGAATCCGCTTTTAATTGTTAAAATATGCATTGAGCATTGACCATATTTGTTATCAGATCAAAGATTTCGACTCTGAATGGAATGTTATTTCGATACTCTTAAACGTCCGTCACTTAGTGTGGAAATGACTCCTTTCCCGTCTATGCCACAGCTCTATGCACATGGTGCAATTGACGGATCCAACCATTCCTAATGTCTCACCTGATGATGAACTGCTGTTGCAGCAGAAATGGCGCAGTCACAACCACAAACCACTCTCTGCGATGCTGTCTTGTAAGGAGTGCTTGATGAAATGGAGAGAAGGCGAAAGGTGGAGGAAGGATGGTTCAACGAGTGAAAGTTGTGCACTTAGGCAAATAAATGCAACGTTCGTGACGTGTTCGCTCTCATTCGTGCTGGTCAACGCAAATAAGCAAATTGTAGGCATCTCGTCGCCCAAATAGATGACCGAAAGCAGACAGTCTTCTTTAGAAGCAAACACGGACTAGTGGCTACGTTGAGCATTTTCTGAACGACTGAAAGCGGAACATGTGATCTGGTTCTCTGAAGTCTCAACTAGCCTGCATGTAACCCAAACCATGGTGCTGCATACTGTACAGTTGACACTTTCGACTCTTAAGTACCAATGGCTGCATATACATTGTGGTGGACTCTACTCTTCATATAATGCAGAGAGACACAGTTAATATCGCAATTTGCCCCATGTTTGTCACAAAATGCAGTTCTACCCAAAGAATGTCTCAAGCCACTCAGAGAAGCTACTATGAAACAGCAACGAAACGTTGCCATTGAAGATCGTGGATAAGCTAGACGAACTGCAAATGCTCTTGGAAACGAAACACAGGCATCATGACAGATCAAACGGTAAACATCATTAAGGGGACCAAGTGTAAGCGACTGACATAGCTTATGCAATTGCATATGGTAGGCAGGTGTCTAGGTTACTTATTTGCATTGCTCCTAATTTAACTTCTGATGTGTCCAATAATAGCCAGCCAATGCTGCTGGAGCTCACACGTCTATATAACGACAGCGATTGCAGTTTGCCGCAACCAATAACCACAGGTGCTAACTGAGGTTGGTCCCATTCATTTTATCATCACCAGCGTGGGAGTCCACAGTCACGTCATACATACTCTGCGCATGGAGTTGAATTTCCAACAAATTCGGCTACAACCACCACCACAGGGTCCCACTATGCACTACACATTCCATGTTCATTTGTACTGGCATAACTCCTTCAATATTTTTACACACAATCAGATTGCTGTTGTGAGCTGCGACCGTTCGGTGTATTGAATGTGATCTGTGGATTTACTTTCTGTAGGTGGGTGCGTGTACCTCAACGCAAGCAAACAATGGACAGCTCCACTTCACAGGACGAACTCTCGTCACCAGAGCAATCGTACACGCCGGTGTACGTTGACGCCGACTATCCCGACTTCATGCAGGACGAACTGTGGACGCACGTTGACTCCGATAATTCATCCAATGTCAACGACTCTTCAACTCCCTCCCCCCACACAAATGACTCAAGTTAACTATCGAGCGTTGCAATGTTACACCTCGTTTCCATCGCCACTACCATGACACATGTCTCTAGCGTAAATATATCTTGCTCGTATTCAATCTTCCTTCTTTCTTGCTGTTGGTATTCCACTGAACGCCTAAAACATGTGTTGGGCGAGCACAACGATAAACACTAGCATCGATAAGCAGCTTATTTATTTTCAAAATACGCATTTGCTTAGGCATAGATTTCTTGAGATTTTTTAATGTGTTAATCCAAGAGTTGCAAGGCAGTACTTCCTTCATCATAAATAAGAGTTAAAATCATTGCTTATAAGCGTCGCGCCTTTGTGAACTCAATGCAACATAAAAGCTGACAATCGCACTGTCTCGTCTTGAACAAGACCGCGTTGCTAAACAGACGCTGCTTACGTTTCTCGAAGCCACAACCATTAAATCGATGCATAAATTGAACGAGTGTACCAAAAGACGGTGAATTGAATGCCACCAGTATCACCAGACCGATGTTGGTGTGACTAAGTCAAAGCCTATTTGACGCAAAAGGCGCGAGTCCTGAAAGCACATGCTTCAAGCCATAAATTGCCTGTTAAATGCGAAAAGTGGGAAAGAATAGAAATTGTGAGATGAGGGAGACCAAAGTCGGTCGTGATGGCCTTAATGCACAAAGGGAGACGTTGGCATAATATATGCATCTCTGCATTAATCTTGATGTCAACACTGGTCCACGCACAGCGCAACACCAACGTCTGCGAAATTAGTGGTTTCGTTTGTCTAAAGTTTGCCTTTATTAATTAAGTTGCATTCTGTGCGAGGCATTTATTCGTTCTGCTACGTTGACTCGATTGTTAGGCGTCCTCGCAAGTCGTGTCGACCACATTCGCCTCCCAATCACGCAAGTTCCAAACCTTACTCTTCTTCAAATAAGTGCCGTTGAAAGTGCGCACAGAGCAGAAGCACTTAAATGGCGTGGTATGGCAGGGCTTTGGCATTTCGATGTTTGTTCATCACTCAGGAATTGCTGCCTCAAATCGCAGAATGCTGAGGCTCGCAACAGCTTTCCAATGCGTCCTCAATCCTGAGTATTGCGCCCAATTTCGTTCCACTCGGTGCAAAGCGATGGACACAATACGGTTCTAACATTTAGGGGCAACTTAGTGTCCTCCTAGTTATACTATGCCTTGGTAGGTGACATGTTCTCTTACCCTCCATTAGCTTAGTGTCATCTCGAGGACGAAATCTTGCGCTTCGTGTGATCTCGTCGGAAGTGATATTGTGGATTCCTAGAGATTGTGCAAGGGAAACCCTTACGTCTTGTTGAGTTGGTAAATGTGACAGCAAATTATGATGTAAATTTGATTAGTGTTAGAGCTACATTTCATGACCCACCGAAATCTCTCCCAATCATCTCATTTGCTTTCGAAATGGAAACGCTCAGACATGAGTAAAATGTGGGCGATCTCAGATCTGCCCCTACTCTTCAAGAAACAGCGCTGTTGAACAGTCATCGACAACCTACGTGGCAAGAAATGAAACATTCAATTTGCAACAACATTCGTGCTTTTGTCCATTTCATCATTCGGTGCATTGTTTAGACCATGGGCAAGTGCACTGAGGCTACTGACACAAATGTATGCAGGAGCCATGCACCTCGGTTACCATATTTCACTGCGCATAATTTAACTTTTGAAGGCCTATTCATAGTCGATTTATAATGCGAAACTTTACGTGTTTTAAATATATCCATTTATTTAAGGTCAGCATCGAAGTATGCATTTGGTTAATTGTCGTCTGCCTGCTTCACGCTTTCGAATTCCACAACTATATTTTGTCCATTCTATTTGAACGAAGCAAAGTGATGATGTGAGACGGCACCGCTGAGCAGGATGTGTGCTTTGTTAAGCCGAAGTCAAATCTCAAGGAGGATGATCTACAATCAAGTATGCATTGCATAATGAGGAAGTTTACACGCTTGCATGATTGTCTAAGTGCACAACATTCATCCATTGGCTCTTCCTTCCTCCACCTATTCTCCTTCGCCCCATTTCATCTAGCACTCCTTACAAGACAGCATCGCAGAGAGTGGTTTATGGTTGTGACTCCTCATTTCTGCTCCAATAGCATTTCTTCGCACTCATACACCATTCTAATCAGATCAAGCATTAAGAATGCTGAGGTCCGTCAATTGCACCATGTGGATAGAGCTGTGGCGTAAAATGGAGACGAGTCATTTCCACACTAAGTAACGTAGGTTTAAGAAAAGCAAACTTGCTTTTGATTCGGTGTTGCTAGCTTTGATCTAATAGCAAATTCGTTCAGTTCTCAATGCACATTCCAACAACCAATAGCGGATTTGCTTTGTCAAATTACTATCCACTTGAAGCCATCCAAAGTGGTGTAAGAGGAAGAGAGGTGCTTTGCACATGCAGCAGCTTCTTGAATTCCTTCAAGCGATTAATTGTAGAATCTTTTCACATTGCTATTCGGTACTTAGAGTTTCTAAATTATTTCCAAATCAGCATTCTTGACTCAGTCAGTTACGGTGGGGTTTGGTATGTCAATAGTAGCTTGAATGCGGCCGCATCGTTGCAAGGCATTTCGGATGTTCTGAGGCAGACGGCAGTTGACATCGAGGATGTACTGCTCTGCGGTTAGCTATTTACGGTTTTAGTATTGTCAAATTGATATCACTGTGCCACTACGCACGTGGCAGTCATTTTGTCATTGGCAAAGCAGCCAAAACATGCTTGTTCATCCAGCAATCTTTAGCACACTTCTCATAATTCAAAAGAACAGATATTGTAAGGAGAGGCAGCTGGATGGCTGGAGGCATTTGTTGTATCTAAAGTCACCGGCATTGCAGGTGAAGGCGCTCCCCTGTGCGTGGGCTCATGTCAGCAAGAGGATGACGAAACCATGGGTGCGTCTTTAATTAAACAAACAAGTGTGCAATACACACATCCTCATTTCCACCTCGGTCATTGCAACAATTCACATTTGTCCTTTGTGAGAGGGATTTTTCCTTCTGTAAAGCACATCATGAATGACCTTGATTGCGTTCATGCCATTCCACCAGATGCAGAAAAGCAAGTTTACGAGTCCCACCATGAATGTGGTGAACAATCATTCCAAAGAGGTGATGCAGAATGCAACCTTATTTTGCATTAAGTATGCTCTGAATACAGCTGAATGCATGCCTGCTCTTAGCATTGCCCCTCACTCGAGAAAACGAGGCACGAATTACCAACGCGAACCGTCCAGGAAGCCGGTCCGACGCCGAGCTCACAACAGCGATATTAATACAGACATGTTGTGAGCGCAAGCAAACACTAAGAAGGAAGTGCAGCGGAAGAGTGCTTGACGTAATACGGGGAGGCAGCTCTCAGCAACGAGAATTGTCCATTGACCATGCACTCATCACACACAAGAGGCGTCACCTTCGTTGGCTTCGTGAAGGTGGTTAGGACTATTTGCAGTGATGCGATAACTCCGTCGAGTGTTCGTATGCTACAAGTAAGTAGGTGTGGAGTGGAGAGCTGGAGTGAAGGACATTAATCTCTCTTCCATTTGCACGCAAGTCTGAACATTTCGCATTGTTTGATTGTGCGCATAAATTCTTAACGATTTGATACCACTTGATCTAGACCAATCGCACTGAATCAACGCACGCCTTTGAAATCGGTAACATGATGGTTAATGTTTCGTTTTAGTTTGTTGTTTGTAAGAGCAAATGACCATCAGTCTGGCACATCAGCAAAACGTGAAGCCGCCTTTTGCTTGGTGACTAAATTGAGCATTCCATGAACGAATGACTGTCGCAGGTTACTGTCTACGAAAGGCAGGCCGAACATACCTGATCGGGTCTTCGCTGACTTTTCCTCATCCAAGCTACTCATAACTCACTACGAAGGACTGGATTCTGCACACCAGACAATTTTGACTCCTTTTGAATCATGACAACAACCAACAAGCTGCAAACGGATCGGCAGTTTACTTGGGGCAGATAAACACAATTAAGAAAGCACCTCGTACAACAATCACCTCCAAATGAAGTACCAACAAAACAGCATTCTGAACCGCTCTGCCAAGTTACTGTGAAGTAGCAAACAAATATGGATGGGTGACGATAAGTCTCATTCCTTAAGCATTGAGAGACAATGCAATAATTGACAAGGCGTGGATAGGAAATAGCATCGAGACTTCAGGAAGTCAGTCAATTGCTGCCTTTTGATGTAAAATAGGAGGGAGGCAAATCGCACTTATGTTGCCCATAGGTAAATGATGGAGCTTGAACTGTGGAGGCACGTTTGGGCTGCTTAATTAGTGTGATAAGAGTTGTGCGGCATGTCAACATGGGAAATCCAAATGGTGGTTCCGATTCACAAATGCCAAGATCAACCAAGAAGAAAATAATGCAAGTAAAATATATTTACAATGCTAAAGGATTTCATGGGAATGATGACTGGAATGTGCTATAGCTTTCGAACTCTCGATAATTGAATTGGGTCGTGTGTGTGAGGTGCAGATTCGTTCGCCTCGAATCAACTGTCGCAGTCGACGTGCGTCCACGGTTCATCCTGCATCAACTTGGGATAGTCGGCGTCAACGTACACAGGAGTGTAATTCTGCACACTTGTTGTCTTCTCCTGCTGTGAAGTCCAGCTGTCCATTGTTTTATCGCGTTAAGATACACCCACACAACCACCTACAGAACATAATGCGAGAACTGGAAATTGATGCATCATACAATCGCAACTCAGGACATTATACCCTTAAAGATCCGCTTGAATTCATGCACCTATTTCTTTTTCTAACAAGTGCCTGACAACCTAACTCTACAACAATTGTGATGTAGTTATGCATGCACGAAAGAACATGGAATGTGGAGTGCAAAATGCAGCTCTATTGTGTTAGAAATTCTAACCCTCACGCAGAACATGCATGAGGCAGCTGTGAATTCCTTAATGGTGAATAAAACTTACCTCAGTTAGCACCTGTAGTTATGAGTGTGGCACACCGTGTTCGCGGTCGTTATATAGACGCGTGAGCTTCAGCATCATTGGCCGTCTATTGTTGGAACTCTCAGGAGCTAAATTAAGAGTGGTGGAAATTAGTAGCCAAGATGCACGCCCACTCAATCCAGTTGTAGCAGTCACTTCAGTGCACTTACCCGCGGCCCTAATGCAAGTGTTTACGGTTGGCTCCATCGAGATGTCTGTGTTTCGTTTGCTGGAGCATTTGCAGTTTTACGAGCCGATCTACGATCGTCGGTGTTGGGAAATATCATTACCACGTTGGTTTGCTATTTTACAGTAACTTGACTGAATGGTTCGAGATATTCGTTTGTTGACGCTCCATTTTGAGGCACCTAATAAGCCACATGCATTCTTAACTTTGTTTGTCTGCCCCAAGTTAAACTTTGAACGAAATGCAGCGTGATGGATACAAAATTGTCGAGTGTGCAGAAATCAGCTGCATGCGGCTTGGTTGAGAAGAGGTCAGCGAAGATCAGATCAGGTGCATTCCATTTCCACTTCGTCCACAACAATCTTAGGCAAGCAGTCGTTCAGAGAATGCTGTACTCAGCTACGAGTTCGTATTTTCTTTTAGAATAAGACTCTTTATAGGCGGTTACCTGTTTGGGTGATGAGAAACGTACAGTTAGCTCGTTCATGCTGACCCGTACTAATGATGGGTAACACGTCACCGGTGTTTGAATTACTTGCCTAAGTGTTCAACTCTCAATCATTGGCTTTTCCTTCCTCCACCTATTCTCCTTCGCTCCAGTTGATTTCTAAGTATTTACAGGCCAGCATCGCAGAGGGTGGTTGATACTCGGTGTTGAAAAATAAATGAGCATTCTCGTGTGTCTGTTTGTGTTGATGTGATTAAGTGGCTCGGGTTATTCTTGCTTGAAGTCTATTTTAACGGCTTAGTTAGTTGGTTGTTGCGGTCTCAGCTGCATTTATGTGTCCACAAGTGGACGACCAATCGCAGTACAACACATTGGCAGCAGTGATAAATTAAAGGGAGTCAACATCCTCTAATATGTTGAATTTTTATTACTTTGTTGTAAATCATATGCAGTACAGTTAGGAGTAGGTCAGCGAGGGTGTTTATTAGAGTTGGTGTAGTGGTTATTCTCTGTAGAGCCTATAGAAAGTGCAGATGCAAAGAATGAAAGAGTTTGAAGGGTTCTCTGGCGATTTGGCTATCGGACGCGGACCACAGGACAGTGTCAGAAAGAACATTGCATTTCCCGTATCTTGCTTAAGGCCATTAAAATTATTCCGCATGTCTCCAGAGAGCTGAGCATGCATCTCACCTTCTGTTTGTGTAGCACCTAGGCCTCGATGCTCAATTCTGTGGCCTTAGTTGTTGTGGCGAATCTCACTTGCATATTCACAGAACGTTAAATTTTGGCACCCCACATTTCGTGCAACTTCGAGAATTGCTGCAATGCGCTGCACCATCTTGTCTCTTTGCAAGAATTAAAGGCTTTAGCCAATGTAGCATTCAATCGTAACTGAAAGATATATTTACCTGAATACAAACAGATAATGATGTTGTTGTAGGTAATTACCTAATTTTAAGTGCAGACAATGCGCGTTCTTGTCATTTGTGCCGCTTTATGCAGCAAGATCATGCGTTTCTTCCCCTACATAAGCTTCCCTTGGGCACCTTTTGTGAGCGTGTTCATTGAAACCAAAACGTTATTTGAGTGCTGTCATTATGATGCACAAAGTTTGCGCTCTTGTGGAGAAATTCTAACGGTTAATGTCGATGTATTAACACGTCGGAATCGATTAGTCTCATTTCGGAGCTTCAGAGATCTGCATTGAGACCTCGGTTTTATGGCAATGTGGTGTCGATTTAGAGTAATACACTATGCCACAAAGGAGAGCCTGCCAAGTTTGCTAGGACAAAGATGAGGCCACAGGTAATTACGCTGCAAGTACTAAATACTACCACTTTAACCAAGCCTGTTTTTACATCTCTGTCATTTCGCTTGCGAATTGGGATCATTACTTTCCTTACTGCCCAATCCAGTCATCGGCGAATGTCAAAGCTTTCATTCTAATTGAAGTGATGATACAGAATCTGCTTAAACTAGCAGGCTAAATCAGCATGAAAAGAGGTGATAGTAGATAAGGCGGCATCATTTGCGACTTCACAGAGCAAGAAAAACGTGGCCAGTAAGAGTCATCGCTTGTGCAGAATTCGGCTAGCAGATGTGCTGTTAAGATAAATTTTGTGAGAACCGTCCCTTTCCCTTATCACGACACTAAGGGCACGGCGGCATCCCCTCCAACAAAGACAACTTTCGATGACGTCAGCGATGTCTGTAAACAACTCAGACGACACTTTCGCAATTGCTGAATACGCTGTTTCGGCACAGAGATACATTTTCATGCAAATATGTAGAGCTGTAAAGACAAGGCAAGACAAGACAAGAGGCTAAAGCAACCTGGTATTCACTTGAATGAGGTGCTTTCCGCTCACATCTAGTAGAGAACAGACCCTGGCAGTTAGTAGATTAGAGAAGGCTGAACTCAGCCGCTAATATAAGGGCATTGGATCAATTCCACCTTAAGCATTTATTCGAAAAGGGATCGCAGAATAGAAGTAATGTCCATAACCACGTTCGCTTTTCTCCTTCCACCCATATTCTGTCGCGGTATGGAGTCACCTCAAATAATTATGAAACGGCTTCGGCATTTCACGCTGTGAGAGTTCGGATCAGATGAAGGACATGAACGCTGGAAATGCATTAGAAATGTCCAAGGCGAGACGAACGGAATATTAGGCACAAGCAAGATGTAAAGTCAATTTTGGACGACTCTAAAACTACATTCGAATCATCAGTGTTTAATTTGTTAGTCCTGTGTCATCTAACGTGCAGTTCCCATATACATATCGCGTTGTGCTAAAAACAAGCAGGAAGGAGTAGTGTGGTCGTGGTGGTGGATTACAAAGAACGTTGAGCCTGAGCCACATGTGCAAAAGTGTGCGGCTTCCTCGCAATGGACGCGTCTGCAGAAGAGGACTGAACTAGTTATTGTGCAATACATTAGCTCACTGTGGTGGCAGCCTACGGAAGAATCGAGTGAAGAGCAGTACTGTCAGCAGTCATCCATCCAACTAATTCAGAGCGTAATTTACAATTAATAACGTTCCGTTTCGCTGAACTCCTTCAAAATGCTTATTAACCAAATTAATGTCTGAAATCGTATTCTTGATTGACCACAATTAGTCGAATAAGAGTCACATAAACGAGGTCATCCATGGTGTGCTTTAGTGGGGAAAGAAATGCTCTCACATGGGAACAGTGTGAATATTTGCAATGACTTAAAGAACAGTAAGAGGGCGTTTGCACAACACACTTGGTTGTTTAATTGGGAGGAGATTTATGATCTTGCCACCTTGATGTTGACATGAGCCCACGCACATCGTAGGGCCAACACCTGCAATACTGGAGACTTTCCTTTGTTTAAAGGCATGCATCCCTGATTCTGCCAATGTCGCTTTCTGTTCGGTTATGCTTGGAAGATCTCAGTTTGGGCAAATCTGATTTATTTAGTTTGGGGGAATTAACGGTGTTGGGGACTTCGACTGCCCCTTCAGTGCCACGAGCATGGCCATTAATAGTCTTTTAATCTTAAAATGCGAACAAATGCTGCCAAGCATACTACAACTCCACGGAGTTCGATGCAATGCAAAGATGCATTAGTAATTACATAATCTTGTTGGACCAAATGCAAACACAAGCAAGAATGATTCAATTGGTACTGATTCAATCCCTGACACTATTTTCGCACAGTCAGATTGTCAGACATTATTAAAAAAGAATTAAGAAGTTTGTGAAATCGAGCACATGGCCAAGCGTATGCTGTTGTGAGTTGGGATTGCTTGATGCATTGAATGTGATCTGTGGATTTACTTTCTGTAGGTGGGTGAGCGTACCTCAACACAAACAAACAATGGACAACTCGACTTCACAATGATGAACAAAGTGTGGATTGGGGAATACCACGAAAGCCCATGCCAATGCATCATTATCAGCATTGTCAGATAGGAAGAAAAGGAGGCAAATCACATTCTCGTTAGCGACAAATAAATTATGAAACATAAATTGCCAGGCCATAATGGAAATAGCCCCGTAGTGTGCATTGTGTGCTCACCTGACCATCTGATAACAGTTGTGTGGAATGCCACGGCAGCATTTCCATCAACAATCGCAACCTACATCAGCATCATACTCGGCGTCACCGGTAAGGTAGGGAAAGAGGTGTTGAAGTCACTGGATAGGCACATGAATGCATTCAGCAGCGAAGGTGACAAGATGGATAGAAGAACACCACGAAACATGCGATGGATGGATGGATGGATGGATGGGTGGGTTAGTGGGTATGTGGATGAAGAGGTGGACATTAATGGGGTTAGAGAGATCAGGTTCATGTTGCTCCATCGGGTAGCCGGTAGATCCCGGCAGTCAGTCAGTCAGTCAGTCAGTTAGGCAATAAATTGGAAAAGGCCAAAGTCAAGTGCAAAGTAAGAGAGAAACGATCAACTTGCTACTAGAACCAGTGTTTGATCCACTGCATTGCCTAGTGATCATTGTGTCAACGCACTTCATCTTCGCAGGTAGCGGGAACCATTATTCCTTAAGTACTAAAAGAGTTATGCGATAATTGACGAAACGATGCGTAATTTGCACAAGTAAGTCCCCTTCACACAAGATGGCACAGCGTTCAGCAAATAACCGCTTCGGTACCTCTCCAATCATTTGGCGCACATTCGCCCAATTAATCCTGTGTATATGGCTGCACAAACAGACAGACTCATGCCAATGTGGTTCAATTTTCGCACCCTTCTCCCATTCGCCCCACTTTTTCTATCGTCACTTCATGTTCCCTCTCTTCACTATCTATTCCATTGCCCTGAATATACGGTGCAGCTTATGTCATTGAAGCACAAGTGACATTGTTGGCTTGTGTGCCGTCTGTGCTCACCCATCCCATGTGATAGCAGTTGTGTGGAACGTCAACACTGGGAACATGGTTGGTGATGCAGGTGCACAAACGCTAACAGCAAGAAAGAAGGGGGATTGAATACGAGCAAGATATATTTACACTAGAGACATGTGTTATGGTGGTGGGGATGGAAATGAGGTGTAACATTGCAACGTTCGATGGTTAACTTGAGTCAATTTTGTGGGGGGAGGAGGTTGAAGAGTCGTTGACATTGGATGAATTATCGGAGTCAACGTGCGTCCACAGTTCGTCCTGCATCAGGTCGGGATAGTTGGCGTCAACGTACACCGGTGTGTACGATTGCTCTGTTGACGGGGGTTCGTCCTGTGCAGTGGAGCTGTCCATTGTTTGCTTGTGTTGAGGTACACTCACCCACCTACAGAAAGTAAATCCACAGATCACATTCAATACATCAAACAATCGCAACTCAGTACAGCAATCTGATCGTGTGTAAAAATGTTGAAGGAGATATGCCAGTACAAATGAACATGGAATGCGTAGTGCAAAGTGCGGCCCTGTGGTGGTATTGGTGATGGAAATTGAACTCCATGCGCAGAGTATGTATGAGGTGACTGTGGACTCCCACGCTGGTGATGATAAAATGAATGGGACCAACCTCAGTTAGCACCTGTGGTTATTGGTTGCGGCAAACTGCAATCGCTGTCGTTATATAGACGTGTGAGCTCCAGCATCATTGGCTGGCTATTATTGGACGCATCGGAAGTTAAATTAGTAGGAATGCAAATTAGTAACCTAGACACCTGGCTACTATATGCAGTTGCATTAGCTATGCCAGTCGCTTACACTTGGTCCCCTTAATGATGTATACAGTTTGATCCGTCATGATGCCTGTGTTTCGCTTGCCAGAGCATTTACAGTTCATCTAGCTTATCTGCAATCTTAAATGACACCGGTTCGTTGCTGTTTCTTAGTGACTTTCTAAGTAGCTCGAGACATTCTTTGGTTAGTACTCCATTCCTGGACAAACAATGGACAAGTTGCATTCCACCACCACCGCCACCACTACCAGTGAGCCACCTGACACTAACACGCAACCGACGTTGATAACGAGACCTGTTTCGTCGCTTCACCACCACAGGGCCGCACTGTACACCCCGAATTCCACGTTTTATTGATCTGGCATAACTCTAGCACTATTTTAGCACAGTCAGATTGTCAGACATTGGTAGAAAAGGAATTAATAAGTCTGTGAAATCGAGCACGTGGCCAAGCGTATGCTGTTGTGAGTTGGGATTGTTTGATGTATTGAATGTGATCTGTGGATTTACTTTCTGTAGGTGGGTGAGTGTACCTCAACACAACCAAACAATGGACAGCTCCACTTCACAGGACGAACCCTCGTCACCACAGCAATCGTACACGCCGGTGTACGTTGACGCCGACTATCCCGACTTCATGCAGGACGAACTGTGGACGCACGTTGACTCCGATACTTCACCAACGTCAACGACTCTTCACCCCTCCCCCACACAAATGACTCAAGTTAACTATCGAGCGTTGCAATGTTACACCTTGTTTCCATCGCCACTACCATGACACATGTCTCTAGTGTTATTATATTTTGCTCGTATTCAATCCCCCTTCTTTCTTGCTGTTAGCGTTTGTGCACCTGCATCACCAACCATGTTCCCAGTGTTAACGTTCCACACAACTGCTATCACATGGGATGGGTGAGCACAGAACGCACACCAACCAACAATGTCACTAGTGCTTCAATGACATAAGCTCCACCATATATTCAGGGCAATGGAATAGATAGTGAAGAGAGGGAACATGAAGTGACGATAGAAAAAGTGGGGCGAATGAGAGAATGGTGCTGAACTTGGACCACATTGGCATGGGTCTGTCTGTTTGAGCAGCCATACACAGAGGATTAATTAAGCGAATGTGTGTCCAAATGATTGGAGATGCATTAAATATTTTATTTGCTAAATGCTGAACTATCTTGTGTGAAGGGGACTTACTAGTGCAAATTACGCATCGTTTCGTCAATTATCGCATAACTCTTTTAGTACTTAAGGAATAATGGTTCCCGCTACCTGCGAAGATGAAGTGCGTTGACACAATGATCACTAGGCAATGCAGTGGATCAAACACTGGTTCTAGTAGCAAGTTGATCGTTTCTCTCTTACTTTGCACTTGACTTTGGCCTTTTCCAATTTATTGCCTAACTGACTGACTGACTGACTGACTGCCGGGATCTACCGGCTACCCGATGGAGCAACATGAACCTGATCTCTCTAACCCCATTAATGTCCACCTCTTCATCCACATACCCACTAACCCACCCATCCATCCATCCATCCATCCATCGCATGTTTCGTGGTGTTCTTCTATCCATCTTGTCACCTTCGCTGCTGAATGCATTCATGTGCCTATCCAGTGACTTCAACACCTCTTTCCCTACCTTACCGGTGACGCCGAGTATGATGCTGATGTAGGTTGCGATTGTTGATGGAAATGCTGCCGTGGCATTCCACACAACTGTTATCAGATGGTCAGGTGAGCACACAATGCACACTAAGTGGCCATTCCCATGGTGCTCCGACAATATAAGTCCAATCTTTTGGTGGTCGCTAACGAGAATGTGATTTGCCTTCTTTATTTCTCATCCGACATGGCAGGTATTGACGCACTCTTATGGGCTTTCATGGTATTTCCTAATCCACACTTTGTCCATCATTGCATAAACATTCCAGAACATTAAGAACACTAACCGCACCACCTGCAGAGATGAACTGTGTTGTCAAGCAGATGGCTATATTTAGGCACGTGAGCTTGCGCATCACTGGTCGGCTATGAATAGACCTTGAGAAGTTAAATTAGGAGCAGTGAAATATGGCAACCAATGTGCATGACTGCTGCCTACATCTGTGTCAGTTGTGTCAATGCACTTACTCATGGCCCTTACTTGGCTCCTCAAAGCAGTGCATCGAATGATGAATTTGATAGAAATATGAATGTGTAGAAATTAAATGTCTGTTTTCTATCCACGTAGGTCGTTCACCGCTGTTGAAAGGCGCCTTCCATTTACGAAATTGGAGTAGATTTGTGGTCTCACACAGTTTACTGATGTCTGAGCGTTTCCATTTCGAAAGTAAATGGGATGATTGGGAGATATTTTAGCGCTTCTTGAAATGCAAATCAGCATTTACTACAGCAAAGACATGCCCTGACAACGTCAACGACACCTACAAATGGTTCTGACAACCTTCACTAACAACATAATCGGCGTCCCAGTTAAGGCAAAGAAGAAAATTATAAAGCTGCTGATAAAGCGCATAAATGCACTTTGCTGGGGGGGGGGTGGAGAGATGGAAAGAAGAGCAACTTGAAACAAGGCATGGGTGGATGTGTGGATGGACATTAACGAGGCTGGAGGGGTCATGTTCATGTTGCTCCCTCGAGTAGACGGTAGATTCTGGCAGTCAGTCACTCCGTCAGTTAGAGGAGGCTGAACTCAGCTGCAAAGTGATAAAGAATTGGTTAAGCTGTTGCTAAGACAATCCGATGTTCCACTCCAAGGCTTAATGACCTTTGTGACAACGCAATCACTCTTGGCACGTAGCGCGAATAATAATTCCTCTCGTTTTAGGCGATTCGTGCAATAATTGACAAAGTGCTGCATGAACTAGACAAATCAATTCCTTCCAAATAATATGGCTGCACAAGTGAAAAACAAGGGATTTAATAACCCTCCCCCGATCGCGCCACTTTCCTATTTGCTCCCTTATGCTCTCTCTCTCATAGAATGTTAAAGCTTACTTTGTCGGGGCACTTCCGTGATTGTCACTTTGAGTGCGTTCAGTGCTTGCTTAGCTAGAGTGATAAGAGTTGTGTGGCATGTCATCACAGGAAAATGGATTGTTGATGCAGATCTACCAGGGACAGGAACAAGCAAGAAGAAAGAATACAAGTGTAATTCATTTGGAGAACTGGGATGTGTTATGAGGGTAAGTGCTCTGACATAGATGATACGATTGCGTATGCTAGACGCGCACCTTGGCTACTAATTTCCAAGCTGTAAATTTAAACTCTGAGATTTCAAATTATAGTCAGCCAATGATGCTGGAGCTCACGCGTCTATATAACGACAGTGAAGGCAGAGTTCCATATCAATAACCACAGGTGCTAGCTGAGGTTGGTTTCATTCCTTTTAGCATCGTCGGATTCCACAGTTACCTTGTGCATGTTCTGCGTAAGGATTAGAATTTCCAGTACAATAGAGCTACATTTTGCACTCTGCAATCCATATCGTTTCTTATTCGCAAGAGTGTCTCATGAATTTAACCGAGACAATTTGTCAGACATTTCAGAAAAAGAAAAAAGTTTACAAAATCAAGCGGATTTCTAAGAGTAGAATAGGCTGAGCTGCGAATGTTCGGTGTGTTGAAAGTGATCTGTGGATTTACTTTCTGTAGGTGGGTGCGTGTAACTCAACACAAGCAAAAAATGGACAGCTCGTCTTCACAGGACGAACCGTCGTCAACAGAGCAATCGAACACGTCGGTGTGCGTTGACGCCGACTATCCCGACTTGATGCAGGACGAACTGTGGACGCACGTTGGCTCCGATAATGCATCCAATGTCAACGACTCTTCAACCTCCTCCCCCCACACAAATGACTCAAGTTAACTATCGAGCGTTGCAATGTTACACGTTGTTTCCATCGCCACTACCATGACATATCTAATGCAATTGCATATAGTAGACAGGTGTCTAGATTAGTAATTTGCATGGCTCCTAATGTAAATTCCAATGCGTCCAATAATAGCCAGCCAATGATGCTGGAGCTCAAACGTCTATATCACGACAGCGATTCCAGATTTCCGCATCAATAACCACAGGTGCCAACTGAGGTTGGTTACATTCATTTATCATCTTCGTGGGATTTCACATTCACCTTATACATACTCTGAGCATGGCGTTGAATTTCCACCACCACCACCACCACAACAGGGCCGCACTTTACATTCCACATTTCACGTTCTTCTGAACTGGCATAACTCTATCACTATTTTCGCACAGTCCGATTGTTGTACCGAGTTGGGGTTGTTTAATACATTGAATGTGATCCGTGGATTTACTTTCTGTAGGTGGGTGCGTGTACCTCAACACAAGCAAACAATGGACAGCTCCACTTCACAGGACGAACCCACGTCACCACAGCAATCGTACACGCCGGTGTACGTTGACGCCGACTATCCCGACTTCATGCAGGACGAACTGTGGACGCACGTTGACTCCGATACTTCACCCAACGTCAACGACTCTTCGCCCCTCCCCCACACAAATGACTCAAGTTAACTATCGAGCGTTGCAATGTTACACCTCATTTCCATCGCCACTACCATGACACATGTCTCTAGTGTTATTATATTTTGCTCGTGTTCAATCTTCCTTCTTTTATGCTGTTAGCGTTTGTGCGCCTGCATCACAAACCATGTTCCCAGTGTTGACGTTCCACACCACTGCTATCACATGGGATGGGTGAGCACAGAACGCACACAAACCAACAATGTCACTAGTACCTCCATGATATAAGCTGCGCCATGGAATAGATAGTGAAGAGAGGGAACATGAAGTGACGATGGAGAAAAGTGGGGCGAATGAGAGAAGGGTGCTGAGCTTGGACCACATTAGCATGGGTCTGTCTGTTTGAGTAGCCATACACACAGGATTAATTAGGCGAATGTGTGTTTAAATGACTGGAGAGGTATCGAAGTGTTTATTTGCTAAATGCCGAGCCATCTTGTGTGAAGGGGACTTACTTATCCAACTTACGCAGCGTTTCGTCAATTATTGCATAAATCGCCTAATACTTAAGGAGTAATGGTTTCCGCCACCTCCCAAGAACAATTGCTTTGACACAACCACCTAGGCAATTTAGTAGTTCAAAACTGGTTTTAGTTGCAAGTTGATCGTTACGTTATCTTTTGCCTTTTCCAATTTATTGACTGACTGACTGACCGATGCCAGGCTCCACCGGCTACCCGATGGAGCAACATGAACCCGATCTCTCTAACCCCATTAATGTCCACCTCTTCACCCACCCACACACTAACCCACCCACCCATCCATCCATCCTTTGCATGTTTCGTGGTGTTCTTCTATCCATCTGGACACCTTCGCAGCTGAGCGTATTCATGTGCCTATCCAATGACTTCAACACCTCCTTCTTTACCTTACCGGCTACGCAGAATATGATGCTGACGTAGGTTGCGATTATTGGTGGAAATGCTGCCGTAGTATTCCACACAACTGTTATCAGATGGTTAGGTGAGTACACAACGCACACTACGAGGCCATTCCCAAGTTGGTCCAACAACATAAGTCCCATCTTTTTATTGTCGCCAAAGAGAGTGTGATTTACCTCCTTTCCTTCCTATCCGACAAAACACATAATGACGCACTCTCTTGAGCTTCCATGGTTTTTCCCAATCCACACTTTGCCCATCATTGCATAAACATTCCAGAACATGAGAACCACTAACTGCACCACCTGCAGAGATGAACTGTGTTGTCAAGCAGATGGCTATATTTAGGCACGTGAGCTTGCGCATCACTGGTCGGCTATGAATAGACCTTGAGAAGTTAAATTAGGAGCAGTGAAATATGGCAACCAATGTGCATGACGGCTGCATACATTTGTGTGAGTTGTGTCATTGCACTTACTCATGGCCCTTACTTGGCTCCTCAAAGCAATGCGCTGAATGATGAAATGGATGGAAAAATAATTCTTCGAAATATAATATCTTTTATTCACACTTTTCTAAACGTTGTTTTTTAACAATAGTTTTAGATCTGAGATCGTCTACGATTTACTGTTGTCTGAGCGTTTCCATTTCGAAAGCAATTGAGATGTTTAGGAGGAGTTTCCGTGGTACATGAAATGTAGCCTAAACACTCCTGAAATTTACATCACAATTTGCCGTTACTCTTACCAATTTAACAAGACTTGGGGGTTTCTCTTTCACAATCTCTAGGAATGGACAAATTACACTTCCAAAACTTACTCACACGAAGCGCAAGATTTCGTCCTCGAGATGACATTGAGCCAATGGAGGGTAAGAGAACATATCACCTACCAAGATATAGATTGACTAGGAGAACATTACTTTGTACTTAAGGTTGAGGACGCATTGGCGAGCTTTGTCGAGCCCCTGCATTCTGCGATTTGTGACAGCATTTCCTGAGTGACAAAAAAACATGGAAATGCCAACGCCCTGTCAAACCAAGCCTTTTAAGTGCTCCTGATCAGTGCGCTTCTTAGTCAGCCCTTATCAAACAAGATCAAGTGTCCGAACGTCCATGCTTAGGAGTCGAAGATCGTCGGTACGACTTCCGAGAACGCCTAACTACTGAGTCAACGTAGCCCAATGAATGAGTGCCTCGCAGAGTATGCAACTTGATTAATAAAGACAAGCTTTCAGATAAACGAAACCACTACTTTCGCAGGTGTTGGTGGTGCGCAGTGAGTGGACCAGTGTGGACACCATGATTAATAGCAGATGCCTATGTTATGCCATCGTATCCCTTTGTGCTTTGAGACCATGACAACCCACTTCGGTCTCCCTCATCTCATAATTTCTATTCTTGCTAGCTTTTGCATTTCACAGGCAATTTAGGGCATGAAGAATGTGTTTTCAGGACTTGTGCCTTTTGCGTCAAATATGCCGGTGATACTGGTGGCATTCGATTCATCGTCTTTTGCTACATTCATTCATTTGATGCATCGCTTTAATGGTTCTGATTTCGAGAAAAGTGAGCAGCGTCTGTTTAGAAATGCGGTCTTATTTTAAGACGAGACAGTGTGATTGTCAGCTCTTATGTTGCAATGGTTTCACAGAGATCACTAAGCCTTTGAGTAGAACATCAAGTTGTCTTAGCAGTGGATCAGCCAATTTTATTTTCACTTTTCAGCTGAGTGACTGTCCGAATCTATCGCCATCCCTGGGGATCAACATGAAACTCACCTCTCCAGCCTCCTTAATGTCCATCCACCCATCCCCGCACGCCATGTTTCAAGTTGCTCTTCTTTCCATCTCGACACCCCCCCCCCCCAGCAAAGTGCATTTATGCGCTTTATCAGCAGCTTTATAATTTTCTTCTTTGCCTTAACTGGGACGCCGATTATGTTGTTAGTGAAGGTTGTCAGAGCCATTTGTAGGTGTCGTTGACGTTGTCAGGGCATGTCTTTGCTGTAGTAAATGCTGATTTGCATTTCACGAAGCGCTAAAATATCTCCCAATCATCCCATTTACTTTCGAAATGGAAACGCTCAGACATCAGTAAACTGTGTGAGACCACAAATCTACTCCAATTTCGTAAATGGAAGGCGCCTTTCAACAGCGGTGAACGACCTACGTGGATAGAAAACAGACATTTAATTTCTACACATTCATATTTCTATCAAATTCATCATTCGATGCACTGCTTTGAGGAGCCAAGTAAGGGCCATGAGTAAGTGCATTGACACAACTGACACAGATGTAGGCAGCAGTCATGCACATTGGTTGCCATATTTCACTGCTCCTAATTTAACTTCTCAAGGTCTATTCATAGCCGACCAGTGATGCGCAAGCTCACGTGCCTAAATATAGCCATCTGCTTGACAACACAGTTCATCTCTGCAGGTGGTGCAGTTAGTGGTTCTCATGTTCTGGAATGTTTATGCAATGATGGGCAAAGTGTGGATTGGGAAAAACCATGGAAGCTCAAGAGAGTGCGTCATTATGTGTTTTGTCGGATAGGAAGGAAAGGAGGCAAATTACACTCTCTCCGGCGACAAATAAAAGGATGGGACTAAAATTGTCAGGACCACCATGGGAATGGCCACTTAGTGTGCATTGTGTGCTCACCTGACCATCTGATAACAGTTGTGTGGATTGCCACGGCAGCATTTCCATCAACAAAGGCATATTTTAATAACGTTAGCGACACCTACAAATGACTGGGGCAACCTGCGTCAGCATCATACTCGGCGTCACCGGTAAGGTAGGGAGGGAGTTGTTGAAGTCACTGGATAGGCACATGAATGCATTCATCAGCGAAGTTGTGAAGATGGAAAGAGGAGCATCATGCAACTTGGGATGGATGGATAGTGGGTGGATATATGGACATAAATGAGGAGAAAGAGTTCATGTTTATGTTGCTCTATTGGGTAGCCGGTAGATTCTGGCAGTCAGTCAGCAAGTCTGCTTCATGAGCTAGACAAGTGGTCAGTTGAGATTTGGAGATCAAAAAGTTAAAGGATTTTGCACACAATCATGTGAGTATCAAATAGCAATTTAATCAAATGCAAATTTTGCCTCCTAAGAGACGATAGCGGACAAATAAATATTCAATTCACTGGGCACATAGACCTTTGAATTTGATTCGAGCAATGGGTTCTGCTGCAGGCAATGCACTTTTATTTGTGCACATAGGAAACATTTTTGACAGAAGTGACGAGACTTGTGCAGTGTTGCAGACCACACTGCAAGCCAATGTTTGATTGCAAATTAGCCATTGCTTGTTATCGAACCATCAACTAATAAAGCAAAATGCTATTCTCGAAAATGTGTGCCTCCCACGGGCACTTTTCTCAATACATTTAAAATTTCACATTTGTAAGCCTAACAACTTGCAGCTGCCTGCGTCACATCGACTCCTGAATTCGTTGCTCACATTTTCACCTTAAGAGCACCAAAGCGAGAGGAGCGGCAAAACTGTCAGTTACGTTATGGCTAAACGCAATATTGTGCATCTGGTTAAAGAAAATAAGTGGTCGTCATTGCAGAATTCAAATTGAAATGCCACAACTAGCCAGATGTTACATGGGAAAGTGCAGCTTAGATCATGGAGGCACTAGTGACATTGTTGGTTTGTGTGCGTTCTATGCTCACCCATTCCATGTGATAGCAGTGGTGTGGAACGTCAACACTGGGAACATGGTTGGTGATGCAGGTGCACAAACGCCAACAGCAAGAAAGAAGGAAGATTGAATACGAGCAAAATATATTTACACTAGAGACATGTGTCATGGTAGTGGCGATGGAAACGAGGTGTAACATTGCAACGCTCGATAGTTAACTTGAGTCATTTGTGTAGGGGAGGGGCGAAGAGTCGTTGACGTTGGGTGAAGTATCGGAGTCAACGTGCGTCCACAGTTCGTCCTGCATGAAGTCGGGATAGTCGGCGTCAACGTACACCGGCGTGTACGATTGCTGTGGTGACGTGGGTTCGTCCTGTGAAGTCGTGCTGTCCATTGTTTGGTTGTGTTGAGGTACACGCACCCACCTACAGAAAGTAAATCCACGGATCACATTCAATATATCAAACAATCCCAACTCAGTACAGCATACGCTAGGCGATGTGTTTGATTTCACAGACTTATTAATTCCTTTTCTACCAATGTCTGACAATCTGACTGTGTGAAAATAGTGATAGAGTTATGCCAGTTCAGAAGAACGTGAAATGTGGAATGTAAAGTGCGGCCCTGAGTGGTGGTGTTTGCCGTTTTGGTGGAAATTTAACTCCATGCGCAGGGTGTGAATAAGGTGATTGTGGAAGCTTACGTCGATGCTAAAAGGAATGGAACCAACCTCAGTTAGCACCTGTGGTTATTGATTGCGGCAAACTGGAATCGCTGTCGTTATATAGACGTGTGAGCTCCAGCATCATTGGCTGGCTATTATTGGACGCATTGGAAGTTAAATTAGGAGCAATGCAAATTAGTAACCTAGACACCTGCCTACCATATGCAATTGCATTAGCTATGTCAGTCGCTAACAATTGGTCCCCTTAATGAAGTTTACAGTTTGATGCGTCAAGATGCCTGTGTTTCGTATGCTAGAGCGACTCCACTTCGTCTAGCTTATCCACGATCTTCAATGACAACACTTCGATGCTGTTTTCTAGTAGCTTTTCTGAGTAGCTCGAGATATATATTGGTTGGTACTCCATTTTGAGACAAAAAATAGGCAAGTTGCGTTATTAACTGTGCCTGTCTGCATTATATTAAGAGTAGAGTCCACCGCAATGTGTAGGTGGTCATTTGTACCTAAGAGTCGGAATTGTCAACTGCATAGTATGCAGCCCTTGGTTTGGGTCACATGCAAATGTGCGGCCTTATTCCAGCTACTACGGCAAACCCTACCTTCATTGTAACTGACTGAGTCAAGAATACGAAGTTGGAAATAATTTTGAAACTCTAAGTATCAACTAGCAATATTAAGAGAATTTAAAATCGTTTGCTTAAAGGAATTCATGAAGCTGTTGTATGTGCACAGCACTTCTCCACTTAAACTACTTTAGATGGGTTCCAGTGTACATTTCGTCGACAAAACGAATCCGCTTTTGATTGTTAAAATATACATTGAGAATTGACCATATTTGTTATCAGGTCAAAGATTTCGACACTGAATGGAATGTTAGTTCGATACTCTTAAACGTCCGTCACTTAGTGTGGAAATGACTCCTTTCCCGTCTATGCCACAGCTCTATGCACATGGTGCAATTGACGGATCCAACCATTCCTAATGTCTCACCTGATGATGAACTGCTGTTGCAGCAGAAATGGCGCAGTCACAACCACAAACCACTCTCTGCGATGCTGTCTTGTAAGGAGTGCTTGATGAAATGGAGAGAAGGCGAAAGGTGGAGGAAGGATGGTTCAACGAGTGAAAGTTGTGCACTTAGGCAAATAAATGCAACGTTCGTGACGTGTTCGCTCTCATTCGTGCTGGTCAACGCAAATAAGCAAATTGTAGGCATCTCGTCGCCCAAATAGATGACCGAAAGCAGACAGTCTTCTTTAGAAGCAAACACGGACTAATGGCTAAGTTGAGCATTCTCTGAACGACTGAAAGCGGAACACGTGATCTGGTTCTCACTGAAGTCTCAACTAGCCTGCATGTGACCCAAACCATGGTGCTGCATACTGTACAGTTGACACTTTCGACTCTTAAGTACCAATGGCTGCATATACATTGTGGTGGACTCTACTCTTCATATAATACAGAGAGACACAGTTAACATCGCACCTTGCCCCATGTTTGTCACAAAATGCAGTTCTACCCAAAGAATGTATCAAGCCACTCAGAGAAGCTACTATGAAACAGCAACGAAACGTTGCCATTGAAGATCGTGGATAAGCTAGACGAACTGCAAATGCTCTTGGAAATGAAACACAGGCATCATGACAGATCAAACGGTAAACATCATTAAGGGGACCAAGTGTAAGCGACTGACATAGCTTATGCAATTGCATATAGTAGGCAGGTGTCTAGGTTACTATTTTGCATTGCTCCTAATTTAACTTCTGATGCGTCCAATAATAGCCAGCCAATGATGCTGGAGCTCACACGTCTATATAACGACAGCGATTCCAGCTTGCCGCAATCAATAACCACAGGTGCTAACTGAGGTTGGTTCCATTCCTTTTAGCATCGGAGTAAGATCCCACAGTCACCTTATACATACTCTGCGCATGGAGTTGCATTTCTACCACTACCACCACCACTCAGGGCCGCACTTTGCACTACGCATTCCATGTTTTTTTGTACTGATATAACTCTATCGCTATTTTCGCACAGTCAGATTGCTGTTCTGAGTTGCGATTGTTTGATGTATTGAATGTGATCTGTGGATTTACTTTCTGTAGGTGGGTGAGTGTACCTCAACACAAGCAAACAATGGACAGCTCCACTTCACAGGACGGACCCAATTCACAGGAGCAATCGTACACGCCGGTGTACGTTGACGCCGACTATCCCGACTTCATGCAGGACGAACTGTGGACGCACGTTGACTCCGATACTTCATCCAACGTCAACGAATCTTCACCCCTCCCCCACACAAATGACTCAAGTTAACTATCGAGTTTTGCGATATTACACCTCATTTCCACCGCCACTACCATGACACATGTCTCTAGCGTAAATATATCTTGCTCGTATTCAATCTTCCTTCTTTCTTGCTGTTGGTATTCCACTGAACGCCTAAAACATGTGTTGGGCGAGCACAACGATAAACACTAGCATCGATAAGCAGCTTATTTATTTTCAAAATACGCATTTGCTTAGGCATAGATTTCTTGAGATTTTTTTATGTGTTAATCCAAGAGTTGCAAGGCAGTACTTCTTTCACTATAAATGGGGGTTGAAATCATTGCTTATAAGCGTCGCGCCTTTGTGAACTCAATGCAACATAAAAGCTGACAATGGCACTGTCTCGTCTTGAATAAGACCGCATTGCTTAACAGACGCTGCTTACGTTTCTCGAAGCCACAACCATTAAATCGATGCATCAAATGAATGAATGTAGCAAAAGACGGTGAATTGAATGCCACAGGATCACCAGACCGATGATGGTGTGACTAAGTCAAAACCTATTTGACGCAAAAGGCGCGAGTCCTGAAAGCACATGCTTCATGCCATAAATTGCCTGTTAAATGCGAAAAGTGGGAAAGAATAGAAATTGTGAGATGAGGGAGACCAAAGTCGGTCGTGATGGCCTTAATGCACAAAGGGAGACGTTGGCATAATATATGCATCTCTGCATTAATCTTGATGTCAACACTGGTTCACGCACAGCACACCACCAACGTCTGCGAAATTAGTGGTTTCGTTTGTCTAAAGTTTGCCTTTATTAATTAAGCTGTATTCTGTGCGAGGCATTTATTCGTTCTGCTACGTTGACTCGGTTGTTAGGCGTCCTCGCAAGTCGTGTCGACCACATTCGCCTCCCAATCACGCAAGTTCCAAACCTTACTCTTCTTCAAATAAGTGCCGTTGAAAGTGCGCACAGAGCAGAAGCACTTAAATGGCGTGGTATGGCAGGGCTTTGGCATTTCGATGTTTGTTCATCACTCAGGAATTGCTGCCTCAAATCGCAGAATGCTGAGGCTCGCAACAGCTTTCCAATGCGTCCTCAATCCTGAGTATTGCGCCCAATTTCGTTCCACTCGGTGCAAAGCGATGGACACAATACGGTTCTAACATTTAGGGGCAACTTAGTGTCCTCCTAGTTATACTATGCCTTGGTAGGTGACATGTTCTCTTACCCTCCATTAGCTTAGTGTCATCTCGAGGACGAAATCTTGCGCTTCGTGTGATCTCGTCGGAAGTGATATTGTGGATTCCTAGAGATTGTGCAAGGGAAACCCTTACGTCTTGTTGAGTTGGTAAATGTGACAGCAAATTATGATGTAAATTTGATTAGTGTTAGAGCTACATTTCATGACCCACCGAAATCTCTCCCAATCATCTCATTTGCTTTCGAAATGGAAACGCTCAGACATGAGTAAAATGTGGGCGATCTCAGATCTGCCCCTACTCTTCAAGAAACAGCGCTGTTGAACAGTCATCGACAACCTACGTGGCAAGAAATGAAACATTCAATTTGCAACAACATTCGTGCTTTTGTCCATTTCATCATTCGGTGCATTGTTTAGACCATGGGCAAGTGCACTGAGGCTACTGACACAAATGTATGCAGGAGCCATGCACCTCGGTTACCATATTTCACTGCGCATAATTTAACTTTTGAAGGCCTATTCATAGTCGATTTATAATGCGAAACTTTACGTGTTTTAAATATATCCATTTATTTAAGGTCAGCATCGAAGTATGCATTTGGTTAATTGTCGTCTGCCTGCTTCACGCTTTCGAATTCCACAACTATATTTTGTCCATTCTATTTGAACGAAGCAAAGTGATGATGTGAGACGGCACCGCTGAGCAGGATGTGTGCTTTGTTAAGCCGAAGTCAAATCTCAAGGAGGATGATCTACAATCAAGTATGCATTGCATAATGAGGAAGTTTACACGCTTGCATGATTGTCTAAGTGCACAACATTCATCCATTGGCTCTTCCTTCCTCCACCTATTCTCCTTCGCCCCATTTCATCTAGCACTCCTTACAAGACAGCATCGCAGAGAGTGGTTTATGGTTGTGACTCCTCATTTCTGCTCCAATAGCATTTCTTCGCACTCATACACCATTCCAATCAGATCAAGCATTAAGAATGCTGAGGTCCGTCAATTGCACCATGTGGATAGAGCTGTGGCGTAAAATGGAGACGAGTCATTTCCACACTAAGTAACGTAGGTTTAAGAAAAGCAAACTTGCTTTTGATTCGGTGTTGCTAGCTTTGATCTAATAGCAAATTCGTTCAGTTCTCAATGCACATTCCAACAACCAATAGCGGATTTGCTTTGTCAAATTACTATCCACTTGAAGCCATCCAAAGTGGTGTAAGAGGAAGAGAGGTGCTTTGCACATGCAGCAGCTTCTTGAATTCCTTCAAGCGATTAATTGTAGAATCTTTTCACATTGCTATTCGGTACTTAGAGTTTCTAAATTATTTCCAAATCAGCATTCTTGACTCAGTCAGTTACGGTGGGGTTTGGTATGTCAATAGTAGCTTGAATGCGGCCGCATCGTTGCAAGGCATTTCGGATGTTCTGAGGCAGACGGCAGTTGACATCGAGGATGTACTGCTCTGCGGTTAGCTATTTACGGTTTTAGTATTGTCAAATTGATATCACTGTGCCACTACGCACGTGGCAGTCATTTTGTCATTGGCAAAGCAGCCAAAACATGCTTGTTCATCCAGCAATCTTTAGCACACTTCTCATAATTCAAAAGAACAGATATTGTAAGGAGAGGCAGCTGGATGGCTGGAGGCATTTGTTGTATCTAAAGTCACCGGCATTGCAGGTGAAGGCGCTCCCCTGTGCGTGGGCTCATGTCAGCAAGAGGATGACGAAACCATGGGTGCGTCTTTAATTAAACAAACAAGTGTGCAATACACACATCCTCATTTCCACCTCGGTCATTGCAACAATTCACATTTGTCCTTTGTGAGAGGGATTTTTCCTTCTGTAAAGCACATCATGAATGACCTTGATTGCGTTCATCCCATTCCACCAGATGTAGAAAAGCAAGTTTACGAGTCCCACCATGAATGTGGTGAACAATCATTCCAAAGAGGTGATGCAGAACGCAACCTTATTTTGCATTAAGTATGCTCTGAATACAGCTGAATGCATGCCTGCTCTTAGCATTGCCCCTCACTCGAGGAAACGAGGCACGAATTACCAACGCGAACCGTCCAGGAAGCCTGTCCGACGCCGAGCTCACAACAGCGATATTTATACAGACACGTGGTGAGCACAACCAAGCACCAACAGGGAAGTGCAGCGTAAAAGGGCAAATTCA
The DNA here is from genome assembly GCA_036345935.2 of Taenia hydatigena. Taxonomy (NCBI): domain Eukaryota; kingdom Metazoa; phylum Platyhelminthes; class Cestoda; order Cyclophyllidea; family Taeniidae; genus Taenia; species Taenia hydatigena. Next base: position 3,775,099 of record JADWOT020000001.1, on the reverse strand, counting down.
GCATTCTCAGAACAACTACCTGCCTGAGATTGTGGTCTACAAGTTAAAAGTGAAACATCTGATCTGCTTCTTACTGAAATCTCCGCCAGCCTGCATGCGACTTAAACCATGGCCTGCATACTATACAGTTGACACTTTCGACTCTTAGGTACAAATGACCACCTACACATTGCCGTGGACTCTACACTTCGTCTAATACAGACAGACACAGATAAGAACGCACCTTGTCCATTGTTTGCCCAGGAATGCAGTACCAACCAATGAATATCTCGAGCTACGCAGAAATGCTACTAAGAAATAGCAACGAAAGGCTGTCATTGAAGAATGCAGATAGAGTAGACGAACCACAAATGCTCTAGCAAACGAAACACAGGTATCTAGACGAATCAAACTGTAAACACCATTAAGGGGACCAAGTGTTAGCGACTGACATAGCTTATGCAATTGCATATAGTAGACAGGTGTCTAGGTTACTATTTTGCATTGCCCCTAATGTAAATTCCAATGCGTCCAAAAATAGCCAGCCAATGACGCTGGAGCTCACACGTCTATATAACGACAGCGATTGCAGTTTGCCGCAACCAATAACCACAGGTTCTAACTGAGGTTGGTTCCTTTCATTCATCATCATCATCGGCGTGGGAGTCCACAGTCACCTCATGCATACTCTGCGCGTGGAGTTGAATTTCCAACAAATTCGGCTACCACCACCACCAACACCACCACCACCACAGGGTCCCACTATGCACTACGCATTCCATGTTCATTTGTACTGGCATAACTCCTTCAACATTTTTACACACAATCAGATTGCTGTTGTGAGCTGCGACCGTTCAGTGTATTGAATGTGATCTGTGGATTTGCATTCTGTAGGTGGGTGAGTGTACCTCAACACAAGCAAACAATGGACAGCTCCACTTCACAGGACGAACCCACTTCACAGGAGCAATCGTACACGCCGGTGTACATTGACGCCGAATATCCCGACTTGATGCAGGACGAACTGTGGACGCACGTTGACTCCGATAATTCATCCAATGTCAACGACTTTTCAACCTCCTCCCCCCACAAAATTGACTCCAGTTAACCATCGAACGCTGCAATGTTACACCTCATTTCCACCCCCACCACCTTAACACATGTCTCTAGTGTAAATATATCTTGCTCGTATTCAATCTTCCTTCTACTTGCTGTTAGCGTTTGTGCACCTGCATCACCAACCATGTTCCCAGTGTTAACGTTCCACGCAACTGCTATCACATGGGATGCGTGAGCACAGCTCGCACACAAACCAACAATGTCACTAGTGCCTCAATGACATAGGCTCCACCATATATTCAGGGCAATGGAATAGATAATGAAGGGAGGGAACATGAAGTGACGATGGAGAAAAGTGGGGTGAATGAGAGAAGGGTGCAGAACTTGAACCATATTAGCATGGGTCTGTCTGTTTGTGCAGCCATACACACAGGATTAATTGGGCGAATGTGTGTCCAAATGATTGGAGAGGTATCGAAGTGTTTATTTGCTAAATGTCGAGCCATCTTGTGTGGAGGAGACTTACTTGTCCACCTTACGCCGCGTTTCGTCAATTATTGCATAAATCTCCTAATGCTTAAGGAATAATGGATCCCGCTACCTGCGAAGATGAAGTGCGTTGACACAATGATCACTAGGCAATGCAGTGGATCAAACACTGGTTCTAGTAGCAAGTTGATCGTTTCTCTCTTACTTTGCACTTGACTTCAGTCTTTTCCAATTGATTGACTGACTACTAACTGACCACCAGGATCTACCGGCTACTAGATGGAGCAACATGAACCCGATCTCTCTAACCCCATTAATGTCCACCTCTTCACCCACCCACTAAATCACCCATCCATCGCATTTTTCGTGGTGTTCTTCTATCCACCTTGTCATTTTCGCTGCTGAACATATTCATGTGCCTAACCAGTGACGTCAACACCTCCTTCCCTACCTTACCGGTTACGCCGAGTATGATGCTCATTCAGTTTGCCCCAGTCAATTATAGGTGTGGCTAACATTATTAATATATGCCTTTGTTGATGATAATGCGGCCGTGGCATTCTACACAAATGGTATCAGATGGTCAGGTGAGCACACAACGCACACTACGAGGCTATTTCCATAATGCCTTGACAGCTTAAGTCCCATCTTTTTTGTCGCCAAAGAGAGTGTGATTTGCCTCCTTACCTTCTCATCCGACATAGCAGGTATTGACGCACTCTCATGGGCTTCCATGGTATTTGCCAATCCACACTTTGTTCATCATTGCATTAACACTCCAGAACATGAAGAATGCTTTGCGCACCACCTGCAGAGATGAACTGTGTTGTCACGCAGATGGCTATAAATAGGCACGTGAGCTTGCGCATAACTGGTAGGCTATGAATAGACCTTGAGAAGTTGAATTAGGAGTAGTTAAATATGGCAACCAATGTACATGACTGCTGCCTACATCTGTGAGAGTTGTGTCAATGCACTTACTCATGGCCCTTACTTGGCTCCTCAAAGCAGTGCATCGAATGATGAAATGGATAGAAATATGAATGCGTAGAAATTGAATGGTGGTGGTGGTGGTGGTGGTGGTGGTGGTGGTNCCTTTAAGTGGGCCCATCAAATCATTCAACAGATTTACGCTTGATTGCAAGTTTGGTTTTTTAGTCAATTCGCAAGCCTCACATTAATCCTTCGGCCAGCAACGAACCATTTTATCCAGGAAGATGGGTCCGATCATAGAGAGCCTCGATGACATCTCAAGCTGTGTCGTTTGGCACATTTCTTCATGACCTTGCTTCCTCGGTTTCCTTTCGACCGAAGTTGCTCACCAATAAATTTGTGGCTGCCTGTGTGTAGATTGTGGTGGAGCATCAGAAAAGCATTTCGCAATGTCGTGAAGAGTGGGAGTCGAACGCAGCTAAATCTGTGAACAATTGTAACAGCTTACTGCCTCCTCATTTTTATCTGTACGAGGAATTCAAATGCGTAGCTTGTAGTCCCTTATGAAGCGAATCGGAATTTAAAAATGCCACTGAAGAGTCTGTACTTTTGCTTCAGTAGTTTGGAGGTCACACGCAACCTAGGTCACACGAATCAGGCTGTTGTGAATCAGGGCATGAGAGGATCGCCCACGTGCATTCCTTTTGCCCCACCTTCCTCTTTTCGTGATTGCAAAAGAGTTCCATTGTTTCTCCCTTATTCTTGATGGTTGCATGAGCACGTTAGTGGACGTCATTGGTAATCTGCATTGATAAAATAAGTACAGTTGAGTATGAAGTCCTTTATATGCTTATTAGATGACTCAGCGAGAAGTTCAACATCATTCTAATGCAAAACACGCATGTCTACTGAAATGAATGCGTCGCTCCACTTCCGCATCTGTCATTATTTTAGGTGGCAATGTCTCATTCTAAAGCGTAAACTCTAATGGCATGCAATGGGAAAGTAGTGGCCTATGACGATCAAGACAAGTGAAGGCAACTCTTACTGATCCAGCTCCACAGTCCTGCACTGTCCAAAGATGAAGAGACTGGTTTGAAATGCACTGACAGATGAGTGAATGGATGATGGAATGTAATTCTATTGGATTTCTTAACAAAGTGTTAAACCAAGGTAATGAACAGATTATTCAATCCACCATCGAGTTGTCTTTTAAGCTTGCATTGGCGAATAGACGAGATGACAGCCACAAGTAGAATTTTATGCTGATTTTGCGTGACCAATGGGGCAGTTTTCTCGTTGTACGGATGTATTTTCTTCATCATGCTTGAAAAAATGATTCTACTGCCTAATCGACTGAGTTCTTCACTGATCGGGTTGATAATTATTCGCCCGAGCCAAGCTATGAATTTTTTAACCATTGTGAGTAACCATTGAAAGCCAAGTATAGTCACTGATAAGCAGGTTATAGCCCCTTTGTTGTGTGCACCGTACCGATGTCCCACTGCTGCCTGAAGAATTGACTTGGCGCCTGAGCTGATGAGTTCTACCTCTCTGTGCCAGGCTACCCCGCCTCAAGTCTTCCGTTGACGAATTTAGTTATTACCGGTCCGTGTTTTATGTGGTTATTCTCATTCTCAATCAACAAATCCATCACTGCGTGCTAGCGAAACGAAGGATAAAACGCACAACCACTCTTTTATGCATTGGACTTAGTGGATTACTGCTATTTAATGCATTAGCTCTTAGTCCGACAGCCGTTTGGAGGTCAATCCGAAACAAACTCTACGTTATGCTTGGCACTAATGGCATTATTTACAGCCTAAACGACTGCATAACTACAGTATTGTGTGAGATGTATACTTGGGGATTTCAAAGAAATTATGAACCAACTTCTTAGACTACATGTGCCCGGCAACCTATTTCTGCAAAGATGTGGCACAGTTGTACAAAACTCATGAAAAAATATTCAAAGTTGAGGGCAGCGTAAATTTATTGCCGTGAAAATTCAAATCCATGGGCAGAGCATGCATAAGGATGTGGTTTATTTGCATAATGATAAAATTAATAAAACAAACTGCATTAGAACCTGTGGCTGTTAGTGTGGAACTTTGTATTCGCTGTGTTACACAGACGCGTGAGCTTCAGTATCATTAGCTGCCTATTATTAGACCCATCTGAAGGTAAATTAAGGGTGATGGAAATTGGTGACCAGGATGCATGCTCACTGTATGGAAGCGGGATTCATTTTAACTGCATCGGTGATGTCAGCGCACCCATTCATGACTGTTAAATTTGTTGGTGGGTTGTTCCACTCTGGTCCACAATTTTGTTGCATAATATTCTCAAGTTCTCAGAATTGTCTACAGTCAAATTTTACACTTTTGAACAAGCAAAGCTTGTGAGCATGTTTAGAAATAAATGAGTGCATTGGAGACAATCTTTTGTAAGCACTCCAATTCGCATGCAAAATAGCAGAAATGTAAAAGCAGGCTTAGCAAATCTTCTGGTGGGGGTAAGTATTGTGCCACAACAACTCGATAGTCATGCTTTCTTGTTCCCTTTACAAAAAGCCTCGATGGCGGTATCAGAGTCAACGGCACGAACGAGCTAACTGTACGTTTCTCATCACCCAAACAGGTGACCGAGTGTAAACAATCTTCTCCTGGAGGCAAATACGAACTCGTAGCTGAGTACAGCATTCTCTAAACGACTGCTTGCCTGAGATTGTTGTGGACGAAATGGAAATGGAATGCACCTGATCTGATCCTCGCTGACCTCTTCTCAACCAAGCTGCATGCAGCTCACAACAAATGCTGATGTCTGCACTTGCATTAGGGCCGCGGGTAAGTGCACTGAAATGACTGCTACAACTGGATTAAGTGGGCGTGCATCTCGGCTACTAATTTCCACCACTCTTAATTTGGCTCCTGAGGGTTCAAACAATAGCCGGCCAATGATGCTGAAGCTCACGCGTCTATATAACGACCGCGTACACGGTGTGCCACACTCATAACTACAGGTGCTATCTAAGGTTGGTTACATTCATTTTACATCGTGGGATTCCACACTTACCTTGCGCATGTTCTGCGTAAGGGTTATGATTTCCAACACAATAGAGCTACATTTTGCACTCCACATTCCATGTTTTTTCGTACATGCATAACTATGTCATAATTTTCTTAAAGTTGGGTTGTCAGGCACATTTTAGTAAAGACGTTTAGGAATTGGAGCCGATTTTTGGAAGCAGAATATGCTGAGTTGCGATTGTGTGATGCATCAAATTTCATTTGGCGCCTTATGTTCTGTAGGTGGTTGGGTGGGTGTATCTTAACGCGATAAAATAATGGACAGCTGGACTTCACAGCAGGAGAAGACAACAAGTGTGCGGAATTACACTCCTGTGTACGTTGACGCCGAATATCCCGAGTTGATGCAGGATGAACTGTGGACGCACGTCGACTGCGACAGTTGATTCGAGGTGAACGAATCCGCACCTCACACACATGATCCAATTCAATTATCGGGAGTTAGGCTGCTCTAACACATTCCAGTCATCATTCCCATGACATCCTCCAGCATTGTAAACATATCTTACTTGCATTATTTTCTTCGTAGTTGATCTTGTCAATTGTGAATCGGCACCACCAATTGGATTTCCCATGTTGACATGCCGCACAACTCTTATCACACTAATTAAGCGAGCACTGAATGCTGACTAAGGGACAGTCCCAAACGTGTCCCCACAATTTAAGCTCCAGTATTTACTAATGTTTGACTTAAGTGTGATTTGCATCCCTTCTATTTTACACCAAAAGGCAGCAAGTGACTGACTTCCTGTGGTCTCGATGCTGTTTCCTATCCACACTTTGTCAATTATTGCATTATTCTCTCAAGGCTTAAGGAATAAGACTTATCGCCACCCATCCATATTTGTTCGCTACTACACAGTAACTTGGTTGAACAGTTCGGAATGCTGTTTTGTTAGTACTTCATTTGGAGGTGATTATTGTACGAGGCGCTTTCTTAATTGTGTTTATCTGCCCCAAGTAGACTGCCGGACAATTTGCAGCTTGCTGGTTGCCGACTTGATTCATAATGAGTCGAAATTGTCTAGTGTGCAGAATCCGGTCATTTGAAGTGAGTTATTTGTAGCCTATATGAAAAAAGGTCAGCGAAGATCCGATCAGGTACGTTCCGCCTGCCCTTCCTAAACAGCAACCTGCAACAGCCATTCGTTCATGAAATGCTCAATTTGGTCACCAAGCAAAAGGCAGCTTCACGTTTAGATGGTGTGTCAGCCAGATGGTCATTTTCTTCAAATAAACAACAAACCACAAACCAGAACTTTTCCCATCATGTCTTTGTATTCAAGGCGCGCATTTGTCGTTAAAACTCATGCTTACAATTAAACAATGCGCAAACGTTCTGATTTGCGTACAACTAGAAGAGAGCTCAATGTCCTTCACTCCAGCTCCCCACTCAACACCTATTTACTTTTAGCATACGAACACTCGACGGAGTTATCGTATCACTGCAAATAGACCTAAACATCTTCACGAAGCCAATGAGGGTGACGCTTTTGAAAACTGCACGACTGATCCCTTGTGTGTGATGAGTGCATAGTCAATGGACAATCTTCGTTGCTGACAGCTGCCTCCCCGTTCTACTTCAAGCCCTCTTACGCTGCACTTCCTTGTTGGTGTTTCGTTGTGCTCACCACATGTCTGTATAAATATCGCTGTTGTGAGCTCGGCGTCAGACAGGCATCCTTCACGGTTCGCGTTGGTAATTTGTGCCTCGTTTCCTCGAGTGAGGGGCAATGCTAAGAGCAGGCATGCATTCAGCTGAATTCAGAGCATACTTAATGCAAAATAAGGTTGCGTTCTGCATCACCTCTTTGGAATGATTGATCACCACATTCATGGTGGGACTCGTAAACTTGTTTGTCTACATCTGGTGGAATGGCATGAGCGCAATCAAGGTCATTCATGATGTGCTTTACAGAAAGAAAAATCCCTCTCACAAAGGACAAATGTGAATTGTTGCAATGACCGAGGCGGAAATGAGGATGTGTTTGTATAGCACATTTGTTTGTTTAATTAAGGACGCACCCATGGTTTCGTCATCATCTTGCTGACATGAGTCCACGCACATCGTAGCACCGACACCTGCAATGCTGGTGACTTTTGATACAAGAAACGCCTCTAACCATCAAGCTGCCTCTTCTCACAATATCTGTCCTTATTAGCCATGAAAACTGTGCTAAAGATTGTCGGACGAACAACCACGTTTTGGCAGCTTTGCCAATAACAAAATGACTGCGACATGCGTAGTGGGCACAGCGGTATCAACTTGGCAATACTAAGACCGTAAATGCCTAACCGCAGACCGGTACATTCTCGATATCACAGGCGTCTGCCTCAGAACATCCGAAATGCCTTGCAACGATGCAGCCATATTCAAGCTACTATTGGCATACTAGACCTCACCGTAACTGACTGAGTCAAGAATGCAAGAGCAACAGATCGCGCAAACCTACTGAAATGAATTGCCTACTTTGTTTTTGGCATTTCGTCATGTTGGGTGGTGACAACTCTCACACTGGGGCGGTGGTTCCATTAGAGAGCAGTGAGATCACTACGATTTGTCAACAGCACCCTTAAATGTTTTCCATTGACGTCCCGTCGGTGTGACACTTTCCTTTCGCGACCTTAAATATTGATAAAATTACTTGCTGTTTTTCCAAAATCTGGTTGTGTCGATTTAATTTTGCCGAGTAGGAACTGGTATGGAGTCAAGGCCACAAGATGAAGACACCGACTTTTGTGTAATCAATGGCTTCTAAGGGTGAAAGAGTGGCATAAAATATCAGATGGAAGTCAAGTCTACCGGACTTTGTTCAAGTTCACTGATTGAAAGTTTAAGTGGTTACCGTCTTGAGAAGATATCGGAAAGTATTGGAAGGGGCCAGGACCATAATACAGAAATGAATGGCAAGTAAATGGTCTTTGGGGATTCGTTATCCATGGCACCCATGATGGTTTACTTATTTTCAAGGGTAAAGTACCGCGAATCTTCCATTTTGTCTAAAATATGTCGTCCGTCAACAGCCTAGCCTGATGTGTCTTTGCGCGACATACTCCACCGTTATGCTGTCGACGAGGTTTACTCCCTGGGCTCGCTCTGGTTGGGCTCTTCTTTGTTTATCTCACCACATCACTTTTCAACAACTCCTCCGACTCCATCTTGGCTAATTTTACGCGACACTGACAGAGTTATAACCTTGGTGAGTGGTTCTGTCAGGGAGAGTGATTCCAACACCTGACCATTCGAATTTTTCAGCAGACAGGTGTATCTTGACCACAGCATACTCTCTTAAGCAGATCAATGTGTGCACCTTGTACCAGACATTACATTTGCCAATTGAGTCATTTTCATACAACACAGGCGGCAATGAAAGGGTTTCCTACTACGATTTGCTTATTTGTGAGATGCTGTAGCGCAAATTCACAGCCATCGTAACAGAGGTAGAACGACGCAACAATTAACATCTACAAGCTCATTAGTGAGCTCTACATCTACTCCTCCCGAAGGCTAGTAATATTAACGCAAAAACTCTGCAATATATGCTACTACTTTATCCTAATTAAGAAAAGTGCCTTTTTCGTCACTTGTAGGAATCTTTGATTGACCATTTTGTCTGCTTTAGGGCATTCAAGACCCACTAAATTAAGCATTGTCGATGTCTATGTTACAGCATTTACTTAGGGCCTTATAGCAGTCACTAAATTGTAAATCAAAGTGCATTGCGTGAGGCATTGTTAATGAAGACGCTAGCATTAGCTGAAGTCCAGTGACTATGGCATAGAAAATTTCCGTTTGCTGTGGATGTCTACAACATTATAAAGGCATTCGCACCCAATTCCTTTAAAAGGTTCTACCTTGGCGGCTACTAATGAGAACGTGCCAGAAACAATCCTCTGATAGATCACTCACTATAAACTCAAGATGAACCTGTCATTAGCAGGTGTACCGACTGAATCAACCGAGTGGCGAAGACGCGTTTTGGTCCGCCCTCAAGCACAATCTCATACTACGATAAATGGGAGTCTGTATCTCCAAATAAATCTCACCACGGAGTGATATGGCAGTAGAGGCATTTTGAGACGCCAAATGAGGCTTCGGAAAGATGCGCTAGTAAACCAACTACACATGATTCATGCATGCTTCTTAAATGACCAGCCATCAAACCCACCTCGTGCTACTTGGGTATGTTCCAAGTCAAGTCACTGACTAACCGACGATGGTATGCAATTGGGAATTTTGTAGAAGGAAGGAGAGTATCAGGTGAGCGTTTGCAAAAGCAACGTGAATTCTCGCAACATCGGTTCCTGGAATTCTACTCCTAGTAGTATCCAACCACTGTCAATACATTTTGAGGGCTCCGACAAACCCAGACAATGCTTCTTTTCTAAATTTTAGGACCAGCCACCTTCGCTGCTGTGCGTCTAGCATGACAGAACGAGACGATTTAGTTCCTTTCTCCTGAAAGCATTGGAAATTACCCCGTACAGCCTCTGACATTGCCCATTTGTCAGTCCGTCTTATCGTCCACAAACGCCGTATCACATGCTCCACCCGCCGGATGTCTGCATCGATGTCTCTAACTTATTGTCAGCCATTGCCTCTATGATTGGAAACTCAGCGCCCATTCACAAACACTACTTTCTTGTGTGTAAATTAAATGGAATAGGCCAGTCACATAAACACAAAGCGATAACTTGTATTGGGTATTTAAGAAAATCTTGAGCGTAACATCTGGCAGACCCACCGTACTCGGATTCTAGCAGACTTCGCATTATAGAATAGTCATTGAACCCCTTCAATCTACAGGCCTGAAGTTGAACGGAGGAGGAGCACAGCCAACCTTTCAGATTGTCGCATTGAGCCCGTGGTGGAGTGTGACGAAGATAGTTGCGCCATTGGACAGTTAAATGATAAGCGAATTCTACTGCCTGGTGCGGGTGATGCACCATGTGTTCAATAACTCATCCTTTGAATGTGTGAACAGACTTGCTAAGCTATTCTTTGATTTTGGATGCTAAAATGCACCTTAAAACGGTCTGTGAGGTGCATTGATGATAGATGCAAGCGGTATCCGTCCAAAAGTAGAAATTCGACAACAAAAAGAGAGTATCTGCCGTAGACGACTAACAATAAGGAGGTTTGCATATGAGGGCTTATGGAAGCCAACCAGCTTTAATAAGAGTTGCAAAGAGCCTACGTTGGGAAGATTAAAATAAAGGTTTACTTTCCACATTCTATGCAAGTGAGTTTAAATTGGACTGAGAACACGACAACATTAAAATGCCAACAAATTGAAATGTGTTACGTAAGACCGACGAATGTCCACAATGCAGTTGCGTAAATGAATCTGTTGAGAGCTTCATGATGCATCATGTATATTTCCCGTCTGAATAGCGAAATCTTGCATAATTTATCCGCCTGTCCACTAGCTACTCATGTATTAGTCGACTACCTCGTGACAAATAAAATGAAAACGGGACAGTAGAGGCACACGAAGAAAGGGAGTGTCTACAGCGTGAAGCCTAATATTTTCCCTACGCAAAGAACGTTGAAGACCATCCCGTGCTCCATGATCCGGTTACCATCCCATTTTTATGATGTAGGGATTATGCTTGCTGTGGACCTGGTGGCCTATGCCAAATAAATGAGGCTCGTTGTCTACTCACCCAGCACTTCTATCAATATACTTTGCTCATTTGTTCTTCCATAAGGTACGGAGCATACGGATGCACAGAAAGACCGATAGATGGCGACTACTCATCAGGACGGAACAGTGCAGCTGTATCAATGAAATCGGAATCGAAACTGCATAAGAAAATGCCAAAGAACCTTGTCTCAATTAGATTACATCATACGCATTCGCCAAATGAGAGGAGAAGCAAGGGAGCAAGCAAAGTCCGGTCCTAGATACCAGTTGAATTTTGATGGACATGAAGCAACGTGGTTTTCTACCCCTTTCTACATATTCCAATGGTGATTAATTTAATTGCACCCAAAAATCCAAGATTTGCAACGACTTCAGTTACCTTCAAGATTTCCTTGTGTTGTCGTTCTGCTCCACTCTCAGTTCATCCTCCGCTGCCAGCAAATTTCGATTGTCTTTTGATGCTGCGAGTTGAGCTGTGCGTTCCTTAGGCAGTTAATTCAACTCTGCTAAAGTTATAGGATTCTTTGAGTTAGTCGACGAAGAGGAGCAATCCTAAGCTTATAAATTGTGGACTGAAGTTGTGATACTTGTAGGGTCTGGTTCATATGTTACACACGACCACAAAGTACGGAGGTGGAGACTTCAGCACCTGTGTCCACTGTTGTGTGAGGAACGCGAGTAAGCACAGAGACAACATGAGCGAGCGCAAGCAAGAGAGCGAGCGGGCGGAAAAGACGATAAATTGTCTGAGTCTACTGGGAGCGTTGCAAAGTATTGACAAGTCTCCATCTCATTTACCATTCTCACAAGCACCTTATCAACCATTTCTTACCCACGGTAGCTGCATCTCAGACACTCATGTAGTCGCCTTATTGGCGAATTCAACCAACCACTAGAAATGCACTCGTAAAAGACTCTTAAAAATTGGGCTCAAACAGCAGCTCGAGTTTGGTTAGGACCAGGATATGATTTCTGTGTTGCGCCAACAGTGATAGAAACCACCAGGAAGAATGGTGCTTGGGTAAAAGTAAAGTAAAATAAGTTTACTTTAATGAGTGACATATAAAATATTGGTAGAGCACAACAGACCTTGGAAGCACTGGGCAAGTTCCCACTTATAACAGTTGCCAGTAGGATTTTCCTTAATAACCATCATAGCCGGCGCTTAGTGTTTGTACCAAAGGGACCGATGTGACTTCAGTGCCTGGATAGATTGAGAAGATGCCTCTTTCAAGATCCATTTAGGCCTAAGTGTTACGAGGAAACTCCGTTCTGAAAATCTACCCCTCACCACTTCTTGACGCGTGGTCAATATGATTATCCATGTCCTTTCTCTTAAGTTAACTTCTGATGACACCTGTATTTCCATCTCTTTTTCTCATTTTGAATGTAATTTACCACTCAGTGGAACAGTGATAAGGAATTGGCTGTGGCTTAAGGAATATCACAGATCCGACAGCACCGAAGTTCATGAGAAGTTCGCATGGCGGTCAAAGAGCTACTGCGAGAATGCACAAAACCATTTATAAAGGAAAAGCTATATCATGTTACGAATATTTTGGATTTCCCGAGGCGTCTAGCAATGCCAGTCTCAGTATTAGGAGCCGCATGCGTAATTTGTCCATATAGGTGAAAAATAAAGACTTAGCGCTTTAAGCTAAAGGTACTGATTGACATTACCCACTTTTGAACCGCTTGATATTGACGGAAATTTCATTGCACGCACCAACAGATATAGCTGAATATAAAAGATCTTGGGTTACACCGGTTGAATTACTCCATTCTACCCCTGAAGGGTTTTTACAAGTGGACCGAATTTGCCACAATTGGTCCTCAACCACTCACCGAGGGAGGATTTTTCATTTATTTTAATTAAGGAAGTCTAATTCACGATTGTAGCTCAGACAGAACGTCTCCATGCACAGTATGTTCGAACAGTTGCTTCCGTATTCGGTCAATAGAGAGTGTCCGCATGAGGGCCTGTAACAGCGAGCTTACGTTTGATGGATGCTTCAGTCGAGTTTTGGACTCACTATAAACTAACGACCACATACGATGCAGGTGTTGCCGAGTATGCCATTTGTATTGGTGATTAATGACAATTGGGCACGTCTCAAAACAAAAAGTCGCCTCCCTCAAGTCTCTAAAGCACCACTTCACGTAGAAAATTGAACAGTAAACGCTCAGATTAAAATCAGTTAATGCCATTAAGGAAATTTGATTGTGGGAAGTAATAAAGAGAAGGGGAGCGAGAGAGAAATAACTACAAAGGTAGATAATGGCACTAAAAAAGCCTCTACACAGCTTTGGTGAGTGCACTTAGAGATGTTTGAATGTACGAAAGGGAGTCATGCCTAGACCATACAGCAAAAGGGAAAGAACCTTGAATAGTAGACAATGGCAGTTTTATTCAATCCTAAGAAAAGTTACTCATCAGAGCGAATATCTATCTTGGGATTGACGTCAAATGCCTACGTCAGAAGAGTAGAAGATGCAGTTTTGCTGCCGCTGATTATGATGATGCAGAGATCAAGAACCATATCAAGTAATCTTGGTGGACGTTGCATTTGAAATGAGTGATTTCAAACATGGAAGTGCTTCCTGCCAAGAAGGTGGTCAGATGTGTGCACTCACAAGGAAACTTGTCCAAGTTGAGAGATGGCACGACCTTCGATACATGAATGGTACAAAAATATGCGCTGTTGTTTATTCCTTTATCTGACTCCGTATTTACTCCAAGCTTAATTACCACTAACATCTATGAGAGGTGTTGCCTCGACACCACTGAACCGCGCAGCGTTCGGGGACATTGGTGGGCCTTAACTACCACCAGTTGCTGTCGCACCTGTCGTCGATAGCTTCAATTCAAGCACCGTTAGGCAGGATGGCAATAGGTAATTGCGATACCGCGTGCATGTGTATGGCTTAATGTGTGGCGAAGCACCACGTTTCTCGCGGCCAAATACGCAGCGACCTATCCCAAAATACTCGTGTTTGCAATTAACCTCAGATACAGCTCATACTGTGATGGCTTGCGTAGAAGGTCAGCAGGAGGCTGTCCCAGTTGCTGCTGTTAAGGCTCCGAAGACGTGGGTGAGGACCAAAACCCCGGCCGTGGTTATGCGACAGCTCATAGTAATTTCTGTTGGCATCCGACTAGGCCACAGAATGCCTAACTTCGCACACCAGGTGGGCACATGGCCTACGGTGTGACGATGTTTGGTATATGATTGCTTATACCATAGTGACGGTGAGCATAATCACTCACATACTTTAACAGCTTCGAAAAGTTGTTGGACGCGAGGCGCAGTAGGGAAATTTTGCATCTGAAGGCCTGTAGAGAAGTGGTTACCAAGGTCACTATGCGGATTGCAGAACTTTAATAAAGCAGGAAAAATTCTTTATGACAAAATGCTCAAGCTTAATAAAGAGGTCTATCTAAGGATAAGGGCCCTCAGTGCTTCCCTTTTGAAGGCATTACCTAATCTAGGTAGGGTAAATAGACGAAAATTATGGTCAGATAACCACGGTGTTGAGGGATAGCCTCAATTACGACCACTCAAGAACATGCGTTCAAATGCACAGCTAAATAAACATTAAACTTTGACAATGGAAATTGAATGCTCCAACAAAATACCCATTCGCCTTTATAAAGTCATCAATTGAGCTCCTACCTAGAGGATACATGAATTAGATAGCAAAACACCTCACAGAATGCCAATTCTCTACCCTGTTTCCGCTCCTCCGACCACGCTTGCCTTCTTAGCCTAGATGGAGCATAGAAACCATCTGCTAACAGGCACCAACAATCTTTACTTTTTCATGTAGATAAGACTGCATCTGGTTTACTTGATTGGGCTGCGCTTTAATTCCCCTTTGTGACCTGCGTCTCCAGATAGTTATCCACCACTTCCGTATTGCTCGAGACTGCATAGCACCCTCCCATACCGCGACCCATGCCGTTCACCTAGAAGAGCAGATTGCGACCCCACCCCCTGCTTTTTGTGGCTCTGTGCTCCCTACCCGATGGTAGCTTTTAGTAGCAAACTAGAAGCCCCTTCCAACGCGTAGGGTTTTAAACATCTGTAGAAGAGCGCAATACTCCTCTGGCTCTTCTATACAGGGACTTCTTACCTTCAGCTCTCCGCAGAGGGCCCCTATACCTGTGGCATTAACGCTCAACTATCAGCCAAATGAATGCATCTCGATGCCTGCTCATTCCCTGCTTCTATTGAAGTACTGCACTCAGTCATTTCCAAAACGTAGCTGAGCACGCTCACACGGAAGCGATTTCTCCGCGGCACAAAGACTGAAAGGTCGGAACCCCATGGACCGGGGGATGCAACTGCACCCAGAAAGCCAAAACTGAAAGCACAAATGCAAATGGTGAACCACTGCGTCACCTAGCCCCAGTTAAGGTGCATCAACACTATCCATTAGGGGCCGTAATGCTCAATGCTCAGAGGCCATAGAGCAATGGACTTAGTCACAGTCGAGGTCGACTGAGGCGCAACAATCCCCACCGCACCTTCCAACCTGCCGTCTTTCAATACATCCTCTGCACCTCCTCTCCTGTTCGATTCCTCCTCGCAGTCGCTCCTTCCCCCCCACTTTAGTCAGGCCCTGCAGCACATGCCGAGAGCGACATTGAGCTAGCGCCTCACCACGCGCTCCTCACTTCCTTTCAAATAAATAACTGATCTCCGGCTATTGCAACGGTTGAACTACTACCACTCACCTGCCCGTTGGAAGAAACTGCTTCGCAGATCAGACTCACGGAGTCGGCGAGCTAAGCCACCACCATGACCTCCCACAACCGAACCCCAGCTTCGTATTCCCACTTACGCCCCCAATCTTCGCACTCCTTTCGACGCAACCACAAAACCACGGAAGGCAACAAACCCCCTGAAGCACAGCGACATGCCACGTCCCACCCTTCATACCTTGAAAGGACGGCGACCTAACCACCTCAGAGCACGTCCTGCCACCCATACCCCATCCCTGATCACACTCAAGCATTCAGACCAATTAATCCTTCATCTGATATCTGAAATTAACTAACAATGAAACCAAGAATACTTCAATCTATCTCGCGGAAATGTAAGTAAGCAAGACCACTCAGCATCCTCAAAACGGAGGAGGCCACACCCACCCACTCCCCAGCCCCCAACCTCCGTAGGCCTACCTACCTACCTACCTCATCGTCCATGTCGCCATATTTTATGCTTGTCTCCCCTGCAAACTGAAATGGACACCCATTTGTGAGAGAAGGAAGTCCCAACAATGGCAAAAAGACCCCAATCAAGAAGAAGAGAAGGAAGAGATAAATGGTGACAGCCTCGACAAGGCGACGCGGTAAAATGAGAAGTTGGTGGAGACATATCGTGGTGCATTGTGAGTGCTAAAATGTGCACATTATTAGAAGTAAAAGTTTATTACCTGGACAAGTAACTTATAAGTCAAATCATTTTTCGGTTTGGTTTTACCATATTTTCCTAAATAACTTGCGCTATTTATACAAGCATGTACCTCACATAGGAGGTGTAGTGGCCCGAGACTTCCTTGAAGGCAAATGAAGGCATACACTAGCGCAGAATGTGTATTCAATAAACAGAGGGAATGCGGCCGCTGGCATTTCCTCGAGGTGTGTCCAAGCGGCGAGGGTGATATGGCTACACAAGCGACCGCAACCAGGCAGTCAGAACAAACAAAGTGGTACAGTAAGCTTAGACTTTACTTACACTCATTTCGCATGCGACAGTTGTATGTTTTGGATTCGTGATCGCGTTCCATGCTCCAGCGAAACATTCTGCTACACACAGTGAGCCGTCCATTTAAGCTCGTGACTTTCTAGTCACCTTTGTTTGCTCACAGCCTCCCAAAAGTGCTTAGGGCAATCTCACAACATAATAGGTTTTCAATGAATTCGATGTTACACCTAAACAGCACACTTTACAATCCATAATGCTCACTTATTTCTATATGAACTACTTATCACTCTTGAATTTCGGTGTGCGTTTATGTCTACCAAGAATCCGAACCCTTTTACCTCTCTCTACTGGTAAGAACTGAACGCATTCATGATGAGCACATCACATTTCGTATAATTCCACTATATAATAAAGTCAACATCATTTCGGTTAATATTCATATGTCGTGAAGGATGTTGATGCAAACCGAACCGGATAATCGAAAGAGACCAAATCGTTGAAGCGTATTCCACTGCAAGTGATTGACTTCGACATTCCAGCTGGTATTACCTTACCCAAAGAAAGTTCATGCCTAACAGCATGGTGTATGTGGAAGAGCCATTAGGCAAACTTGTTCCAAATTGAATAGAAACCATTTTTGGGGAATCCAGGCATTTGCAGCATCTCTCCATGCGGAGGAAGACGGTAGAGACGATTTGCAAAATTGACATGTGACCATCCTCTTTTGCGCTCTTCCTAAACAACCCGCACTAACGAATCCAGGGTGTCTCGGGGCTCATAGATGAAGGTGGCATATGGAAGGCTGGCTAGTAGTTCATCTGTCGTCAAACTGCCGTAATCTGCTTCTAGGTCTTTAATATATGGCAGACGCATTTAGCTGTGATGTCTCCTCCAGTTATCATTCCTCACCTTAACGAAAGTCAATTCTACAGCGTTTAGATGAAATCGCCTCACTAATCCTACCTTCACAGGTATAGACGTCATCGTCAACTTTGAATTGCCTTTAGACTCTCGACTGTTGTTTTTCGCAGCCCTTGTGCGACTTCAGCACCATCGTTGTGTTGAATGGGCTAAGATTACTTCCTGAACGGAAAGTAGTCAGATGGTGGTTGACGGCTTTGTGCGGTACAATTCAACGCTGTCTTATATGCTACTATTAACTCTAATGGGAAATTGAAGGTTGCCTCTCCTTCCTCTCGGAGCTTCAGTAGTGCTCGCCTAAGCGTGACAAAATCATCCCCTTCTGCCTGATGGAATGTGAACGTAATATCGGAATCGAATATGCATCGCATCACCTTGACAACAGGCGTCATGAAACTCTCACAAAGTAAAAATTTTGCCATTATCTATGCTTGACATCACCGTTAGACTTTGAAGAATGAAGACCTGAAGCATAAAGAGGTCCACGAGTGCAACTTGAGGCCACTGTGTTAAAGACATTTACTTAAACGAGAAGGAGACGTAATTGATTTTGCAGGGGATTTCCAAAGGTAAAATACCCACGAGGACAACTGCTTACCTAATCAAGGCTTTCTTTTCCGTTAAAAGTTTGACTATTGAGCCAATGAAAGCACACTTGCTAAGAAAGGCCACCAAGAATGAGGGTTGGTAGGTCATTAGCATACTGTACTGGATCATTAGCTAAGACAGAACCCATTCATCGTGCCGAATCGCCTGTGAATATAGATCATGTTATCAAGTCACTTTAGGATCCTTGAACAGTAAGTTTGAGAGAAAGCGAACCTATTAGGTCTTATTATGCCTTAACGAAATAATAACTCAAAGATTTTAGAGCAGATACCCTCTCTTTCCGCCCTTTCACATTCCTTCCATTTTTTAACCATTAAGCGGAAGAAGCTGTAGGACATCACTACCAAGTGTGTGAGAACAGCTGCTCATCATTGTCTTGTCAACAAGCGTGAACTGCTTAAACTACTGGAGCGCGCATTTACCAATCCTGCAGCGAAATTCAGATGTAGAGCACTTCTGTCATTCAGCCAGTCTCCTGCCATTCAGCTTCTTTTAGATGTCTGCATCCTCATGGAAATGGCCAATGTGCTGCGCGGTGTGGAAACAACTGCAATGGTTGAGATCGTCACTGATGGACATGTGAAGGCCTCTTACTTGTGTGCTTCTCTTCAGTGGCTTAAGCACGCATCAAAGCACCTCTGTGCAGCAGAATTTGAGCGCTCTAACACTGTATCATGTTCTACAGCACTGAGCTTGTAATGTTTGTGGATGCAGGTGGATATCACCATTCTATGTGCTACGTAGCCGTTCTCGTTCACAATCACCATCGTCTAATGCTACACCCTTACAGCGTGTGGCATTGTGGTTACGGTGTTTGAATTGAGCTATGCCACCATGTGTGCTGAAGCTGTTGACACTCATACGAGGTCACACTTGTCATAATTGTCGTTCTTGCCACTTTAAGTGGCGTACGGTGCCATCAAGGTGCCATGACATTAAAAACCTACAAATGTGACACAAGACAGACGGTAAACCACAGATTTAAATCGCACATTTATAATTGCTCTATTTTTTAAGTCTGTTTAAACCACCCTTTGCTAACATTGGGTTTTACTGACTTGAAGCAAACGAGGCAAAGAGGTAATTGCTTTTGCTAATGAGTGAAGGCAAAAAGTTGGGTATGACTATCTAAAATATGAAAACCATAGATTTGAATCCAACATTTTTAATTTATGTTTGAATTACCCTTAAATAAATCTGGTTTCAATGACCTAAAGCGAACGAGGCAAAGCGTGAATTCCAGAATGGTATATGTAAACATCCAAGAGGTAATTGCTTTTGCTAATGATAGACAGCGAAAATTGGGACTGACCATGTAAAATATGCCTTAACTCACACAATACTGTAGTTATGAAGTCCTTTAGGCTGTAAACAATGCCACTAATGCTAAGCATAACGTAGGGTTTGTTTTAAAATTGACCTCCAAACGGCTGTGGGGCTGGGAGCTAATGCAGTAAATAGCAGTAATCCACTAAATCCCATGCATAAAGGAGTGCTTGTGTGTTTAATCCTTCGTTTTGTTAGCACGCAGTGATGGATTTGTTGATTGAGAATGAGAATAACCACATAAAACACGGACTGGTAATACCTGAATTCGTCAACGGAAGACTTGAGGTGGGGAAGCCTGGCACAGAGAGGTAGAACTCATCATCTCAGGCGCTAAATCAATTCTTCAGGCAGCAGTGGGACATCGGTATGGTGCACACAACGGAGAAGCTATAACTTGCCTATCAGTGACTATATTTGGCTTTCAATGGTTACTCACAATAGTTAAAATATTTATAGCTTGGTTCGGGCGAATAATTATCAACCCGATCAGTGAAGAACTCAGTCGAGTTGGCAGTAGAACCATCCTTTAGGGAAGATGAAGACAATATACTCGTACAACAAGAAAACTACCCATTTGGTCATGCAAAACCAGCATAAAATTCTACTTGTGGCTGTCACCTCGTCTATTCACCAATGCATGATTAAAAGACATCTCGATGTTGGATTGAATAATCTGTTCATTACCTTGGCTTAACACTTTGTTAAGAAATCCAATAGAATTACATTCCATCATCCATTCACTCATCTGTCAGTGCATTTCAAACCAGTCTCTTCATCTTTGGACAGTGCAGGACTGTGGAGCTGGATCAGTAAGAGTTGCCTTCATTCGTCTTGATCGTCATAGGCCACTACTTTCCCATTGCATGTCATTAGAGTTCACGCTTTAGAATGAGACATTACCACCTAAAATGATGACAGATGCTAAAGTGGGGCGACGCATTCATTTCAGTAGACATGCGTGTTTTGCATTAGAATGATGTTGAACTTCTCGCTGAGTCATCTAATAAGTATATAAAGAACTTCATACTCAAATATACTTATTTTATCAATGCAGATTACCAATGACGTCCACTAACGTGCTCATGCAACCACAAAGAATAAGTGACAAACAATAGAACTCTTTTGCAATCGCGGAGCGAGGAAAGTGGGGCAAAATGGATGCACGTGGGCGATCCCCTCACGCCCTGATTCACGACAGTCTGATTCGTGTGGCCCAGTTTGCTTGCGACCTCACAACTACTGAAGCAAAATACAGACTCTTCAGTGGCATTTTTAAATTCCGATTCGCTTCATAAGGGACTACAAGCTACGCATTTGAATTCCTCGTACAGTTAAAAATGAGGATGCAGTAAGCTGTTACAATTGTTCACAGATTTAGCTGCATTCGACTCCCACACTTCACGACATTGCGAAATGCTTTTCTGATGCTCCACCACAATCTACACCTAGGCAGCCACAAATTTTTTGGTGAGCAGCTTCGGTCGAAAGGAAACCGAGGAAGCAAGGTCATGAAGAAATGTGCCAAACGACACAGCTTGAGATGTCATCAAGGCTCTCTACGACCGGACCTATCTTCCTGGATAAAATGGTTCGCTGCTGGCCGAAAGATTAATGTGAGTCTTGTAAATTGACTAAAAAGACCAAACTTTCAATCAAGCGTACATCTGTTGAACGATTTGATGGACCCACTTAAGTGGCAATCCTTCTCCTGACTGCATGGATCACCATCAACCTTAGACAATAGCAGATGTTTTTGGGAATATTGTGACAACATTGCGTATCAATTGATCTGCTAAGAAGTTTCTCAAGTAAACAGCGCCTAAAAGTAAGTTGTGGATTTTGAGAGCCAAATTTTTGAAACAAATGCAGAGGCAGGAAATCAAATGACTAATTTATACCTGCAGGCAATCCTGGAATTGGCACAAAATCCACCAATGCATTAGATAGGTGGCTGCTATAGAAAATACCGCTCTAAAATTCGATTTACTGAAACTAGAAAAATCTACCGAATGTGCTTATCCTGTAGTCAATTGTTCTGTGCATTAGTACGCAAAACTGGGATTATTGTTACTTTAAGCGGAAATTGCCTGAAATTTGCCATCGATGGGCCACTCGGTTTATAATGAAGAGGTGATCTGGCTTACTGCTTAGAGGACAGGTGAATTGTTGGTGTGTGGATAAGCTGAGAGGTTGTGGAGACGGACAAAATGCTGTGCCATCAGGAGGTGGATGGTCACGAAAACCAAGGCGTCTGTGCAGTTTACTGCACTGTACTCACGCTTATTTGCCGAAACAACTAATTTTATTTTTGCTTTAGAAATTTGCATAGGTTTTATCACGAACAGGTTGCGCAAACATGCCATTATTCACTACGTTTGATTTGTGAAACCCTACAACAACTGCCGAACTCAAAGTTAAATTGACCCTGCCTCGACACTAAAAGTCATGAAAACCGGCTGCGGACGCTAAAAAATGTGACTTGGCAGGATGCCAACTATTTGCACGCAGCACAACTCTCTTCATACCTTGTCGTGTTTGCCACATGTCTGTATGTTTATCTCTGTTCCGAGCTCAAACCTAGACAGACAACCTGGACGGTGTACGTTGGGTAGGTTGTTGCTTCTGCTGCACTCGGACTTTTCCTTTTTTCCAGAATAAGATGAAAAAATACTATTTAGGCACTCGCTGAACCATGCAGATTCCAGCTTTTACCAGAGACAGTTACGGAATTAGCCCATCTGCCAAACTAGTGACAGACCACTTTAGGATTGGTTCATGTCTGGCCTTGAATGGAAAGGAAATTCCGTAAAAACAGATGCGACCGACCCACTGAGGGTAGAGCTGCATTTCTTTCTAGAACAAGTTCCTTTAGCAGTCATGCTTATTTTACTAATGATGTCGCATTTTTGGCGGGAACAAAATACCATTGTGCTAGTTTTAAGCAGATCGCATCCATCACTCCACTCGTTTAGATTTATTATATAAGAGAGCATAAAGTAGCAGGAGAGACCTCGGCATTTCCAATGTGTCCCACCAAAACCATTCGCTGCAATTCGATTTTTTCAAACATTCTGTTATACTAAGCTAGTATTGAATACAAAACTGGCAAAGCACTTCGTGGCTTACGCTCCACGTCGTTTGAAGAGGCCGCGTTCGCATGGAGTGCAACGCGATGTAGACACAATCATTCTCTACGAATGCATATCGTTCGCACCTGCAGTGTGCAACAACTGCAGAACTCGAAAAAGCAGAAACTTACTATTTTAATCAAAAGTCAGCCAAGATCTATTGTCCGGTAGAATGCAGACAATTTCTCGAGAGGTGAAATAGACGACAAGAAGCGATTACGGCAGAGAACTGGAAGCGGTCGATTTAAAGACCCTCCACCCAGTTTGTATCCTGTTAGGAAAGAACTGAAATTCATATCGCATAGTTGAGTATTCTGGACATTACTCAATGCCAGCCCTTTCATTCTTCGAAACAGCCAGACTCCAACTGGAAGAGGTAGACTCACAAATGGCTTTGTTGATGTGAAAGTCTGTTTTGATCAGTTACTTCACTGATTTGTCTGATCAATAAACTACTTTTTTTGTAAGTTGTAACTACTCCTCCTTATTTTCGCTTTGTTGGGAAACATGACAGCAAAGTGACAGCGTGTGCCATGGAATGGAAGGCAATGGCGATTATCTCCTCCTTAATAGTCACGCATGTGATTAGACTGAGCATAAATGAACGAACACGGAAGCAGAGGATCAAGCGGTGTATGCTCTCACACAGACAGAAGGCCATCCCTAATTCTTGAACTAAACATTTATCAACTTTCCCACGTTACCTTATTCTTTGGCAACAAGAGTGTCAAAACTGTGTAAAGATTTGATAATTTTTTCCATTTTGTGCATTATCACGTGCTCCACCCACTCTCCAGGCTTTTGAGGGCAGCTATTGCTCCTTAGCTCTTCCGAAGCTTGACGTCAACGCGTGGAAGACACCTGGCGCTATAATTAAGCTTCTTAGAAGTAAAATCAAGTAATCACGCACATTATGGGTGAGAGAGGATGCCTAAAAATTTATAAAATTGTGCTTTGTTTGTAAATTGAATTTTCTTGATCACCCAAACCTCTTCTAGTTTCCCCATTTGCGATCTCATTCATCCCTACCTTTAGTGAGGCTGCGCTGGATATAACGTAGCTGAAAGTGGGTTTTTTCTCTTTTATTTATTATTGGAAGACAATGAAGGCATCGCAATATGTTGATTACTTAATTTACACCTCTTAAGTGCATATATATATGCATTCATTTGCTAGAAAAAATAGAGCAGGATTTCTGTCCAAATCATTTTCTGCCACGTCTTCGGATCACCCCAAATAATACGCCGACCAAGGTATTGTACGGTGTTGGAGTCAAAAACAAGACAAACGGGTAGTCAAGTGCAAGAAAGATATATGGTCAAATCAGGATGAAGTATGCATAATTCATTCCTGCAATTGCTTTCCAGTGTCTAGTTCCCTCACATTTTTCATGTTTTGCCAAAAGCGATCCGGAGGGAGTAGACTAATCTTGGCAAGGAATAGCAAAATGTGTTAATCCCGGTGGTAATTGTGTAGAGAGATGCAGCTTCTTTAAAAATGGACGCGTCTATTGAAGAGGATGGAATCAGTCATTGTGCGATGCATTAGTTGGCCACGGTGACAGTGAAAGGCGAACCCGGGTTCAAAGCAGTATTGTGAGCAGGCATGTCTCCTCCAACCAATTCAGAACATACTTAACACAAAATGACGTTCCTTTCCATACAGTTCTTTTGAGATGTCTATTTAACAAATCCATGTCGGACATCGTATTCTTCAAGGGCTACAATTAGCCGTACCAGAGGCACACAATCGAGGTCACCGACAATGCGCTCTACAGAGGGGAATAAACATTCTCAAAAGGGACAAGTGCGAGTTTGCTGTAATGACTGAAATGAAAACGAGGAGGTGTTAGAGAAACACATTTGTTTGTTTAAGGGAGAAGGCGTTTATGATTTCGTCGTCTTGATGTTGACATGAGCCCACGCACAGCGTAGCACCAATACCCACGATGATCGGGGCTTTCGTTTATTTTAAGGCGTGCATTCATGATTCTATCCGCTTTGCGTTAAGTTTGGTTCCGCTAGGCAGGTCTGCGGTCGACTTTTTAGGTTTTTCAGGTCTGTCAGATAAGTGCCTTTAATAGTAATGCCTGCTTTTGGGGTCACGGTGTCAGAACAGGGGTTTGAGTTGAAACAGTTTCAGCTTTACCAGGCTTACGGCATAAATAAATCACTGGAATAGTGTTAAAAGCGTAAAAGCGTAATTTGCCTTCTGTATTGCTTCACTGATGATCACCGTAACAGCATCGCGTTTAACGAGTTTTAGGTGCAATGACACTAAGTATTCGTTACTATCAAGTATTTGGTGATTGCGTCAGAAATGCGTGTGGTGTCGTCATTAGTCAGAAAACTTGGTCCATCCTCCTCTGTAGCATCGTCCGTTTCACCAAAATAACAGTAAGGCATTGTAAACCCACTCTCACTAAAGAAATATTTGCGAAAGCACCCACGTGCTATCGAAATGCGCAAGTGTCCCTCATGGTATACACCACACCGATGTACATCGGGTGAGCTAGTAGCCATTATGTCAGATAGGCAAGTAAGGAAGCTAAGGATGAAGGAATAAAGCTAATTGAGGAAACTGAAGGGAAGAGTTTGGCATCACAAATGTCAGAGAAGTGAAATGGTGAGCCTTGATGGGTGCAACTGGCTGTGGCGGGTTGCGACATAAGTCAACTTTTGGACGAAATAAGTGGAGCCACACTACTAAACACACATTTCACAAAGCATGCGAACGATCTATGCTGCCGACAATCCACTTTGATTAGAAAGTTTTTTCACAGAGGTGAAATGTTGCAGACCATACTGCAAGGCATTGTTTGATTACAAGATAGCTATTATTTTTAAACCTCGCCACCAACAAATAAAGCAAAGCCCTCTTCCCAAAAGCGTGCGACTTCCATGAGAACATTCCTTAATCATTACAATTCCTTGAATCGACCTGTGTTGCCACGTTGGAGGCGCGTGTAGCGCAAGCATGTCTAATCCAAACAATTGCTGACCTCGAATGCCTTCTGGTGAAGGAGGATTCACGCATTAATCAGATTGCAATGCAAATCACTTATGTGCATAATCTTTAGGAGTAATTTTCACATTCCTCTGGCAAGAGTGAATGCACTCATGAAGATACGTGATGAGAAAAGAATCTTCAACATTTCTTCACACGCTGTTCATTCAGCCCTTGCATCCAGGAATGAAAAAGATAGACAGAGTTGCCAAGTGCTTCTACTAAAGCAGTAAAACCGCCGTATTGCTTGATCAGAGTTGTCGAATGAGATATAACGCTGTGGCACTTGAACACTTTTAAGCTGACAGATGAGAATAGGGGAAGTGCACTGGCAACACTCATGTGGGCAACAAGGATGATCATTCCAGCGACGTGTAGTTTGAAGACTCTGCTTAAGTAAAGCAATTATTTATATAAAATCATTTAATAACTATTGCTCTTGTCCACCGTTGATGCTACCATGGCGGATAAAGGTCCACCAGCACCTCATATTAGGGTTTGCATAAATTACAGTTTTGCTGCACTGTACACACCCTTTGTATACAAATTCCCTCCTGCTGTCTACTACCTAAGTGGATTTCTCATCCCTAGTAGTGTCAAGGCTAGAACTTATGGACAACACGAAGCAAAGGGAAGGTATAAAACAGATCCTAGCGTGCTGTATCCGATTGCGTCGCTGGTTAGGTCACGTCATTTCTTTTTTCAACACATTTCGCTTCCTTCATAAAGAGAATCTGGAGGGGATTATAAGAAATGTGCTAGCTAAACGCCTTTTTGTGGTGGATTGCGTAAGGAATTGACGCTGAGTCAAAATTGCGGATAAGCGCGGCTTCTTTGAAGTGTATGAGTCTGTATTAGGGAAGTAAAGCAGTAATTTTGCAAAATGTTGAAAAGGTGACTCCACATCGCGGCAGAATATGGGTGGAAGGAGAAAAGCGGACGTGGTTATGGACAAAACTTCTATTCTGCGACCATTTTTCGAATAAGTGTCCAAGGTGGAATTGATCCAATGCCCTTATTTTAGCTGCTGAGTTCAGCCTTCTCTAATCTACTAACTGTGAGGGTCTAGTCTCCAATAGATGTGAGCGGAAAGCACCCCATTCAAGTGAATACCAGATTGCTTTAGCCTCTTCGATCCAATTCTCTCCAACCCACGTTGCATAATGCCTTTTCCTTCCAGCTCTACATATTTGCGTGAAAATGTATCTCTGTGCCGAATCAGCGTATTCAGCGATTGCGAAAATGTCGTCTGAATATTCACAGGCATCGCTGACCTCATCAAAAGTTGTCTTTGTTGGAGGGGATGCCGCCGTGCTCTTGGTGTCGTGATAAGGGAAAGGGACGGTTCTCACAAAATTCAGCCCAACAGCACATCTGCTAGCCGAATTCTGCACAAGCGATGACTTTTACCAGCCACGTTTTTCTTGCTCTGTGAAGTCGCAAATGATGCCGCCTTATCTACTATCACCTCTTTTCATGCTGATTTAGCCTGCTAGTTTAAGCAGATTCTGTATCATCACTTCAATTAGAAGGAAAGCTTTGATATTCGTCAATAACTGGATTGGGCTGAAATGAAAGTAATGATCCCAAATCGCAAGCGAAATGACAGTGATACAAAAACAGGCTTAGTTAAAATGGTGGTATTTAGTACATGCAGCGTAATTACCTGTGACATCATCTTTGTCCTAGCGCAAATGGCAGGCTCTCCTTTGTGGCAGTGCGTATTTCTATAAATCGACACCACATTGTCATAAAACCGAGGTCTCAATGCGGATCGCTGAAGCTCCAAAATGAGACTAATCGATTCCGACGTGTTGGTACATAGACAACAACCGTTCGAATTTCTCCAAAAGAGCGCGAACTTTGTACATCATAATGACAGCACTCAAATAACGTTTTGGTTTCAATAAACAAGCTCACAAATTGTGCCCAATGGAAGCTTGTGTAGGGGAAGAAACGCATGATCTTGCTGCATACAGTAGCACAAATTACAAGAACGCGCATTGTCTGGACTTATAATTAGGAAATTACCTACAGCAACAATATTATCTCTTTGTATTCAAGTAACTATATCTTTCAGTTACGATTGAATACTGCATTGGATAAAGCCTTTAATTCTTGCTAAGAGACAAGACGATGCAGCGCATTGCAGCAATCCTCGATGTTGTGTGAAATGTGGGGTGCCAAAATTTGACGTTCTGTGAAAATGCAAGTGGGATTCGCCACAACAGCTAAGGCCACAGAATTGAGCATCGAGGCCTAAGTGCTACACAAACAGAAGGTGAGATGCATGCTCAGCTCTCTGGAAACATGCGGAATATTTTTAACGGCCTTAAGCAAGATACGGGAAATGCAGTGTTCTTTCTGACACTGTCCTGTGGTCCGCGTCCGATAGCCAAATCGCCAAAAAACCCATCGAATTCTTTCATTCTTTGCATCTGTATTTTCCATAGGCTATGCAGAGAATAACCACTACACCAACTCTAATAAACACCCTCGCTGACCTACTCCTAACTGTGCTGAATACGATTTGCAACAAAGTAATAAAAATTCAACATATTAGAGGATGTTGACTCCCTTTAATTTATCACTGCTGCCAATGTGTTGTACTGCGATTGGACGTCTACTTGTGGACGCAAAAATGCAGCTGAGACCGCAACAACCAACTAAGCCGTTAAAAGTGAACTTCAAGTAGAAATAACCCGAGCCACTTAATCACATCAACACAAACTGACACACGAGAATGCTCATTTATTTCTCATCACTGAGTATCAAACACCTTCTGCGATGCTGGCTTGTAAATACTTAGAAATCAACTGGGGCGAAGGAGAAAAGGTGGAGGAAGTAAAAGCCAATGATTAAGAGTTGAACACTTAGGCAAGTAATTCAAACACCGGTGACGTGATACCTATCATTAGTACAGGCCAGCATGAACGAGCTAACTGTACGTTTCTCATCACCCACACAGGTAACAGCCTATAGACAGGCTTATTCTAAAGGAAAATATAAACTAGTAGCTGAGTACAGCATTCTCTGAACGACTGCTTGCCTAAGATTGTTGTGGACGAAATGGAAATGAAATGCACCTGATCTGATCTTCGCTGACCTCTTCTCAACCATGCCCCATGAAGCTCACACCAACGGGCTGACTTCATCACACTCGACAATTTTGAATCCCTTCCAATCAAAATGGCGACCATCACGCTGCATTTCATTCAAAGTTTAATTTGGGGCAGACAAACAAAGTTAGGAATGCATGTGGCTTATTAGTTGTCTCAAAATGGAGCGTCAACAAACGAATATCTCGAACCACTCAGTCAAGTTACTGTGAAATAGCAAACCAACGTGGTAGTGATATTCCTCAACACCAACAATCGTACATAGGCTTCAAAAACTGCAAATGCTCCGCAAACAAAACACAGATATCTCGATGGAGCCAACCGTAAACACTTGCATTAGGGCCACGGGTAAGTGCACTGAAATGACTGCTACAACTGGATTGAGTGGGCGTGCATCTTGGCTACTAATTTCCACCACTCTTAATTTGGCTCCTGAGGGTTCCAACAATAGCCGGCCAATGATGCTGAAGCTCACGCGTCTATATAACGACCGCGTACACGGTGTGCCACACTCATAACTACAGGTGCTATCCAAGGTTGGTTCCATTCATTTTACATCGTGGGATTCCACACTTACCTTGCGCATGTTCTGCGTAGGGATTATAATTTCCAACACAATAGAGCTACATTTTGCACCAAGAAATTGCCGATCCATTTGCAGCTTGTTGGTTGCCGTCCTGATTTGAAAGGGGTTAGAATGGTCTGGTGTGCAGAATCCAATCCTTTGTAGTGAGCTATGTGTAGCTTGGATGAGAAAAAGTCAACGAAGATCCGATTAGGTATATTCCGTCTGCCCTTCGTAAACATCAATCTGCGACAGTCATTCGTTCATGGAATGCTCAATTTAGTCACCAAGCAAAAGGCAGCTTCACGTTTTGCTGATGTGCCAGACTGATGGACATTTGCTCTTACAAACAACAAACTAAAACGAAACATTGCCCATCATGTTTCCGATTTCAAAGGCGTGCGCTGATTCAGTGCTATTGATCTAGATCAAGTGGTATCAAATCGTTGAAAATTTATGCTCAATGTCCTTCACTCCTGAATGCCTTTCAACGATGCGGCCATGTTCAAGCTACTATTGGCATACCAAACCCCACCGTAACTGACTGAGCGAAGGAAACTGCATTAGAAGTAATTTCTATCCTAAACTTGTGAAACTGTAAGTACGAAATAGCAATGTGAGGAGAATTTACAGTTAATTGCTCAAAGGAATTCAAGAAGCTGTTGCATGTGCAAAGCACCTCTCTTCCTCTTACACCACTTTGGATGGCTTCAAGTGGATAGTAAGTCGACAAAACAAAATCCACTTTTGGGTGCTGGAATGCGCATCGAGAACTAAACGAATTTATTATTAGATCAAAGCTAGCAACACCGAATAAAAACAAGTTTGCCATTCCTAAACGTCCGTTACTTAGTGTGGAAATGACTCGTTTTCATTTTATGCCACAGCTCTATGCACATGGTGCAATTGACGGACCTCAGCATTCTTAATGCCTGATCTGTTTAGAATGGTGTATGAGTGCGACGAAATGCTATTGGAACAGAAATGAGAAGTCACAACCATAAACAACTCTCTGCAATGCTGGTTCGTAAACAGTGCTAGATGAAATGGGGGAAGGAGAATAGGTGGAGGAAGGAAGAGCCAATGGATGAGGGTTGTGCACTTAGACAATCATGCAAGCGTGTAAACTTCCTCATTATGCAATGCATACTCGATTGCAGATCATGCTCCTTGAGATTTGACTTCGACTTAACAAACCACACATCCTGCTCAGCGGTGCCATCTCACATCATCACTTTGCTTCGTTTAAACAGAATGGACAAAATAATGTTGTGGAATTCGAAGGCGTGAAGCAGGCAGACGACAATTAATCAAATGCATACTTCGATGCTGACCTTGAATAAATGACTATATTTGAAATACGTAAAGTTCCGCATTATAAATTGACTATGAATAGGCCTTTAAAAGTTAAATTAGGAGCGGTGAAATATGGTAACCGAGGTGCATGGCTCCTGCATACATTTGTGTCAGTAGCCTCAGTGCACTTTCCCATGGTCTAAACAATGCACCGAATGATGAAATGGACAAAAGCACGAATGGTTTTAGAACTTGAATGTTTCATTTCTTGTCACGTAGGTTGTCGATGGCTGTTCAACAGCGCTGTTTGTTGAAGAGTAGGGGCAGATCTGAGATCGCCCACAATTTACTCATGTCTGAGCGTTTCCATTTCGAAAGCAAATGAGATGATTGGGAGAGATTTCGGTGGGTCATGAAACGCAGCTCAAACATTAATCAAATTTACATCACAATTCGCTATTACTCCTTCCAGTTCAACATGACTCAAGAGAGTCTTTCTCCCAATCCGTAGGAATGACAAGTTCTACTTCCGACAAGCTTACACGAAGCGCAAGATTTTTTCCTTCGAAAAGACCTCAAGCTAATGGAGGGTAAGAGAACATGTCACCTACCAAGGAATAGATTAACTACAAGAACATCATTTTGCCCTGAAAATCCCAGGACCGTTTTGTCTACATCGCTTTGCACCGAGCAGAACACAATCTTAAATTCCCACACAGCAGAAGTAGGCGCAATACTCAGGAGTGAGGACGCATCGCCAAAGCCTTGTCAAACATCACCTTCTAAGTGCTTTTAATCTGTGCGCTCATTGATCTGTACTTATTTAGGGAAGAGTAAGGTATGGAGCATAAGTGATAGGGAGGCGAAAGTGGTCGACACGACTTGCGAGGACGCCTATCAACCGAGTCAACGTAGCGCAACGAATAAATGCCTCGCACAGTATGAAACTTAATTAATAAAGGCAATCTTTATTAATAAACAAAATTTCTACTTTCGCAGGCGTTGGTGGTGCGCTGTGCGTGGACCAGTGTGGACACCAAGATTTATGTACAGATGCATATTTTACGCCAACGTCTCCCTTTGTGCTTTGAGAACATCACAACCCACCTCGGTCTCCCTCATTTCACAATTTTTACTCTTACCCACCTTTCGCATTTGACAGGCAATGCGATGCATGAAGCAGACCTAGTGAGAGGTCACGTTAATCATGTGGTTTCAGAACTTGCGCCTTTTGCGTCAAATACGCTGTGATTTCGTCACACCAACGTCGGTCTGGTGATACTGGTGGCATTCACTTCACCGTCTTTTGGCACATTCATTCATTTGATGCATCTACCTAATGGTCCTGGTTTCCAGAAAAGTGAGCAGCGTCTGTTTAGCAATGCGGTCTTATTCAAGACGAGACAGTGCGATTGTCAGCTCTTATGTTGCATTGAGTTCACAAAGGCGCGACGCATATAGGCAATGATTTTAACTTCCATTTATAATGAAAGAAGCATTGCCTTGCAACTCCTGGGTTAACTCATTCAAAACTGTCAAGAAATCTATGTCTAAGCAAATGTGTATTTTGAAAATAAATAAGCTGATTATCGACGGCATTGTCCATCCCTGTGCTCGCCCAACACATGTTGTAAGCGTTAAGTGGAATACCAACAGCAAGAAGGAAGGAAGATTGAACACGAGCAAGATATATTTACACTAGAGACATGTGTCATGGTGGTGGCGATGGAAACGAGGTGTAACATTGCAACGCTCGATAGTTAACTTGAGTCATTTGTGTGGGGGACGGGTGAAGAGTCGCTGACGTTGGATGAATTATCGGAGTCAACGTGCGTCCACAGTTCGTCCCGCATCAAGTCGGGATAGTCGGCGTCAACGTACACCGGCGTGTACGATTGCTGTGGTGACGTGGATTCGTCATGTGAAGTCGTGCTGTCCATTGTTTGGTTGTGTTGAAGTACACTCACCCACCTACAGAAAGCAAATGAGATGATTGGGAGCGATTTTAATGCTTCGATTAATGCAAATCAGCATCTACTACAGCAAAGACATGCCTTGGCAACGTTAGCGACACCTGCAAATGGCTCTGACATCCTTCACTAACAACATAATCTGCGTCCCAGTTAAGGCAAAGAAGAAAACTATAAAGCTACTGATAAAGCGCATAAATGCCTTTTTGCTGAGAGGGTGTTGAGATGGAAAGAAGAGCAGCTCGAAACATGGGTGAGTGGGTGGATGGCTGGAGAGGTGAGGTTCATGTTGATCCCAAGGGATGGCGATAGATTCTAACAGTCAGTTAGCTCGTCAGTTAGAGGAGGCTACTCAGCTGCAAAGTGAAAAACTAGGCTAATTCGCTGCTAAGACAACTTGATGTTCTACTCCAAGGCTTAGTGATCTTTGTGAAATCAATGCAACATAAGAGCTGACAATTGCACTGTCTCGTCTTGACTTAGTCCGCATTGCTAAACAGACGCTGCTCACGTTTCTCGAAATCAGAACCATTAAAACGATGCATCAAATGAATGAATGTAGCAAAAGACGATGAATCGAATGCCACCGGTATCACCAGACCAATGATGGTGTGACGAAATTGCAGCATATTTGACGCAAAAGGCACAAGTCCTGAAAGCACATTCTTCATGCCCTAAGTTGCCTGTGAAATGCAAAAGCTAGCAAGAATAGAAATTGTGAGATGAGGGAGACCAAAGTCGGTCGTGATGGCTTCAATGCATAAAGGGAGACGATGGCATAACATAGGCATCTGCGCATTAATCATGGTGTCTATACTGGTCCACTCACTGCGCACCACCAACGTCTGCAAAAGTAGTGGTTTCGTTTATCTGAAAGTTTGCCTTTATTAATCAAGTTGCATACTGTGCGAGGCGCTCATTCATTGGGCTACGTTGACTCGGTAGTTAGGCATTCTCGGAAGTCGCATCGACGATTTTCGACTCCCAAGCATGAACATTCGGATCTTTGATCTTGTTTGATAAGGGCTGACTAAGGAGCGCACTGATCAGGAGCACTTAGAAGGCTTGGTTTGACAGGACGTTGGCATTTCCATGTTTCTTTGTCACTCAGGAAATGCTCTCACAAATCGCAGAATGCAGGAGCTCGACAAAGGTCGCCAATACGTCCTCAATCCAAAGTACAAAGTAATGTTCTCCTATTCAATCCATATCTTGGTAGGTGACATGTTCTCTTACCCTCCATTGGCTCAATGTCACCTCGAGGACGAAATCTTGCGCTTCGTGTGATTACGTCGGAAGTGTAATTTGTCCATTCCTAGAGATTGTGAAAGAGAAACCCTCAAGTCTTGTTAAATTGGTAAGAGTAACGGCAAATTGTGATGTAAATTTCAGGAGTGTTTAGGCTACATTTCATGTACCACCGAAACCCCTCCTAAACATCTTATTTGTTTCGAAAGGGAAACGCTCAGGCAACAGTAAATTGTAGACGATCTCAGATCTAAAACTATTCTTAAATACAACGTTTTGAAAAGTGTGAATAAAAGACATTATATTTCGAAGAATTATTTTTCTATCCATTTCATCATTCAGCGCATTGCTTTGAGGAGCCAAGTAAGGGCCATGAGTAAGTGCAATGACACAACTGACACAGATGAAGGCAGCAGTCATGCACATTGGTTGCCATATTTCACTGCTCCTAATTTAACTTCTCAAGGTCTATTCATAGCCGACCAGAGATGCGCAAGCTCACGTGCCTAAATATAGCCATCTGCTTGACAACACAGTTAATCTCTGCAGGTGGTGCGGTTAGTGTTCTTCATGTTCTGGAATGCTTAAGCACTGATGGACAAAGTGTGGATTGGGAAATACCATGGAAGCTCATGAGAGTGCGTCATTATATGCCTTGTCGGAAAGGAAGGAAAGGAGGCAAATCACACTCTCCTTAGCGACCACCAAAAGATGGGACTTAAATTGTCGGCGCATTATGGGAATAGCCACGTAGTGTGCGTTGTGTACTCACGTGACCATTTGATAACAGTTGAGTGGAATACTACGGCAGCATTTCCACCAACAAAGGCAACCTACGTCAGCATCATACTCTGCGTAGCCGGTAAGGTAGGGAAGAAGGTGTTGAAGTCATTGGTTAGGCACATGAATACGCTCAGCTGCAAAGGTGTCCAGATGGATAGAAAAACACCACGAAACATGCGAAGGATGGATGGATAGGTGGGTGGGTGGGTGGATTAGTGAGTGGGTGGGTGAAGAGGTGGACATAAATGGGCTTAGATAGATCAGGTGCATGCTGCTCCATCGGATAGCCGGTAGATCCTGGCAGTCAGTCAGTCAGTCAATAAATTAGAAAAGGCTAAAGCCAACGTAACGATCAACTTGCTACTAAAACCAGTTTTGACCCACTAAATTGGCTACGAGTGGTTGTGTCAAAGCAATTGTTCTTGGGAGGTGGCGGGAACCAATTAATCCTGTGTGTATGGCTGCACAAACAGACAGACCCATGCTAATGTGGTTCAAGTTCCGCACCCTTCTCTCATTCGCCCCACTTAACCCCAACGTCACTTCATGTTCCCTCTCTTTATTATCTATTCCATTGTCCTGAATATGTAGTGGAGCTTATATGATGGAGTTACTAGTGACATTGTTGGTTTGTGCGCGTTCTGTGCTCACACATCCCATGTGATAGCAGTTGTGTGGAACGTCAACACTGGGAACATGGTTGGTGATGCAGGTGCACAAACGCTAACAGCAAGAAAGAAGGAAGATTGAATACGAGTAAAATATATTTACACTAGAGACATGTGTCATGGTAGTGGCGATGGAAACGAGGTGTAACGTTGCAACGCTCGATAGTTAACTTGAGTCATTTGTTTGGGGGAGGGGTGAAGAGTAGTTGACGTTGGATGAAGTATCGGGGTCAATGTGCATCCACAGTTCGTCCTGCATCAAGTCGGGATAGTCGGCGTCAACGTACACCGGCGTGTACGATTGCTGTGGTGACGTGGATTCGTCCTGTGAAGTCGAGCTGCCCATTGTTTGGTTGTGTTGAGGTACACTCACCCACCTACAGAAAGTAAATCCACAGATCACATTCAATACATCAAGCAATCTCAACTCGGTACAGCAATCTGACTGTGCGAAAATAACGATAGAGTTGTGCCAGTACAAAAGAACATGGAATGCGTGGTGCAAAGTGCGGCCCTGTGGTAATGGTCGTGGAAATTCAACTCCATGCGCAGAGTATGTATATGGTGACTGTGGAATCCCACGTCGATGACGATGAATGAATGCAACCAACCTCAGTTGGCACCTGTGGTTATTGGTTATGGCAAACTGCAATCGCTGTTGCTATATAGACGTGTGAGCAGCAGCATCATTGGCTGGCTATTATTGGACGCATTGGAAGTTAAATTAGGAGCAATGCAAATTAGTAACCTAGACACCTGGCTACCATATGCAATTGCATTAGCTATGTCAGTCGCTCACACTTGGTCCCCTTAATGATGTTTACAGTTTGATCCATCAAGATGCCTGTGTTTTGTTTGCTAGAGCATTTGCAGTTCGTTTAGCTTATCCACGGTCTTCAATGGCATTGTTTCGTTGCTCCTTCGCAGTGACTTTTCTGAGTAGCTCGAGATATTCTTTGGTTAGTACTCCATTCCGAAGCAAACAATGGACAATGTTACACCTCATTTCCATCCCCACCACCATAACACATGTCTCTAGTGTAAATATATTTTACTCGTATTCAATCTTCCTTCTTTCTTGCTGTTAGCGTTTGTGCACCTGCATCACAAACCATGATCCCAGTGTTGACGTTCCACACAACTGCTATCACATGGGATGTGTGGGCACAGAACGCACACAAACCAACAATGTCACTAGTGACTCCATCATATAAGCTCCACTACATATTCAGGACAATGGAATAGATAATGAAGAGAGGGAACATGAAGTGACGTTGGGGTTAAGTGGGGCGAATGAGAGAAGGGTGCGGAACTTGAACCACATTAGCATGGGTCTGTCTGTTTGTGCAGCCATACACACAGAATTAATTGGACGAATGTGTGTCCAAATGATTGGAGAGGTATCGGAGTGTTTATTTGCTAAACGCCGAGCCATGTTGTGTGAAGGGACTTACTTGTCCAACATACGCAGCGTTTTGTCTATTATGGCATAAATCGCATAATACTTAAGGAATAATGGATCCCGCTACCTGCCAAGTTGAAGTGTGTTGACACAATGATCACCAGACAATGGAGTGGATCAAACACTGGTTGTAGTAGCAAGTTGATCGTTTCTGTCTTGCTTCGCACTTGACTTCAGCAGTTTCCAATTTATTGAACAACATGAACCCGATCTCTCTAATCCCATTAATGTCCAACTCTTCACCCACCCACACACTAACCCACCCACCCATCCATCCATCCATCGCATGTTTCGTGGTGCTTTTCTATCCATCTTGTCACCTTCGCTGCTGAATGCATTCATGTGCCTAACCAGTAACTTCAGCACCTCCTTCACTACCTTACCGGTGACGCCGAGTATGATGCTGACGCAGGTTGTCCCAGTCATTTGTAGGTGTGGCTAACATTATTAAAATATGCCTTTGTTGATGGAAATGCTGCCGTGACATTCCTCACAACTGTTATCAGATGGTCAGGTGAGCACACAACGCACACTACGAGGCCATTCTAATGGTGTTCCGACAATTTAAGTCCCATCTTTAGTTGTCGCCAAAGAGAGTGTGATTTGTTCCCTTTCCTTCTTATCCGACAAGGCAGATAATGACGCACTCTCATGAGCTCCCATGGTTTTTCCCAATCCACACTTTGCCCATCATTGCATACACACTCCAGCACTTAAAGAACACTAACCGCACCACCTGCAGAGATGAACTGTGTTGTCACGCAGATGGCTATATTTAGACAAGTGAGCTTGCGTATCACTGGACGGCTATGAATAGACCTTGAGAATTTAAATTGGAAGCAGTGAAATATGGCAACCAATGTACATGACTGCTGCCTACATTTGTGTCAGATGTGCCAGTGCACTTACTCATGGCCCTTACTTGGCTCCTCAAAGCAGTGCATCGAATGATGAAATTGATAGAAATATGCATGTGTAGAAATTGAATGTCTGTTTTCTATCCACGTAGGTCGTTCACCGCTGTTGAAGGGCGCCTTCCATTTACGAAATAGGAGTAGATTTGTGATCTCACACAGTTTACTGATGTCTGAGCGTTTCCATTTCGAAAGCAAATGGGATGATTGGGAGATATTTTAGCGCTTCGGGAAATGCAAATCAGCATTTACTACAGCAAAGACATGCTCTGACAACGTCAACGACACCTACAAGTGGCTCTGACAACCTTTACTGACAACATGAACTGCGTCACAGTTAAGGCATAGAAGGGAATTATAAAGCTGCTGATAAAGCGCATAAATGCCTTTTTGCTGAGAGGGTGTCGAGATGGAAGGAAGAGCAACTTGAAACATGGCATGCGTGGATGGGTGACTGGAGAGGTGAGGTTCATGTTGATCCCCAGAGATGGCGATAGATTCTGGCAGTCAGTCAGCTCGTCAGTTGAGGAGGCTACTCAACTGCAAAGTGAAAAAGTAGGCGAACTGGCTACTAAGACAACTTGATGTTCTACTCCAAGGCTTTGTTATCTTTGTGAAAGCAATGCAACATAAGAGCTGACAATCGCACTGTCTCGTCTTGAATAAGACCGCATTGCTAAACAGACGCGGCTCACAATTTCTCGAAACCAGAACCATTAAATCGATGCATCAAATGAATAAATGTACGATAAGTCGGTGAATTGAATGCCACCAGTATCACCAGACCGATGTTGGTGTGACTAAGTCAAAGCGTATTTGACGCAAAATACGCGAGTCCTGAAAGCACATGCTTCATGCCCTAAATTGTCTGTGAATTGCAAAGGCTAGCAAGAATAGAACTTGTGAGATGAGGGAAGCCGAAGTCGGTTGTGATGATTTCAAAGCACAAAGGGGGACGATGGCGTAACATAGGCATCTGTGTATTAATCATGGTGTCCACACTGGTCCAGCACTGCGCACCACCAACACCTGCGAAAGTAGTGGTTTCGCTTATCCGAAAATTTGCCTTTATTAATCAAGTTGCATACTGCGCGAGGCATTCATTCGTTCGGCTACGTTGACTCGGTTGATTAGCGTCCTCACAAGTCGTGTCGACCATATTCGCCTCCCAATGACGCAAGTTCCAAACCTTACTCTTCTTCAAATAAGTGCCGTTGAAAGTGCGCACTGATCAGAAGCACTTTAAAGACGTGGTATGACAGGGCTTCGGCATTTCGATGTTAATCCATCACTCAGGAATTGCTGCCTCAAATCGCAGAACGCAGAGGCTCGCAAAAGCTCGCCAATGCGTCCTCAATTCTGATTATTGCGCCCAATTCTGTTCCGCTCGGTGCAAAGCGATGGACACAATACGGTTCCAAAAATTAGGGGCAATTTAGTGTCCTAGTAGTTAATCTCTACCTTGGTAGGTGACATGTCCTCTTACCCTCCATTAGCTCAATGTCATCTCGAGGACGAAATCTTGCGCTTCGTGTGATCTCGTCGGAAGTGATATTATGGATTTTTACAGATTTTGAAAGGGAAACCCTTAAGGCTTATTGTGTTGGTAAAAGTGACAGGAAATTGTGATGTTAATTTGATTAGTGTTGGATCTACATTTTATGACTTACTGAAATCTCTCTTAATCATTTTATTTGCTTTCGAAATGGAAACGCTCAGACAGGAGTAAAATGTGGGCGATCTCAGATCTGCCCCTACTCTTCAAGAAACAGCGCTGTTCAACAGTGATCGGCAACCCACGTGGAATGAAATGAAACATTCAATTCACAAAAACATTCGTGCTTTCGTCCATTTCATCATTCGGCGCATTGTTTAGACCATGGGCAAGTGCACGTATGCAACTGACACAAATGTATACGGAAGCCATGCACCTCGGTTACCATATTTCACCGCTCCTAATTTAACTTTTAAAGGTCTATTCATAGCCGATTAATGATGCGAAACTTTACGTATTTCAAATATAGTCATTTATTCAAGGTCAGCATCGAAGTATGCATTTGATTAATTGTCGTCTGCCTGCTTCACGCCTTCGAATTCCACAACATTATTTTGTCCATTCTGTTTAAACGAAGCAAAGTGATGATGTGAGATGGCACCGCTGAGCAGGATGTGTGGTTTGTTAAGTCGAAGTCAAATCTCAAGGAGCATGATCTGCAATCGAGTATGCATTGCATAATGAGGAAGTTTACACGCTTGCATGATTGTCTAAGTGCACAACCCTCATCCATTGGCTCTTCCTTCCTCCACCTATTCTCCTTCCCCCATTTCATCTAGCACTGTTTACGAACCAGCATTGCAGAGAGTTGTTTATGGTTGTGACTTCTCATTTCTGTTCCAATAGCATTTCGTCGCACTCATACACCATTCTAAACAGATCAGGCATTAAGAATGCTGAGGTCCGTCAATTGCACCATGTGCATAGAGCTGTGGCATAAAATGAAAACGAGTCATTTCCACACTAAGTAACGGACGTTTAGGAATGGCAAACTTGTTTTTATTCGGTGTTGCTAGCTTTGATCTAATAATAAATTCGTTTAGTTCTCGATGCGCATTCCAGCACCCAAAAGTGGATTTTGTTTTGTCGACTTACTATCCACTTGAAGCCATCCAAAGTGGTGTAAGAGGAAGAGAGGTGCTTTGCACATGCAACAGCTTCTTGAATTCCTTTGAGCAATTAACTGTAAATTCTCTCCACATTGCTATTTCGTACTTACAGTTTCACAAGTTTAGGATAGAAATTACTTCTAATGCAGTTTCCTTCGCTCAGTCAGTTACGGTGGGGTTTGGTATGCCAATAGTAGCTTGAACATGGCCGCATCGTTGAAAGGCATTCAGGAGTGAAGGACATTGAGCATAAATTTTCAACGATTTGATACCACTTGATCTAGATCAATAGCACTGAATCAGCGCACGCCTTTGAAATCGGAAACATGATGGGCAATGTTTCGTTTTAGTTTGTTGTTTGTAAGAGCAAATGACCATCAGTCTGGCACATCAGCAAAACGTGAAGCTGCCTTTTGCTTGGTGACTAAATTGAGCATTCCCTGAACGAATGGCTGTCGCAGATTTCTATCTACGAAAGGCAGGCGGAACATACCTGATCGGATCTTCGCTGACTTTTTCTCATCCAAGCTACACATAACTCACTACAAAGGATCGGATTCTGCACACCAGACAATTCTAACCTCTTTCAAATCAGGACAGCAACCAACAAGCTGCAAATGGATCGGCAATTTCTTGGTGCAGATAAACACAATTAAGAAAGCACCTCGTGCAACAATCACCTCTAAATAAAGTACTAACAATACAGCAATCTGAACTGTTCAGCCAAGCTACTGCGAAGTAGCAAACAAATATGGATGGCTGACGATAAGTCTCATTCCTTAAGCATTGAGAGACTAAGGTAATAATTGGCAAAGTGTGGATAGGAAATAGCATCGAGACTTCAGGAAGCCAGTCACTTGCTGCCTTTTGGTGTAAAATAGAAGGGATGCAAATCACACTTAAATTGACCATAAGTAAATGCTGGAGCTTGAATTGTGGAGACACGCTTGGGTCGCTTAATTAGTGTGATAAGAGTTGTGCGGCATGTCAACTTGGGATATCCAATTGGTGGTTCCGATTCACAAATGCCAAGATCAACCAAAAAGAAATAGTATATTTATTTACAATGCTGGAGGATGTCATGGGAATGATGACTGGAATGTGTCAGAGCAGTCTAACTCTCGATAATTGAATTGGGGTGTGTGCGTGAGGTGCATTCGTTCAGCTCGAATCAACTGTCGCAGTCGACGTGCGTCCACAGTTCATCCTGCATCAACTCGGGATAGTCGGCGTCAACGTACACAGGAGTGTAAGTCTGCACACTTGTTGTCTTCTCCTGCTGTGAAGTCCAACTGTCCATTGTTTTATGGCGTTAAGATACACCCACCCAACCACCTACAGAAAATGAGGCGCCAAATGAAATTAGATGTATCATGCAATCGCAACTCAGCATATTCTGCTTCTAAAAATCGGCTTGAATTCATGAACCTCTTTCCAAAAAAAAGCACCTGACAACCTAACTCTACGACAATTGTAATGTAGTTATGCATGAAAGAACATGGAACGTGGAGTACAACGTGTAGCTCTATTGTATTGGAAATCATAACCCTTATGCAGAACATGCACAAGGTAAGTGTGGAATCCCACGATGTAAAATGAATGGAACCAACCTTAGATAGCACCTGTAGTTATGGGTGTGGGACACCATGTTCGTGGTCGTTTTATAGACGCGTGAGCTTCAGCATCATTGGTCGGCTGTTGTTGGAACCCTCAGGAGCTAAATTAAGAGAGGTGGAAATTAGTAGCCAAGATGCACGCCCACTCAACCCAGTTGTAGCAGTAATTTCAGTGCACTTATCCTCGGCCCTAATGCAAGTGTTTACGGTTGGCTGCATTGAGATGTCTCTGTTTTGTTTGCCGGAGCATTTGCAGGTTTTGAAGCCTATGTACGATTGTCGGTGTTGAGGAATATCATTACTACGTTGGTTTGCTATTTCACAGTAACTTGGCTAAGTGGTTTAAGACATTCGTTTGTTGACGCTCAATTTTGAGGCAATCAATAGGCAAGGTGCATTATTAACTTAGTTGATCTGCCCCAAATTAAACTTCGGATCAATTGCAGCGTGATGGTCGCCATTTTGATTGGAAGGGATTCAAAATTGTCGAGTGTGCAGAAATCAGCCTTTTGTTGTGAGCTACATGGGGCTCGGTTGAAAAGAGGTCAGCGAAGATCAGATCAAATGCATTTCATTCTCATTTCGTGCACAACAATCTTATGCAAGCAGTCGTTCAGAGAATGCTGTACTCAGCAACGAGTTTGTATTTTCTTTTAGAATAAGCCTGTCTATAGGCTGTTACCTGTGTGGGTGATGAGAAACGTACAGTTAGCTCGTTCATGTCGACCTGTACTAATGATAGGTAACACGTCACCGGTGTTTGAATTACTTGCCTAAGTGTTCAACTCTCAATCATTGGCTTTTCCTTCCTCCACCTTTTCTCCTTCGCTCCAGTTGATTTCTAAGTATTTACAGGCCAGCATCGCAGAAGGTGTTTGATACTCAGTGTTGAGAAATAAATGAGCATTCTCGTGTGTCAGTTTGTGTTGATGTGATTAAGTGGCTCGGGTTATTTTTGCTTGAAGTCTACTTTTAACGGCTTAGTTAGTTGGTTGTTGCGGTCTCAGCTGCATTTATGTGTCCACAAGTAGACGTCCAATCGCAGTACAACACATTGGCAGAAGTGATAAATTAAAGAGAGTCAATATCCTCTAATGTGTTGAATTTTTATTACTTTGTTGCAAATCGTATTCAGCACAGTTAGGAGTAAGTTAGCGAGGGTGTTTATTAGAGTTGGTGTAGTGGTTATTCTCTGCATAGCCTATGGAAAATACAGATGCAAAGAATGAAAGAATTCGATGGGTTTTTTGGCGATTTGGCTATCGGACGCGGACCACAGGACAGTGTCAGAAAGAACACTGCATTTCCCGTATCTTGCTTAAGGCCGTTAAAAATATTCCGCATGTCTCCAGAGAGCTGAGCATGCATCTCACCTTCTGTTTTGTAGCACCTAGTCCTCGACGCTCAATTCTGTGGCCTTAGTTGTTGTGGCGAATCTCACTTGCATTTTCACTGAACGTTAAATTTTGTCACCCCGCATCTCGCACAACTTCGAGAATTGCTGCAATGCGCCGCAACTTCTTGTCTCTTTGCAAGAATTAAAGGCTTTATCCAATGTAGTATTCAATCGTAACTGAAAGATATAGTCACCTGAATACAAGTAGATAATATTGTTGTAGGTAATTTCCTACTTTTAAGTCCAGACAAT
This sequence comes from Taenia hydatigena, assembly GCA_036345935.2. Taxonomy (NCBI): domain Eukaryota; kingdom Metazoa; phylum Platyhelminthes; class Cestoda; order Cyclophyllidea; family Taeniidae; genus Taenia; species Taenia hydatigena. The sequence goes on along the minus strand of JADWOT020000001.1, from coordinate 3,731,245 downwards.
GCGCGTTCTTGTAATTTGTGCTACTGTATGCAGCAAGATCATGCGTTTCTTCCCCTACACAAGCTTCCATTGGGCACAATTTGTGAGCTTGTTTATTGAAACCAAAACGTTATTTGAGTGCTGTCATTACGATGTACAAAGTTCGCGCTCTTTTGGAGAAATTCGAACGGTTGTTGTCTATGTACCAACACGTCGGAATCGATTAGTCTCATTTTGGAGCTTCAGCGATCCGCATTGAGACCTCGGTTTTATGACAATGTGGTGTCGATTTATAGAAATACGCACTGCCACAAAGGAGAGCCTGCCATTTGCGCTAGGACAAAGATGATGTCACAGGTAATTACGCTGCATGTACTAAATACCACCATTTTAACTAAGCCTGTTTTTGTATCACTGTCATTTCGCTTGCGAATTGGGATCATTACTTTCATTTCAGCCCAATCCAGTTATTGACGAATATCAAAGCTTTCCTTCTAATTGAAGTGATGATACAGGATCTGCTTAAACTAGCAGGCTAAATCAGCATGAAAAGAGGTGATAGTAGATAAGGCGGCATCATTTGCGACTTCACAGAGCAAGAAAAACGTGGCTGGTAAAAGTCATCGCTTGTGTAGAATTCGGCTAGCAGATGTGCTGTTGGGCTGAATTTTGTGAGAACCGTCCCTTTCCCTTATCACGACACCAAGAGCACGGCGGCATCCCCTCCAACAAAGACAACTTTTGATGAGGTCAGCGATGCCTGTGAATATTCAGACGACATTTTCGCAATCGCTGAATACGCTGATTCGGCACAGAGATACATTTTCACGCAAATATGTAGAGCTGGAAGGAAAAGGCATTATGCAACATGGGTGGAGAGAATTGGATTGAAGAGGCTAAAGCAATCTGGTATTCACTTGAATGAGGTGCTTTCCGCTCACATCTAGTAGAAAATAGACCCTCACAGTTGGTAGATTAGAGAAGGCTGAACTCAGCAGCTAAAATAAGGGCATTGGATCAATTCCACCTTGGACACTTATTCGAAAAATGGTCGCAGAATAGAAGTTTTGTCCATAACCACGTCCGCTTTTCTCCTTCCACCCATATTCTGCCGCGATGTGGAGTCACCTTTTCAACATTTTGCAAAATTACTGCTTTACTTCCCTAATACAGACTCATACACTTCAAAGAAGCCGCGCTTATCCGCAATTTTGACTCAACGTCAATTCCTTACGCAATCCACCACAAAAAGGCGTTTAGCTAGCACATTTCTTATAATCCCCTCCAGATTCTCTTTATGAAGGAAGCGAAATGTGTTGAAAAAAGAAATGACGTGACCTAACCAGCGACGCAATCGGATACAGCACGCTAGGATCTGTTTTATACCTTCTTTATGCTTCGTGTTGTCCATAAGTTCTAGCCTTGACACTACTAGGGATGAGAAATCCACTTAGGTAGTAGACAGCAGGAGGGAATTTGTATACAAAGGGTGTATACAGTGCAGCAAAACTGTAATCTATGCAAACCCTAATATGAGGTACTGGTGGACCTTTATCCGCCATGGTAGCATCAACGGTGGACAAGAGCAATAGTTATTAAATGATTTTATATAAATAATTGCTTTACTTAAGCAGAGTCTTCAAACTACACGTCGCTGGAATGATCATCCTTGTTGCCCACATGAGTGTTGCCAGTGCACTTCCCCTATTCTCATCTGTCAGCTTAAAAGTGTTCAAGTGCCACAGCGTCTTATCTCATTCGACAACTCTGATCAAGCAATACGGCGGTTTTACTGCTTTAGTAGAAGCACTTGGCAACTCTGTCTATCTTTTTCATTCCTGGATGCAAGGGCTGAATGAACAGCGTGTGAAGAAATGTTGAAGATTCTTTTCTCATCACGTATCTTCATGAGTGCATTCACTCTTGCCAGAGGAATGTGAAAATTACTCCTAAAGATTATGCACATAAGTGATTTGCACTGCAATCTGATTAATGCGTGAATCCTCCTTCACCAGAAGGCATTCGAGGTCAGCAATTGTTTGGATTAGACATGCTTGCGCTACACGCGCCTCCAACGTGGCAACACAGGTCGATTCAAGGAATTGTAATGATTAAGGAATGTTCTCATGGAAGTCGCACGTTTTTGGGAAGAGGGCTTTGCTTTATTTGTTGATGGCGAGGTTTAAAAATAATAGCTATCTTGTAATCAAACAATGCCTTGCAGTATGGTCTGCAACATTTCGCCTCTGTGAAAAAAACTTTTTAATCAAAGTGGATTGTCGGCAGCATAGATCGTTCGCATGCTTTGTGAAATGTGTGTTTAGTAGTGTGGCTCCACTTATTTCGTCCAAAAGTTGACTTATGTCGCAACCCGCCACAGCCAGTTGCACCCATCAAGGCTCACCATTTCACTTCTCTGACATTTGTGGTGCCAAACGCTCCCCTTCAGTTTCCCTAATTAGCTTTATTCCTTCATCCTTAGCTTCCTTACTTGCCTATCTGACATAATGGCTACTAGCTCACCCGATGTACATCGGTGTGGTGTATACCATGAGGGACACTTGCGCATTTCGATAGCACGTGGGTGCTTTCGCAAATATTTCTTTAGAGAGAGTGGGTTTACAATGCCTTACTCTTATTTTGGTGAAACGGACGATGCTACAGAGGAGGATGGACCAAGTTTTCTGACTAATGACGACACCACACGCATTTCTGACGCAATCACCAAATACTTGATAGTAACGAATACTTAGTGCCATTGCACCTAAAACTCGTTAAACGCGATGCTGTTACGGTGATCATCAGTGAAGCAATACAGAAGGCAAATTACGCTTTTACGCTTTTAACACTATTCCAGTGATTTATTTATGCCGTAAGCCTGGTAAAGCTGAAACTGTTTCAACTCAAACCCCTGTTCTGACACCGTGACCCCAAAAGCAGGCATTACTATTAAAGGCACTTATCTGACAGACCTGAAAAACCTAAAAAGTCGACCGCAGACCTGCCTAGCGTAACCAAACTTAACGCAAAGCGGATAGAATCATGAATGCACGCCTTAAAATAAACGAAAGACTCGATCATCGTGGGTATTGGTGCTACGCTGTGCGTGGGCTCATGTCAACATCAAGACGACGAAATCATAAACGCCTTCCCCCTTAAACAAACAAATGTGTTTCTCTAACACCTCCTCGTTTTCATTTCAGTCATTACAGCAAACTCGCACTTGTCCCTTTTGAGAATGTTTATTCCCCTCTGTAGAGCGCATTATGGGTGACCTCGATTGCGTGCCTCTGATACGGCTAATTGTAGCCCTCGAAGAATACCCTGTCCGACATGGATTTGGTAAATAAATAGCTCAAAAGAACTGTATGGAAAGGAGCGTCATTTTGTGTTAATTATGCTCTGAATTAGTTGGAGGAGACATGTCTGCTCACAATACTGCTTTGAACCCGGGTTCGCCTTTCACTGTCACCGTGGCCAACCAATGCATAGTACAATGACTGATTCCGTCCTCTTCAATAGACCGTCCATTTTTAAAGAAGCTGCATCTCTCTACACAATTACCACCGGGATTAACACATTTTGCTATTCCTTGCCAAGATTAGTCTACTCCCTCCAGATCGCTTTTGGCAAAACATGAAAAATATGAGGGAACTAGACACTGGAAAGCAATTGCAGGAATGAATTATGCATACTTCCTCCTGAATTGACCTTATATCTTTCTTACACTTAACTACCCGTTTGTCTTGTTTTTGACTCCAACACCGTACAATACCTTGGTCGGCGTATTATTTGGGGTGATCCGAAGACGTGGCAGAAAATGATTTGGACAGAAATCCTGCTCTATTTTTTCTAGCAAATGAATGCATATATATATGCACTTAAGAGGTGTAAATTAAGTAATCAACATATTGCGATGCCTTCATTGTCTTCCAATAATAAATAAAAGAGAAAAAACCCACTTTCAGCTACGTTATATCCAGCGCAGCCTCACTAAAGGTAGGGATGAATGAGATCGCAAATGGGGAAACTAGAAGAGGTTTGGGTGATCAAGAAAATTCAATTCACAAATAAAACACAGTTTTATAAAATTTTAGGCATTCTCTCTCACCCATAATGTACGTGATTACTTGATTCTACTTCTAAGAAGCTTAATTATAGCGCCAGGTGTCTTCCACGCGTTGACGTCAAGCTTCGGAAGAGCTAAGGAGCAGTAGCTGCCCTCAAAAGCCTGAGTAGTGAGTAGAGCGCGTGATAGTGCACAAAATGAAAAAAATTTATCAAATCTTTGCACAGCTTTGACACTCTTGTTGCCAAAGAGTAAGGTAACGTGAGAAAGTTGATGAATGTTTTTTAAAGAATTAGGGATGGCCTTCTGTCTGTGTGAGGACATACACCGCTTGATCCTCTGCTTCCGTGTTCGTTCATTTATGCTCAGTCTAATCACATGCGTGACTGCCAAGGAAGAGATCATCGCCATTGCCTTCCATTCCATGGCACACGCTGTCACTTTGCTGTCATGTTTCCCAACAAAGCGAAAATAAGGAGGAGTAGTTACAACTTAAAAAGAAAGTAATTTATTGGTCAGACAAATCAGTGAAGTAACTGATTAAAACAGATCTTCACATCAACAAAGGCATTTGTGAGTCTACCTCTTCCAGTCAGAGTCTGGCTGTTTCGAAGAATGAAAGGGCTGGCATTGAGTAATGTCCAGAATACTCAACTATGCGATATGAATTTCAGTCCTTTCCTAACAGGATACAAACTGAGTAGAGGGTCTTTAAATCGACCGCTTCCAGTTCTCTGCCGTAATCGCTTCTTGTCGTCTATTTCGCCTCTCGAGAAATTGTCTGCATTCTACCGGACAATAGATCTTGGCTGACTTTTGATTAAAATAGTAAGTTTCTGCTTTTTTGAGTTCTGCAGTGGTTGCACACTGCATTCGTAGAGAATGATTGTGTCTACATCGCGTTGCACTCCATGCAAACGCGGCCTCTTCAAACGACGTGGAGCGTAAGCCACGAAGTGCTTTGCTAGTTTTGTATTCAATACTAGCTTAGTATAACAGAATGTTTGAAAAAATCGAATTGCAGCGAATGGTTTTGGTGGGACACATTGGAAATGCCGAGGTCTCTCCTGCTACTTTATGCTCTCTTATATAATAAATCTAAACGAGTGGAGTGATGGATGCGATCTGCTTAAAACTAGCACAATGGTATTTTGTTCCCGCCAAAAATGCGACATCATTAGTAAAATAAGCATGACTGCTAAAGGAACTTGTTCTAGAAAGAAATGCAGCTCTACCCTCAGTGGGTCGGTCGCATCTGTTTTTACGGAATTTCCTTTCCATTCAAGGCCAGACATGAACCAATCCTAAAGTGGTCTGTCACTAGTTTGGCAGATGGGCTAATTCCGTAACTGTCTCTGGTAAAAGCTGGAATCTGCATGGTTCAGCGAGTGCCCAAATAGTATTTTCTCATCTTACTCTGGAAAAAAGGAAAAGTCCGAGTGCAGCAGAAGCAACGACTTACCCAACATACACCGTCCAGGTTGTCTGTCTAGGTTTGAGCTCGGAACAGAGATATCCATACAGACATGTGGCAAACACGACAAGGTATGAAGAGAGTTGTGCTGCGTACAAATAGTTGGCATCCTGCCAAGTCACATTTTTTAGCGTCCGCAGCCGGTTTTCATGACTTTTAGTGTCGAGGCAGGGTCAATTTAGCTTTGAGTTCGGCAGTTGTTGTAGGGTTTCACAAATTAAACGTAGTGAATAATGGCATGCTTGCGCAACCTGCTCGTGATTAAACTGATGCGAATTCCTAAAACAAAATTAAAATTAGTTGTTTCGGCAAATGAACATAAACGCAGTGCAGTAAACTGCACAGACGCCTTGGTTTGCGTGACCAGCCACCTCTCAATGTCACAGCACATTGTCAGTCTCCACAACCTTTCAGCTTATCCATACACCAACAATTCACCTGTCTTCTAAGTAGTAAGCCAGATTACCTCTTCATTTTAAACCGAGTGGCCCATCGATGGCAAATTGCAGGCAATTTCCGCTTAAAGTAACAATAATCCCATTTTTTGCGTACTAATGGACAGAACAATTGACAACAGGATAAGAACATTCGGTAGAGTTGACTAGTTCCAGTAAATATTAATTAGGAGTGGTATTTTCTATAGCAGTCACCTATCTAATGCTTTGGTGGATTTTGTGCCGATCCCAGAATTGTCTGCAGGTATAAATTAGTCATTTGATTTCCTGCCTCTGCATTTGTTTCAAAAAATTTGGCTCTCAAAATCCACAACTTACTTTTAGGCGCTGTTAACTTGAGAAACTTCTTAGCAGATCAATTGATACGCAATGTTGTCACAATATTCCCAAAAACATCTGCTATTGTCTAAGGTTGATGGTGATCCATGCAGTCAGGAGAAGGATTGCCACTTAAGTGGGTCCATCAAATCGTTCAACAGATGTACGCTTGATTGAAAGTTTGGTCTTTTTAGTCAATTTACAAGACTCACATTAATCTTTCGGCCAGCAGCGAACCATTTTATCCAGGAAGATAGGTCCGGTCGTAGAGAGCCTTGATGACATCTCAAGCTGTGTCGTTTGGCACATTTCTTCATGACCTTGCTTCCTCGGTTTCCTTTCGACCGAAGCTGCTCACCAAAAAATTTGTGGCTGCCTAGGTGTAGATTGTGGTGGAGCATCAGAAAAGCATTTCGCAATGTCGTGAAGTGTGGGAGTCGAATGCAGCTAAATCTGTGAACAATTGTAACAGCTTACTGCATCCTCATTTTTATCTGTACGAGGAATTCAAATGCGTAGCTTGTAGTCCTTTATGAAGCGAATCGGAATTTAAAAATGCCACTGAAGAGTCTGTATTTTGCTTCAGTAGTTGTGAGGTCGCAAGCAAACTGGGCCACACGAATCAGACTGTCGTGAATCAGGGCGTGAGGGGATCGCCCACGTGCATCCATTTTGCCCCACTTTCCTCGCTCCGCGATTGCAAAAGAGTTCTATTGTTTGTCACTTATTCTTTGTGGTTGCATGAGCACGTTAGTGGACGTCATTGGTAATCTGCATTGATAAAATAAGTATATTTGAGTATGAAGTTTTTTATATGCTTATTAGAAGACTCAGCGAGAAGTTCAACATCATTCTAATGCAAAACACACATGTCTACTTAAATGAATGCGTCGCCCCACTTTAGCATCTGTCATTATTTTAGGTGGTAATGTCTCATTCTAAAGTGTGAACTCTAATGACATGCAATGGGAAAGTGGTGGCCTATGACGATCAAGACGAAGGAAGGCAACTCTTACTGATCCAGCTCCACAGTCCTGCACTGTCCAAAGATAAAGAGACCGATTCGAAATGCACTGACAAATGAGTGAATGGATGATGGAATGTAATTCTATTGGATTTCTTAACAAAGTGTTAAGCCAAGGTAATGAACAGATTATTCAATCCAACATCGAGATGTCTTTTAATCATGCATTGGTGAATAGACGAGGTGACAGCCACAAGTAGAATTTTATGCTGGTTTTGCATGACCAAAGGGGTGGTTCTCTTGTTGTACGAATAAATTTTCTTCATCGTGCTTAAAGAGATGGTTCTACTGCCTACTCGACTGAGTTCTTCACTGATCGGGTTGATAATTATTCGCCCGAGCCAAGCTATGAATTTTTTAACCATTGTGAGTAACCATTGAAAGCCAAGTATAGTCACTGATAAGCAGGTTATAGCCTCTTTGTTGTGTGCACCGTACCGATGTCCCACTGCTGCCTGAAGAATTGACTTGGCGCCTGAGCTGATGAGTTCTACCTCTCTGTGCCAGGCTACCCCGCCTCAAGTCTTCCGTTGACGAATTCAGGTATTACCAGTCCGTGTTTTATGTGGTTATTCTCATTCTCAATCAACAAATCCATCACTGCGTGCTAACGAAAAGAAGGATAAAAACACAACCACTCCTTTATGCATGAGAGTTAGTGGATTACTGCTGTTTAATGCAGTGTCTCCGAGTCCGACAGCCGTTTGCAGGTTACTTCAAAACAAACCCTACGCTATGCTTAGCATTAATGCTATTGTTTACAGCCTAAACGATTGCATAACTACAGTATTGTGTGAGTCAAAGCATATTTTAGATGGTCAATCCCAATTTTCGCTGTTTATCATTAGCAAAAGCAATTACCTCTTCGATGTTTACACATACCATTCTGGACTTCGCACTTTGCCGCTTTCGCTTCAAGTCAGTAAAACCAGATTTAGTAAAGGGCAATTCAAACAGCAATTAAAAATGTGGGATTCAAATCTATGGTTTACCGTCTGTCTTGTGTCACATTTGTAGGTTTTTAATGCTATGACACCTTGATGGCACCGTACGCCACTTAAAGTGGCAAGAACGACAATTATGACAAGTGTGACCTCGTATGAGTGTCAACAGCTTCAGCACACATGGTGGCATAGCTCAATTCAAACACCGTAACCACAATGCCACACGCTGTAAGGGTGTAGCATTAGACGATGGTGATTGCGAACTAGAACGGCTACGTAGCACACAAAATGGTGATATCCACCTGCATCCACAAACATTACAAGCTCAGTGCTGTACAGTGTTAGAGCGCTCAAATTCTCCTGCACAGAGGTGCTTTGATGCGTGCTTAAGCCACTGAAGAGAAGCACACAAGCAGGAGGCCTTCACATGTCCATCAGTGACGATCTCAACCATTGCAGTTGTGTTCACACCACGCAGCACATTGGCCACTTCCATGAGGATGCAGACATCTAAAAGAAGCTGGATGGCAGGAGATTGGCTGAATGACAGAAGTGCTCTACATCTAAAATTCGCTGCAGGATTGGTAAATGCGCGCTCCAGCAGTTTAAGCGGTTCACGCTTGCTGACAAGACAATGATGAGCAGCTGTTCTCACACACTTGGTAGTGATGTCCTACAGCTTCTTCCGCGTGATGGTTAAAAAATGGAAGGAATGTGAAAGGATGTAAATATATTTTGTTCGTATTCAATCTTCCTTCTTTCTTGCTGTTGTTATTCCACTTAACGCTTACGACATGAGTTGGGTGAGCACAAAACGACTAGGAAAGAATGGTCGAAATTAGATAAAAGCGGTGGACAACGAAGACGTGCATAACAGAGTTGGCGATGTAACATGTCCAGGCTTCGAGATTCACAAGAGCGATGCGACTGAACAAAAGTGCTTGTAAGCCAGCTAATTTATTTTTATTCCCTTCGCAATGGAAAACCCAATTCGGTTAAACCACTTTCTGCCTCTTGAGATGCCAATCATAAACGTGGTAATACCCAAATAACTCACGGTAACACACAGCGTAACAAATACACACTAAAGTGGCGTCTCAGCAGTACATCGACTAGTGTAAAAGCAGTAAAACATCAGGACTTCATCCCCGAGAGAGCAATGCTGACAATTAATTCCCCGGGATTACATAAGAATAAAAGTAAAATGAACTCCGCGTGCGATTGCATTGTGCTTCATGGCACTTTCGACATAAGACGGATCAACATAAAGGTCAAATTTTGAGCACACAAGACAAAATGCTTTGCTGTAGCATGGAACGCGATCACGAATCCAAAACATACAACTGTCGCATGCGAAATGAGTGCAAGTAAAGTCTAAGCTTACTGTACCACTTTGTTTGTTCTGACTGCCTGGTTGCGGTCGCTTGTGTAGACAAATCACCCTCGCCGCTTGAGCTGACCCCGAGAAAATGCCAACAGCCGCATTCCCTCGGTTCATTGAATACACATTCTGCTCTAGTGTATGCCTTCATTTGCCTTCAAGGAAATCTCGGGCCGCTACACCTCCTATATGGGGTACACGCTTGTATACATAGCGCAAGTTATTTAAGTAAAGTAGGTTAGACCGAATCTAAAAATGATTTGACTTATAAATTACTTGTACAGGCAATATACTTTTTCTTCCAAAAATGCGCACGTTTTAGCACTCACAATGCACATCGATATGTAAAAAAACTGAATAATTTTTACACAAGTAGAGTTAGACCTCTGATAATTGTACATAAAGGCAATACACTTTAGACATTTAATAATCTTTGTTTAAACCACTCTAAAGGCCGTATACTGATATAGCCCATCTTATCATTGGCTTGGTTTAGGCTCAATTCCTCGGTTTGCTTCGTTTAAATTCGTAAGGTGCGTGGGTTCCTTACCTGCGATATCCTTTCATCCTTTTATCCGTAGCTTTATACACAGATGTGTAAGCTGATGTAGGTGTTTGGTGCACATTTCGGGCATTACAAGGTGGTGCGTAGTCGGTTTTATGGAATTTATTGTCGATGTCCAGTATTGGAAAGGCTTATCTTAATGAACTCGAAGAACGTCATTTGGGTTGGCACTAGTGCTAGAAGTAGTTCCCTTGAAGGGGTTCCGTTGTTCTTTTTTCTGGTATATGTTGCATGCAGTTGTGTTTTTTGCAAATATTGGTAGGATTTCGTGGTCATTTTTTCTGAATCTGTGGCAGTTTGTCATCTTTTTGGAAAAGGTCATTCCTTGATTACGACTGGAGAGGATGTATTAAATGTTGACTGCAGGAAGTGTTACGTTTTCCTGAGTGTCTGCCTTTTCGGATGACCTTACTATGGTGCGAGTTTGGGAACCTAGTGGTTCTATGCATTGAACGATTGCTGACTACTGGGTGAGATTTTTGGACATAGGGCTACTATGGAGGCAGTTTTTTTTGCATTCTATGTGAAAGCCATGGGATCCTGGCGATTAGCGGCTCGTCGCCTTGGATTTTTTGATAGACTTTTGTCTGTAAGTGGTAATCCTAACTATTCCTTCTCCGTTTTTCTGTGATTTAGGGTCTTGCCGGTTTCAGCGTTCTACTTTTCACCTTTATTCTAATTGTTCTTCATTCAGGGCTTTGTTCATAGGATTCTTAACTCAATGTCCGTGCGAGTTTCTTCTGGCTTTGGCGAATCCAGCGATGAAACATCTCTATCTTTCATTGAGCCGTCTCCACCAATTTCTCATCCTACCGCGTCGCCTTGTCGGGGCTGTCACCATTTATCCCTTCCTTCTCTTTTTCTTGTTTCGGGTCTTTTTGCCATTGTTGGGACTTCCTTCTCTCACAAATGGGTGTCCATTTCAGTTTGCATGGGAAACAAGCATAAAATATGGCGACATGGACGATGAGGTAGGTAGGTAGGCCTACGGAGGTTGGGGGCTGGGGAGTGGGTGGGTGTGGCCTCCTCCGTTTTGAGGATGCTGAGTGGTTTTGTTTACTTACATTTCCGCGAGATAGATTGAAGTATTCTTAGTTTCAATGTTAGTTAATTTCAGACATCAGATGAAGGAGTAATCGGCCTGAATGCTTGAGTGTGAGCGGGGATGGGATGTGGGTGACAGGTGGGGCGTGGCATGTCGCCGTACTCTGGGGGGGTTTGTCGCCTTCCGTGGTTTTGTGGTTGCGTTGAAAGGAGCGCGAAGAATGGGGACGTAGGTGGGAATACGGTGCTGGGGTTCCGTCGTGGGAGGTCTTGGTGGTGGCTTAGCTCGCCGACTCCGTGAGTCTGCTCTGCGAAGCAGTTTCTTCCAACGGGCAGGTGAGTGGTAGTAGTTCAACCTTCGCAATAGGCGGCGACCAGTTGTTTATTTGAAAGGGAGCGAGGAGCGCGTGGGGAGGCGAGGAGGTGGTCGAGCGCTAGCTTGGTGTTGATGTTCTCGGCATGTCGTGCAGGGTCCGAGTCGTTAGCATGGCTAAAAAGGGAGCTGAGGGAGAGGAGGGGAGCGACTGCGAGGAGGAATTGAACAGAAGAGGAGGTGCAGAGAGTGTATTGAATGACGGCAGGTTGGAAGGTGCGGTGGGGATTGTTGCGCCTCAGTCGACCTCGACTGTGACTAAGTCCATTGCCGTTGTCATGTGTAGTTTGATTGGGTTCGGGTTGTATCCTCTCAGGCAAACTGCTTTTCGCTTTGGTCATGTGCACACATCTGACCACCTTCTTGGCAGGAAGCACTTCTATGTTTGAAATCACTCATTTCAAATGCAACGTCCACCAAGATTACATGCCATGGCTCTTGATCTCTGCATCATCATAATCACCGGCAGCAAAACTGCATCTTCTGCTCTTCTGACGTAGATATTTGACTTCAATCTCAAGATAGATATTCGCTCTGATGAGTAACTTTTCTTAGGATTGAGTAAAACTGCCATTGTCTAATATTCAAGGTTCTTTCCCCTTTACGTATGGTCTAGGCATGACTCCTGCATTGTATGTGGTCGTTAGTCTATTGTGAGTCCAAAACTCGACTGAAGCATCCATCAAACGTAAGCTCGCAGTTACAGGCCCTCATGCGGACACTCTCTGTTGACCGAATACGGAACATGCTGTGCATGGATAGGTTCTGTCAGAGCTACAATCGTGAAGTAGACTTCCTTAAATAGAATGAATGAGAATCCTCTCTTGGTGAGTAATTGAGGTTCAATTGCGCTCGCTCATATTGTGTCTGTGCTTACTCGCCTTCTTCACACAATAACGGACACAGGCGCTGAAGTCTCCAATTCCGTACTTTGTGGTCGTGTGTAACATATGAAACAGACCCTACAAGTATCACAACTTCAGTCCATAATTAATAAGCTTAAGATTGCTCTCCTTCGTCGACTAAAACAAAGGGTCCTATAACTTTAGCAGAATTGAATTAACTACCTGGGAAACGCACAGCTCAACTCGCGGCATCAAAAGACAATCGGAATTTGCTGGCAGGGGAGGATGAACCGAGAGTGGAGAAGAACGACAACACAAAGAAATCTTGAAGGTAACTGAAGTCGGATCGGACTTTGCTTGCTCCCTTGCTTCTCCACTCATTTGGCGAATGCGTATGATGTAATTTAATTGAGACAAGGTTCTTTGGCACTTTCTTATGCAGTTTCGATTCCGATTTCACTGATACAGCTGCACTGTTCCGTCCTGATGAGTAGTCGCCATCTATCGGTCTTCCTGTGCATCCGTATGCTCCATACCTTATGGAAGAACAAATGAGCAAAGTATATTGATAAAAGTGTTGGGTGAGTAGACAACGAGCCTCATTTATTTGGCATAGGCCACCAGGTCCACAGCCCTCATATGCAAACCTCCTTATTGTTAGTCGTCTACGGCAGATACTCTCTTTTTGTTGTCGAATTTCTACTTTTAGGACAACAAAGTTGGTAGCGTTGTTCATTTGGACGGATACCGCTTGCATCTATCATCAATGCACCTCACAGACCATGCTAAGGTGCATTTTGACACCCAAAATCAGAGGCTTATGGGGTAATTTCCAATGCTTTCAGGAAAAAGGAACTATCATGTTAGACGCACAGCAGCGAAGGTAGTTGGTCATAAAATTTAGAAAAGAAGCATTGTCTGGGTTTGTCGGAGCCCTCAAAATGTATTGACAGTGGTTGGATACTACTAGAAGTAGAATTCCAGGAACCGATGTTGCGAGAATTCACGTTGCTTTTGCAAATGCTCACCTGATCCTCTCCTTCCTTCTACAAAATTCTCAATTGCATACCATCGTCGGTTAGTCAGTGACTTGACTTGGAACATACCCAAGTAGCACGAGGTGGGTTTGATGGCTGGTCATTTAAGAAGCATGCATGAATCATGTGTAGTTGGTTTACCAGCGCATCTCTCCGAAGCCTCATTTGGCGTCTTCAAATGCCTCTACTGCCATATCACCTTGTGGTGAGATTTATTTGGAGATAGAGACTCCCATTTGTCGTAGTATGAGATTGTGCTTGAGGGCGGACCAAAACGCGTCTTCGCCACTCGGTTGATTCAGTCGGCACATCTGCTAGTGTCAGGTTCATCTTGAGTTCGAAGTGAGTGATCTATCAGAGGATTGTTTCTGGCACGTTCTCATTTGTAGCCGCCAAAGTAGAACCTTTTAAAGGAATTGGGTGCGAATGCCTTTATAATGTTGTAGACATCCACAGCAAACGGGAATTTTCTGTGCCACAGTCACTGGACTTCAGCTAATGCTAGCGTCTTCATTAACAATGCCTCACGCAATGCACTTTGATTTACAATTTAGTGACTGCTATAAGGCCCTAAGTAAATGCTGTAACATAGACATTGACAATGCTTAATTTAGTGGGTCTTGAATGCCCTAAAGCAGACAAAATGGTCATTCAAGATTCCTACAAGTGACGAAAAAGGCACTTTTCTTAATTAGGATAAAGTAGTAGCATATATTGCAGAGTTTTTGCGTTAATATTATTAGCCTTTGGGAGGAGTAGATGTAGAGCTCACTAATGAGCTTGTAGATGTTAATTGTTGCGTCGTTCTACCTCTGTTACGATGGCTGTGAATTTGCGCTACAGCATCTCACAAATAAGCAAATCGTAGTAGGAAACCCTTTCATTGCCGCCTGTGTTGTATGAAAATGACTCAATTGGCAAATGTAATGCCTGGTACAAGGTGCACACATTGATCTGCTTAAGAGAATATGCTGTGATCAAGATACACATGTCTGCTGAAAAATTCGAATGGTAGGTGTTGGAATCACTCTCCCTGACAGAACCACTCACCAAGGTTATAACCCTGTCAGTGTCGCGTAAAATTAGCCAAGATGGAGTCGGAGGAGTTGTTGGAAAGTAATGTGGTGAGATAAACAAAGAAGAGCCCAACCAGAGCGAGCCCAGGGAGTAAACCTCGTCGGTATCATAACAGCGGAGTATGTCGCACAAAGACACATCAGGCTAGGCTGTTGACGGACGACATATTTTAGACAAAATGGAAGAATCGCGGTACTTTACCCTTGAAAACAAGTAAACCATCATTAGTGCCATGGATAATGAATTCCCAAAGACCAGTTACTTGCCATTCATTTCTGTATTATGGTCCTGGCCCCTTCCAATACTTTCCGATATCTTCTCAAGACGGTAACTACTTAAACTTTCAATCAGTGAACTTGAACAAAGTCCGGTAGACTTGACTTCCATCTGATATTTTATGCCACTCTTTCACCCTTAGAAGCCATTAATTACACAAAAGTCGGTGTCTTCATCTTGTGGCCTTGATTCCATACCAGTTCCTACTCGGCAAAATTAAATCGACACAACCAGATTTTGGAAAGACAGCAAGTAATTTTAACAATATTTAAGGTCGCGAAAGGAAAGTGTCACACCGACGGGACGTCAATGGAAAACATTTAGGGGTGCTATTGACAGATCATAGTGATCTCACTGCTCTCTAATGGAACCACCGCCCCAGTGCGAGAGTTGTCACCACCCAACATGACGAAATGCCAAAAACAAAGTAGGCAATTCATTTCAGTAGGTTTGCGCGATCTGTTGCTCTTGCATTCTTGACTCAGTCAGTTACGGTGAGGTCTAGTATGCCAATAGTAGCTTGAATATGGCTGAATCGTTGCAAGGCATTTCGGATGTTCTGAGGCAGACGCCTGTGATATCGAGAATGTACCGGCCTGCGGTTAGCCATTTACGGTCTTAGTATTGCCAAGTTGATACCGCTGTGCCCACTACGCATGTCGCAGTCATTTTGTTATTGGCAAAGCAGCCAAAACGTGGTTGTTCGTCCGACAATCTTTAGCACAGTTTTCATGGCTAATGAGGACAAATATTGTGAGAAGAGGCAGCTTGATGGTTAGAGGCGTTTCTTGTATCAAAAGTCACCAGCATTGCAGGTGTCGGTGCTACGATGTGCGTGGACTCATGTCAGCAAGATGATGACGAAACCATGGGTGCGTCCTTAATTAAACAAACAAATGTGCAATACACACATCCTCATTTCCGCCTCGGTCATTGCAACAATTCACGTTCAACTTTTTCAAAGGCATTTTTCCTTCTGTAAAGCACATCATGAATGACCTTGATTGCGCTCATGCCATTCCACCAGATGTAGACAAACAAGTTTACGAGTCCCACCATGAATGTGGTGAGCAATCATTCCAAAGAGGTGATGCAGAACGCAACCTTATTTTGCATTAAGTATGCTCTGAATTCAGCTGAATGCATGCTTGCTCTCAGCATTGCCCCTCACTCGAGGAAACGAGGCATAAATTACCAACGCGAACCGTGAAGGATGCCTGTCTGACGCCGAGCTCACAACAGCGGTATTTATACAGACATGTGGTGAGCACAACGAAACACCAACAAGGAAGTGCAGCGTAAGAGGGCTTGAAGTAGTACGGGGAGGCAGCTGTCAGCAAAGAAGATTGTCCATTGACCATGCACTCATCACACACAAGGGATCAGTCGTGCAGTTGTCAAAAGCGTCACCCTCATTGGCTTCGTGAAGATGTTTAGGTCTATTTGCAGTGTTGCGATAACTCCGTCGAGTGTTCGTATGCTAAAAGTAAATAGGTGTTGAGTGGGGAGCTGGAGTGAAGGACATTGAGCTCTCTTCTAGTTGTACGCAAATCAGAACGTTTGCGCATTGTTTAATTGTAAGCATGAGTTTTAACGACAAATGCGCGCCTTGAATACAAAGACATGATGGGAAAAGTTCTGGTTTGTGGTTTGTTGTTTATTTGAAGAAAATGACCATCTGGCTGACACACCATCAAAACATGAAGCTGCCTTTTGCTTGGTGACCAAATTGAGCATTTCATGAACGAATGGCTGTTGCAGGTTGCTGTTTAGGAAGGGCAGGCGAAACGTACCTGATCGGATCTTCGCTGACCTTTTTTCATATAAGCTACAAATAACTCACTACGAATGACCGGATTCTGCACACTAGACAATTTCGACTCATTATGAATCAAGACGACAACCAACAAGATTCAAATGGTTCGGCGGGTAACTTGAGACAGACAAACAATTATAAAAGCGCCTCGTATAACAATCACCTCCAAATGAAGTACTAACAAAACAGCATTCCAAAATATTCAACCAAGTTACTGTGTAGTAGCGAACAAATATGGATGGGTGGCGATAAGTCTTATTCCTTAAGCCTTGAGAGAATAATGCAATAATTGACAAAGTGTGGATAGGAAACAGCATCGAGACCACAGGAAGTCAGTCACTTGCTGCCTTTTGGTGTAAAATAGAAGGGATGCAAATCACACTTAAGTCAAACATTAGTAAATACTGGAGCTTAAATTGTGGGGACACGTTTGGGACTGTCCCTTAGTGAGCATTCAGTGCTCGCTTAATTAGTGTGATAAGAGTTGTGCGGCATGCCAACATGGGAAATCCAATTGGTGGTGCCGATTCACAATTGACAAGATCAACTACGAAGAAAATAATGCAAGTAAGATATGTTTACAATGCTGGAGGATGTCATGGGAATGATGACTGGAATGTGTTAGAGCAGCCTAACTCCCGATAATTGAATTGGATCATGTGTGTGAGGTGCGGATTCGTTCACCTCGAATCAACTGTCGCAGTCGACGTGCGTCCACAGTTCATCCTGCATCAACTCGGGATAGTCGGCGTCAACGTACACAGGAGTGTAATTCTACACACTTGTCGTCTTCTCCTGCTGTGAAGTCCAGCTGTCCATTGTTTTATCGCGTTAAGATACACCCACCCAACCACCTACAGAACATAAGGCGCCAAATGAAATTTGATGCATCATACAATCGCAACTCAACATATTCTACTCCCAAAGCTGACTTGAATTCATCAACCCATTTTCTAAAAGTGCCTGACAACCCAACTTTAGGAAATCATGACGTAGTTATGCATATACGAGAGAACATGGAATGTGGAGTGCAAAATGTAGCTCTATTGTGTTGGAAATTATAATCCCTACGCAGAACATGCACAAGGTAAGTGTGGAATCCCACGATGTAAAATGAATGGAACCAACCTTAGATAGCACCTGTAGTTATGAGTGTGGGATACCGTGTTCGTGGTCGTTATATGGACGCGTGAGCTTCAGCATCATTGGCTGGCTACTGTTGGAACCCTCAGGAGCTAAATTGAGAGTGGTGGAAATTAGTAGCCAAGATGCACGCCCACTCAATCCAGTTGTAGCAGTCATTTCAGTGCACTTACCCGCGGCCCTAATGCAAGTGCAGACATCAGCATTTGTTGTGAGCTGCATGCGGCTTGGTTGAGAAGAGGTCAGCGAGGATCAGATCAGGTGCATTCCATTTCCATTTCGTCCACAACAATCTCAGGCAAGCAGTCGTTTAGAGAATGCTGTACTCAGCTACGAGTTCGTATTTGCCTCCAGGAGAAGATTGTTTACACTCGGTCACCTGTTTGGGTGATGAGAAACGTACAGTTAGCTCGTTCGTGCCGTTGACTCTGATACCGCCATCGAGGCTTTTTGTAAAGGGAACAAGAAAGCATGACTATCGAGTTGTTGTGGCACAATACTTACCCCCACCAGAAGATTTGCTAAGCCTGCTTTTACATTTCTGCTATTTTGCATGCGAATTGGAGTGCTTACAAAAGATTGTCTCCAATGCACTCATTTATTCCTAAACATGCTCACAAGCTTTGCTTGTTCAAAAGTGTAAAATTTGACTGTAGACAATTCTGAGAACTTGAGAATATTATGCAAAAAATTGTGGACCAGAGTGGAACAACCCACCAACAAATTTAACAGCCATGAATGGGTGCGCTGACATCACCGATGCAGTTAAAACGAATCCCACTTCCATACAGTGAGCATGCATCCTGGTCACCAATTTCCATCACCCTTAATTTACCTTCAGATGGGTCTAATAATAGGCAGCTAATGATACTGAAGCTCACGCGTCTGTGTAACACAGCGAATACAAAGTTCCACACTAACAGCCACAGGTTCTAATGCAGTTTGTTTTATTAATTTTATCATTATGCAAATAAACCACATCCTTATGCATGCTCTGCCCATGGATTTGAATTTACGCTGCCCTCAACTTTGAATATTTTTTCATGAGTTTTGTACAACTGTGCCACATCTTTGCAGAAATAGGTTGCCGGGCACATGTAGTCTAAGAAGTTGGTCCATAATTTCTTTGAAATCCCCAAGTATACATCTCACACAATACTGTAGTTATGCAGTCGTTTAGGCTGTAAATAATGCCACTAGTGCCAAGCATAACGTAGAGTTTGTTTCGGATTGACCTCCAAACGGCTGTCGGACTAAGAGCTAATGCAGTAAATAGCAGTAATCCACTAAGTCCAATGCATGAAAGAGTGGTTGTGCGTTTTATCCTTCGTTTCGCTAGCACGCAGTGATGGATTTGTTGATTGAGAATGAGAATAACCACATAAAACACGGACCGGTAATAACTAAATTCGTCAACGGAAGACTTGAGGCGGGGTAGCCTGGCACAGAGAGGTAGAACTCATCAGCTCAGGCGCCAAGTCAATTCTTCAGGCAGCAGTGGGACATCGGTACGGTGCACACAACAAAGAGGCTATAACCTGCTTATCAGTGACTATACTTGGCTTTCAATGGTTACTCACAATGGTTAAAAAATTCATAGCTTGGCTCGGGCGAATAATTATCAACCCGATCAGTGAAGAACTCAGTCGATTAGGCAGTAGAATCATTTTTTCAAGCATGATGAAGAAAATACATCCGTACAACGAGAAAACTGCCCCATTAGTCACGCAAAATCAGCATAAAATTCTACTTGTGGCTGTCGTCTCGTCTATTCGCCAATGCAAGCTTAAAAGACAACTCGATGGTGGATTGAATAATCTGTTCATTACCTTGGTTTAACACTTTGTTAAGAAATCCAATAGAATTACATTCCATCATCCATTCACTCATCTGTCAGTGCATTTCAAACCAGTCTCTTCATCTTTGGACAGTGCAGGACTGTGGAGCTGGATCAGTAAGAGTTGCCTTCATTCGTCTTGATCGTCATAGGCCACTACTTTCCCATTGCATGCTATTAGAGTTCATGCTTTAGAATGAGACATTGCCACCTAAAATAATGACAGATGCGGAAGTGGAGCGACGCATTCATTTCAGTAGACATGCGTGTTTTGCATTAGAATGATGTTGAACTTCTCGCTGAGTCTTCTAATAAGCATATAAAGAACTTCATACTCAACTGTACTTATTTTATCAATGCGGATTACCAATGACGTCCACTAACGTGCTCATGCAACCATCAAGAATAAGTGAAAAACAATAGAACACTTTGCAATCATGGAGCTAGGAAGGTGGGGCAAAATGAATGCACGTGGGCGATCCTCTCATGCCCTGATTCACAACAGCCTGATTCGTGTGACCTAGGTTGCGTGTGACCTCCAAACTACTGAAGCAAAAGTACAGACTCTTCAGTGGCATTTTTAAATTCCGATTCGCTTCATAAATAACTACAAGCTACGCATTTGAATTCCTCGTACAATTAAAAATGAGGAGGCAGTAAGCTGTTACAATTGTTCACAGATTTAGCTGCGTTCGACTCCCACTCTTTACGACACTGCGAAATGCTTTTCTGATGCTCCACCACAATCTACACACAGGCAGCCACAAATTTATTGGTGAGCAACTTCGGTCGAAAGGAAACCGAGGAAGCAAGGTCATGAAGAAATGTGCCAAACGACACAGCTTGAGATGTCATCGAGGCTCTCTATGATCGGACCCATCTTCCTGGATAAAATGGTTCGTTGCTGGCCGAAGGATTAATGTGAGGCTTGCGAATTGACTAAAAAACCAAACTTGCAATCAAGCGTAAATCTGTTGAATGATTTGATGGACCCACTTAAAGGGTAATCCTTCTCCTGATTGCATGGATCACAATCAACCTTAGACAATAGCAGATGTTTTTGGGAATATTGTGACAACATTGCGTACCAATTGATCCATTAAAAGTTTCTAAAGTAAACAGCGCCTAAAAGTAAGTTGTGGATTTTGGGACTCAAATTTTTTGAAACAAATGCAGAGGCAGGAAATCAAATGACTAATTTCTACCTGCAGGCAATCCTGGAATTGGCAAAAAATCCACCAAAGCATTAGATAGGCGGCTGCTATAGAAACTACCACTCCGAATTGATATTTACTAAAACTAGTCGACTATACTTAATGTTCCTATCCTGTAGTCAATTGTTCTGTCCATTAGTATGCAAAACTAGGATTATTGTTATTTTAAGCGGGAATTGCCTGCAATTTGCCATCGATGGGCCACTCGGTTTATAATGAAGAGGTGATCTGGCTTACTACTTAGAAGGCAGGTGAATTGTTGGTGCATGGATAGGCTGAGGGGTTATGGAGACGGACAAAGTGCTGTGCCATTGAGAGGTGGCTGGCCACGAAAACTAAGGCGTCTGTGCAGTTTACTGCACTGTGCTCGCGCTTTTTTGTCCAATCAGCCGGTTTTAATTTTGTTTTAGGAATTCGCATCAGTTTAATCACGAGCAGGTTGCGCAAACATGCCATTGTTCACTACGTTTGATTTGTGAAACCCTACAACAACTGCCGATCTCAAAGCTAAATTGATCCTGCCTCGACACTAAAAGTCATGACAACCGGTTGCGGACGCCGAACAATGTGAATCGGCAGGATGCGAACTATTTGTACGCAGCACAACTCTGTTCGTACCTTGTCGTGTTTGCTACTTGTCTGTATGGATATCTTTGTTCTGAGCTCAAACCTAGGCAGATAACCTGGACGGTGTACGTTGGGTAAGTTGTTGCTTCTGCTGCACTGGGACTTTTCCAGTTTCTTTTTAGAATAAGATAAGAAAATATGATTTGGGCACTCGCTGAAACATGCAGATTCCAGCTTTTACTAAAGACAGTCTCGGAATTTACCCATCTGACAAACTAATGGCCGACCACTTTAAGATTGGTTTATGTCTGGCCTTGAATGGCAAAGAAATGCCGTAAAAGCAGATGCGACCGACTCACTGAGGGTAGAGCTGCATTTCTTAATAGAACAAGTTCCTTTAGCAGTCATGCTTATTTTAATAGTGATGCCGCATTTTTTGGCGGGAAAACTACCATTGTGCTAGTTTTAAGCAGATCGCATCCATCACTCTACTTGTTTAGATTTATTATATAAGAGAGCATAAAATGGCAGGAGAGACCTCGACACTTCCAATGTATCCCACCAAAACCATTTGCTGCAATCCGATTTTTTCAAACATTTGTTATACCAAGGTAGTATTGAATACAAAACTAACAAAGCACATCGTGACTTACGCTCCACGGCGTTTGAAGAGGCCGCGTTTGCATGGAGTGCAACGCGATGTAGACACAATCATTCTCTGCGAATGTATATCGTTTGCGACTGCAGTGTGCAACCACTGCAGAACTCAAAAAAGTAGAAACTTACCACTTTTAATCATAAGTCAGCCAAGATCTATTGTCCGGCGAGATGCCTTTCCATTCCAACATGCTGTGATTTTGCCAAGCTCAAGCTATTACATGCAGTTGACGCATTGTCTTGGCGTTCTCAACGGCCATTTCCTTGAGAGGCGAAATAGACGACAGGATGCGAATACGGCCGAGAACTGGAAGCGGTTGATTAAAGACCCTCTACCCAGTTTGTATCCTGTTAGGAAAGGACTGAAATTTGCATCGCATAGCTGAGTATTCTGGACATTACTCAATGCCAGCCCTTTCATTCTTCGAAACAGCCAGACTCTGACTGGAAGATGTAGACTCACAAAGGCCTTTGTTGATGTGAAAGTCTGTTTTGATCAGTCACTTCACTGACTTGTCTGATCAATAAACTACTTTTTTTGTAAGTTGTAACTACTCCTCCTTATTTTCGCTTTGTTGGGGAAACACGACAGAAAGGTGACAGCGTGTGCCATGGAATGGAAGGCAATGGCAATGATCTCTTCCTTAGTAGTCACGCATGTGATTAGATTGAGCATAAATGAACGAACACGGAAGCAGAGGATCAAGCGGTGTATGCTCTCACACAGACAGAAGGCCATCCCTAATTCTTTAAAAAGCATTTATCAACTTTCCCACGTTACCTTACTCTTTGGCAACAAGAGTGTCAAAACTGTGTAAAGATTTGATAATTTTTTCATTTTGTGCATTATCACGTGCTCCACCCACTCTTCAGGCTTTTGAGGGCAGCCATTGCTTCTTAGCTCTTCCGAAGCTTGAGGTCAGCGCGAGGAAGACACCTGGCGCTATAATTAAGCTTCTTAGAAGTAAAATCAAGTAATCACGTACATTATGGGTGAGAGAGAATGCTTAAGAATTTATAAAATTGTGTTTTATTTGTGAATTGGCTTTCCTTGATCACCCAAACCTCTTCCAGCTTCCCCATTTGCGATCTCATTCATCCCTACCTTTAGTGAGGCTGCGCTGGATATGACGTAGCTGAAGGTGGGTTTTTTCTCTTTTAATTATTACTTACTTAATTTACACCTTTTAAGTGTATATATGCATTCATTTGCTAGAAAAAAATAGAACAGAATTTCTGTCCAAATCATTTTCTGCAACGTCTTCGGATCACCCCAAATAATACGCCGACCAAGGTATTGTACGGTGCTGGAGTCAAAAACAAGACAAACGGGTAGTTAGATGCAAGAAAGGTATAAGGTCAATTCAGGATGAAGTATGCATAATTTTATTCCTGCTTTTGCTTTCCAGTGTCTAGTTCCCTCATATTTTTCCCATTTTGCCAAAAGCGATCTGGAAGGGGTAGACTAATCTTGACAACGAATAGCAAAATGTGTTAATCCCGGTGGCAGTCGTGTGGAGGGTTGCAGGTTCTTTAAAAATGGACGCGCCTACAAAAGAGGACAGAATCAGTCATTGTGCGATACATTGGTTGGCCACGGTGACAGTGAAAGGCGAACCCGGGTTCAAAGCAGTATTGTGAGCAGGCATGTCTCCTCCAACTAATTCAGAGCATACTTAACACAAAATGACGCTCCTTTCCATACAGTTCTTTTGAGATGTCTATTTGCCCAATTTATATCGGACATCGTATTCTTCAAGGGCTACAATTAGCCGCACCAGAGGCACACAATCGAGGTCACCGACAATGCGCTCTACAGAGGGGAATAAACATTCTCAAAAGGGACAAGTGCGAGTTTGCTGCAATGACTGAAATGAAAACGAGGAGGTGTTTAAAAAAAAAACACAGTTGTTTGTTTAAGGGAGAAGGCATTTATGATTTCGTCGTCTTGATGTTGACATGAGCCCACGCACAGCGTAACACCAATGCCCACGATGACGGAGACTTTCGTTTATTTTAAGGCGTGCATTTTATGATTCTATCCACTTTGCGTTAAGTTTGGTTCCTCTAGGCAGGTCTGCGGTCGACTTTTTTAAATTTTTCTAGGTCAGTTAAATTAGTGCCTTTAATAATAATGACTGCTTTTGGGGTCACAATGTCAGAACAGGGGTTTAAGTTGAAACAGTTTCAAATCTATCAGGCTTACGGCATAAATAAAGCATTGGAATAGTGTTAAAAGTGTAAACTTGTCGAAGTAAAGTGCGAATAGAGGGAGTCTGTTTATTTTCACCCATTTATATTCGGCTTGTCTTCTGCATTCCTCTACTGACGATCACCGTAACAGCATCGCGTTTAACGAGTTTCAGGTGCAATGGCACTAAGTATTCGTTCCTATCAAGTATTTGGTGATTGTGTCAGAAATGCGTGTGGTGTCGTCATTAGTCAGTAAACTTGGTCCATCCTCCTCTGTAGCATCGTCCATTTCACCAAGATAACAGTAAGGCATCGTAAAACCACTCTCACCGAAGAAATAAATGCAAACACAACCACGTGCTATCAAAATGCGCAAATGTCCCTCATGGTATACACCACACCGGAGTACATCGGGTGAGCTAGCAGCCATTATGTCAGAGAGGCAAGTGAGGAAGCTAAGGATGAAGGAATAAAGCTAATTGGGGAAACTGAAGGGAAGAGTTTAACATCACAAATGTCAGAGACGTGATATGGTGAGCCTTGATGGGTACAACTGGCTGTGGCGAGTCGAGATGCAAGTCAACTTTTGGACAAAATCAGTAACCCCCACACTACTAAACACGCATTTCACAAAGCATGCGAACGGTTTATGTTGTCGGCAATCCACTTTGCTTTGAGCATGTAGAAAGTTTATTTTTCACAGAAGCGATGAAAATTATGCAAAGTTTTGCAGACCATACTGCAAGTCATTGTTTGATTAAAAGATAGCTATTATTTTAAGCTTCAGCACCAACAAATAAAGCAAAGACCTTTACCCAAAAAGGTTGCAAAATGTTATCACCAGGAGCGACTATGCTTTTGGCCTGTACCGATATGCGTACTATGGGAATGGAACTGCAGGATTGGGGGCAAGAAGTCTAAATCAGTCTAAGAGCGCTCGCTCAGTGTACGTCTGAGGTGATGATCACGATGCATAGGAAGCAAATGCGGAAGCTGCACAGGACACGCAGGTGTTAGCGAGTATTCCGCTTTCTCAATGCCATGTCCTCGCCCACAAGGGACACATCCTTGATACAAGATTGGATCACAAAGAACATGTTAAGGATTGAATCAGTACCAATTGAATCAATCTTGCTTGTGTTTGCATTTAGTTCAACAAGTTTATGTAATTACTAATGCATCTTTGCATTGCATCGAACTCCGTGGAGTTATAGTATGCTTGGCAGCATTTTTTTCGCATTTTAAGAGTAAAAGACTATTAATGGTCATGCTCGTGGCACTGAAGGGGCAGTGGAAGTCCCCAAAACCGTTAATTCACCCAAACTAAACAAACCAAATTTGCTCAAACTGAGATCTTCCAAGCAAAACTGAACAGAAAGCGACATTGGCAGAATCAGGGATGCATGCCTTTAAACAGAGGAAAGTCTCCAGTATTGCCGGTGTTGGCCCTACGATGTGCGTGAGCTCATGTCAACATCAAGGTGACAAGATCTTAAATCTCCCCCCAATTAAACAACCAAGTGTGTAGTGCAAACGCCCTCTTACTGTTCTTTAAGTCATTGCAAATATTCACATTGTTCCCATGTGAGAACACTTCTTTCCCCACTAAAGCACACCATGGATGACCTCGTTTATGTGACTCTTATTCGACTAATTGTAGTCCATCAAGAATACGATTTCAGGCATTAATTTGGTTAAAAAGCAATTCAAAGGAGTTCAGCGAAACGGAACGTTATTCATTATAAATTACGCTCTGAATTAGTTGGATAGATGTCTGCTGACATTACTGCTCTTCACTCGATTCTTCCATAGGCTGCCACCACAGTGAGCTAATGTATTGTACAATAACTAGTTCAGTCCTCTTCTGCAGACGTGTTCATTGTAAGGAAGCCGCACACTTTTGCACATGTGGCTCAGGCTCAACGTTCTCTGAAAGTCACCACGACGATCACACTACTCCTTCCTGCCTGTTTTTAGTACAACGCGATATGTATATGGGAACTGCACGTTAGATGACACAGGACTAACAGGCTCAGCAAATCTTCTGGTGGGGGTAAGTATTGCGCCGCAACAACTCGATAGTCATGCTTTCTTGTTCCCTTTTCTAAAAGCTTCAATGGCGATATCAGAGACAACGGCACGAACGAGCTAACTGTACGATTCTCGTCACCCAAACAGGTGACCGAGTGTAAACAATCTTCTCTTGGAAGCAAGTACGAAGTCGTAGCTGAGTACAGCATTCTCGGAACAACTGCTTGCCTAAGATTGTTGTGGACGAGATGGGAATAAAATGCATCTGATCTGATCTTCGCTGACCTCTTCTCAACCATGCCCCATGTAGCTCACATCAAAAGGCTGATTTCTGCACACTCGACGATTTTGAATCCCTTCCAATCAAAACGGTGACCATCACGATGCAATTGATTCGAAGTTTAATTTGGGGCGGACGAACAAGCTTAAGAATGCACCTTGCCTATTAAATGCCTCAAAATGGAGCGTCAACAAAGCAATATCTCGAACCGCTTAGCCAAGTTACTGTGAAATAGCAAACCAACGTGGTAATGATGTTCCCCAACACCGACGATCGTAGATCGGCTCGTAAAACTGCAAATGCTCCAGCAAACGTAACACAGACATCTGGATGGAGCCAACCGTAAACACTTGTATTATGGCCGCGGGTAAGTGCACCGAAATGACTGCTACAACTGGGTTAAGTGGGCGTGCATCTTGGCTTCTAATTTCCACCTCTCTTAACTTAGCTCCTGAGGGTTCCAACAATAGCCGGCCAATGATGCTGAAGCTCACGCGTCTATATAACGACCGCGTACACGGTGTGCCACACTCATAACTACAGGTGCTAACTGAAGTAAGTTTTATTCACCATTGAGGAATTCACAGCCGCCTCATGCAGGTTCTGCGTAAGGATTAGGATTTCCAACACAAAGGAGCTACATTTTGCACTCCACATTCAATGTTCTTTCGTGTGTTCATAACTGCGCCATAATTCCAGCAGCGTTAGGCTGTCAGGCACTTGTTAGAAAAAAAAATAGGTTCATAAATTAAAGCGGATCTTTAAGAGTCTGATGCCTTGAGTTGCGATTGTATGATGCATCAATTTCCAGTTCTCGCATTATTTTCTGTAGGTGGTTAGGTGGGTGTATCTTAACGCGATAAAACAATGGACAGCTGGACTTCACAGCAGGAGAAGACAACAAGTGTGCGGAATTACACTCCTGTGTACGTTGGCGCCGACTATCCCGAGTTGATGCAGGATGAACTGTGGACGCACGTCGACTGCGACAGTTGATTCGAGCTGAACGAATGCACCTCACGCGCACACCCCAATTCAATTATCGAGAGTTAGACTGCTTTAACACATTCCAGTCATCATTCCCGTGACATCCTCCAGCATTGTAAATATATTTTACTTGCATTATTTTCTCCTTGGTTGATCTTAGCATTTGTGAATCGGAACCATCAATTGGACATCTCGAGTTGACATGCTGCACAACTCTTATCACACTAATTAAGCGAGCATTGAATGCCCACTCAGGGTCAACCCCAAATGTGTCTTCACAATTTAGGTTTCATTATTTACCTATGGTTAATCTAAGTGTGATTTGCCTCCCTTCTGTCTTACCTGACAAGGCAGCAAGTGACTGTCTTCCGTAAGTCTCGATGCTATTTCCTATCCACACTTTGTCAATTATTGCATTAGTATCCCAATGCTTAAGGAATAAGACTTACCATCATTCATCGATATTTGTTTGCTACTTCACAGTAACTTGGTTGAATGGTTCGGAATGCTCTTTTGTTAGTACTTTATTTGGAGGTGATTGTTGTACAAGGTGCTTTCTTTATTGTGTTTATCTGCCCCAAGTAAATTACGGATCCATTTGCGGCCTAGTGGTTGCTGTCCTGATTTGAAAGAGGTTAGGATTGTCTGGTGTGCAGAATCCGATCCTTTGTGGTGAGTTATGTGTAGCGAAGATCCGATTAAATATATTCCGTCTGCCCTTCGTAAACATCAATCTGCGACAGTCTTTCGTTCATGGAATGCTCAATTTAGTCACCAAGCAAAAGGCAACTTTACATTTCGCTGATGTGTCAGACTGCTGGTAATTTTTTCAAATAAGCAACGAACCGCAAACCAGAACTTTCCCACCGTGTTTTGATTTCAAAACTTGCATTTCTCGTATTTTCGGAGCTACATTAGACCCGGTATCGCTAGGCAAATCTGCGCTGATTTAGGTCGATTGGTCTAGATCAAGCAGATTCAAATCGTTAAAAACTCATGCTCACAAATGAACAAAGCGCAAACGTTCAGACTTGCGTGCAACTAGAAGAGAGCTCAATGTCCTACACTCCAGCTCTTCACTCCACACCTATTTACTTATAGCATACGAACACCAAACGGAGTAATCGCAACATTGCAAATAGACCTAAACACCCCCACGAAGCCAGCGAAGGTGACGCCTCTTGTGTGTGATGAGTGCATAGTCAATGGACAATCCTCGTTGTTAACAGCTGCCTCCCCGCATTACGTCAAGCCCCTTTACGCTGCACTTCCTTGTTGGTGTTTCTTTGTGCTCACCACGTGTCTGCATAAATATCGCTGTTGTGAGCTCGGCGTCAGACAGGCATCCTTCACGGTTCGCGTTGGTAATTTGTGCCTCGTTTCCTCGAGTGAGGGGCAATGCTGAGAGCAAGCATGCATTCAGCTGAATTCAGAGCATACTTAATGCAAAATAAGGTTGCATTCTGCATCACCTCTTTGGAATGATTGCTCACCACATTCATGGTGGGACTCGTAAACTTGTTTGTCCACATCTGGTGGAATGGCATGAACACAATCAAGGTCATTCATGATGTGCTTTACAGAAGGAATAAAATCCCTCTCAAAAAGACAAATGTGAATTGTTGCAATGACTGAGGCGGAAATGAGGATGTGTTTGTATAGCACATTTGTTTGTTTAATTAAGGACGCAATCATGGTTTCGTCATTTTCATGCTGACATGAGTCCACGCATATCGTAGCACCGGCACCTGCAATGCTGGTGACTTTTGATACAAGAAACGCCTCTAACCATCCAGCTGCCTCTCTTTACAATATCTGTTCTTTTGAATTATGAGAAGTGTGCTGAAGATTGCTGGATGAACAAGCATGTTTTGGCTGCTTTGCCAATAACAAAATGACTGCGACATGCGTAGTGGGCACAGCGGTATCAATTTGGCAATACTAAGACCGTAACTAGCTAAACGCAGAACAGTACATCCTCGATGTCAACTGCTGTCTGCATTAGAACATCAAAAATGCCTTGCAACGATGCGGCCATATTCAAGCTACTATTGGCATACTGGACCCCACCGTAACTGACTGAGTCAAGAATGCTAATTTTGAAATAATTTAGAAACTGTAAGTACCGAATGGCAATGTGGAGAGAATTTACAATTAGTTGCTTAAAGGAATTCAAGAAGCAGTTGCATGTGCGAAGCACCTCTCTTCCTCTTACACTACTTTGGATGGCTTCATGTGGATATTATGTCGACAAAACAAATCCGATTTTGGGCTTTGGAATATGGATTGAGAACTAAGCGAATTTGTTATCAGATCAAAGTTATCAGCACTAAACCGAGAGCGAGTTTGCTATTCTTAAACGCCCATTATTTAGTGTGGAAATGACTCGTTTCCATTTTACGCCACAGCTCTATGCACATGGTGCAGTTGACGGACCTCAACATTCTTAGTGCCTGATCTCATTTGAATGGTGTATGAGTGCGACGAAATGCTGTTGGAGCAGGAATAAGTAGTCACAACCACAAACCACTCTCTGCGATGCTGTGTTGTAAGGAGTGCTAGATGAAATGGGGCGAAGGAGAATAGGTGGAGGAAGGAAGAGCCAATGGATGAAAGTTGTGCACTTAGACAATCATGCGAGCGTGTAAACTTCCTCATTATGCAATGCATACTTGATTGCAGATCATCTCCTTCGAGATTTGACTTCGGCTTAACAAAGCACACATCCTGCTCAGCCGTGCCGTCTCACATCATCACTTTGTTTCGTTCAAATAGAATGGACAAAATATAGTTGTGGAATTTGATGGCGTGAAGCAGGCAGACGAGAATTAATCAAATGCATACTTCGATGCTGACCCTGACTAAATGGCTATATTTAGGCACGTAAAGTTTCGCATCATTAATCGGCTATGAATAGACCTTCAGAAGTTAAATATGGCAACCAATGTGCATGGCTCCTGCATACATTTGTGTCAGTAGCCTCAGTGCACTTTCCCATGGTCTAAACAATGCACCGAATGATGAAATGGACAAAAGGACGAATGGTTTTAGAAATTGAATGTTTCATTTCTTGTCACGTAGGTTGCCGATCACTGTTGAACAGCGCTGTTTCTTGAAGAGTAGGGGCAGATCTGAGATCGCCCACATTTTACTCATGTCTGAGCGTTTCCATTTCGAAAGCAAATGAGATGATTGGAAGAGATTTCGGCGGGTCATGAAATGTAGCTCTAACACTAATCAAATTTACATCATAATTTGCTGTCACTTTTTCCGACTCAACAAGACGTAAGGGTTTCTCTTTCACAATCTCTAGGAATCCACAATATCACTTCCGACGAGATCACACGAAGCGCAAGATTTCGTCCTCGAGATGACACTAAGCAAGTGGAGGGTAAGCGAACATGTCACCTACCAAGGTATAGAATAACTAGAAGAACACTAAGTTGCCCCTAAAATTTTAGAACCGTATTGTGTCCATCGCTTTGCACCGAGCGAAACAGAATTGGGCGCAATAATCAAGATTGAGGACGCATTGGTGAGCTGTTGCGAGCCCCCGCATTATGCGATTGTAGACAGCGATTCCTGAGCGATGGAGAAACTTGGGAATGCCAAAGCCTTGTCAAACCACGCCTTCTAAATGCTCCCGATCAGTGCGCACTTTGATCAGCACTTATTTAAAGAAGAGTAAGGTTTTGAACTTGCGTGATTGGGAGGCGCGAATGGTCGACACGACCTACGAGAACGCCAATCAACCGAGTCAACGTATCCGAACAAATAAATGTCTCGCGCAGTATGCAACGTGATTAATAAAGGCAAACATTCAGATTAACGAAACATTTACTTTCGCAGACGTTGGCGGTGCGCTGTGCGTGGACCAGTGTAGACACCATGATTAATGCACAGATGCCTATGTTAAGCCAACGTCTCCCTTTGTGCTTTGAAACCATCCTGACCGATTTGGTCTCCCTCATCTCACAATTTTTATTCTTACCCACTTTTTGCATTTAAAAAGCAATTAAGAGCATGAAGCATGTGCTTTCAGGACCTGCGCATTTTGCGTCAAATACGCTTTGACTTAGTCACACCAACATCGGTCTGGTGATATTGGTGTCATTCGATTCACCGTCTTTTGGAACATTCATTCATTTTATGCATAGATTTAATAGTTCTGGTTTCGAGAAACGTGAGCAGCGTCTGTATAGCAATGCGGTCTTATTTTAAGACGAGACAGTGCCATTGTCAGCTCGTATGTTGCATTGAGTTCACAAAGGCGCGACGCTTATAAGCAATAATTTCAACTTCCATCTATAATGAAAGAAGCACTGCCTTGCAACTCTTGGGTTAACTCATTCAAAACTGTCAAAAAATCTATGCCTAAGCAAATGTGTATTTTAAAAACAAAAAGTAGCTTATCGACGCTAGTGTCCATCGTTGTGCTCGCCCAAAACATGTTGCAAAATTTAAGTGGAACACTAACGGCAAGAAAGAAGGAAGATTGAATACAAGCAAAATATAATTACACTAGAGACAGGTGTCATGGTGGTGGCGATGGAAACGAAGTGTAACATCGCAAAGCTCGATGGTTAACTTGAGTCATTTGTGTGGGG
Organism: Taenia hydatigena; assembly: GCA_036345935.2. Taxonomy (NCBI): domain Eukaryota; kingdom Metazoa; phylum Platyhelminthes; class Cestoda; order Cyclophyllidea; family Taeniidae; genus Taenia; species Taenia hydatigena. Next base: position 3,699,052 of record JADWOT020000001.1, on the reverse strand, counting down.
GAGGGGTGAAGAGTCGTTGGCATTGGATGAAGTATCGGAGCCAACGTGCGTCCACAGTGCGTCCTGCATCAAGTCGGGATAGTCGGCGTCAACGTACACCGGCGTGTACGATTGCTGTGGTGACGAGGGTTCGTCCGGTGAAGTCGAGCTGTCCATTGTTTGCTTGTGTTGAGGTACACCCACCCACCTACAGAACGTAAATCCACAGATCATATTCAATACATCTAACAATCGCAACTCACAACAGCATACGTTTGGCCATGTGCCTGATTTCACTAAATTATTAATTCCTTTTCTACCAATGTCTGACAATCTGACTGTGCAAAAATAGTGATCGAGTTATGACAGTGCAAAAGAACGTGAAATGTGGAATGGAAAATGCGGTCCTGAGTGGTGGTGGTAGTGGTAGAAATTCAACTCCATGCGCAGAGTATGTATATGGTGACGGTGGAATCCCACGCCGATGATGATGAATGAATGCAGCCAACCCCAGTTAGCACCTGTGGTTATTGGTTGCGGCAAACTGCAATCGCTGTCGTTATATAGACGTGTGAGCTGCAGCATCATTGGCTGGCTATTATTGGACGCATTGGAAGTTAAATTAGGAGCAATGCAGATTAGTAACCTAGACACCTGGCTTCTATTTGCAATTGCATTAGCTATGCCAGTCGCTCACACTTGGTCCCGTTAATGATGTTTACAGTTTGATCCGTCAAAATGCCTGTGTTTCGCTTGCTGGAGAATATGCAGTTCGTCTAGCTTATCTGCAATCTTTAATGACAACGGTTTGTTGCTGTTTCGCAGTAACTTATCTGAGTAGCTCGAGACATTCTTTGGTTAGTACTCCATTCCGAGGCAAACAATGCACAAGTTGCATTCCTAGCTGTGTCTGCCTGCATTATATGATGTGTGGAGCCCACCACAATGTGTAGGCAGCCATTGGTACTTAAGAGTTGAAAGTGTCGAATGTACACTATGCGGCACCATTGTTTTGGTCACATGCAGGCTATTTGAGACTGCAGTGAGAACCAGATCACGTGTTTCGCTTTTAGTCGTTCAGAGAATGCTGAACTCAGCCACTAGTCCATGGTTGCTTCTAAAGAAGAATGTCTGCTTTCGGTCATCTGTTTGAGCGACAAGATGCCTACAATTTGCTCATCTGTGTTGACCACCACGAATGAGAATGAACACGTCACCGACGTTGTATTTATTTGCCTAAGTGCACAACTTTCATTCGTTGGACTTTCCTTCCTCCACCTTTCACCTTCGATCCATTTTATCAAACTATTCTTACAAGGCAGCATCGCAGAGAGTGGTTTGTGGTTGTGACTGCGCCATTTCTGCTCCAACAGCATTTCATCATCAGGTGAGACATTAAGAATGGTTGGATCCGTCAATTGCACCATGTGCATAGAGCTGTGGCATAGAATGGAAAGGAGTCATTTCTACACTAAGTGACGGACTTTTAAGCGTATCGAACCAATATTCCATTTAGTGTTAAAAGCTTTGATCTGATAACAAATTTACTCAATTCGCAATGCCTATCTTAACAATCTAAAGCGGATTCGATTCGTCGACGAAATGTACACTGGAACCCATCCAAAGTAGAGCAAGTGGAGAAGTGCTGTGCACATGCAACAGCTTCATGAATTTCTTTAGGCAAACAATTTTAAATTCTCTTAATATTGCTAGTTGAAACTTAGAGTTTCAAAATAATTTCCAACTTAGTATTCTTGACTCAGTCAGTTACAATGAAGGTTTAGTTTGCCGAAGTAGCTGGAATAAGGCCGAATATTTGCAAGTGACCCAAACCATGGGCTGCATGCTGTACAGTTGACACGTCCGACTCTTAGGTACAAATGACCACCTGCACATTGTGGTGGACTCTACTCTTCATATAATGCAGACAGACACAGCTAAGAATGCAACCTGTCCATTGTTTGCCTCAGAATGGAGTACTAACCAAAGAATATCTCAAGCTACTCAGAAAAGTCACTGCATAACAGCAACGAACCGTTGTCATTAAAGATTGCAGATAAGCTAGACGAACTGCAAATGCTCTAACAAACGAAACACAGGCATTTTGACGGATCAAACTGTAAACATCATTAACGGGACCAAGTGTGAGCGACTGGCATAGCTAATGCAATTGCATATAGTAGCCAGGTGTCTAGGTTACTAATTTGCATTGCTCCTAATTTAACTTCCAATGCGTCCAATAATAGCCAGCCAATGATGCTGCAGCTCACACGTCTATATAACGACAGCGATTGCAGTTTGCCGCAACCAATAACCACAGGTGCTAACTGAGGTTGGTTGCATTCCTTTCATCATCATCATCATTATCGGCGTGGAAGTCCACAGTGACCTCATACATACTCTGCGCATGGAGTTGAATTTTCACAACCATTACCACAGGGCCGCACTTTGCATTACGCATTCCATGTTCTTTTGCACTAGCCTAACTCTATCGCTATTTTCGCACAGTCAGATTGCTATTCTGAGTTCCGATTGCTAGATGTATTGAATATGATCTGTAGATTTACGTTCTGTAGGTGGGAGAGTGTGCCTCAACACAAGCAAACAATGGACAGCTCGACTTCACAGGACGAACCCTCGTCACCGCAGCAATCGTACACGCCGGTGTACGTTGACGCCGACTATCCCGACCTGATGCAGGACGAACTGTGGACGCACGTTGGCTCCGATACTTCATCCAATGTCAACGACTCTTCACCCCTCCCCCACACAAATGACTCAAGTTAACCATCGAGCTTTGCGATGTTACACTTCGTTTCCATCGCCGCCACCATGACACATGTCTCTAGTGTAAATATATATTGCTCGTATTCAATCTTCCTTCTTTCTTGCTGTTGGCGTTTGTGCACCTGCATCACCAACCATGTTGCCAGTGTTAACGTTCCACACAACTGCTATCACATGGGATGCGTGAGCACAGAATGCACACAAACCAACAATATCACTAGTGCCTCCATGATATAAGCTCCACCACATATTCAGGACAATGGAATAGATAATGAAGAAAGGGAACAGGAAGTGACGTTGCGGTTAAGTGGGGCGAATGAGAGAAGGGTGCGAAACATGAACCACATTAGCACGGGTCTGTCTGTTTGTGCAGTTACACACACAGGATTAATTGGGCGAATGTGTGCCCAAATGATTGGAGAGGTATTGAAGTGTTTGTTTGCTAAATGCCGAGCCATCTTGCGTGAAGGGGACTTACTTGTCCAACATACGCAGCGTTTTGTCTATTATGGCATAAATCGCATAATACTTAAGGAATAATGGATCCCGCTACCTGCGAAGTTGAAGTGTGTTGACACAATGATCACCAGACAATGGAGTGGATCAAACACTGGTTGTAGTAGCAAGTTGATCGTTTCTGTCTTGCTTCGCAATTGACTTCAGCAGTTTCCAATTTATTGAACAACATGAACCCGATCTCTCTAATCCCATTAATGTCCAACTCTTCACCCACCCACACACTAACCCACCCACCCATCCATCCATCGCATGTTTCGTGGTGCTTTTCTATCCATCTTGTCACCTTCGCTGCTGAATGCATTCATGTGCCTAACCAGTAACTTCAGCACCTCCTTCACTACCTTACCGGTGACGCCGAGTATGATGCTGACGCAGGTTGTCCCAGTCATTTGTAGGTGTGGCTAACATTATTAAAATATGCCTTTGTTGATGGAAATGCTGCCGTGGCATTCCTCACAACTGTTATCAGATGGTCAGGTGAGCACACAACGCACACTACGAGGCCATTCCCATGGTGTTCCGACAATTTAAGTCCCATCTTTAGTTGTCCCTGAAGAGAGTGTGATTTGTTCCCTTTCCTTCTTATCCGACAAGGCAGATAATGACGCACTCTCATGAGCTCCCATGGTTTTTCCCAATCCACACTTTGCCCATCATTGCATACACACTCCAGCACTTAAAGAACACTAACCGCACCACCTGCAGAGATGAACCGGGTTGTCACGCAGATGGCTATATTTAGACAAGTGAGCTTGCGTATCACTGGACGGCTATGAATAGACCTTGAGAATTTAAATTGGAAGCAGTGAAATATGGCAACCAATGTGCATGACTGCTGCCTACATTTGTGTCAGATGTGCCAGTGCACTTACTCATGGCCCTTACTTGGCTCCTCAAAGCAATGCGCCGAATGATGAAATGGATAGAAATATGCATGTGTAGAAATTGAATGTCTGTTTTCTATCCAAGTAGGTCGTTCACCGCTGTTGAAGGGCGCCTTCCATTTACGAAATAGGAGTAGATTTGTGATCTCACACAGTTTACTGATGTCTGAGCGTTTCCATTTCGAAAGCAAATGGGATGATTGGGAGATATTTTAGCGCTTTGGGAAATGCAAATCAGCATTTACTACAGCAAAGACATGCTCTGACAACGTCAACGACACCTACAAATGGCTCTGACAACATTTACTGACAACATGAACTGCGTCACAGTTAAGGCATAGAAGGGAATTATAAAGCTGCTGATAAAGCACATAAATGCCTTTTTGCTGAGAAAGTGTCGAGATGGAAGGAAGAGCAACTTGAAACATGGCATGCGTGGATGGGTGGCTGGAGAGGTGAGGTTCATGTTGATCCCCAGAGATGGCGATAGATTCTGGCAGTCAGTCAGCTCGTCAGTTGAGGAGGCTACTCAACTGCAAAGTGAAAAAGTAGGCCAATTCGCTACTAAGACAACTTGATGTTCTACTCCAAGGCTTTGTTATCTTTGTGAAACCAATGCAACATAAGAGCTGACAATCGCACTGTCTCGTCTTGAATAAGACCGCATTGCTAAACAGACGCTGCTCACAATTTCTCGGAACCAGAACCATTAAATCGATGCATCAAATGAATAAATGTACGATAAGTCGGTGAATTGAATGCCACCAGTATCGCCAGACCGATGTTGGTGTGACTAAGTCAAAGCGTATTTGACGCAAAATGCGCGAGTCCTGAAAGCACATGCTTCATGCCCTAAATTGTCTGTGAATTGCAAAGGCTAGCAAGAATAGAACTTGTGAGATGAGGGAAGCCGAAGTCGGTTGTGATGATTTCAAAGCACAAAGGGGGACGATGGCGTAACATAGGCATCTGTGTATTAATCATGGTGTCCACACTGGTCCACCCACTGCGCACCACCAACACCTGCGAAAGTAGTGGTTTCGCTTATCCGAAAATTTGCCTTTATTAATCAAGTTGCATACTGCGCGAGGCATTCATTCGTTCGGCTACGTTGACTCGATTGATTGGCGTCCTCACAAGTCGTGTCGACCATATTCGCCTCCCAATGACGCAAGTTCCAAACCTTACTCTTCTTCAAATAAGTGCCGTTAAAAGTGCGCACTGATCAGAAGCACTTAAAAGGCGTGGTATGACAGGGCTTCGGCATTTCGATGTTAGTCCATCACTCAGGAATTGCTGCCTCAAATCGCAGAATGCAGAGGCTCGCAAAAGCTCGCCAATGCGTCCTCAATCCTGATTATTGCGCCCAATTCTGTTCCGCTCGGTGCAAAGCGACGGACACAATACGGTTCCAAAAATTAGGGGCAACTTAGTGTCCTCGTAGTTAATCTATACCTTGGTAGGTGACATGTTCTCTTACCCTCCACTAACTCAATGTCATCTCGAGGACGAAATCTTGCGCTTCGTGTGATCTCGTCGGAAGTGATATTGTGGATTCCTAGAGATTGTGAAAGGGAAACCCTTACGTCTTGTTGAGTCGGTAATAGTGACAGGAAATTGTGATGTTAATTTGATTAGTGTTAGATCTACATTTCATGACTTACTGAAATCTCTCTTAATCATTTTATTTGCTTTCGAAATGGAAACGCTCAGACATGAGTAAAATGTGGGCGATCTCAGATCTGCCCCTACTCTTCAAGAAACAGCGCTGTTCAACAGCGATCGGCAACCTACGTGGAATGAAATGAAACGTTCAAGTTCTAAAATCATTCGTGCTTTCGTCCATGTCATTATTCGGCGCATTGTTTAGACCATGGGCAAGTGCACCTTCGCAACTGACACAAATGTATGCAGGAGCCATGCACATTGGTTGCCATATTTCAGTGCGCTTAATTTAACTTCTGAAGGTCTATTCATAGCCGATTAATGATGCGAAACTTTACGTGCCTAAATATAGCCATTTAGTCAGGGTCGGCATCGAAGTATGCATTTGATTAATTCTCGTCTGCCTGCTTCACGCCATCAAATTTCACAACTATATTTTGTCCATTCTATTTGAACGAAGCAAAGTGATGATTTGAGACGGCACGGCTGAGCAGGATGTGTGCTTTGTTAAGCCGAAGTCAAATCTCAAGGAGAATGATCTGCAACCAAGTATGCATTGCATAATGAGGAAGTTTACACGCTTGCATGATTGTCTAAGCGCACAACTTTCATCCATTGGCTCTTTCTTCCTCCACCTATTCTCCTTCGCCCCATTTCATTTAGCACTATTCACGAGCCAGCATCGCAGAGAGTTGTTTATGGTTATGACTTCCCATTTCTGCTCCAACAGCATTTCGTCGCACTCATACACCATTCTAATCAGATCAGGCATTAAGAATGCTGAGGTCCGTCAATTGCACCATGTGCATAGAGCTGTGGCATAAAATGGAAAGGAGTCATTTCCACGCTAATAAACGTACGTTTAAGAAAAGCAAACTTGTTTTTGATTCGGTGTTGCTAGCTTTGATCTGATAGCAATTTCGTTTAGTCCTCGATGCACATTCCAACAGCCAAAAGTGGATTTGTTTTGTCGACATAATATCCACTTAAGCATCCAAAGTAGTGTATGAGGAAGAGAGGTGCTTTGCACATGCAGCAGCTTCTTGAATTTCTTTAAGCGATTATTTGCAGAATCTTTTCACATTGCTATTCGGTACTGACAGTTTTTAAATTACTTCCAAATTTGCACTCTTGACTCAGTCAGTTACGATGGGGTTTAGTATGCCAATAGTAGCTTGAATATGGCCACATCGTTGCAAGGCATTTCGGAAATTCTGAGGCAGACGGCAGTTGACATTCAGGATGTACTGGTCTGCGTTTAGCTATTTACGGTTTTAGTGATGCCAAATTGATATCACTGTGCCACTACGCACGTTGTAGTCATTTTGCTATTAGCAAAGCAGCCAAAACGTGGTTGTTCATCTAACAATATTTAGCACAGTTTCCATGGTTGCAATAAACAGATATTGTAAGGAGAGGCAGCTGGATGGTTAGAAGCGTTTCTTGTATCAAAAGTCACCAGCATTGCAGGTGTCGGCGCTCACCTGTGCGTGGGCTCATGTCAGCATGAAGGTGACGAAAGCATGATTGCATCCTTAATTAAACAAACAAGTGTGCTATACAAACACATCCTCATTTCCGCCTCGGTCATTGCATCAATTCACATTTATCTTTTTTAAAGGGATTTCTAGTTCTGTAAAGCGCATCATGAATGACCTTGATTGTGTTCATGCCATTCCACCAGATGTGGACAAACAAGTTTACGAGTCCCACCATGAATGTGGTGAGCAATCATTCCGAAGAGGTGATGCAGAATGCAACCTTATTTTGCATTAAGTATGCTCCGAATTCAGCTGAATGCATGCCTGCTCTTAGCATTGCCCCTCACTCGAGGAAACGAGGCACAAATTACCAACGCGAACCGTCCAGGAAGCCTGTCCGACGCCGAGATCACAACAGCGATATTTATACAGACACGTGGTGATCGCAACCAAACACCAACAGGGAATCGTGGCTTTAAAGGGCAAATCTGCATTCTCTGAACAACTGACTGCCCTAAAATCTGGTTCTTACTGAAATCTCAACTAGCCTGCATGTGACCCAAACCACGGGGCTGCATACTGTAGAGTTGACGCTTTCAACTCTTAAGTACCAATGGCTGCCTACACATTGTGGTGGGCTCTAAACTTCATATAATGCAAGGGGGCACAGCTAAGAACGCACCTTGTTTATTGTTTGCCTTGGAATGGAGTACTATTCAAGAATATTACCAGCCCTCCAGAAAAGTTACTATGAATCAGCAACGAAAGGCTGTCATTTAAGATTGAAGATAAGCTAGACGAACTGCAGATGCTCTTGACGAATCAAACTGTAAACATTATTAAGAAGACTAGGTGTAAGCACTGATATAACTAATGCAATTGCAAATAGTAGCCAGGTGTCTAGGTTACTAATTTGCATTGCTCCTAATTTAACTTCCAATACGTCCAACAATAGCCAGCCAATGATGCTGCAGCTCACACGTCTATATAACGACAGCGATTGCAGTTTGCGTAACCAATAACCACAGGTGCTAACTGAGGTTGGTTGCATTCCTTTCATCATCATCGGCGTGGGGATCCACAGTCACCTTATAAATACTCAGCGCATGGAGTTGCATTTCCACCAAAACGGCTACCATCACCACCACCACAGGGCTCCACTTTACATTCCACATTTCACGTTATTTGCACTGTCATAACTCTATCACTATTTTCGCACAGTCAGATTGTTGTACCGAGTTGGGATTGTTTGATGCATTGAATGTGATCTGTGGATTTACTTTCTGTAGGTGGGTGAGTGTACCTCAACACAACCAAACAATGGACAGCTCGACTTCGCAGGACGAACCCTCGTCACCACAGCAATCGTACACGCCGGTGTACGTTGACGCCGACTATCCCGACTTGATGCAGGACGCACTGTGGACGCACGTTGACTGTAAAATTCATCCAACGTCAACGACTCTTAACCCCTGCCCCACACAAATGACTCAAGTTAACTATCGAGCGTTGCGATGTTACACCTCATTCCCATCACCACTACCATGACACATGTCTCTAGTGTAAATATAATTTGCTCGTATTCAATCTTCCTTCTTTCTTGCTGTTGGTATTCCACTTAACTCTTACAACATATGTTGGGCGAGCACAACAATGGACAATACCGTTGATAAGCAGCTTATTTATTTTCAAAATACGCATTTGCTTAGGCATAGATTTCTTGACGATTTTGAGTGAGTTAACCCAAGAGTTGCAAGGCAGTGCTTCTCTCATTATAGATGGAAGAAAAATCATTGCCTATAAGCGTCGCACCTTTGTGAACTCAATGCAACATAAAAGCTGACAATCGCACTGTCTCGTCTTGAGTATGTCCGCACTGCAAACAGACGTTGCTCACGTTTCTCGAAATCAGAACCATTAAATTGATGCATCAAATGAATGAATGTACCAAAATACGGTGAATTGAATGCCATTAGTATCACCAGACCAGACTAAGTCAAAGCGTATTTGACGCATAAAGCGCAAATCCTAAAAACACCTTCTTCATGCCCTAAATTGCATGTGAAATGCGAAAATTGTGTAAGAATAAAAATTGTGAGGTGAGGGAGACCAAAGTCGGTCGTGATGGCTTTAATGCAATAAGGGGGAAGATGGCATAACATACGCATTTGTGTATTAATCATGGTTTCGTTTCTCTGAAAGCTTGTCTTCATTAATCAAGTTGCATTCTGTGCGAGGCATTCATTCTTTCGGCTAAGTTGACTCGGTTGATTGGCGTTCTAGCAAATCGTGTCGACCGTTGTCGCCTCCCAATCACGCACGTTCCAAACATCACTCTTCTTTTAATAAGTGTTGATCAATGAGCGCACAGATTGGAGGCACTTAGAAGTCGTTGTTTGACAAGTCTTCGGCATTTTGATGTTTATTCATCACTCAGGAATTGCTGTCACAAAGCGTAGAATGCATGGCCTCGCAATAGCTGGCAATGCGTCCTCACTCCTAAGTATTGCACCTATTTCTGCTGTGTGGGAATTTAAGATTGCATTCTGCTCGGTGCAAAGCGACGTAGACAAAACGGTTCTAGAATTTTGGGGGCAATTTAGTGTTCTCGTAGTTATTCTACACCTTGGTAGGTGACATGTTCTCTTACCCTCCATTAGCTCAATGTCATTTAGAGAACGAAATCTTGCGCTTCGTGTGAGTACGTCGGAAGTGAAATTGTGGATTCCTACAGATTGTGAAAGAGAAACCCTCAAGTCTTGTTAAGTTGGTAAGAGTAACGGCAAATTGTGATGTAAATTTCATGAGTGTTTAGGCTACATTTCATAACCCAACGAAATCTCTCCCAATCATCTCATTTGCTTTCGAAATGGAAACGCTCAGACATCAGTAAATTGTAGACGATCTCAGATCTAAAACTATTCTTAAAAAAACAACGTTTTGAAAAGTGTGAATAAAAGACATTATATTTCGAAGAATTAGTTTCTATCCATTTCATCATTCAGCGCATTGCTTTGAGGAGCCAAGGAAGGGCCATGAGTAAGTGCACTGACACAACTCACACAAATGTATGCAGCAGTCATGCACATTGGTTGCCCTATTTCACTGCTTCCAATTTAACTTCGGAAGGTCTATTCATAGCCGACCAGTGATGCGCAAGCTCACATGCCTAAATATAGCCATCTGCTTGACAACACAGTTCATCTCTGCAGGTAGTGCGGTTAGTGGTTTTCATGTTCTGGAGTGTTTATGCAATGATGGACAAAGTGTGGGTTGGGAAATACCATGAAGCTCATGAGAGTGCGTCATTATGTGCCCTGTCGGATAGGAAGAAAAGGAGGCAAATTACACTGTCTTCGGCGACAAATAAATTATGAAACTTAAATTGGCGGTGCCACCATGGGAACAGCCATGTAGTGTGCGTTGTGTGCTCACCTAACCTATGAAAACAATGGCATATTTTAATAGTGTTAACTACGCCCGCAAATGACTGGGACAACCTGCGTCAGCATCATACTCGGCGTCACCGGTAAAGCAGGGAATGAGATGTTGAAGTCATTGGTTTGGCACATGAATACGCTCAGCTGCGAAGGTGACAAGGTGGATAGAAAAGCACCACGAAACTTGCGATGGATGGATGGATGGATGGATGGATGGATGGATGGATGGGTGGGTTAGTGGGTATGTGGGTGAAGAGGTGGACATTAATGGGGTTAGAGAGATCAGGTTCATGTTGCTCCATCGGGTAACCGGTGGATCCTGGCAGTCAGTAAGTCAGTCAGTCAGTCAGTCAATCAGTCAATAAATTTGAAAAGGCATAAGTCAACGAAACGATCAACTTGCTACTAATACCAGTTTTGACCTACTAAATTGGCTACTGGTGGTTGTGTCAAAGCAATTGTTCTTGGGAGGTGGCGGAAAGCATTACTCCTTAAGTATTAGGAGATTTATGCAATAATTGACGAAACGCTGCGTAAGTTGGACAAGTAAGTCCACTTCACACAACATGGCTCGGCATTTAGCAAATAAACACTCTGATACCTCTCCAATCATTTGGACACACATTCGCCCAATTAATCCTGTGTGTGTGGCTGCACAAACAGACAGACCCATGCTAATGTGGTTCAAGTTCCGCACCCTTCTCTCATTCGCCCCACTTAACCCCATCGTCACTTCATGTTCCCTCTCTTCATTATCTATTCCATTGTCCTGAATATGTGGTGGAGCTTATATGATGGAGGCACTAGTGACATTGTTGGTTTGTGTGCGTTCTGTGCTCACGCATCCCATGTGATAGCAGTTGTGTGGAGCGTCAACTCTGGCAACATGGTTGGTGATGCAGGTGCACAAACGCTAACAGCAAGAAAGAAGGAAGATTGAATACGAGCAAAATATATTTACACTAGAGAGATGTGTTATGGTGGTGGGGATGGAAATGAGGTGTAACATCGCAACGTTCAATGGCTAACTTGAGTCAATTGTGTGGGGGAGGGGTGAAGAGTCGTTGACATTGGATGAATTATCGGAGTCAACGTGCGTCCACAGTGCGTCCTGCATTAAGTCGGGATAATCGGCGTCAACGTACACCGGCGTGTACGATTGCTGTGGTGACGAGGGTTCGTCCTGCGAAGTCGAGCTGTCCATTGTTTGGTTGTGTTGAGGTACACTCACCCACCTACAGAAAGTAAATCCACAGATCACATTCAATACATCAAACAATCCCAACTCGGTACAACAATCTGACTGTGCGAAAATAGTGATAGAGTTATGGCAGTGCAAATAACGTGAAATGTGGAATGTAAAGTGGAGCCCTGTGGTGGTGGTGATGGTAGCCGTTTTGGTGGAAATGCAACTCCATGCTCTGAGTATGTATAAGGTGACTGTGGATCCCCACGCCGATGATGATGATGAAAGGAATGCAACCAACCTCAGTTAGCACCTGTGGTTATTGGTTGCGGCAAACTGCAATCGCTGTCGTTATATAGACGTGTGAGCTGCAGCATCATTGGCTGGCTATTATTGGACGCATTGGAAGTTAAATTAGGAGCAATGCAAATTAGTAACCTAGACACCTGGCTACTATTTGCAATTGCATTAGTTATATCAGTGCTTACACCTAGTCTTCTTAATAATGTTTACAGTTTGATTCGTCAAGATGCCTGTGTTTCGCTTGCTAGAGCATTAGCTGTTCGCATAGCTTTTCCACGATATTAATTGACAACGTTTTATTGTTGATTCATAGTAGCTTTTATGAGTAGCTCGAGATATTCATTGGTTGGTACTCCATTCCGAGGCAAACAACAAACAAGGTGCGTTCTTAGCTGTGCCCCTCTGCATTATATAAAGAGTAGAGTCCACCGCAATGTATAGGTGGTCATTTGTACCTAAGAGTCGAAAGTGTCAACTGTGCAGTATGCAGCCCCATGGTTTGGGTCACATACAGGCTATTTGAGACTTCAGGAGAAGGATTATCACTTAAGTGGGTCCATCAAATCGTTCAACAGATATACGCTTGATTGAAAGTTTGGTCTCTTTAGTCGATTTACAAGCCTCACATTAATCCTTCGGCCAGCAACGAGCCATTTTATTCAGGAAGATGGGTCCAATTATGTTAAGCCTCGATAACATCTTAAGCAGTGTCGTTTGCTTCCTTGGTTTCCTTTCGACCGAAGTTGCTCACCAAAAAATTTGTGGCTGCAAGTGTGTAGATTGTGGTGGAGCATCAGAAGAGCATCTTTCAATGCCGTAAAATGTGGGAGTCGAATGCAGCTAAGTCTGTGAACAATTGCAACAGCTTACTGCCTCCTCATTTTTATCTGTACGAGGAATTCAAATGCGTAGCTTGTAGTCCCTTATGAAGCGAATCGGAATTTAAAAATGCCACTGAAGAGTCTGTACTTTTGCTTCAGTAGTTTGGAGGTCACACGCAACCTAGGTCACACGAATCAGGCTGTTGTGAATCAGGGCATGAGAGGATTGCCCACGTGCATTCATTTTGCCCCACCTTCCTAGCTCCGTGATTGCAAAAGGGTTCTATTGTTTTCTACTTATTCTTAGTGGTTGCATGAGCACGTTAGTGGACGTCATTGGTAATCCGCATTGATAAAATAAGTACAGTTGAGTATGAAGTCCTTTAAATGCTTATTAGAAGACTCAGCGAGAAGTTCAACATCATTCTAATGCAAAACACGCATGTCTACTGAAATGAATGCGTCGCTCCACTTCCGCATCTGTCATTATTTTAGGTGGCAATGTCTCATTCTAAAGCATGAACTCTAATGGCATGCAATGGGAAAGTAGTGGCCTATGACGATCAAGACGAATGAAGGCAACTCTTACTGATCCAGCTCCACAGTCCTGCACTGTCCAAAGATGAAGAGACCGGTTTGAAATGCACTGACAGATGAGTGAATGGATGATGGAAAGTAATTCTATTGGATTTCTTAACAAAGTGTTAAACCAAGGTAATGAACAGATTCTTCAATCCACCATCGGGATGTCTTTTAATCATGCATTGGTAAAAAGACGAGGTGACAGCCACAAGTAGAATTTTATGCTGATTTTGCATGACCAAAGGGGTGGTTCTCCTGTTGTACGAATAAATTTTCTTCATCGTGCTTAAAGGGATGGTTCTACTGCCTACTCAACTGAGTCCTTCACTGATCGGGTTGATAATTATTCGCCCGAACCAAGCTATGAATATTTTAACTATTGTGAGTAACCATTGAAAGCCAAATATAGTCACTGATAGGCAAGTTATAGCTTCTCCGTTGTGTGCACCATACCGATGTCCCACTGCTGCCTGAAGAATTGATTTAGCGCCTGAGATGATGAGTTCTACCTATCTGTGCCTGGCTACCCCGCCTCAAGTCTTCCGTTGACGAATTCAGGTATTACCAGTCCGTGTTTTATGTGGTTGTTCTCATTCTCAATCAACAAATCCATCACTGCGTGCCAGCGAAACGAAGGATGAAACGCACAACCACTCCTTTATGCATGGGATTTAGTGGATTACTGCTATTTACTGCATTAGCTCCCAGCCCCACAGCCGTTTGGAGGTCAATTTTAAAACAAACCCTACGTTATGCTTAGCATTAGTGGCATTGTTTACAGCCTAAAGTACTACATAACTACAGTATTGTGTGAGTTAAGGCATATTTTATATGGTCAGTCCCAATTTTCGCTGTCTATCATTAGCAAAAGCAAGTACCTCTTGGATGTTTACATATACCATTCTGGAATTCACGCTTTGCCTCGTTCGCTTTAGGTCATTGAAACCAGATTTATTTAAGGGTAATTCAAACATAAATTAAAAATGTTGGATTCAAATCTATGGTTTTCATATTTTAGATAGTCATACCCAACTTTTTGCCTTCACTCATTAGCAAAAGCAATTACCTCTTTGCCTCGTTTGCTTCAAGTCAGTAAAACCCGATGTTAGCAAAGGGTGGTTTAAACAGACTTAAAAAATAGAGCAATTATAAATGTGCGATTTAAATCTGTGGTTTACCGTCTGTCTTGTGTCACATTTGTAGGTTTTTAATGTCATGGCACCTTGATGGCACCGTACGCCACTTAAAGTGGCAAGAACGACAATTATGACAAGTGTGACCTCGTATGAGTGTCAACAGCTTCAGCACACATGGTGGCATAGCTCAATTCAAACACCGTAACCACAACGGCACACGCTGTAAGGGTGTAGCATTAGACGATGGTGATTGTGAACGAGAACGGCTACGTAGCACATAGAATGGTGATATCCACCTGCATCCACAAACATTACAAGCTCAGTGCTGTACAGTGTTAGAGCGCTCAAATTCTCCTGCACAGAGGTGCTTTGATGCGTGCTTAAGCCACTGAAGAGAAGCACACAAGTAAGAGGCCTTCACATGTCCATCAGTGACGATCTCAACCATTGCAGTTGTTTCCACACCGCGCAGCACATTGGCCATTTCCATGAGGATGCAGACATCTAAAAGAAGCTGGATGGCAGGAGATTGGCTGAATGACAGAAGTGCTCTACATCTGAATTTCGCTGCGGGATTGGTAAATGCGCGCTCCAGTAGTTTAAGCAGTTCACGCTTGTTGACAAGACAATGATGAGCAGCTGTTCTCACACACTTGGTAGTGATGTCCTGCAGCTTCTTCCGCTTAATGGTTAAAAAATGGAAGGAATGTGAAAGGGCGGAAAGAGAGGGTATCTGCTCTAAAATCTTTGAGTTATTATTTCGTTAAGGCATAATAAGACCTAATAGGTTCGCTTTCTCTCAAACTTACTGTTCAAGGATCCTAAAGTGACTTGATACCATGATCTATATTCACAGGCAATTCGGCACGATGAATGGGTTCCGTCTTAGCTAATGACTTGGTACAGTATGCTAATGACCTACCAACCCTCATTCTTGGTGGCCTTTCTTAGCAAGTGTGCTTTCATTGGCTCAATAGTCAAACTTTTAACGGAAAAGAAAGCCTTGATTAGGTAAGCCTTTAGAAAATCCCTGCAAAATCGATTACGTCTCCTTCTCGTTTGAGTGAATGTCTTCAGGTCTTCATTCTCCGAAGTCTAACGGTGATGTCAAGCATAGATAATGGCAAAATTTCTACTTTGTAAGAGTTTCATGACGCCTGTTGTCAAGGTGATGCGATGCATATTCGATTCCGACATTACGTTCACATTCCATCAGGCAGAAGGGGATGATTTTGTCACGCTTAGGGGAGCACTACTGAAGCCCCGGGAGGAAGGAGAGGCAACCTTCAATTTCCAATTAGAGTTAATAGTGGCATATAAGGCAGCGTTGAATTGTACCGCACAAAGCCGTCAACCACCATCTGACTACTTTCCGTTCAGAAAGCAAGCTTAGCCCATTCAATACAATGATGATGCTAAAGTCGCACAAGAGCTGCGAAAAACAATAGTCGAGAGTCTAAAGGCGATTCAAAGGTGACGATGACGTCTATACCTGTGAAGGTGGGAATGATGAGGCGAAATCTTCTAAACGCGGTAGAATTGACTTTCATTAAGTTGAGGAATGATAACTGGAGGAGACATCACAGCTAAATGCGTCTGCCATATATTAAAGACCTAGAGGCAGATTACGGCAGTTTGACGGCAGATGAACTACTAGCCAGCCTTCCATATGCCATCTTCACCTATGAGCCCCGAGACACCCTGGATTCGTTAGTGCGGGTTGTTTAGGAAGAGCGCAAAAGAGGATGGTCACATGTCAATTTTGCAAATCGTCTCTACCGTCTTCCTCTGCATGGAGAGATGCTGCAAATGCCTGGATCCCCCAAAAATGGTTTTTTCTTCAATTTGCTACAAAGCTGCCTGATGGCTCTTTTGCATGCACCATGCTGCGAGGCATAAACTTTCTTTGAGTTAGGTAATACCAACTGGAATGTCAAAGTCAATCACTTACAGTAGAATACGCTTCAACGATTTGGTCTCTTTTGATTATCCGGTTCGGTTTGCATCAACTTCCCTCACGACATATGAATATTAAACAAAGTAATGTTGACTTTATAATATGGTGGAATTATACGAAATGTGATGCGCTCATCATGAATGCGTTTAGTTCTTACCAGTAGAGAGAGGTAATAGGGTAGGATTCTTGGTAGACATAAACGCACACCGGAATAATAAGAGTGATATGTAGTTCATATAGAAATAAGTGAGCATTATGGATTGTAAAGTGTGCTGTTTAGGTGTAACATCGAATTCATTGAAAACCTATTAAGTTGTGAGATTGCCCTAAGCACTTTTGGGAGGCTGTGAGCAAACAAAGGTGACTAGAAAGTCACGAGCTTAAATGGACGGCTCACTGTGTGTAGCAGTCGTAAGAGCAAACATTGCGTCTTAGGTCGGGCTGTAAGTTTCACATTCGACTATATCGCTGCCTACACTATGGCGAACTAATGACAGCCTATACTTTGCCGAATGATAAATTCTTCCGAAATTCCGCTTCCTCTGTTTCCTTCCAGGTGAACGCCGTCCCACTATATTTGTAGCTACATATAGGCAGGTTCCGCTTGATACCAACAAAGCTTCTTAAAAAGACGTAACCGAATTTCTCTGAGTCCGTGTAGTATTTTTGACGGCTCACAGACTTCTCGTCTTTTCTGCACGTGGAATTCTTCCTTTTGGCAATCAAGTGTTAATGAAAGGACACTTAAAATCAGCACTTTCCCTCCTTTGCCAGTAGCTACTGAGCCACACACAAAACGAGTCACATACCTGTAGCTGGTTTAGATTAAGACACGAGGAAATCCCTTATCTCTGTCTTAATTGTTTTTCAGTCCTTTCTTTCTCTGCTCGCATATCAATTCTGTGATTATTTATTTATATCCGTCGGCTGCGTTACCTATCCTCAGTGCAAGTACAACTGAGTTTAAACTTCCTTATCCACTTGTTGGGTGTAACAGCAAGAGTAAGACATCATCCTAAAACAGATCGCGCAAACCTACTGAAATTAATTGCTTACTTTGTTTTTTTGGCATTTCATCATTTCGGGTGGTGATAACTCTCACACTGGGGCGGTGGTTCCATTAGAGGGCAGTGAGATCACTATGATTTGCAAATAACATATTTAAATGTTTTCCATTGACGTCCCGTCGGTGTGACACTTTCCTTTCGCGACCTTAGATATTATTAAAATTACTTGCTGTTTTCCCAAAACGTGTTTATACCGATTTGATTTTGTCGAGTAGGAACTGGTATGAAGTCAAGGCCATGGGATGAAGACACCAACTTTTGTGAAAACGATGGCTTCTAAGGGTGAAAGTGTGGCATAAAATGTCAGGTGGAAGTGAAGTCTACCGGACTTTGTTCAATTTCAATGATTGAAAGTTTAAGCATTTACCGTCTTGAGAAGATACCAGAAGGTATTGGAAGGGGCCAGGACCATAATACAGAAATGAATGGCAAGTAATTGGTCTTTGGGAATTCATTATCCATGGCACCCATGATGGTCTACTTTTATCCAAGGGTAAAGTACCACGAATCTTCCATTTTGTCTAAAATATGTCGTCTGTCGACAGCCTAGCCTGATGTGTCTTTGCGCGACATACTCCGCTGTTATGCTGCTTGCTCTGGTTAGGCTCTTCTTTGTTTATCTCACCACATTACTTTTCAACAACTCCTCCGACTCCATCTTGGCTAATTTTACGCGACACTGACAGAGTTATAACCTTGGTGAGTGGTTCTGTCAGGGAGAGTGATTCCAACACCTGACCATTCGAATTTTTCAGCAGACATGTGTATCTTGATCACAGCCTATTCTCTTAAGCAGATCAATGTCTGCACCTTGTACCAGACATTACATTTGTCAATTGAGTCATTTTCACATAACACAGGCGGTAATGAAAGGGTTCCCTACTTCGATTTGCTTATTTATGCGATGCTGTTGCGCAAATTCACAGCCATCGTAACAGAGGTGGAACGACGCAACAATTAACATCTAGAAGCTCATTAGTGAGCTCTACATCTACTCCTTCCAAGGCTAATAATAATAATGCAAAAACTCTGCAATATATGCTGCTACTTTATCATAACTAAGAAAGGCTCCTTTTTCGTCACTTGTAGGAATCTTTGATTGACCACTATAAACTCAAGATGAAACTGACACTAGCAGGTGTGTTAACTGAATCAACCCAGTGGCGAAGACGCGTTTTGGTCCGCCCTCAAGCACAATCTCATACTACGACAAATGGGAGTCTGTATCTCCATATAAATCTCACCACAATGTGATATGGCAGTCGAGGCATTTGGAGACGCAAAATGAGGCTTCGGAAGGATGCGCTGGCAAACACACACATGGATCACGCATGCTTCTTAAATGACCAGCCATCAAACCCACCTCGTGCTACTTGGGTATGTTCCGAGTCAAGTCAATGACTAAACGGCAAAGGTACGTAATTGGGAATTTTGTAGAAGGAGAGGATCAGGTGAACATTTGCAAAAGCAACGTGAATTCTCGCAACATCGGTTCCTGGAATTCTACTCCTAGTAGTATCCAACCACTGTCAATACATTTTGAGGGCTCCGACAAACCCAGACAATGCTTCTTTTATAAATTTTAGGACCAACCACCTTTGCTGTTGTGCGTCTAGCATGATAGAACGAGACGATTTAGTTCCTTTCTCCTGAAAGCATTGGAAATTACCCCTTACAGCCTCTGACATCGCCCATTTGTCAGTCCGTCTTATCGTCCACAAACGCCTTATCACATGCTCCACCCGCCGGATGTCTGCATCGATGTCTCTACCTCATTGTCAGCTATTGCCGCTATGATTGAAAACTCAGCGCCCATTCACAAACACTACTTACTTGTGTGTAAATTAAATGGAATAAGCCAGTCACATTAACACAAAGCGATAACTTGTATTATGTATTTAAGAAGATATTGAGCGTAACATCTAGTAGACCCACCATGATCGGATTCCAGCAGACTTCGCATTATAGAATAGTCATTGAACCCCTTCATTCTCCAGGCTTGAAGTTGAACGGAGGACGAGCACAGCCAATTTTTCAGATTGTCGCATTGAGCCCGAGATGGAGTGTGACGAAAATGGTTGAGCCATTGGATAGTTAAATGATAAGCGAATTCTACTGCCCGGTGCGGGTCAAGCAACAAGTTTACGATAACTTATCCTTTGAATGTGAGAACAGACCTGTTAAACAACCCTTTGATTTTGGGTGCCAAAATGCACCTTAACATGGCCTGTGAGGTGCATTGATGATAGATGCAAGCGGTATCCTTCCAAAAGTAGAAATTTGACAACAAAATGAGAGCATCTGCCGTGGAAGACTGACAATAAGGAGGTTTGCATATGAGGGCTTATAGAAGCCAACCAGCTTTAATAAGAGTTGCAAAGAGCCTACGTTGGGAAGATCAAATTAAGGGTTTACTTTCCACATTCTAAGCAACTGGTTTCTAAATTGGACTAAGAACAAGACAACATTAAAATGCTAACAAATTGAAATGATGGGGCAACTGTGAGAAAGTAGTTTGTTGCGTAAGACTGACGAATGTCCACAATGCAGTTGCGTAAATAAAATCTGGTGAGAGCTTCATGATGCATCGCGCATATTTCCTCGTCTGAACAGAAAATCTTGCATAATTTATCCGCCTGTCCAAAATGAAAACGGGGCAGTAGAGGCACACGAAGAAAGGGAGTGTCTACAGCGTAAAGTCTAATATTTTCCCTACGCAAAGAACGTTGAAGACCATCCCATGCTCCATGATCCGGTTACCATCCCATTTTTATGATGTAGGGATTATGCTAGCTGTGGACCTGGTGGCCTATGCCAAATAAATGAGGCTCGTTGTCTACTCACCCAACACTTCTATCAATATACTTTGCTCATTTGTTCTTCCATAAGGTATGGAGCATACGGATGCACAGAAAGACCGATAGATGGCGACTACTCATCAGGACGGAACAGTGCAGCTGTATCGATGAAATCGGAATCGAAACTGTATTAGAAAATGCCAAAGAACCTTGTCTCAATTAGATTACATCATACGCATTCGCCAAATGAGAGGAGAAGCAAGGGAGCAAGCAAAGTCCGGTCCTAGATACCAGTTGAATTTTGTTGGACATGACGCAACGTGGTTTTCTACCCCTTTCTACATATTCCAATGGTGAATAATTTAATTGCACCCAAAAATCCACGAAATGCAACGACTTCAGTTACCTTCAATATTTTTTCGTGTTGTCGTTCTCCTCCACTCTCAGTTTATCCTCTGCTGTCAGCACTTTCAGTTGTCTTTTGATGCCGCGGGTTGAATTGTATGTTTCTCAGGCAATCATTTCAACTCTGCTAAAGTTATGGGATTCTTTGAGTTAGTCGACGAAGGAGAACAATCCTAAGCTTAGCAATTGTGGACTGAAGTTGTGATACTTGTAGGGTCTGGTTCATATGCTACACACGACCACAAAGTACGGAGGTGGAGACTTCAGCACCTGTGTCCATTATTGTGTGAGGAACGCGAGTAAGCACAGAGACAACACGAGCGAGTGCAAGCAAGAGAGTGAGCGAGCGGAAAATACGATAAACTGCCTGAATCTACTGGGAGCGTTGCAAAGTATTGACAAGTCTCCATCTCATTTGCCATTCTCGCAAGCACCCTATCAACCGTTTCTTACCCACGGTAGCTACATCTCAAACACTCATGTAGTCGCCTTATAGGCGAATTCAACCAACCACTAGAAATGCACTCGTAAAAGACTCTTGAATATTAGGCTCAAACAGCAGCTCGAGTTTGGTTAGGACCAGGATATGATTTCTGTGTTGCGCCAACAGTGATAGGAACCACCAGGAAGACTGGTGCTTGGATAAAAGTAAAGTAAAATAAGTTTACTTTAATGAGTGACATATAAAATATTGGTAGAGCACAACAGACCTTGGAAGCACTGGACAAATTCCCACTTATAACAGTTGACAGTAGGATTTTCCTTAATAACCATCATGGCCGGCGCTTCGTATTTGTACCAAAGGGACCGATGTGACTTCAGTGCCTGGATAGATTGAGAAGGTGCCTCTTTCAAGATTCATTTAGGCCTAAGTGTTACGAGGAAACTCCGTTCTGTAAATCTACCCCTCACCACTTCTTGACGCGTAGTCAATATGATTGTCCATGTCCTTTCTCTTAAGTTAACTTCTGTTGACACCTATGTTTCCATCTCTTTTTCTCATTTTGAATGTAATTTACCACTCTGTGGAACAGTGATAAGGAATTGGGAGTGGCTTAAGGAATACCACAGATCCGACAGCACCGAAGTTTATGAGAAGATTGCATGGCGGTCAAACGACTACTGAGAGAATGCGCTTCAAGCTAAAGGTACTGATTGACATTACCCACTTTTGAACCGCTTGAT
This sequence comes from Taenia hydatigena, assembly GCA_036345935.2. NCBI lineage: Eukaryota > Metazoa > Platyhelminthes > Cestoda > Cyclophyllidea > Taeniidae > Taenia > Taenia hydatigena. The sequence continues at coordinate 3,676,857 of JADWOT020000001.1, read as the reverse complement.
ATTGACAGAAATTTCATTGCACGCACCAACAGCTATAGCTGAATATAAAAGATCTTGGGTTACACCGGTTGAATTACTCCATTCTACCCCTGAAGGGTTTTACAAGTGGACCGAATTTGCCACAATTGGTCCTCAACCACTCACCAAGAGAAGATTTTTCATTTATTCTAATTAAGGGAGTCTACTTCACGATTGTGGCTCAGACAGAACGTGTCCATGCACAGTATGTTCGAACAGTTGCTTCCGTATTCGGTCAATGGAGAGTTTCCGCATGAGGGCCTGTAACAGCGAGCTTACGTTTGATGGATGCTTCGGTCGAGTTTTGGACTCACAAAAGACTAACGACCACATACAATGCCGGTGTTGCCGAGTATGCCATTTGTATTGGTGATTAATGACAATTGAGGCACGTCTCAAAACAACAAGTCGCCTCCCTCAAGTCTCTAAAGCACCCCTTCACGTAGAAAATTGAATAGTAAATGCTCAGATTGAAATCATTTAATGCCATTAAAGAAATTTGATTGTGGGAAGTAATAAAGAGAAGGGGAGCGCGAGAGAAATAACTACAAAGGTAGATACTGGCACTAAAAAAGCCTCTACACAGCTTTGGTGAGTGCACTTAGAGAAGTTTGAATGCAAGAAAAGGAGTCATGCCTAGACCATACAGCAAAGGGGAAAGAACCTTGAATATTAGACAATGGCAGTTTTACTCAATCCTAAGAAAAGTTACTCATCAGAGCGAATATCCATCTTGAGATTGAAGTCAAATATCTACGTCAGAAGAGCAGAAGATGCAGTTTTGCTGCCGCTGATTATGATGATGCAGAGATCAAGAGCCATGTCAAGTAATCTTGGTGGACGTTGCATTTGAAGTGAGTGATTTCAAACATAGAAGGCTTCCTGCCAAGAAGGTGGTCAGATGTGTGCACTCACAAGGAAACTTGTCCAAGTTGAGAGATGGCACGGCCTTCGATACATGAATGGCACAAAAATATGCGCTGTTGTTCATTCCTTTATCTGACTCCGTATTTACTCCAAGCTTAATTACCACTAGCATCTATGAGAGGTGTTGCCTCGACACCACTGAACCGCGCAGCGTTCGGGGACATTGGTGGGCCTTGACTACCACCAGTTGCTGTCGCACCTGCCCTTGATAGCTTCAATTCAAGCACCGTTAGGCAGGATAGCGATACCACGTGCATGTGTATTGCTTGATGTGTGGCGATGCACCACGTTTCTCGCGACCAAATACGCCGCAACCTATCCTAAATTACTCGTGTTTGCAATTAACCTCAGATACAGCTCATACTGTGGTGACTTGCGTAGAAGGTCAGCAGGAGGCTGTCCCAGTTGCTGCTGTTAAGGCTCCGAAGACGTGGGTGAGGACCAAAACCCCGGCCGTGGTTATGCGACAGCTCATAGCTTAGGTAGTAATTCCTGTTGGCATCCGACTAGGCCACAGAATGCCTAACTTCGCACACCAGGTGGGCACATGGCCTACGGTGTGACGATGTTTGGCATATGATTGCTTATACCATAGTGACGGTGAGCATAATCACTCACATACTTTAACAGCTTCGGAAAGTTGTTGGACGCGAGGCACAGTAGGGAAATTTTACATCTGAAGGCCTGTAGAGAAGTGATGACCAAGGCCACTATGTGGATTGCAGAACTTTAATAAAGCAGGAAAAATACTTTATGACAAAATGCCCAAGCTTAATAAAGAGGCCTAGCTAAGAAATAAGGGCCCTCAGTGCTTCCCTTTTGAAGGCATTACCTAATCTAGGTAGGGTAAATAGACGAAAATCATGGTCAGATAACCACGGTGTTGAGGGATAGCCTCAATTACGACCACTCAAGAACATGCGTTCAAATGCACAGCTAAATAAACATTAAACTTTGACAATGGAAATTGAATGCTCCAACAAAATACCCATTCGCCTTTATAAAGTCATAAATTGAGCTCCTACCCAGAGGATACATGAATTAGATAGCAAAACACCTCACAGAATGCCAAATCTCTACCCCGTTTCCGCTCCTCCGACCACGCTTGCCTTCTTAGCCTAGATGGAGCATAGAAACCATCTGCCAACAGGCACCAACAATCTTTACTTTTTCATGTAGATAAGACTGCATCTGGTTTACTTGATTGAGCTGCGCTTTAATTCCCTTCGTGACCTGCGTCTCTAGATAGGTATCCACCACTCCTGTATTGCTCGAGACTGCATAGCACCCTCCCATACCGCGACCCATGCTGTTCACCTAGAAGAGCGGATTGAGACCCCACCCCCTACTTTTTGTGGCTCTGTGGTCCCTACCCGATGGTGGCTTTTAGTAGCAAACTAGAAGCACTTTTAATTTAATGTCACTGTGGCAATACGATTGAGGTACCACCTCGTATCGGTAAGTGGCCACTTACAAAGCGTAGGGCTTAAAACATCTGTAGAAGAGCGCAATACTCCCCCGGCTCCTCTATACACGGACTTCTTACCTACAGCTCTCCGCAGAAGGTCCCTATGCCTGTGGCATTAACGCTCAACTATCAGCCAAATGAATGCATCTCGATGCCTGCTCATTCCCTGCTTCTATTTAAGTACTGCACTCAGTCATTTCCAAAACGTAGCCCAGCACGCTCACACGAAAGCGATTTCTCCGCGGTACAAAGACTGAAAGGTCGGAACCCCATGGACCGGGGGATGCAACTGCACCCAGAAAGCCAAAACTGAAAGCACAAATGCAAATGGTGAACCACTGCGTCACCTAGCCTCAGTTGAGGTGCATTAACACTCCCCATAAAGGACCGTAATGCTCGATGCTCAGAGGCCATAGAGGCACATGACCTCAGCGAAAAGCAGTTTGCTTGAGAGGATACAACCCGAACCCATTCAAACTACACATGACAATGGCAATGGACTTAATCACAGTCGAGGTCGACTGAGGCGCAGCAACCCCCACCGCACCTTCCAACCTGCCGTCTTTCAATACACTCTCTGTACCTCCTCTCCTGTTCAATTCCTCCTCGCAGTCGCTCCCCTCCTCCCCCTCTGCTCCCACTTTAGTCATGCTAACGACTCGAGCCCCGCAGGACATGCTGAGAACATCGACACCAAGCTAGCGCTCGACCACCTCCTCGCCTCCCCACGCGCTCCTCACTCCCTTTCAAATAAACAACTGGTCGCCGCCTATTGCAAAGGTTGAACTACTACCACTCACCTGCCCGTTGGAAGAAACTGCTTCGCAGAGCAGACTCACGGAGTCGGCGAGCTAAGCCACCACCAAGACCTCCCACGACGGAACCCCAGTACCGTATTCCCACCTACGTCCCCATTCTTCGCGCTCCTTTCAACGCAACCACAAAACCACGGAAGGCAAAAAACCTCCTGAAGCACAGCGACATGCCACGCCCCACCTGTCACCCATATCCCATCCCTGCTCACAATCAAGCATTCAGGCCGATTACTCCTTCATCTGATGTCTGAAATTAACTAACAATGAAACCAAGAATACTTCAATCTATCTCGCGGAAATGTAAGTAAGCAAGACCACTCAGCATCCTCAAAACGGAGGAGGCCACACCCACCCACTCCCCAGCCCCCAACCTCCGTAGGCCTACCTACCTACCTACCTCATCGTCCATATCGCCATATTTTATGCTTGTCGCCCCTGCAAACTGAAATGGACACCCATTTGTGAGAGAAGGAAGTCCCAACAATGGCAAAAAGACCCCAATCAAGAAGAAGAGAAGGAAGAGATAAATGGTGACAACCTCGACAAGGCGACCCGGTAGAATGAGAAATCGGTGGAGACGGCTCAATGAAAGATAGAGATGTTTCATCGCTGGACTCGCCAAAGCCAGAAGAAACTCGCACGAACATTGGGTTAAGAATCCTATGAACACAGCCCTGAATGAAGAACAATCCGAATAAAGATGAGAAGTATAACGCTGAAACCGGCAAGACCCTAAATCACAGAAAAACGGAGAAGGCATATTTAGGATTACCACTTACAGACAAAAGTCTAACGAAAAATCCAAGGCGACGAGCCGCTAATCGCCAGGATCCCATGGCTTTCACGTCGAGAGGAAATCCGTTGTATTGCATTATGTGTGTTTCAATAAACCAACTTTGAAAGTGGAACCTCACATTTGACGGACCACGAGGGTGACGGACTAAAATAAAGACGGAAAAAAGGAAAGTGGAGGAGGTGCTTTTCACTAACTTGGTCCTTTTTAATGCGTCGTTTTGACTGCCTCGTCAAGCCAACATCAGCTCATTAACATTTAGTATCAGTCCTCCATTATGGATAAAAAAGACATCCAGACCATAAAATTACGCCCAAAATGCTCCAGACATGTCCCTTAAGTCGCATTTCAATTCTAACAAGGTGGAGTTTATGGATGTTTAAGAAGACTACGATCCATGCAAACCACCACTGCGCCTACACGAGAAACTATTTAAACGTCACGTCTCAACTGCTCTGTTATTTTAAATAAATTTTGCAAAAGGAACAGTAGCACCACAGCAAACTCATGGAGTGCAAAGCAAGAAAAACAGAAATATGGGTTCTAGCTATCATATCCGATTAGCTCAGATAGAATCTACGGAAGTTATTTCTATTCAGATTAAGAGCTTGCGCCGGTTAAGCTTCAAAAATCCAGCTGCACGTTTAGAAATGCAAAACCTCTTCCTCTCCTCAGAATCGAGCCGAGAATCGAGCCGAGATTCGTCTCCAATCGTTATCACCGGTTTCTGCGATAAGACTCATCCTGACATGCAGAGGAATCTACCCGCACCTATTTAAAATTACAAGGGTTGAAGCTTAGATGCCTGGTAAATCTAAAGTATTTATATGTTCCCCACAAGTGATAAAGTTACACCCATCTCCATTCAAATATCAAGCAAAGAATGCGAAAAAATACTGCCTCCATAGTAGCCCTATGTCCAAAAATCCCACCCAGTAGTCAGCAATCGTTCAATGCACAGAACCACTGGGTTCCCAAACTCGCACCATAGTAAGGTCATCACAAAAGGCAGACACTCAGGAAGACTTGACACTTCCTGCAGTCAACATTTAATACAACCTCTCCAGTCGTAATCAAGGAATGACCTTTTCCAAAAAGATGACAAACTGCCACAGATTCAGAAAAAATGACCACGAAATCCTACCAATATTTGCAAAGAATACAACTGCATGCAGCATTAGTGCCAGCCCGAATGACGTTCTTCAAGTTTATTAGGATAAGCCTTTCCAAAACTGGACATCGACAATAAACTCCATAAAACTGACTACGCACCACCTTGTAATGCCCGAAATGTGCGCCAAACACCTACATCAGCTTACACTTTTGTGCATAAAGCTACAGGTAAAAGGATGAGAGGATATCGCAGGGAAGAAACCCACGCACCTTACGAATTTAAACGAAGCAAACCGAGGAATTGAGCCTAAACCAAGCCAATGATAAGATGGGCTATATCAGTATACGACCTTCAGAGTGGTTTAAGCAGAGATAATTAAATGCTTAAAGTGTATTGCCTTTATGCACAATTAACAGGCCTAATTCCACTCGTGGATTAAATAAACACTTTTTTGACATATCGTGGTGCATTGTGAGTGCTAAAATGTGCACATTATTAGAAGTAAAAGTTTATTACCTGGACAAGTAACTTATAAGTCAAATCATTTTTCGGTTTGGTTTTACCTTATTTTCCAAAATAACTTGCGCTATTTATACAAGCATGTACCTCACATAGGAGGTGTAGTGGCCCGAGACTTCCTTGAAGGCAAATGAAGGCATACACTAGCGCAGAATGTGTATTCAATAAACAGAGGGAATGCGGCTGCTGGCATTTCCTCGAGGCCAGCCCAAGCGGCGAGGGTGACATGGCTACACAAGTGACCGCTCGCTCATGTTGTCTCTGTGCTTACTCGCGTTCCTCACACAATAATGGACACAGGTGCTGAAGTCTCCACCTCCGTACTTTGTGGTCGTGTGTAGCATATGAACCAGACCCTACAAGTATCACAACTTCAGTCCACAATTTATAAGCTTAGGATTGCTCCCCTTCGTCGACTAACTCAAAGAATCCTGTAACTTTAGCAGAGTTGAATTAACTGCCTAAGGAACGCACAGCTCAACTCGCAGCATCAAAAGACAATCGAAATTTGCTGGCAGCGGAGGATGAACTGAGAGTGGAGGAGAACGACAACACGAAAAAATATTGAAGGTAACTGAAGTCGTTGCATTTCGTGGATTTTTGGGTGCAATTAAATTAATCACCATTGGAATATGTAGAAAGGGGAAGAAAACCACGTTGCGTCATGTCCAACAAAATTCAACTGGTATCTAGGACCGGACTTTGCTTGCTCCCTTGCTTCTCCTCTCATTTGGCGATTGCGTATGATGTAATCTAATTGAGACAAGGTTATTTGGCATTTTCTAATACAGTTTCGATTCCGATTTCATCGATACAGCTGCACTGTTCCGTCCTGATGAGTAGTCGCCATCTATCGGTCTTTCTGTGCATCCGTATGCTCCATACCTTATGGAAGAACAAATGAGCAAAGTATATTGATAGAAGTGTTGGGTGAGTAGACAACGAGCCTCATTTATTTGGCATAGGCCACCAGGTCCACAGCTAGCATAATCCCTACATCATAAAAATGGGATGGTAACCGGATCATGGAGCATGGGATGGTCTTCAACGTTCTTTGCGTAGGGAAAATATTAGGCTTCACGCTGTAGACACTCCCTTACTTCGTGTGCCTCTACTGTCCCGTTTTCATTTTATTTGTCACGAGGTAGTCGACTGATACATGAGTAGCTAGTGGACAGGCGGATAAATTATGCAAGATTTTGCTATTCAGACGGGGAAATAAGCGTAATGCACCATGAAGCATTCAGCAGATTCATTTACGCAACTGCATTGTGGACATTCGTCAGTCTTACGAAACACACTACTTTATCTCAGTCGTCCCATCATTTCAATTTGATAGCATTTTAATGTTGTCTTGTTCTCAGTCCAATTTAGAAAGTAGGCTCTTTGCAACTCTAATTAAAGCTGGTTGGCTTCCATAAGCCCTCATATGCAAACCTCCTTATTGTTAGTCGTCTACGGCAGATACTCTCTTTTTGTTGTCGAATTTCTACTTTTAGGACAACAAAGTTGGTAGCGTTGTTCATTTGGACGGATACCGCTTGCATCTATCATCAATGCACCTCACAGACCGTTTTAAGGTGCATTTTAGCATCCAAAATCAAAGAATAGCTTAGCAAGTCTGTTATCACATTCAAAGGATGAGTTATTGAACACTTGTTGCATGACCCGCACCAGGCAGTAGAATTTGCTTATCATTTAACTATCCAATGGCTCAACTATCTTCGGCACACTCCACCACGGGCTCAATGCGACAATCTGAAAGGTTGGCTGTGCTCCTCCTCCGTTCAACTTCAGGCCTGTAGATTGAAGGAGTTCAATGACTATTCTATAATGCGAAGTCTGCTGGAATCCGATTACGGTGGGTCTGCCAGATGTTACGCTCAATATCTTCTTAAATACCCAATACAAGTTATCGCTTTGTGTTTATGTGACTGGCTTATTCCATTTAATTTACACACAAGAAAGTAGTGTTTGTGAATTGGCGCTGAGTTTTCAATCATAGAGGCAATGGCTGAAAATAAGTTAGAGACATCAATGCAGACATCCGGCGGGTGGAGCATGTGATACGGCGTTTGTGGACGATAAGACGGACTGACAAATGGGCAATGTCAGAGGCTGTAAGGGGTAATTTCCAATGCTTTCAGGAGAAAGGAACTAAGTCGTCTCGTTCTATCATGCTAGACGCACAACAGCAAAGGTGGTTGGTCCTAAAATTTATAAAAGAAGCATTGTCTGGGTTTGTCGGAGCCCTCAAAATGTATTGACAGTGGTTGGATACTACTAGAAGTAGAATTCCAGGAACCGATGTTGCGAGAATTCACGTTGCTTTTGCAAATGCTCACCTGATACTTTCCTTCCTTCTACAAAATTCCCATTTGCATACCATCGTCGGTTAGTCAGTGTTTTGACCCGGAACATACCCAAGTAGCACGAGGTGGGTTTGATGGCTGGTCATTTAAGAAGCATGCATGAATCATGTGTGATTGGGTTGCCAGCGCATCCTTCCGAAGCCTCATTTGGCGTCTCAAAATGCCTCTACTGCCATATCATCCTGTGGTGAGATTTATTTGGAAATAGAGACTCCCATTTGTCGTAGTATGAGATTGTGCTTGAGGGTGGACCAAAATGCGTCCTATCCACTCGGTTGCTTCAGTCGACACATCTGCTAGTGACAGGTTCATCTTGAGTTTATAGTGAGTGATCTATCAGAGGATTGTTTCTGGCACGTTCTCATTAGTAGCCGCCAAAGTAGAACCTTTTAAAGGAATTGGGTGCGAATGCCTTCATAATGTTGTAGACATCCACAGCAAACGAAAATTTTCTATGCCACAATCACTGGACTTCAGCTAATGCTAGCGTCTTCATTAACAATGCCTCACGCAATACACTTTGATTTACAATTAAGCGATTGCTATAAGGCCCTAAGTAAATGCTGTAACAAAGACATCGACAATGTTTAATTTAGTGGGTCTTGAATGACCTAAAGCAGACAAAATGGTCAATCGAAGATTCCTACAAGTGACGAAAAAGCAACTTTTCTTAATTATGATAAAGTAGCAGCATATCTTACAGAGTTTTGCATTATTATTAGCCTTTGGGAGGAGTAGATGTAGAGCTCATTAATGAGCTTGTAGATGATAATTGTTGCGTCGTTCTAACTCTGTTACGATGGCTGTGAATTTCGGCTACAGCATCTCACAAATAAGAAAATCAAAGTAGGAAACCCTTTCATTGCCGCCTGTGTTGTATGAAAATGACTCAATTGGCAAATGTAATGTCTGGTACAAGGTGCACACATTGATCTGCTTAAGAGAGTATGCTGTGATCAAGATACACCTGTCTGCTGAAATATTCGAATGGTCAGGTGTTGGAATCACTCTCCCTGACAGAACCACTCACCAAGGTTATAACTCTGTCAGTGTCGCGTAAAATTAGCCAAGATAGAGTTGGAGGAGTTGTTGAAAAGTGATGTGGTGAGATAAACAAAGAAGAGCCCAGCCAGAGCGAGCCCAGGGTGTAAACCTCGTCGGTAGCATAACAGTGGAGTATGTCGCACAAAGAAACATCAGGCTAGGCTGTCGACAGACGACATATTTTAGACAAAATGGAAGATTCGTGGTACTTTACCCTTGGATAAAAGTAGACCATCATGGGTGCCATGGATAATGAATTCCCAAAGACCATTTACTTGCCATTCATTTCTGTATTATGGTCCTGGCCCCTTCCAATACTTTCCGATATCTTCTCAAGACGGTAACCACTTAAACTTTCAATCAGTGAACTTGAACAAAGTCCGGTAGACTTGACTTCCATCTGATATTTTATGCCACTCTTTCACCCTTAGAAGCCATTAATTACACAAAAGTCGGTGTCTTCATCTTGTGGCCTTGACTCCATACCAGTTCCTACTCGGCAAAATTAAATCGACACAACCAGATTTTGGAAAGACAGCAAGTAATTTTAACAATATTTAAGGTTGCGAAAGGAAAGTGTCACACCGACGGGACGTCAATGGAAAACATTTAAACGTGTTATCGGCAAATCATAGTGATCTCACTGCTCTCTAATGGAACCACCGCCCCAGTGTGAGAGTTGTCACCACCCAACATGACGAAATGCCAAAAACAAAGTAGGCAATTCATTTCAGTAGGTTTGCGCGATCTGTTGCTCTTGCATTCTTGACTCAGTCAGTTACGGTGAGGTCTAGTATGCCAATAGTAGATTGAATATGGCCGCATCGTTGCAAGGCATTTCGGATGTTCTGAGGCAGACGCCTGTGATATCGAGAATGTACCGGCCTGCGGTTAGCCATTTACGGTCTTAGTATTGCCAAGTTGATACCGCTGTGCCCACTACGCATGTCGCAGTCATTTTGTTATTGGCAAAGCAGCCAAAACGTGGTTGTTCGTCCGACAATCTTTAGCACAGTTTTCATGGCTAATAAGGACAGATATTATGAGAAGAGGCAGCTTGATGGTTAGAGGCATTCGTTGTATCTAAAGTCACCAGCATTGCAGGTGTCGGTGCTACGATGTGCGTGGACTCATGTCAGCAAGATGATGACGAAACCATGAGTGCGTCCTTAATTAAACAAACAAATGTGCTATACAAACACATCCTCATTTCCACCTCGGTCATTGCAACAATTCACATTTGTCCTTCGTGAGAGGGATTTTATTCCTTCTGTAAAGCACATCATGAATGACCTTGATTGCGCTCATGCCATTCCACCAGATGTAGACAAACAAGTTTACGAGTCCCACCATGAATGTGGTGAACAATCATTCCGAAGAGGTGATGTAGAACGCAACATTATTTTGCATTAAGTATGCTCTGAATTCAGCTGAAAGCATGCCTGCTCTCAGCACTGCCCTCACTCGAGGAAACGAGGCACAAATTACTAACGCGAACCGTCCAGGAAGCCTGTCCGCCGCCGAGCTCACAACAGCGATATTTATACAGACACGTGGTGAGCACAACCAAGCACCAACAGGGAAGTGCAGCGTAAGAGGGCTTGAAGTAGTACGGGGAGGCAGCTCTCAGCAACGAGAATTGTCCATTGACCATGCACTCATCACACACAAGAGGCGTCACCTTCGTTGGCTTCGTGTAGGTGGTTAGGACTATTTGCAGTGATGCGATAACTCCGTCGAGTGTTCGTATGCCACAAGTAAATAGGTGTTGAGTGGGGAGCTGGAGTGAAGGACATTGAGCTCTCTTTTATTTGCACGCAAGTCTGAACATTTCGCATTGTTTGATTGTGCGCATAAATTCTTAATGATTTGATACCACTTGATCTAGGCCAATCGCACTGAATCAACGCACGCCTTTGAAATCGGAAACAGGATGGTTAATGTTTCGTTTTAGTTTGTTGTTTGTAAGAGCAAATGACCATCAGTCTGGCACATCAGCAAAACGTGAAGCCGCCTTTTGCTTGGTGACTAAATTGAGCATTCCATGAACGAATGACTGTCGCAGGTTACTGTCTACGAAAGGCAGGCCGAACATACCTGATCGGATCTTCGCTGACTTTTTCTCATCCAAGCTACTCATAACTCACTACGAAGGACTGGATTCTGCACACCAGACAATTTTGGCTCCTTTTGAATCATGACAACAACCAACAAGCTGCAAATGGATCGGCAAATCTTGGTGCAGATAAACACAATTAAGAAAGCACCTCGTACAACAATCACCTCCAAATGAAGTACTAACAAAACAGCATTCTGAACCGCTCTGCCAAGTTACTGTGAAGTAGCAAACAAATATGGATGGGTGACGATAAGTCTCATTCCTTAAGCATTGAGAGACAATGCAATAATTGACAAAGTGTGGATAGGAAATGGCACCGAGACTTCCGGAAGTCAGTCACTTGCTGCCTCTTTAGCACACTTCTTATAATTCAAGAGAACAGATACTGTAAGGAGAGGCAGCTAGATGGCTGGAGGCATTTGTTGTATCAAAAGTCACCAGCGTTGAAGGTGTCGGCGCTCCCCTGTGCGTGGGCTCATGTCAGCAAAATGATGACGAAACCATGGGTGCGTCTTTAATTAAACAAACAAATGTGCTATACAAACACATCCTCATTTCCGCCTCGGTCATTGCAACAATTCACATTTGTCTTTTGTGAGAGGGATATTTCCTTCTGTAAAGCACATCATGAATGACCTTGATTGCGCTCATGCCATTCCACCAGATGTAGACAAACAAGTTTACGAGTCCCACCATGAATGTGGTGAACAATCATTCCAAAGAGGTGATGCAAAATGCAACCTTATTTTGCATTAAGTATGCTCTGAATTCAGCTGAATGCATGCCTGCTCTTAGCATTGCCCCTCACTCGAGGAAACGAGGCACGAATTACCAACGCGAACCATCCAGGAAGCCTGTCTGACGCCGAGCTCACAACAGCGATATTTATACAGACACGTGGTGAGCACAACCAAGCACCAACAGGGAAGTGCAGCGTAAGAGGGCCTGAAGTAGTACGGGGAGGCAGCTGTCAGCAACGAAGATTGTCCATTGACTATGCACTCATCACACACAAGGGATCAGTCGTGCAGTTTTCAAAGGCGTCACCTTCATTGGCTTCGTGAAGTTGGTTAGGACTATTTGCAGTGATACGATATCTCCGTCGAGTGTTCGTATGCTATAAGTAAATGGGTGTGGAGTAAAGAGCTGGAGTGGAGGACATTAATCTCTCTTCTATTTGCACGCAAGTCTGAACGTTTGTGCTTTGTTTAGTTGTGAGCATGAGTTTTAACTATTTGAATCTACTTGATCTAGACCAATCGACCTAAATCAGCGCAGATTTGCCTAGCGATATCGAGTCCAATGTAGCTCCGAAAATACGAGAAATGCACGCTTTGAAATCAAAACATGGTGAAAAAGTTCTGGTTTGTGGTTTGTTGCCTATCTGAAGAAAATGGCCATCAGTCTGACACATCAGCGAAATGTAAAGTTGCCTTTTGCTTGGTGACTAAATTGAGCATTCCATGAACGAATGACTGTCGTAGGTTACTGTCTACGAAAGGCAGAGAGAACATACCTAATCGGATCTTCGCTGATTTTTTCACATTCAAGCTACACATAACTCACCACAAAGGATCGGATTCTGCACACCAGACAATTCTAACCTCTTACAAATCAGGACAGCAACCAACAGGCTGCAAATGGATCGGCAATTCACTTGGGGCAGATAAACACAATTAAGAAAGCACCTTGTACAACAATCACCTCCAAATGAAGTACTAACAAAAGAGCATTCCGAACCGTTCAACCAAGTTACTGTGAAGTAGCAAACCAATATGGTTTCGTGGTAATAATTCTTAATTCAAAATATATTTAAACTAGACACATGTGTAATGGTAGTGGCTATGGAAACGACGTGTAACATTGCAACGCTCGATAGTTAACTTGAGTCATTTGTGTGGGGGAGGGTTGAAGAGTAGTTGCATGTGTTGAGGTACACTCACCCCCTACAGAAAGTAAATCCACAGATCACATTCAATACATCTAACAATCGCATCTCAGAACAGCAATCTGACCGTGCGAAAATAGTGCTAGTGTTATTCCAGTTCAAGAGAACTCGGAATGCGTAGTGTAAAGTGCGGCTCATTGTTGGTGGTGGTGGTGGTGGTGGTGGTGGTGGTGGTGGTGGTGGTGGTGGTGGTGGTGGGTGGTGGTGGTGGTGGTGGTGTGGTGGTGTGGTGGTGGTGGGTGGTGGTGGTGGTGTGGTGGTGGTGGTGTGGTGGTGGTGGTGGTGGTGGTGGTGGTGGTGGTGGTGGTGGTGTGTGGTGGTGTGGTGGTGGTGGTGTGGTGGTGGTGGTTGGTGGTGGTGGTGGTGGTGGTGGTGGTGGTGGTGGTGGTGGTGGTGGTGGTGGTGGTGGTGGTGGTGGTGGTGGTGGTGGTGGTGGTGGTGGTGGTGGTGGTGGTGGTGGTGGTGGTGGTGGTGGTGGTGGTGGTGGTGGTTGAAATTCAACTCCATGCGCAAAGTATGTATAAGGTGACTGTGGACTCCCACGCCGATGCTGACGATTAAATGCAACCAACCTCAGTTAGCACCTGTAGTTATTGGTTGCGGCAAACTGCAATCGCTGTCGTTATATAGACGTGTGAGCTCCAACATCATTGTTGACTGACTGAATAACTGGCCACCAGGATCTACCAGCTACCAGATGGAGCAACATGAACCCGATCTCTCTAACCCATTAATGTCCATCTCTTCACCCACCCACTAACCCACCCATCCATCCATCGCATGTTTCGTGGTGTTCTTCTATCCACCTTGTCGCCTTCGCTGCTGAACGTATTCATGTGCCTAACCAGTGACGTCAACACCTCCTTCCCTACCTTACCGGTTACGCCGAGTATGAAGCTGCCGCAGGTTGACTTTGTTGGTGGAAATGCTGCCGTGGCATTCCACACAACTGTTATCAGATGGTCAGGTGAGCACACAATGCACACTACGTAACAATTCCTATGGGGGCTTAGTAATTTGTCGTTAAAGAAAGTGTGATTTGCCTCCTTTTCTTCCTTTCCGACATGGCACATAATGATGTGCTCTCATGAGCTTCCATGGTATTTCCCAACCCACACTTTGTCCATCAGTGAATGAACATTCCAGAACATGAAGAACACTAACCGCACCACCTGCAGAGATGAACTGTGTTGTCAAGCAGATGGCTATATTTAGGCACGTGAGCTTGCGTATCACTGGACGGCTATGAATAGACCTTCCGAATTTAAATTAGGAGCCGTGAAATGTGGCACCAATGTGCATGACTGCTGCCTACATCTGTGTCAGTTGTGTCAGTGCACTTACTCATGGCCCTTACTTGGCTCCTCAAAGCAATGCGCCGAATGATGAAATGGATAGAATTGGAATGTTCTCAAATTATGTGTCTTTTATCTATCTACGTGTGTTGTCCACACTGTTCAAAACGTTGTCCTTTTAAGAATAAGTGTAGATTTGTGGTCGTCTACAATTTACTGATGTTTGAGAGTTTCCATTTTGAAAGCAAATAAGACGATTGGGAGAGATTTTGGTGAGTCATTAAAGGTAGCTCAAACGCTAATCAAAGTTACATTACAATATGCTGTTACTCCTTCCACCTCATCAAGACTGAAGGGTATCCCTTTCACAATCCTTAGGAATGGACAAATTCCACCTCGGTTGAGCTCACACGAAGCGCCAGATTTTGTCTTCGAGATGATATTGGGCTAATGGAGGGTAAGAGAAAATGTCACCTACCAAGGTATAGATTATCTAGGAAAACACCATTTTGCCCTATAAATCCCAGAATCGTTTTGTGGACATCGCTTTGCACTGAGCGGAACAGAATCGTAAATTCCCACACAGCAGAAGTAGGCGCAATACTCAAGATTGAGGACGCATTGGCGAGCTGTTGCGAGGCCCTGCATTCTGCAATTTGTGACAGCAATTCCTGAGTGATTAAGAAACATGGAAATGCCAAAGTCCTGTCAAACCACGCCTTCTAAGTGCTCCCGATCAGTGCGCTTCTTAGTCAGCTCTTATCAAACAAGATCAAGTGTCCGAGCGTCCATGCTTAGGAGGCGAAGATCGTCGGTACGACTTCCGAGAACGCCTAACTACCGAGTCAACGTAGCCCAATGAATGAGTGCCTCGCACAGTATGCGACTTGATTAATAAAGGCAAACTTTCAGATAAACGAAACCACTACTTTCGCAGGTGTTGGTGCTGCGGAGTGAGTGGACCAGTGTGGACACCATGATTAATAAACAGATGCATATGTTATGCCATCGTCTCCCTTTGTGCTTTGAGACCATCACAACCCACTTCGGTCTCCCTCATTTCAGCGTTTATATTCTCACCAACTTTTCGCATTTGGCAGGCAATGCGACGCGTAAAGCAGACATGATGAGAGAACACGCTAATTACGTGCTTTTAAGACTCGCGCCTTTTGCGTCATATACGCTTTGACTTAGTCACACCAACATCGGTCTGGTGATACTGGTGGCATTCAATTCACCGTATTTTGGCACATTCATTAATTTGTTGCATCAATAGAATGGTTGTGGCTTCGAGAAAAGTGAGCGTCGCCTGTTTAGCAATGCGGTCTTATTCAAGACGAGACATTGCGATTGTCAGCTCTTATGTTGCATTGGTTTCACAAAGATCACTAAGCCTTGGAGTAGAACATCAAGTTGTCTTAGCAGCGAATCGGCCAATTTTTTCACTTTGCAGCTGAGTTCAGCCTCCCCTAACTGACGAGCTGACTGACTGTCAGAATCGATCGCCATCCCTGGGGATCAACATGAACCTGACGTCTCTAGCCACCCATCCACCCACCCCATGTTTCAAGTTGCTCTTCCTTCCATCTCCACACTCTCTCGGCAAAAAGGCATTTATGCGCTTTATCAGCAGCTTTATAATTTCCTTCTTTGCCTTAACTGTGACGCAGATTATGTTCTTAGCGGAGGTTATCAGAGCCGATGGTAGGTGTCGTTGATGTTGTCAGAGCGTGTCTTTGCTAAAGTAAATGCTGATTTGCATTTCCTGAAGCGATAAAATCTCTCACAGTCATCTCATTTGTTTTCGAAATGGAAACGCTCAGACAACAGTAAACTGTGTGAGATCAAAAATCTACTCCTATTTCGTAAATGGAAGGCGCCATTCAACAGCGGTGAAGGACCTACGTGGAAAGAGAAAGACATTCAATTTCTACACATGCATATTTCTATCCATTTCATCATTCGATGCACTGCTTTGAGGAGCCAGGTAAGGGCCATGAGTAAGTGCACTGACACAACTGACACAGATGTAGGCAGCAGTCATGTACATTGGCTGCCATATTTAACTACTCCTAATTCAACTTCTCAAGGTCTATTCATAGCCTACCAGTTATGCGCAAGCTCACGCGCCTAAATATAGCCATCTGCGTGACAACACAGTTCATCTCTGCAGGTGGTGCGGTTAGTGTTCTTCATGTTCTGGAGTGTTTATGCAATGGTGGACAAAGTGTGGATTGGCAAATACCATGGAAGCCCATGAGAGTGCGTCATTACGTGCTTTGTCGGATAGGAAGGGAAGGAGGCAAATCACACTCTCTTTGGCAAAAAACATAAGATCGGACCTAAAATGTTAAGCCACCATGGGAATCGCTACGTAGTGTACATTGTGTGCCCATCTGACCATCTGATAACAGTTGTGTGAAATGCCACGGCAGCATATCCATCAACAATCGCAACTTATATAAGCATCATACTCGGCGTAACCGGTAAGGTAGGGAAGGAGATGTTGACGTCACTGGTTAGGCACATGAATACGTTCAGCAGCGAAGGCGACAAGGTGGATAGAAGAACACCACGAAACATGCGATGGATGGATGGATGGATGGATGGGTGGGTTAGTGGGTGGGTGAAGAGATGGACATTAATGGGTTAGAGAGATCGGGTTCATGTTGCTCCATCAGGTAGCCGGTAGATCCTGGCATCAGTCAGTCAGTCATTCAATAAATTGGAAACTGCTGAAGTCAAGTGCGAAGCAAGACAGAAACGATCAACTTGCTACTACAACCAGTGTTTGATCCACTCCATTATCTGGTGATCATTGTGTCAACGCAATTCATCTTGGCAGGTAGAGGGATCCATTGTTCATTAAGTATTGGGAGATTTATGCAATAATTGACGAAATGCTGCGTAAGTTGGACAAGTAAGAATTCTTCACACAAGATTACTCGGCATTTAGCAAATAAACACTTCGATACCTCTCCAATCATTTGGACACACATTCGCTTAATTAATCCTGTGTGTATGGCTGCTCAAACAGACAGGCCCATGCTAATGTGGTTCAAGTTCAGCACCCTTCTCTCATTCGCCCTACTTTTTCCCATTGTCACTTCATGTTCCCTCTCTTTATTATCTACTCCATGGTGGAGCTTATATCATGGAGGCACTAGTGACATTGTTGGTTTGTGTGCGTTCTGTGCTCACGCATCCCTTGTGCTAACAATTGTGTTGAACGTTAACACTGGCAACATGGTTGGTGATGCAGGTGCACAAACGCTAACAGCAAGTAGAAGGAAGATTGAATGCGAGCAAAATATATTTACACTAGAGACATGTGTCATGTTAGTGACGATGGAAACGACGTGTAACATTGCAACGTTCGATGGTTAAATTGAGTCGATTGTGTGGGGGAGGGTTGAAGAGTCGTTGACGTTAGATGAATTATCGGAGTCAACGTGCGTCCACAGTTCGTCCTGCATCAAGTCGGGATAGTCGGCGTCAACGTACACCGGCGTGTACGATTGCTGTGGTGACGAGGGTTCGTCCTGCGAAGTGGAGCTGTCCATTGTTTGGTTGTGTTGAGGTACACTCACCCACCTACAGAAAGTAAATCCACAGATCACATTCAATACATCAAACAATCTCAACTCAGTACAGCACACGCTTGGCGATGTGCTTGATTTCACAAAATTAATTATTCTTTGTCTAAAATGTCTGACAATCTGATTGTGTGAAAATAGTGATAGAGTTATGCCAATTCAAAAGAACGTGAAATGTGGAACGTAAAGTGCGCCATGTGGTGGTGGTGGTGGTGGTGGCGGTGGTGGTGGTGGTAGTGGTGGAAATTCAACTCCATGCGCAGAGTATGTATAAGGTGACTGTGGACTCCTACGCCGGTGATGATGATGATGATAAATGGAACCAACCTCAGTTAGCACCTGTGGTTATTGGTTGCGGCAAACTGCAATCGCTGTCGATATATAGACGTGTGAGCTCCAGCATCATTGGCTGGCTATTATTAGAACCCTCAGAGGTTAAATTGGGAAGCTTGGAAATTAGCAACCAATGTGCGTGTCTACCATACGCAATCGTATCATCTATGTCAGAGCACTCACCCTCGGCCTTATTTCCATCCCTGTGTTCATAACACATCCCAGTTCTCCAAATGCATTTCACTTGTATTCATTCTTCTTGCTTGCTCCTGCCCCTGGTAGATCTGCATCAACAATCCATTTTCCTGTGATGACATGCCACACAACTCTTGTCACTCTAGCTAAGCAAGCACTGAACGCACTCAAAGTGACAATCCCGAAAGTGCCCCGACAAATGAAGCTTCAACATTCTATGAGAGAGAGAGCATAAGGGAGCAAATGGGAAATTGGCGCGATCGGTAGAGGGGAATTAAATCCCTTGTTTGTCACTTGTCCAGCCATATTACGTGGTAGGAATTGATTTGTCTAGTTCATGCAGCACTTTGTCAATTATTGCACGAATCGCCTAAAACGAGAGGAAGTATTATTCGTGTTGCGTGCCAAGAGTGAATGCGTTGTCACAAAGATCATTAAGCCTTGGAGTGGAACATCGGATTGTCTTAGCAACAACTTGGCTAATTCTTTATCACTTTGCAGCTGAGTTCAGCCTCCTCTAACTGACGGACTGAATGACTGCCATAATCTACTGTCTACTCGAGGGAGCAACATGAACCTGACCTCTCTAGCCTCCTTAATGTCCATCCACCCATCCACCCATGCCTTGTTTCAAGTTGCTCTTCTTTCCATCTCGACACCCTCTCAGCAAAATGCATTTATGCGCTTTATCAGCAACTTCATCATTTCCTTCTTTGCCTTAACTGCGACGCAGAGCATGCTGTTGGCGAAGGTTGTCTAAGCCATTAGTAGATGTCGTTGACGTTGTCAAAATACATCTTTGCTGAAGGAAATGCTGCCGTGACCTCTGCATATTGGTAAGTGGAGGAGGTGAATCCTGCAGAGATTAAGGCACTATTAGTGAAATGTTAAGATTCAGGGTGATGAGTCATCACGCAGGCTGATATCTGCACTTGTGGGCATTATCTGTCTTGCCTCATGTCAGCACTTTTTCTTCTATCAACCGTGGCTGGTCTGTTCACGTAACAATTGCAATGGATACTGAGGACACTGCCTTTGACAATTGACCTTGTCCATCCAAGACTAAAGGAAAGGAGAGGGACAACCTCATAATTGGTCAAAGAAATCCACAGGTAAATCAGCTCAGCTTGCAAGTCAAAGTGAGAGTGGAGGCGAGGTGAGGTGAGGTGAGATGAGACCTTACAACACTACAATTTGTGTCTGGCAATGTGTAATCGCAAAAAGAAACTTGGCAGTAAATGGAAAATGGAAAACGCAATGATACGTGGCAAGATGCTCAACTAAACGTGTACTTGTCAATGTACGAAAAATAAAAGCATATCTGCACCAAATTCGCAGCTGCGTTTTCTACACCATTTTGATTGCTCATGTTTTCTTTGGTGTTGCGAATCATTGACAAGCAGTTCATTCACTCTTAAACTGCATATTTACCTAAGAACAGCCTTCTTAACTGCTTTGATAAAATTAACTTGAGATCTTTACGAGAGTGCTTCCATCATTATAAATAGGAAGAAAAATCATTGCTTGTAAGCATCGCGCCTTTGTGAACTCAATACAACATAATTACGGACAATCGCACTGTCTCGTCTTGAATAAGACCGCATTGCTAAACAGACGCTGCTCACTTTTCACGAAACCAGAACCATTAAATCGATGCATCAAATGAATGGGTGTAGCAAAAGACGGTGAATTGAATGCCACCAGTATCACCAGACCGATGTTGGTGTGACTAAGTCAAAGCGTATTTGACGCGAAAGGCGCAAGTCCTGAAACCACATAATTAGCGTGTTCTCTCACCAAGTCTGCTTCATGCATCGCATTGCCTGTCAAATGCGAAGAGTGGGTAAGAATAAGAATTGTGAAATGAGGGAGACCGAAGTGGGTTGTGATGGTCTCAAAGCACAAAGGGAGACGTTGGCATAACATGGGCACAGCACACCACCAACGTCTGCGAAAGTAGAGGTTTCATTTCTCTGAAAGTTTGCCTTTATTAATTAAGCTTCATACTGTGCAAGGCGTTCATTCATTCGGCTTCGTTGACTCGGTTGATAGGCGTCCTCGCAAGTCGTGTCAACCACTTTCGCCTCCCTATCACGCACGTTTCAAACCTTGCTCTTCTCTAAACAAGTGCTGATGAAGGAGCGCACAGATCAGAAGCTCACCAATGCATCCTCACTTCTGCGTATTGCACCTAATTCTGCTGTGTGGGAAATTTAGATTGTATTCTGCTGGGTGCAAAGCGGTGAAATAGGGCAACCAATGTGCATGACTGCTGCATACATTTGTGTCAGTTGTGCCAGTGCACTTACTCATGGCCCTTACTTGGCACCTCAAAGCAATGCGCCGAATGATGAAATGGATAGAGAAATAAATGTTCCGAAATTAAGTGTCTTTTGTCTATGTACGTGGGTTGTCTACACTGTTCAAAACGTTGTCTCTTTAAGAATAGGTGTAGATCTGAGATTGTCTGCAATTTACTGATATCTGAGCGTTTCCAATTCGAAAACAAATGAGATGATTGGGAGAGTTTTGGATGAAGCAGGCCATTCAAATCTAACACTAATCCAATTTACATCGCAATTTGCTGTCAGTCCTACCAACTCAACAAGACTTGAGGGTTTCTCTTTCACAATCTGTAGGGATGGACAAATTCCACTTCCGACGAGCTCACATGAAGCGCAAGATTTCGTCCTCTAGCTGACATTGAGCTAATGGAGGGTAAGAGAACATGTTACCTACCAAGGTATAGGTTAACTTCGAGAACAATAAGTTGCCTTAAAAATTTTAGAACCGTTTTGCCTACATCGCTTGCAGCGAGCAGAATACAATCTTAAATTCCCACACAGCAGAAGTAGGCGCAATACTCAGGAGTGAGGACGCGTTGGCCAGCTGTTGCGAGCCAATGCATTCTACGATTTGTGGCAGCAATTCCTGAGTGATGAAAAAACGTCAAAATGCCAAAGCCTTGTCAAACCACGCCTTCTAAGTGCTTCTAATCTGTGCGCTCATTAATCAGCACTCTTTCAAAGAAGCGTGAGGTTTGGAACGTGCGTGATTGGGAGGCGAATGTGGTCGACACGACTTGCGAGGATGCCTAACAACCGAGTCAACGAAGCCGAATGAATGAACGCCTTGCACAGTATGAAAATTAATTAATGAAGGCAAACCTTCAGACTACCGAAACCTCTACTTTCGCAGACGTTGGTGGTGCGCTGTGCGTAGACCAGTGTGGACACCAAGATTAATCCACAAATGCATAAGTTATGCCAGCGTCTCCCTTTGTGCATTAAAGCCATCACGACCGACTTTGGTCTCCCTCATCTCACAATTTCTATTCTTTCCCACTTTTCGCATTTAACAGGCAATTTATGGCTTGAAGCATGTTCTTTCAGGATCCGCGTCTTTTGCGTCAAATACGCTTTGAGTTAGTCACACCAACATCGGTCTGGTGATACTGATGGCATTCAATTCACCGTCTTTTGGTACATTCGTTCAATTTATGCATCGATTTAATGGTTGTGACTTCGAGAAAAGTGAACAGCGTCTGTTTAGCAACGCGGTCTTATTCAAGACGAGACAGTGCGATTGTCAGCTCTTATGCTGCATTGATTTCACAAAGATCACTAAGCCTTGGAGTAGAACATCAAGTTGTTCTAGCAGCGAATTGGCCAATTTTATTACCTTGCAGCTCAGTTCAACCTCCTCTAACTGACGAGCTGACTGACTGACACCATTAAGGGAACCAAGTGTAAGCGACTGACATAGCTAGTGCAATTGCATATGGTAGCCAGGTGCCTAGGTTACTAATTTGCATTCCTACTAATTTAACTTCCGATGCGTCCAATAATAGCCAGCCAATGATGCTGAAGCTCACACGTCTATATAACGACAGCGATTGCAGTTTGCCGCAACCAATAACCACAGGTGCTTACCGAGGTTGGTCCCATCCCTTTCATCATCACCAGCGTGGGAGTCCACAGTCACCTTATACATACTCTGCGCATGGAGTTGAATTTCCACCACTACCACCACCACAACAGGACCGCACTTTACATTCCACATTTCACGTTCTTCTGAACTGGCATAACTCTGCCAATATTTTCGCACAGTCAGATTGTCAGACATTGATAGAAAAAGAATTAATAGGTTTGTGAAATCAAGCACATCGCCAAGCGTATGCTGTACAGAGTTGCGATTGCTTGATGCATTGAATGTGATCTGTGGATTTACATTCTGTAGGTGGGTGAGGTGGGTTAGGTACAAATGACCACCTACACATTGCCGTGGACTCTACACTTCGTCTAATACAGACAGACACAGATAAGAACGCACCTTGTCCATTGTTTGCCCAGGAATGCCGTACCAACCAATGAATATCTCGAGCTACGCAGAAATTCTACTAAGAAATAGCAACGAAAGGCTGTCATTGAAGAATGCAGATAGAGTAGACGAACCGCAAATGCTCTAGCAAACGAAACACAGGTATCTAGACGAATCAAACTGTAACCACCATTAAGGGGACCAAGTGTTAGCGACTGACATAGCTTATGCAATTGCATGCAGTAGCCAGGTGTCTAGGTTACTATTTTGCATTGCTCCTAATGTAAATTCCAATGCGTCCAAAAATAGCCAGCCAATGATGCTGCTGCTCACACGTCTATATAACGACAGCGATTGCAGTTTGCCGCAACCAATGACCACAGGTGCTAACTGAGGTTGGTTCCATTCTTTCATCACCATCACCATCATCATCATCATCATCATCGGCGTGGGAGTCCACAGTCACCTTATGCATGCTCTGCGCATGGAATTGAAGTTCCAACAAATTCGGCTACCACCACCAACACCACCACCACCACAGGGTCCACTATGCACTACGCATTCCATGTTCATTTGTACTGGCATAACTCCTTCAATATTTTTACACACAATCAGATTGCTGTTGTGAGCTGCGACCGTTCGGTGTATTGAATGTGATCTGTGGATTTACATTCTGTAGGTGGGTGAGTGTACCTCAACACAAGCAAACAATGGACAGCTCGACTTCACAGGACGAACCCTCGTCACCACAGCAATCGTACACGCCGGTGTACGTTGACGCCGACTATCCTGACTTGATGCAGGACGAACTGTGGACGCACGTTGACTGCGACAATTCACCCAATGTCAACGACTCTTCAACATCCTCCCCCAACAAAAATGACTCAAGTTAACTATCGAGCGTTGCAATGTTACACCTCATTCCCATCCCCACCACCATGACACATCCCACTACTGTAAATATTTTTTTCTCCTACTCAATCTTACTTCTTCCCTGCTGTTAGTTTGTGGACCTGCACCACCAAACATGAAGTGACGATGGGGAAATTGGCGCAAATGAGAGAAGGGTGCAGAACTTGAACCACATTAGTATGGGTCTGTCTGTTTGTGCAGCCATACACACAGAATTAATTGGGCGAATGTGTGTCAAAATGATTGGAGAGGCATCAAATATTTCATTTGCTGAATGCTAAATCGTCTTGCGTAAAGAGGACTTACTTGTCCAACTTACACAGCATTTCATCTATTATTGCATGAATCTCCCAATACTTACGGAATAATGGTTTCCGCTAACAGTCAAGATCAAGTGCGTTGAAACAATTATCACTACGCTATTGGGTAGATCAAACACTGGTTTTCGTTGCAAGTTGATCTTTTCTGTCTTACTTCGCTCTTGACTTTAGCCTTTTCCAATTAATTGACTAACTGACTGAGTAACTACTAGGATATACCGGCAAATTAATTTTATCATAGTTATTCTTTACCTTGGTAGGAATGACATTGAAGTTTGTGGTGGAATTTGATTAGTGTTTGAGCTACATTTCATGAATCAACGAAATCTCTCTGTATCATTTCATTTGCTTTCAAAATGGAAACACTTAGATATCAGTAAATTGTAGGAGATCACACATCTACACCCATTCTTAAAGCCACAGCGCAACCGAACAGTGATCGGCATACTACATGAAAAAAAAGCATTTTATTTTTGAACATTCGTGCTTTTATCCACTTCATCATTCAGCGCCTTATTTTGAGGAGCCAAATAAGGACCATGAGTAAGTGCACTGACACAACTGACACATATGTATGCAGCTGTCATGCACATTGGTTGCCCTACTTCACTGCTCCTAATTGAACTTCTCAAGGTCTATCCATAGCCGACCAGTGATGCGCAAGCTCACGTGTCTAAATATAGCCATATGCGTAACAACACAGTTTATCTCTGCAGGTGGTGCGGAAAGCATTCCTTAGGTGGTAGAGTGTATATGCAATGATGGACAAAGTGTGGATTGGCAAATGCCATGGAAGCTCATGCCAATGCATCATTATCTGCCCTGTCGGATAAGAAGGAAAGGGGACAAATCACACTCTCTTCGGCGATAAATAAATGATGGGACTTGAAATGTCGGGCCACATTGGGAATGGCTTTGTAGCGTGCGTTGTGTGCTCACCTGTCCATCTGATAACAGTTGTGAGGAATGCCACGGCAGCATTTCCATCAACAAAGGCATATTTTAACAATGTTAGCCACACCTACAAATGACTGGGCAACCCGCGTCAGCATCATACTCGGCGTCACCGGTAAGGTAGGGAAGGAGGTGTTGAAGTCACTGGTTAGGCACATGAATGCATTCAGCAGAACGCAGAACGCATTCAGAACGCACACAAACCAACAATGTCGCTAGTGCCTCCATCATATAAGCACATGAAGAGACGATGGAGAAAAGTGGGGCGAATGAGAGAAGGGTGCGGAACTTGAACCATATTAGCATGGGTCTGTCTGTTTGTGAAGCCATACACACAGAATTAATTGGGCGAATGTGCGTCCAAGTGATTGGAGAGGTATCGGAGTGTTTGTTTGCTAAACGCCGAGTTATTTTGTGTGAAGGAGACTTACTTGTCAACATACGCAGCGTTTCGTCAATTATTGCACACATCTCCTAATACATTAGGAGTAATGGATCCCGCTACCTGCCAAGATGAAGTGCGTTGACACAATGATCATTAGGCAGTGCAATGGATCAAGCACTGGTTTTAGTAGCAAGTTGATCTTTTCTGTCTTGCTTCGCACTTGACTTCAGTCTTTTCCAATTTATTAACTGACTGACACACTGACTGCTAGGATCTACCGACTACCCGATGGAACAACATGCACCTGATCTCTTTAACCCCATTAATGTCCATCTCTTCACCCACCCACTAACCCACCTATCCATCCATCGCATGTTTCGTGGTATTCTTCCATCCATCTTGCAACTTCGCTGGTGAATGCATTCATGTGCCTAACCTGTGAGCAACTTGAAACCTGGAGTGGGTGGATGGGTGGCTGGAGAGGTGAGGTTCATGTTGATCTCCAAGGATGGCGATAGATTCTAACAGTCAGTCAGCTCGTCAGTTAGAGGAGGCTGAACTCAGCTGCAAAGTGATAAAAATAGGCCGATTCGCTGCTAAGACAACTTGATGCTCTACTCCAAGGCTTTGTTATCATAGTGAAACCAATGCAACATAAGAGCTGACAATCGCACTGTCTCGTCTTGAATAAGACCGCACTGCAAACAGACGCTGCTTAACGTTTCTCGAAACCAGAGCCATTAAATCGATGCATCAAATAAATATATGTACGAAAAGACGGTGAATTGAATGCCACCAGTATCACCAGACCGATGTAGGTGTGACTAAGTCAAAGCGTATTTGTCCCAAAAGGCACAAGTCCTGAAAGCGCATGCTTCATGCCCTAAATTGTCTGTGAATTGCAAAAGCTAGCAAGAATAGAAATTGTGAGATGAGGGGGATCGAAGTGGGTTGTGATAATCTCAAAGCACAAAGGGAGACGATGGCATAACATAGGCATCTGTGTATTAATCATGGTGTCCACACTGGTCCACCCACTGCGCACCACTAACACCTGCGAAAGTAGTGGTTTCGTTTATCTGCAAGTTTGCCTTTATTAGTCAAATTGCATACTGTGCGAGACATTTATTTGTTCGGCTACGTTGACTCGGTTGATTGGCGTCCTCACAAGTCGTGTCGACCACATTCGCCTCCCAATCACGCAAGTTCCAAACCTTACTCTTCTTCAAATAAGTGCCGTTGAAAGTGCGCACTGATCAGTAGCACTTAAAAGGCGTAATATGACGAGGCTTTGGCATTTCGATGTTAGTCCATCACTCAGGAATTGCTGCCTCAAATCGCAGAATGCTGAGGCTCGCAACAGCTTTCCAATGCGTCCTCAATCCTGAGTATTGCACCCAAAGCGATGGACACAATACGGTTCTAAAATTTAGGGGCAACTTAGCGTCCTCCTATTTATACTATGCCTTGGTAGGTGACATGTTCTCTTACCCTCCATTAGCTTAGTGTCATCTCGAGGACGAAATCTTGCGCTTCGTGTGATCTCGTCGGAAGTGATATTGTGGATTCCTAGAGATTGTGAAAGGAAAACCCTTACGTCTTGTTGAGTTGGTAAATGTGACAGCAAATTATGATGTAAATTTGATTAGTGTTAGAGCTACATTTTATGACCCACCGAAATCTCTCCCAATCATCTCATTTGCTTTCGAATTGGAAACGCTCAGACATGAGTAAAATGTGGGCGATCTCAGACCTGCCCCTACTCTTCAAGAAACAGCGCTGTTGAACAGTCATCGACAACCTACGTGGCAAGAAATGAAACATTCAAGTTCTAAAACCATTCGTGCTTTTGTCCATTTCATCATTCGGTGCATTGTTTAGACCATGGGAAAGTGCACTGAGGCTACTGACACAAATGTATGCAGGAGCCATGCACCTCGGTTACCATATTTCACCGCTCCTAATTTAACTTTTAAAGGCCTATTCATAGTCAATTTATAATGCGAAACTGTACGTATTTCAAATATAGTCATTTATTCAAGGTCAGCATCGAAGTATGCATTTGATTAATTGTCGTCTGCCTGCTTCACGCCTTCGAATTCCACAACTATATTTTGTCCATTCTATTTGAACGAAGCAAAGTGATGATGTGAGACGGCACCGCTGAGCAGGATGTGTGCTTTGTTAAGCCGAAGTCAAATCTCAAGGAGAATGATCTGCAATCGAGTATGCATTGCATAATGAGGAAGTTTACACGCTTGCATGATTGTCTAAGTGCACAACTTTCATCCGTAGAACTTTCCTTTCTCCACCCATTCTCCTTCGCCCCATTTCATCTAGCACTCCTTACAAGACAGCATCGCAGAGAGTGGTTTGTGGTTGTCACTCCTCATTTCTGCTCCAACTGCATTTCTTCGCACTCATACACCATTCCAATCAGATCAGGCATTAAGAATGCTGAGGTCCGTCAATTGCACCATGTGCATGGGGCTGTGGCATAAAATGGAAAGGAGTCATTTCCACGCTAAGTAACGTACGTTTAAGAAAAGCAAACTTGCTTTTGATTCGGTGTTGCTAGCTTTGATCTGATAGCAAATTCGTTCAGTTCTCGATGCACATTCCAACAACCAATAGCGGATTTGCTTTGTCAAACTACTATCCACTTGAAGCCATCCAAAGTGGTGTAAGAGGAAGAGAGGTGCTTTGCACATGCAGCAGCTTCTTGAATTCCGTCAAGCGATTAATTGTAGAAACCTTTCACATTGCTATTCGGTACTCAGAGTTTCTAAATTATTTCCAAATCAGCATTCTTGACTCAGTCAGTTACGGTGGGGTTTGGTATGTCAATAGTAGCTTGAATGCGGCCGCATCGTTGCAAGGCATTTTGGATGTTCTGAGGCAGACGGCAGTTGATATCGAGGATGTACTGCTCTGCGGTTAGCTATTTACGTTCTACGTATTGTCAAATTGATACCACTGTGCCCACTACGCACGTGGCAGTCATTTTGTCATTGGCAAAGCAGCCAAAACATGCGTGTTCATCCAGCAATCTTTAGCACACTTCTCATAATTCAAAAGAACAGATATTGTAAGGAGAGGCAGCTAGATGGCTGGAGGCATTTGTTGTATCAAAAGTCACCAGCGTTGCAGGTGTCGGCGCTCCCCTGTGCGTGAGCTCTTGTCAGCGAGAAGATGACGAAACCATGGGTGCGTCCTTAATTAAACAAACAAATGTGCTATACAAACACGTCCTCATTTTCGTCTTGGTCATTGCAAAAATTCATACTTATCTCTTTTAAGATAAATTTTATTTCTTCTGTAAAGCACATCATGAATAATCTTGATTGTGCTCATGCCATTCCACCGGATGTAGAAAAGCAAGTTTACGAGTCCCACCATGAATGTGGTGAACAATCATTCCGAAGAGGTGATGTAGAACGCACCTCTATTTTGCATTAAGTATGCTCTGAATTCAGCTGAAAGCATGCCTGCTCTCAGCACTGCCCTCACTCGAGGAAACGAGGGACAAATTACTAACGCGAACCGTCCAGGATGCCTGTCCGACGCCGAGCTCACAACAGCGGTATTTATACAGACATGTGGTGAGCGCAACCAAACACTAAGAAGGAAGTGCAGCGGAACAGTGCTTGACGTAATACGGGGAGGCAGCTGTCAGCAACGAGAATTGTCCATTGACCATGCACTCATCACACACAAGAGGCGTCACCTTCGTTGGCTTCGTGTAGGTGGTTAGGACTATTTGCAGTGATGCGATAACTCCGTCGAGTGTTCGTATGCCACAAGTAAATAGGTGTGGAGTGGGGAGCTGGAGTGAAGGACATTGAGCTCTCTTCTATTTGCACGCAAGTCTAAACATTTCGCATTGTTTGATTGTGCGCATAAATTCTTAATGATTTGATACCACTTGATCTAGGCCAATCGCACTGAATCAACGCACGCCTTTGAAATCGGAAACAGGATGGTTAATGTTTCGTTTTAGTTTGTTGTTTGTAAGAGCAAATGACCATCAGTCTGGCACATCAGCAAAACGTGAAGCCGCCTTTTGCTTGGTGACTAAATTGAGCATTCCATGAACGAATGACTGTCGCAGGTTACTGTCTACGAAAGGCAGGCCGAACATACCTGATCGGATCTTCGCTGACTTTTTCTCATCCAAGCTACTCATAACTCACTACGAAGGACTGGATTCTGCACACCAGACAATTTTGGCTCCTTTTGAATCATGACAACAACCAACAAGCTGCAAATGGATCGGCAAATCTTGGTGCAGATAAACACAATTAAGAAAGCACCTCGTACAACAATCACCTCCAAATGAAGTACTAACAAAACAGCATTCTGAACCGCTCTGCCAAGTTACTGTGAAGTAGCAAACAAATATGGATGGGTGACGATAAGTCTCATTCCTTAAGCATTGAGAGACAATGCAATAATTGACAAAGTGTGGATAGGAAATGGCACCGAGACTTCCGGAAGTCAGTCACTTGCTGCCTTTTGGTGTAAAATAGAAGGGATGCAAATCACACTTAAGTCAAACATTAGTAAATACTGGAGCTTAAATTGTGGGGACACGTTTGGGACTGTCCCTTAGTGAGCATTCAGTGCTCGCTTAATTAGTGTGATAAGAGTTGTGCGGCATGTCAACATGATGCTCTTGTAGGACTTACGCCTTTAGTCAGACAAACTTTGGCCTGGTGGTACTGCTGTTTTTCCGTGTTTTTCTTAAATTGCCAAAACAACATTTCAATATTTTGCACAAGTTCTGCTTCACTCTCCTAATACAGACTCATACACTTCAAAGAAGCCGCCCTTATCCGCAATTTGGACTCAGCGTCAATTCCTTACGCAATCCGCTACAAGAAGGCGTTTAGTTAGCACATTTCTTATAATCCCCTTTAGATTCTCTTAATGAAAGAAGCGAAATGTGTTGACAAATGAAATGACGTGACTTAAGCAGCAACGCATTTGGATACAGCATGCGATGATATGTTACATACGTTCCTTTTGCTTCGTGTTGTCCATGAGTTCTAGCCTTGACACTACTAGGGATGAGGAATTCACTTAAGCAGTGGACAGCATGAAGGAATTTGTATACAAAGGGTGTGTACAGTGCAGTAAAGCTGTAATTTATGCGAACCCTAATATGAGGTGCTGGTGGACCTTTAACCGCCATGGTAGCATCAACGGTGGACAAGAGCAATAGTTATTAAATGATTTTATATAAATAATTACTTTACTCAAGCAGTGTATTCAAACTACACGTTGCTGGAATGATCAGCCTTGTTGTCCACATGAGTGTTGCCATTGCACTTCCCCTGTTCTCATCTGTCAGCTTAAAAGTGTTCAAGTGCCACAGCGTCTTATCTCATTCGACAACTCTGATCAACCAATAAGGCGGTTTTACCGCTTTAATAGAGGCATTTGGCAAATCTGTCTACCTTTTTCATTCCTGGATGCAAGGGCTGAATGAACAGCGTGTGAAGAAATGTTGAAGTTTTTTTTCTCATCACGTATCTTCATGAGTGCATTCACTCTTGCCAGAGGAATGTGAAAATTACTCCTAAAGATTATGCACATAAGTGATTTGCATTGCAATCTGATTAATGCGTGAATCCTCCTTCACCAGAAGGCATTCGAGGTCAGCAATTGTTTGGATTAGACATGCTTGCGCTACACGCGCCTCCAACGTGGCAACACAGGTCGATTCAAGGAATTGTAATGATTAAGGAATGTTCTCATGGAAGTCGCACGTTTTTGGGAAGAGGGCTTTGCTTTATTTGTTGGTGGCGAGGTTTAAAAATAATAGCTATCTTGTAATCAAACAATGCCTTGCAGTATGGTCTGCAACATTTCACCTCTGTGAAAAAACTTTCTAATCAAAGTGGATTGTCGGCAGCATAGATCGTTCGCATGCTTTGTGAAATGTGTGTTTAGTAGTGTGGCTCCACTTATTTCGTCCAAAAGTTGACTTACATCGCCACCCGCTACAGCCAGTTGCACCCATCAAGGCTCACCATTTCACTTCTCTGACATTTGTGATGCTAAACTCTTCCCTTCAGTTTCCTCAATTAGCTTTATTCCTTCATCGTTAGCTTCCTTACTTGCCTATCTGACATAATGGCTGCCAGCTTACCTGATTGTGTTTATCGTCTGCACTCCTGTATGGTGCATACCATGAGGGACATTTGCGCATTTCGATAGCACGTGGGTGCTTTCGCATTTATTTCATTAGTGAGGGTGGTTTTGCAATGCCCTACTGTTATCTTGGTGAAATGGACGATGCTACAGAGGAGGATGGACCAAGTTTTCTGACTAATGACAACACCACATGCATTTCTGACACAATCACCAAATACACGATAGGAACGAATACTTAGTGTCATTGCACTAAAACCCGTTAAACGCGATGCTGTTACGATGATCGTCAGTAAAGGAATGCAGAAGGCATGCCGAATATAAATGGGTGAAAGTAAACAGACTCCCTCCATTCGCTCTTTGCTTCGACAAGTTTAGGCTTTTAACACTATTCCAATGCTTTTTTATGCTGTAAACCTTGTAAAATTGAAACTGTTTTAACTTAAACCCCTGTTCTGACACCGTGACCCCAAAAGCAGTCATTATTTTCAAAGGTACTAATCTAACCAACCGTGGAAAATTTAAAAAAGTCGACCGCAGACCTGCCTAGCGGAACCAAACTTAGCGCAAAATGGATAGAATCATGAATGCACGCCTTAAACTAAACGAAAGTCTCCGTCATCGTGGGTGTTGGTGCTACGCTGTGCGTGGGCTCATGCCAACATCAAGACGACGAAATCATAAATGCCTTCCCCTTAAACAAATAAATGTGCTTTCAAACACCTTCTCGCCTTCATTTCAGTCATTGCAGCAAACTCGCACTTGTCCCTTTTGAGAGTGTTTATTCCCCTCTGTAGAGAGCATTATGGGTGACCTCGATTGTGTGCCTCTGATACGGCTAATTGTAGCCCTCGAGGAATACGATGTCCGATATGGATTTGGTAAATAAATAGCTCAAAAGAACTGTATGGAAAGGAACGTCATTTTGTGTTAAGTATGTTCTGAATTGGTTGGAGGAGACATGCCTGCTCACAATACTGCTTTGAACCCGGGTTCGCCTTTCACTGTCACCGTGGCCAACTAATGTATCGCACAATGACTGATTCCGTCCTCTTCAATAGACGCGTCCATTTTTAAAGAAGCTGCAACCCTCCACACGACTGCCACCGGGATTAACACATTTTGCTATTCGTTGCCAAAATTAGACTACTCCTTCCAGATCGCTTTTAGCAAAACGTGAAAAATATGAAGGAACTAGACACTGGAAAGCAATTGCAGGAATGAATTATGCATACTTCATCCTGATTTGACCATGTATCTTTCTTGCACTTGACTACCCGTTTGTCTTGTTTTTGACTCCAACGCCGTACAATACCTTGGTCGGCGTATTATTTGAGGTGATCCGAAAACGTGGCAGAAAATGATTTGGACAGAAATTCTGTTCTTTTTTTATGGCAAATGAATGCATTTATATATATATATATGCACTTAAGAGGTGTAAAGTAAGTAATCAAATTATTGCGATGCTTTCATTGGCTTTTAATAATAATTAAAAGAGAAAAAACACACTTTCAGCTACGTCAGATCCAGCGCAGCCTCACTAAAGGTGGAGATGAATGAGATCGAAAATGAGAAAACTAGAAGAGGTTCAAGTGATCAAGGAAATTCAATTCACACATAAAACACAGTTTTACAAATTTTTAGGCATTCTCTCTCACCCATAATATATGTGATTGCTTGATTTTACTTCTAAGAAGCTTAATTATAGCGCCAGGTGTCTTTCTCGCGTTGACGTCAAGCTTCGGAAGAGCTAAGGAGCAGTAGCTGCCCTCAAAAGCCTGAGTAGTGAGTAGAGCACGTAATACTGCACAAAATGAAAAAATTATCAAATCTTTGCACAGCTTTGACACTCTTGTTGCCAAAGGGTAAGGTAACGTGAGAAAGTTGATGAATGTTTTTTAAAGAATTAGGGATGGCCTTCTGTCTGTGTGAGGACATACACCGCTTGATCATCTGCTTCTGTGTTCGTTCATTTATGCTCAATCTAATCACATGCGTGACTACTAAGGAGGAGATCATCGCCATTGCCTTCCATTCCATGGCACACGCTGTCACTTTGCTGTCATGTTTCCCCAACAAAGCGAAAATAATGAGGAATATTTACAACTTAAAAAGAAAGTAATTTATTGGTCAGACAAATCAGTGAAGTAAGTGATTAAAACAGATCTTCACATCAACAAAGGCATTTGTGAGTCTACATCTTCCAGTCAGAGTCTGGCTGTTTCGGAGAATGAAAGGGCTGGCATTGAGTAATGTCCAGAATACTCAGCTATGCGATGCAAATTTCAGTCCTTTCCTAACAGGATACAAACTGGGTAGAGGGTCTTTAATCAACCGCTTCCAGTTCTCTGCCGTATTCGCATCCTGTCGTCTATTTCGCCTCTCAAGGAAATGGCCGTTGAGAACGCCAAGACAATGCGTCAACTGCATGTAATAGCTTGAGCTTGGCAAAATCACAGCATGTTGGAATGGAAAGGCATCTCGCCGGACAATAGATCTTGGCTGACTTATGATTAAAAGTGGTAAGTTTCTACTTTTTTGAGTTCTGCAGTGGTTGCACACTGCAGTCGCAAACGATATGCATTCGCAGAGAATGATTGTGTCTACATTGCGTTGCACTCCATGCAAACGCGGCCTCTTCAAACGCCGTGGAGCGTAAGTCACGATGTGCTTTGCTAGTTTTGTATTCAATACTAGCTTAGCATAACAGAATGTTTAAAAAATCGGATTGCAGCAAATGGTTTTGGTGGGACACATTGGAAGTGTCGAGGTCTCTCCTGCCATTTTATGCTCTCGTATATAATAAATCTAAGCGAGTAGAGTGATGGATGCGATCTGCTTAAAACTAGCACAATGGTAGTTTTCCCGCCAAAAAATGCGGCATCACTATTAAAATAAGCATGACTGCTAAAGGAACTTGTTCTAGTAAGAAATGCAGCTCTACCCTCAGTGAGTCGGTCGCATCTGCTTTTACGGCATTTCTTTGCCATTCAAGGCCAGACATAAATCAACCTTAAAGTGGCCGGCCATTAGTTTGCCAGATGGGCAAATTCCGTGACTGTCTATGATAAAAGCTGGAATCTGTATGGTTCAGCGAGTGCCCAAATCATATTTTCTCATCTTATTCTGAAAAAAAAATAAAAAGTCCGAGTGCAGCAGAAGCAACAACATACCCAATGTACACCGTCCAGGTTATCTGTCTAGGATTGAGCTCAGAACAGAGATACCCATACAGACATGTGGCCAAGATGCATGCTCACTGTATGGAAGTGGGATTCATTTTAACTGCATCGGTGATGTCAACGCACCTATTCATGACTTTGTTAAATTTGTTGGTCCACAATTTTGTTGCATAATATTCTCAAGTTCTCAGAATTGTCTACAGTCAATTTTTGCCCTTTTTAACAAGCAAAGCTTGGGAGCATGTTTAGAAATAAATGAGTACGTTGGAGACAATCTTTCGTTAGCACCCCACTTAGAAGGAAATGGTTGACGAACTACGAAACAACTGACCCCAATTCGCAAGCAAAATAGCAGAAATGTATAAGCAGGCTCAGCAATTCTTTTCGAAAAGGTAATTATTGTGCCACAACAACTCGATAGTCATGCTTTCTTGTTCCCTTTTCTAGAAGCCTCAATAGAGACATCAGAGACAACGGCACGAACGAGCTAACTGTACGATTCTCGTCACCCAAATAGGTGACCGAGTGTAAACAATCTTTCCTTGGAAGCAGGTACGAAGTCGTAGCTGAGTACAGCATTCTCTGAACGACTGCTTGCCTAAAATTGTTGTGGACGAAATCGGAATGCAACGCATTTGATCTAATCTTCGCTGACCTCTTCTAAACCATGCCCCATGTAGCTCACACCAAAAGGCTAATTTCATCACACTCGACAATTTTGAATCCCTTCCAATCAAAATGGCGACCATGAAGCTGCAATTGACTCAAAGTTTAATTTGAGGCAGACAAACAAACTTAAGAATGCACCTTTCCCATTGGTGGCCTCAAAATGGAGCGTCAACAAACGAATATCTCGAACCACTCAGTCAAGTTACTGTAAAATAGCAAACCAACGTGGTAATGAATTCCTCAACACCGACAATCGTACATAGGCTTGAAAACTGCAAATACTCTAGCAAACAAAAGACAGACATCTGGATGGAGCCAACCGTAAACACTTGCATTAGGGCCGCGGGTAAGTGCACTGAAATGACTGCTACAACTGGATTGAGTGGGCGTGCATCTCGGCTACTAATTTCCACCACTCTTAATTTGGCTCCTGAGGGTTCCAACAATAGCCGGCCAATGATGCTGAAGCTCACGCGTCCATATAACGACCACGAACACGGTATCCCACACTCATAACTACAGGTGCTATCTAAGGTTGGTTCCATTCATTTTACATCGTGGGATTCCACACTTACCTTGTGCATGTTCTGCGTAGGGATTATAATTTCCAACACAATAGAGCTACATTTTGCACTCCACATTCAATGTTCTTTCGTACATGCATAACTACGTCATGATTTCCTAAAGTTGGGTTGTCAGGCACTTTTAGAAAATGGGTTGATGAATTCAAGTCAGCTTTGGGAGTAGAATATGTTGAGTTGCGATTGTATGACGCATCAAATTTCATTTGGCGCCTTATTTTCTGTAGTTGGTTGGGTGGGTGTATCTTAACGCGATAAAATAATGGACAGCTGGACTTCACAGCAGGAGAAGACAACAAGCGTGCAGAATTACACTCCTGTGTACGTTGACGCCGAATATCCCGAGTTGATGCAGGATGAACTGTGGACGCACGTCGACTGCGACAGTTGATTCGAGGTGAACGAATCCGCACCTCACACACATGATCCAATTCAATTATCGGGAGTTAGGCTGCTCTAACACATTCCAGTCATCATTCCCATGACATCCTCCAGCATTGTAAACATATCTTACTTGCATTATTTTCTTCGTAGTTGATCTTGGCATTTGTAAATCGGAACCATTAATCAGATATCCCGAGTTGACATGCCGCAACTCTTATCACACTAATTAAGCGAGCACTGAATGCTCACTAAGGGACAGTCCCAAACGTGTCCCCACAATTTAAGCTCCAGTATTTACTAATGTTTGACTTAAGTGTGATTTGCATCCCTTCTATTTTACACCAAAAGGCAGCAAGTGACTGACTTCCTGTGGTCTCGATGCTGTTTCCTATCCACACTTTGTCAATTATTGCATTATTCTCTCAAGGCTTAAGGAATAAGACTTATCGCCACCCATCCATATTTGTTCGCTACTACACAGTAACTTGGTTGAACAGTTCGGAATGCTGTTTTGTTAGTACTTCATTTGGAGGTGATTATTGTACGAGGCGCTTTCTTAATTGTGTTTATCTGCCCCAAGTAGACTGCCGGACAATTTGCAGCTTGCTGGTTGCCGACTTGATTCGAAAGGAGTCAAAATTGTCTGGTGTGCAGAATCCGGTCATTCGTAGTGAGTTATGTGTAGCTTACATGAAAAAGGTCAGCGAAGATCCGATCAGGTACGTTCCGCCTGCCCTTCCTAAACAGCAACCTGCAACAGCCATTCGTTCATGAAATGCTCAATTTGGTCACCAAGCAAAAGGCAGCTTCACGTTTTGATGGTGTGTCAGCCAGATGGTCATTTTTTTCAAATAAACAACAAACCTCAAACCAGAACTTTGCCTATCATGTTTTTGATTTCAAGACGTGCATTTGTCGTATTTTCTGATTTGCATTGGACTCGGTCTCGCCAGGCATATCTGCGCTAAAATTAGGTCGATTGGTCTAGATCAAGCAGATTCAAATCGTTAAAACTCATGCTCACAATTAAACAATGCGCAAACGTTCAGACTTGCGTGCAACTAGAAGAGAGCTCAATGTCCTTCACTCCAGCTCTCCACTCAACACCCATTTACTTGTAGCATACGAACACTCGACGGAGTTATCGCAACACTGCAAATAGACCTAAACATCTTTACGAAGCCAATGAAGGTGACGCTTTTGACAACTGCACGACCGGTCCCTTGTGTGTGATGAGTGCATGGTCAATGGACAATCTTCGTTGCTGACAGCTGCCTCCCCGCATTACGTCAAGCCCCCTTACGCTGCACTTCCTTGTTGATGATTAACTGCGCTTACCACATGTCTGTATAAATACCGCTGTTGTGAGCTCAGCATCGGACAGGCTTCCTGGACGGTTCGCGTTGGTAATTTGTCCCTCGTTTCCTCGAGTGAGGGGCAGTGCTGAGAGCAGGCATGCATTTAGCTGAATTCAGAGCATACTTAATGAAAAATAAGGTTGCATTCTGCATCATCTGTTTGGAATGATTGTTCACCACATTTTATGGTGGGACTCGTAAACGTGTTTGTCTACATCTGGTGGGATGGCATGAGCGCAATCAAGGTCACTCATGATGTGCTTTACAGAAGGAAAAATCTCTCTCAAAAAAGACAAATGTGAATTGTTGCAATGACCGAGGCGGAAATGCGGATGCGTGTATTGCACACTTGTTTATTTAATTAAGGACGCACTCATGGTTTCGTCATCTTCCCGCTGACATGAGCTCACGCACAGGGGAGCGCCGACACCTGCAACGCTGTGCTAAATATTGTCGGATGAACATGCACGTATTGACAGCTTTGCCAATGACAAATGACTGCGACGTGCGTAGTGGGCACAGTGGTATCAATTTGACAATACGTAGAACGTAAATAGCTAACCGCAGAGCAGTACATCCTCGATATCAACTGCCGTCTGCCTCAGAACATCCAAAATGCCTTGCAACGATGCGGCCGCATTCAAGCTACTATTGACATACCAAACCCCACCGTAACTGACTGAGTCAAGAATGCTGATTTGGAAATAATTTAGAAACTCTGAGTACCGAATAGCAATGTGAAAGGTTTCTACAATTAATCGCTTGACGGAATTCAAGAAGCTGCTGCATGTGCAAAGCACCTCTCTTCCTCTTACACCACTTTGGATGGCTTCAAGTGGATAGTAGTTTGACAAAGCAAATCCGCTATTGGTTGTTGGAATGTGCATCGAGAACTGAACGAATTTGCTATCAGATCAAAGCTAGCAACACCGAATCAAAAGCAAGTTTGCTTTTCTTAAACGTACGTTACTTAGCGTGGAAATGACTCCTTTCCATTTTATGCCACAGCCCCATGCACATGGTGCAATTGACGGACCTCAGCATTCTTAATGCCTGATCTGATTTGAATGGTGCATGAGTGCGAAGAAATGCAGTTGGAGCAGAAATGAGAAGTCACAACCACAAACCACTCTCTGCGATGCTGTCTTGTAAGGAGTGCTAGATGAAATGGGGCGAAGGAGAATAGGTGGAGGAAGGAAGAGCCAATGGATGAAAGTTGTGCACTTAGACAATCATGCAAGCGTGTAAACTTCCTCATTATGCAATGCATACTCGATTGCAGATCATTCTCTTTGAGATTTGACTTCGGCTTAACAAAGCACACATCCTGCTCGGCGGTGCCGTCTCACATCATCACTTTGCTTCGTTCAAATAGAATGGACAAAATATAGTTGTGGAATTCGAAGGCGTGAAGCAGGCAGACGACAATTAATCAAATGCATACTTCGATGCTGACCTTGAATAAATGACTATATTTGAAATACGTAAAGTTTCGCATTATAAATCGACTATGAATAGGCCTTCAAAAGTTAAATTAGGAGCGGTTAAATATGGTAACCGAGGTGCGTGGCTCCTGCATACATTTGTGTCAGTAGCCTCAGTGCACTTTCCCATGGTCTAAACAATGCACCGAATGATGAAATGGCCAAAAGCACGAATGGTTTTAGAACTTGAATGTTTCATTTCTTGTCACGTAGGTTGCCGATCACTGTTCAACAGCGCTGTTTGTTGAAGAGTAGGGGCAGATCTGAGATCGCCCACAATTTACTCATGTCTGAGCGTTTCCAATTCGAAAGCAAATGAGATGATTGGGAGAGATTTCGGTGGGTCATGAAATGTAGCTCTAACACTAATCAAATTTACATGATAAT
Organism: Taenia hydatigena; assembly: GCA_036345935.2. Lineage (NCBI taxonomy): Eukaryota > Metazoa > Platyhelminthes > Cestoda > Cyclophyllidea > Taeniidae > Taenia > Taenia hydatigena. The sequence continues at coordinate 3,637,209 of JADWOT020000001.1, read as the reverse complement.
TTGCTGTCACATTTACCAACTCAACAAGACGTAAGGGTTTCCCTTTCACAATCTCTAGGAATCCACAATATCACTTCCGACGAGATCACACGAAGCGCAAGATTTCGTCCTCGAGATGACACTAAGCTAATGGAGGGTAAGAGAACATGTCACCTACCAAGGCATAGTATAACTAGGAGGACGCTAAGTTGCCCCCAAATTTTAGAACCGTATTGTGTCCATCGCTTTGCACCGGGCGGAACAGAATTGGGTGCAATACTCAGGATTGAGGACGCATTGGAAAGCTGTTGCGAGCCTCAGCATTCTGCGATTCGAGGCAGCAATTCCTGAGTGATGAACAAACATCGAAATGCCAAAGCCCTGCCATACCACACCTTTTAAGTGCTTCTGCTCTGTGCGCACTTTCAACGGCACTTATTTGAAGAAGAGTAAGGCTTGGAACTTGCGTGATTGGGAGGCGAATGTGGTCGACACGACTTGCGAGGACGCCTAACAACCGAGTCAACGTAGCAGAACGAATAAATGCCTCGCACAGAATGCAGCTTAATTAATAAAGGCAAACTTTAGACAAACGAAACCACTAATTCCGCAGACGTTGGTGGTGCGCTGTGCGTGGACCAGTGTTGACATCAAGATTAATGCAGAGATGCATATATTATGCCAACGTCTCCCTTTGTGCATTAAAGCCACCACGACCGACTTTGGTCTCCCTCATCTCACAACTTCTATTCTTTCCCACTTTTCGCATTTAACAGGCAATTTATGGCTTGAAGCATGTGCTTTCTGGACTTGCGCCTTTTGCGTCAAGTAGGCTTTGACTTAGTCACACCAACATCGGTCTGGTGATACTGGTGGCATTCACTTCACCGTCTTTTGGTACATTCGTTCAATTTATGCATCGATTTAATGGTTGTGGCTTCGAGAAACGTGAGCAGCGTCTGTTAAGCAATGCGGTCTTATTCAAGACGAGACAGTGCGATTGTCAGCTCTTATGTTGCATTGAGTTCACAAAGGCGCGACGCTTATAAGCAATGATTTCAACTTCCATTTATAGTGAAAGAAGCACTGCCTTGCAACCCTTGGATTAACACATTAAAAAATCTCAAGAAATATATGCCTAAGCAAATGCGTATTTTGAAAATAAATAAGCTGCTTATCAATGCTAGTGTTTATCGTTGTGCTCGCCCAACACATGTTTTAGGCGTTCAGTGGAATACCAACAGCAAGAAAGAAGGAAGATTGAATACGAGCAAGACATATTTACGCTAGAGACATGTGTCATGGTAGTGGCGATGGAAAGGAGGTGTAACATTGCAACGCTCGATAGTTAACTTGAGTCATTTTTGTTGGGGGAGGATGTTGAAGAGTCGTTGACATTGGGTGAAGTATCGGATTCAACGTGCGTCCACAGTTCGTCCTGCATCAAGTCGGGATAGTCGGCGTCAACGTACACCGGCGTGTACGATTGCTGTGGTGACGAGGGTTCGTCCTGTGAAGTCGAGCTGTCCATTGTTTGCTTGTGTTGAGGTACACTCACCCACCTACAGAATGTAAATCCACAGATCACATTCAATACACCGAACGGTCGCAGCTCACAACAGCAATCTGATTGTGTGTAAAAATATTTAAGGAGTTATGCCAGTACAAATGAACATGGAATGCGTAGTGCATAGTGGGACCCTGTGGTGGTGGTGGTGGTGTTGGTGGTAGCCGAATTTGTTGGAAATTCAACTCCATGCGCAGAGCATGCATAAGGTGACTGTGGACTCCCACGCCGATTATGATGATGATGATGTTGATGAAAGAATGGAACCAACCTCAGTTAGCACCTGTGGTCATTGGTTGCGGCAAACTGCAATCGCTGTCGTTATATAGACGTGTGAGCTGCAGCATCATTGGCTGGCTATTATTGGACGCATCGGAAGTTAAATTAGTAGGAATGCAAAATAGTAACCTAGGCACCTGGCTACTATTGCAATTGCACTAGCTATGTCAGTCGCTTACACTTGGTTCCCTTAATGTTGTCAGTCAGTCAGCTCGTCAGTTAGAGGAGGTTGAACTCAGCTGCAAAGTAATAAAATTGGCCAATTCGCTGCTAGAACAACCTGCTGTTCTACTCCAAGGCTTAGTGATCTTTGTGAAATCAATGCAGCATAAGAGCTGACAATCGCACTGTCTCGTCTTGAGTAAGACCGCGTTGCTAAACAGACGCTGCTCACTTTTCTCGAAGTCACAACCATTAAATCGATGCATAAATTGAACGAATGTACCGAAATACGGTGAATTGAATGCCATGAGTATCACCAGACCGATGTTGGTGTGACTAACTCAAAGCGTATTTGACGCAAAAGACGCGGGTCCTGAAAGAACATGCTTCAAGCCATAAATTGCCTGTTAAATGCGAAAAGTGGAAAAGAATAGAAATTGTGAGATGAGGGAGACCAAAGTCGGTCGTGATGGCTTTAATGCACAAAGGGAGACGTTGGCATAACTTATGCATTTGTGGATTAATCTTGGTGTCCACACTGGTCTACGCACAGCGCACCACCAACGTCTGCGAAAGTAGAGGTTTCGTTAGTCTGAAGGTTTGCCTTCATTAATTAATTTTCATACTGTGCAAGGCATTCATTCATTCGGCTTCGTTGACTCGGTTGTTAGACGTCCTCGCAAGTCGTGTCGACCACATTCGCCTCCCAATCACGCACGTTCCAAACCTCACGCTTCTTTGAAAGAGTGCTGATTAATGAGCGCACAGATTAGAAGCACTTAGAAGGCGTGGTTTGACAAGGCTTTGGCATTTTGACGTTTTTTCATCACTCAGGAATTGCTGCCACAAATCGTAGAATGCATTGGCTCGCAACAGCTCGCCAACGCGTCCTCACTCCTGAGTATTGCGCCTACTTCTGCTGTGTGGGAATTTAAGATTGTATTCTGCTCGCTGCAAAGCGATGTAGACAAAACGGTTCTAAAATTTTTGAGGCAACTTAGTGTTCTCGAAGTTAACCTATACCTTGGTAGGTAACATTTTCTCTTACCCTCCATTAGCTCAATGTCAGCTAGAGGACGAAATCTTGCGCTTCATGTGAGCTCGTCGGAAGTGGAATTTGTCCATCCCTACAGATTGTGAAAGAGAAACCCTCAAGTCTTGTTGAGTTGGTAGGACTGACAGCAAATTGCGATGTAAATTGGATTAGTGTTAGATTTGAATGGCCTGCTTCATCCAAAACTCTCCCAATCATCTCATTTGTTTTCGAATTGGAAACGCTCAGATATCAGTAAATTGCAGACAATCTCAGATCTACACCTATTCTTAAAGGGACAACGTTTTGAACAGTGTAGACAACCCACGTACATAGACAAAAGACACTTAATTTCGGAACATTTATTTCCCTATCCATTTCATCATTCGGCGCATTGCTTTGAGGTGCCAAGTAAGGGCCATGAGTAAGTGCACTGGCACAACTGACACAAATGTATGCAGCAGTCATGCACATTGGTTGCCCTATTTCACCGCTTTGCACCCAGCAGAATACAATCTAAAATTCCCACACAGCAGAAGTAGGTGCAATACGCAGAAGTGAGGATGCATTGGTGAGCTTCTGATCTGTGCGCTCCTTCATCAGCACTTGTTTAGAGAAGAGCAAGGTTTGAAATGTGCGTGATAGGGAGGCGAAAGTGGTTGACACGAATCGCGAGGACGCCTATCAACCGAGTCAACGAAGCCGAATGAATGAATGCCTTGCACAGTATGAAACTTAATTAATAAAGGCAAACTTTCAGAGAAATGAAACCTCTACTTTCGCAGACGTTGGTGGTGTGCTGTGCCCATGTTATGCCAACGTCTCCCTTTGTGCTTTGAGACCATCACAACCCACTTCGGTCTCCCTCATTTCACAATTCTTATTCTTACCCACTTTTCGCATTTGACAGGCAATGCGATGCATGAAGCAGACTTGGTGAGAGAACACGCTAATTATGTGGTTTCAGGACTTGCGCCTTTCGCGTCAAATACGCTTTGACTTAGTCACACCAACATCGGTCTGGTGATACTGGTGGCATTCAATTCACCGTCTTTTGGTACATTCGTTCAATTTATGCATCTATTTAATGGTTCTGGTTTCGAGAAACGTGAGCAGCGTCTGTTTAGCAACGCGGTCTTATTCAAGACGAGACAGTGCGATTGTCCGTAATTATGTTGTATTGAGTTCACAAAGGCGCGATGCTTACAAGCAATGATTTTTCTTCCTATTTATAATGAAGGAAGCACTCTCGTAAAGATCTCAAGTTAATTTTATCAAAGCAGTTAAGAAGGCTGTTCTTAGGTAAATATGCAGTTTAAGAGTGAATGAACTGCTTGTCAATGATTCGCAACACCAAAGAAAACATGAGCAATCAAAATGGTGTAGAAAACGCAGCTGCGAATTTGGTGCAGATATGCTTTTATTTTTCGTACATTGACAAGTACACGTTTAGTTGAGCATCTTGCCACGTTTCATTGCGTTTTCCATTTTTACAATTTAACCGAAGATATTTCTGCCAAGTTTCTTTTTGCGATTACACATTGCCAGACACAAATTGTAGTGTTGTAAGGTCTCATCTCACCTCACCTCACCTCGCCTCCACTCTCACTTTGACTTGCAAGCTGAGCTGATTTACCTGTGGATTTCTTTGACCAATTATGAGGTTGTCCCTCTCCTTTCCTTTAGTCTTGTTATGTGAACAGACCAGCCACGGTTGATAGAAGAAAAAGTGCTGACATGAGGCAAGACAGATAATGCCCACAAGTGCAGACATCAGCCTGCGTGATGACTCATCACCCTGAATCTTAACATTTCACTAATAGTGCCTTAGTCGCTGCAGAATTCACCTCCTCCACTTACCAATATGCAGAGGTCACGGCAGCATTTCCTTCAGCAAAGATGTATTTTGACAACGTCAACGACATCTACTAATGGCTTAGACGACCTTCGCCAACAGCATGCTCTGCGTCGCAGTTAAGGCAAAGAAGGAAATGATGAAGTTGCTGATAAAGCGCATAAATGCATTTTGCTGAGAGGGTGTCGAGATGGAAAGAAGAGCAACTTGAAACAAGGCACGGGTGGATGGGTGAATGGACGTTAAGGAGGCTAGAGAGGTCAGGTTCACGTTGCTCCCTCGAGTAGACAGTAGATTATGGCAGTCATTCAGTCCGTCAGTTAGAGGAGGCTGAACTCAGCTGCAAATTGATAAAGAACTGGCCAAGTTTTTTACTAAGACAAGCCGATGTTCTACTCTAAGGCTTAATGATCTTTGTGACAACGCAATCACTCTTGGCACGCAACGCGAATAATACTTCCTCTCGTTTTAGGCGATTCGTGCAATAATTGACATAGTGCTGCATGAACTAGACAAATCAATTCCTACCACGTAATATGGCTGGACAAGTGACAAACAAGATAATCAATTCCCCTCTACCGATCGCGCCAATTTCCTATTTGCTCCCTTATGCTCTCTCTCTCATAGAATGTTAAAGCTTACTTTGCCGGGGCACTTCCGTGATTGTCACTTTGAGTGCGTTCAGTGCTTGCTTAGCTAGAGTGACAAGAGTTGTGTGGCATGTCATCACAGGAAAATGGATTGTTGATGCAGATCTACCAGGGACAGGAGCAAGCAAGAAGAATGAATACAAGTGAAATGCATTTGGAGAACTGGGATGTGTTATGAACACGGGGATGGAAATAAGGCCGAGGGTGAGTGCTCTGACATAGATGATACGATTGCGTATGGTAGACACGCACATTGGTTGCTAATTTCCAAGCTTCCCAATTTAACCTCTGAGGGTTCTAATAATAGCCAGCCAATGATGCTGCAGCTCACACGTCTATATAACGACAGCGATTGCAGTTTGCCGCAACCAATAACTACAGGTGCTAACTGAGGTTGGTTGCATTTAATCGTCAGCATCGGCGTGGGAGTCCACAGTCACCTTATACATACTCTGCGCATGGAGTTGAATTTCCACCACTACCACCACCACCACCGCCATCATCACCACCACCACCACATGGCGCACTTTACGTTCCACATTTCACGTTCTTGTGAACTGGCATAACTCTAGCACTATTTTCACACAATCAGATTGTCAGACATTTTAGACAAAGAATAATTAATTTTGTGAAATCAAGCAAATCGCCAAGCGTGTGCTGTACTGAGTTGAGATTGTTTGATGTATTGAATGTGATCTGTGGATTTACTTTCTGTAGATGGGTGAGTGTACCTCAACACAACCAAACAATGGACAGCTCAACTTCACAGGACAAAACCACTTCACAAGAGCAATCGTACACGCCGGTGTACGTTGACGCCGACTATCCCGACTTGATGCAGGACGAACTGTGGACGCACGTTGACTGCGACAATTCATCCAACGTCAACGACTCTTCAATTCTCTCCCACATAATCGACTCAATTTAACCATCGAACGTTGCAATGTTACACGTCGTTTCCATCGCCACTACCATGAACATGAAGAACACTAACCGCACCACCTGCAGAGATGAACTGTGTTGTCACGCAGATGGCTATATTTAGGCGCGTGAGCTTGCGCATAACTGGTAGGCTATGAATAGACCTTGAGAAGTTGAATTAGGAGTAGTTAAATATGGCAACCAATGTACATGACTGCTGCCTACATCTGTGTCAGTTGTGTCAGTGCACTTACTCATGGCCCTTACTTGGCTCCTCAAAGCAGTGCATCGAATGATGAAATGGATAGAAATATGCATGTGTAGAAATTGAATGTCTGTTTTCTATCCACGTAGGTCCTTCACCGCTGTTGAATGGCACCGTCCATTTACGAAATAGGAGTAGATTTTTGATCTCACACAGTTTACTGATGTCTGAGCGTTTCCATTTCGATAACAAATGGGATGATTGGGAGATATTTTAGCGCTTCGGGAAATGCAAATCTGCATTTACAACAGCAAAGACATGCTCTGACAACGTCAACGACACCTACAAATGGCTCTGACAACCTTTACTGATAACATGAACTGCGTCACAGTTAAGGCATAGAAGGGAATTATAAAGCTGCTGATAAAGCGCATAAATGCCTTTTTGCCGAGAGAGTGCGGAGATGGAAGGAAGAGCAACTTGAAACATGGCATGCGTGGATGGGTGGCTGGAGAGGTGAGGTTCATGTTGATCCCCAGAGATGGCGACAGATTCTGGCAGTCAGTCCGCTCGTCAGTTGAGGAGGCTACTCAACTGCAAAGTGAAAAAGTAGGCCAATTCGCTACTAAGACAACTTGATGTTCTACTCCAAGGCTTTGTTATCTTTGTGAAACCAATGCAACATAAGAGCTGACAATCGCAATGTCTCGTCTTGAATAAGACCGCATTGCTAAACAGACGACGCTCACTTTTCTCGAAGCCACAACCATTAAATCGATGCAACAAATGAATGAATGTACCAAAATACGGTGAATTGAATGCCACCAGTATCACCAGACCGATGTTGGTGTGACTAAGTCAAAGCGTATTTGACGCAAAAGGCGCGAGTCTTAAAAGCACGTAATTAGCGTGTTCTCTCATCATGTCCGCTTTATGCGTCGCATTGCCTGTCAAATGCGAAAAGTTGGTGAGAATATAAATGCTGAAATGAGGGAGACCGAAGTGGGTTGTGATGGTCTCAAAGCACAAAGGGAGACGATGGCATAACATATGCATCTGTGTAATAATCATGGTGTCCACACTGGTCCACTCACTCCGCACCACCAACACCTGCGAAAGTAGTGGTTTCGTTTATCTGAAAGTTTGCCTTTATTAATCAAGTCGCATACTGTGCGAGGCACTCATTCATTGGGCTACGTTGACTCGGTAGTTAGGCGTTCTCGGAAGTCGTACCGACGATCTTCGCCTCCTAAGCATGGACGCTCGGACACTTAATCTTGTTTGATAAGAGCTGACTAAGAAGCGCACTGATCGGGAGCACTTAGAAGGCGTGGTTTGACAGGACTTTGGCATTTCCATGTTTCTTAATCACTCAGGAACTGCTGTCACAAATTGCAGAATGCAGGGGCTCGCAACAGCTCGCCAATGCGTCCTCAATCTTAAGTATTGCGTCTACTTCTGCTGTGTGGGAATTTACGATTCTGTTCCGCTCAGTGCAAAGCGATGTCCACAAAACGATTCTGGGATTTATAGGGTAAAATGGTGTTTTCCTAGATAATCTATACCTTGGTAGGTGACATTTTTTCTTGCCCTCCAATATCAATATCATCTCGAAGACAAAATCTGGCGCTTCGTGTGAGCTCGTCGGAAGTGGAATTTGTCCATTCCTAAGGATTGTGAAAGGGATACCCTTCAGTATTGTTGAGTTGGAAGGAGAAACAGCATATTGTTATGTAACTTTGATTAGTGTTTGAGCTACATTTAATGACTCACCAGGCAAATCTGCGCTGATTTAGGTCGATTGGTCTAGATCAAGTAGATTCAAATAGTTAAAACTCATGCTCACAACTAAACAAAGCACAAACGTTCAGACTTGCGTGCAAATAGAAGAGAGATTAATGTCCTCCACTCCAGCTCTTTACTCCACACCCATTTACTTATAGCATACGAACACTCGACGGAGATATCGTATCACTGCAAATAGTCCTAACCACCTTCACGAAGCCAATGAAGGTGACGCCTTTGAAAACTGCGCGACTGATCCCTTGTGTGTGATGAGTGCATAGTCAATGGACAATCTTCGTTGCTGACAGCTGCCTCCCCGTACTACTTCAAGCCCTCTTACGCTGCACTTCCCTGTTGGTGCTTGGTTGTGCTCACCACGTGTCTGTATAAATCTCGCTGTTGTGAGCTCGGCGTCGGACAGGTGAGTGGTTCTGTCAGGGAGAGCGATTCCAACACCTGACCATTCGAATTTTTCAGCAGACATGTGTATCTTGATCACAGCATATTCCCTTAAGCAGATCAATGTGTGCACCTTGTACCAGACATTTCATTTGTCTATTTAGTCATTTTCACATAACACAGGCAACAATTAAAGGGTTTTCTACTTCGATTTGCTTATTTATGAGATGCTGTTGTGCAAATTCACAGCCACCGTAAGAGGTAGAACGACGCAACAATTAACATCTACACCCTCATTATTGAGCTCTACATCTACTCCTCCCAAAGGCTAATAATATTAACGCAAAAACTCTGCAATATATGCTGCTACTTCATCATAATTAAGAAAAGTTGCTTTTTCGTCACTTGTAGGAATCTTTGATTGATCATTTTGTCTGCTTCAGGTCATTCAAGACCCACTAAATTAAACATTGTCGATGTCTCTGTTACAGCATTTACTTGGGGCTTTATGGCAATTGCTAAATTGTAAATCAAAGTGTATTGCGTGAGGCATTGTTAATGAAGACCCTTGCACTAGCTGAAGTCCAGTGACTATGGCATAGAAAATTGTTGTTTGCTGTGGGTGTCTACAACATTATAAAGGCATTCGCACCCAATTCCTTTAAAAGGTTCTACTTTGGCGGCTACTAATGAGAACGTGCCAGAAACAATCCTCTGATAGATCACTCACTATAAACTCAAGATGAACCTGTCACTAGCAGATGTGCCGACTGAAGCAACCGAGTGGCTAGGACGCATTTTGGTCCACCCTCAAGCACAATCTCATACCACGATAAATGGGAGTCTGTATCTCCAAATAAATCTCACCACAGGGTGATATGGCAGTAGAGGCATTTTGAGACGCCAAATGAGGCTTCGGAAGGATGCGCTGGCAAACCAATCACACATGGATCACGCATGCGTCTTAAATGACCAGCCATCAAACCCACCTCGTGCTACTTGGGTATGTTCCGATTCAAGTCAATGACTAAACGACAAAGGTACGTAATTGGGAATTTTGTAGAAGGAGAGGATCAGGGGAGCATTTGCAAAAGCAACGTGAATTCTCGCAACATCAGTTCCTAAAATTTTACTTCTAGTGGTATCCAACCACTGTCAATGCATTGTGAGGGCTCCGACAAACCCAGACAATGCTTCTTTTTCACATTTTAGGACCAAATACCTTTGCTGTTGTGCGTCTAACATGATAGAACGAGACAATTTAGTTCCTTTCTCCTGAAAGCATTGGAAATAACCCCCTACAGCCTCTGACATCGCCCATTTGTCAGTCCGTCTTATCGTCCACAAACGCCGTATCACATGCTCCATCGGCCGGATGTCTGCATTGATGTCTCTAACTTATTGTCAGCCATTGCCTCTATGATTGAAAACTCAGCTCCCATTCACAAACACTACTTTCTTGTGTGTAAATTAAATGGAATAGGCTAGTCACATAAAAACAAGGCGATAAGTCGAATTGGGTTTTTAAGAACACCTTGAGCGTAACATCTGGCAGACCCACCGTACTCGGATTCTAGCAGACTTCGCATTATAGAATAGTCATTGAACCCCTTCAATCTACAGGCCTGAAGTTGAACGGAGGAGGAGCACAGCCAACCTTTCAGATTGTCGCATTGAGTCCGTGGTGGAGTGTGACGAAGATAGTTGAGCCATTGGACAGTTAAATGATAAGCAAATTCTACTGCCTGGTGCGGGTCATGCAACAAGTGTTCAATAACTCATCCTTTGAATGTGAGAGCAGACTTGTTAAAGCATTCTTTGATTTTGGATGCTAAAATGCACCTTAAAACGGTCTGTGAGGTGCATTTATGATAGATGCAAGCGGTACCCGTTTAAATGAACAACGCTACCAACTTTGTTGTCCTAAAAGTAGAAATCCGACAACAAAAAGAGAGTATCTGCCGTAGACGACTAACAATAAGGAGGTTTGCATAGGAGGGCTTATGGAAGTCAACCAGCTTTAATTAGAGTTGCAAAGAGCCTACTTTCTAAATTGGACTGAGAACAAGACAACATTAAAATGCTATCAAATTGAAATGATGGGACGACTGAGATAAAGTATTGTGTTGCGTAAGACTGACGAATGTCCACAATGCAGTTGCGTAAATGAATCTGCTGAAAGCTTCATGATGCATTACGCTTAATTCCCCGTCTGAATAGCTAAATCTTGCATAATTTATCCGCCTGTCCACTAGCTACTCATGTATCAGTCGACTGCATCGTGACAAATAAAATGAAAACGGGACAGTAGAGGCACACGAAGTAAGGGAGTGTCTACAGCGTGAAGCCTAATATTTTCCCTACGCAAAGAACGTTGAAGACCATCTCGTGCTCCATGATCCGGTTACCATCCCATTTTTATGATGTAGGGATTATGCTAGCTGTGGACCTGGTGGCCTATGCCAAATAAATGAGGCTCGTTGTCTACTCACCCAACACTTTTATCAATATACTTTGCTCATTTGTTCTTCCATAAGGTATGGAGCATACAGATGCACAGGAAGACCGATAGATAACGACTACTCATTAGGACAACACCGTGCAGCTGTATCAATGAAATCGGAATCGAAACTGTATTAGAAAATGCCAAAGAACCTTGTCTCAATTAGATTACATCATACGCATTCGCCAAATGAGAGGAGAAGCAAGGGAGCAAGTAAAGTCCGATCCTAGATACCAGTTGAATTTTGTTGGACATGACGCAACGTGGTTTTCTATCCCTTTCTACATATTCCAATGGTGATTAATTTAATTGCACCCAAAAATCCACGAAATGCAACGACTTCAGTTACCTTCAATATTTTTTCGTGTTGTCGTTCTCCTCCACTCTCAGTTCATCCTCCGCTGCCAGCAAATTTCGATTGTCCTTTGATGCTGCGAGTTGAGCTGTGCGTTCCTTAGGCAGTTAATTCAACTCTGCTAAAGTTACAGGATTCTTTGAGTTTGTCGACGAAGGAGAACAATCTTAAGCTTATCAATTATGGACTGAAGTTGTGATACTTGTAGGGTCTGGTTCATATGTTACACACGACCACAAAGTACGGAGGTGGAGACTTCAGCACCTGTGTCCACTGTTGTGTGAGGAACGCGAGTAAGCACAGAGACAACACGAGCGAGTGCAAGCAAGAGAGCGAGCGAGCGAGCGGAAAATACGATAAATTGCCTGAATCTACTGGGAGCGTTGCAAAGTGTTGACAAGTCTCCATCTCATTTGCCATTCTCGCAAGCACCCTATCAACTGTTTCTTACCCACGGTAGCTGCATCTTAGACACTCAAGTAGTCGCCCTATTGGCAAATTCAACCAACCACTAGAAATGCACTCGTAAAAGGTTCTTGAACATTAGGCTCAAACAGCAGCTCGAGTTTGGTTAGGACCAGAATTTGATTTCTGTGTTGCGCCAACAGTGATAAGAACCACCAGGAAGACTGGTGCTTGGATAAAAGTAAAGTGAAATAAGTTTCCTGTAATGAGAGACACAAACAATGTTAGTAGGGCACAACAGACCTTGGAAGCACTGGACAAGTTCCCACTTATAACAGTTGACAGTAGGATTTTCCTTAATAACCATCATAGCCGGCGCTTCGTATTTGTACCAAAGGGACCGATGTGGCTTCAGTGTCCGGATGGATTGAGAAGGTGCCTCTTTCAAGATCCATTTAGGCCTAAGTGTTACGAGGAAACTCCGTTCTGTAAATCTACCCCTCACCACTTCTTGACGCGTGGTCAATATGATTGTCCATGTCCTTTCTCTTAAGTTAACTTCTGATGGCACCTGTATTTCCATCTCTTTATCTCATTTTGAATGTAATTTACCACTCAGTGGAACAGTGATAAGGAATTGGCAGTGGCTTAAGGAATACCACAGATCCGACAGCACCGAAGTTTATGAGCAGATTACATGGCGGTCAAACGACTACTGAGAGAATGCTCAAAGCCATTTATAATGGAAAAAGTTATATCATGTTACGAATATTTTGGATCTCCCAGGCGTTTAGCGATGCCAGTCTCAGAATTAGGAGCCGCATGTGCAATTTGTCCATATAGGTGAAAAATAAAGGCTTAGCGCTTTAAGCTAAAGGTACTGATTGACGTTACCCACTTTTGAACCGCTTGATATTGACAGAAATTTCATTGCACGCACCAACAGCTATAGCTGAATATAAAAGATCTTGGGTTACACCGGTTGAATTACTCCATTCTACCCCTGTAGGGTTTTACAAGTGGACCGAATTTGCCACAATTGGTCCTCAACCACTCACCAAGGGAGGATTTTTCATTTATTCTAATTAAGGAAGTCTACTTCACGATTGTAGCTCAGACAGAACGTGTCCATGCACAGTATGTTCGAACAGTTGCTTCCGTAGTCGGTCAATAGAGAGTGTCCACATGAGGGCCCGTAACTGCGAGCTTACGCTTGATGGATGCTTCAGTCGAGTTTTGGACTCACTATAGACTAACGACCACATACGATGCAGATGTTGCCGAGTATGCCGTTTGTATTGGTGATTAATGACAATTGAGGCACGTCTCAAAACAACAAGTCGCCTCTCTCAAGTCTCTAAAGCACCCCTTCACGTAGAAAATTGAATAGTAAATGCTCAGATTGAAATCATTTAATGCCATTAAAGAAATTTGATTGTGGGAAGTAATAAAGAGAAGGGGAGCGAGAGAGAAATAACTACAAAGGTAGATACTGGCACCAAAAAGCCTCTACACAGCCTTGGTGAGTGCACTTAGAGATGTTTGAATGTAAGAAAAGGAGCCATGCCTAGACCACACAGCAAAGGGGAAAGAACCTTGAATATTAGACAATGGCAGTTTTATTCAATCCTAAGAAAAGTTACTCATCAGAGCGAATATCCATCTTGAGATTGAAGTCAAATATCTACGTCAGAAGAGCAGAAGATGCAGTTTTGCTGCCGCTGATTATGATGATTCAGAGATCAAGAACCATGGCAAGTAATTTTGGTGGACGTTGCATTTGAAGTGAGTGATTTCAAACATGGAAGTGCCTCCTGCCAAGAAGGTGGTCAGATGTGTGCACTCACAAGGAAACTTGTCCGAGTTGAGAGATGGCACGACATGCCACGTCCCACCCTTCATACCTTGAAAGGACGGCGACCTAACCACCTCAGAGCACGTCCTGCCACCCATACCCCATCCCTGATCACACTCAAGCATTCAGACCGATTAATCCTTCATCTGATGTCTGAAATTAACTAACAATGAAACTAAGAATACTTCAATCTATCTCGCGGAAATGTAAGTAAGCAAGACCACTCAGCATCCTCAAAACGGAGGAGGCCACACCTATCCACTGCCCAGCCCCCAACCTCCGTAGGCCTACCTACCTACCTCATCGTCCATGTCGCCATATTTTATGCTTGTCTCCCCTGCAAACTGAAATGGACACCCATTTGTGAGAGAAGGAAGTCCCAACAATGGCAAAAAGACCCCAATCAAGAAGAAGAGAAGGAAGAGATAAATGGTGACAGCCTCGACAAGGCGACGCAGTAGAATGAGAAATCGGTGGAGACGGCTCAATGAAAGATAGAGATAGTTAATCGCTGGATTCGCCAAAGCCAGAGGAAACTCGCACGGGCACTGGGTTAAGAATCCTATGAACACAGCCCTGAATGAAGAACAGTTAGAATAAAGATGAGAAGTATAACGCTGAAACCGACAAGACCCTAAATCACAGAAAAACGGAGAAGGCATAGTTAGGATTACCACTCACTCAATTTCAGACATCAGATGAAGGAGTAATCGGCCTGAATGCTTGATTGTGAGCAGGGATGGGATATGGGTGACAGGTGGGGCGTGGCATGTCGCTGTACTTCGGGGGGTTTGTCGCCTTCCGTGGTCTTGTGGTTGCGTTGAAAGGAGCGCGAAGAATGGGGACGTAGGTGGGAATACGGTACTGGGGTTCCGTCGTGGCAGCCGTCGGTGGTGGCTTAGCTCGCCGACTCCGTGAGTCTGCTCCGCAAAGCAGTTTCTTCCAACGGGCAGGAGAATGGTGGTAGTTCAACCTTCGCAATAGGCGGCGACCAGTTGTTTATTTGAAAGGGAGTGAGGAGCGCGTGGGGAGGCGAGGAGGTGGTCGAGCGCTAGCTTGGTGTCGATGTTCTCGGCATGTCCAGCAGGGCCCGAGTCGTTAGCATGACTAAAGTGGGAGCTGAGGGGGAGGAGGGGAGCGACTGCGAGGAGGAATTGAACAGGAGAGGAGGTACAGAGAGTGTATTGAAAGACGGCAGGTTGGAAGGTGCGGTGGGGATTGTTGCGTCTCAGTCGACCTCGACTATGATTAATTCCCCTGCCTTTGTCATGTGCAGTTTGATTGGGTTCGGGTTGTATACTTTCAAGCGAACTGCTTTTCGCTGAGGTCATGTGCCTCTATGGCCTCTGAGCATCGAGCATTACGGTCCTTTATGGGGAGTGTTAATGCACTTCAACTGAGGCTAGGTGACGCAGTGGTTCACCATTTGCATTTGTGCTTTCAGTTTTGGCTTTCTGGGTGCAGTTGCATCCTCCGGTCCAGGGGGTTCTGACCTTTCAGTCTTTGTGCCGCGGAGAAATCGCCTCCGTGTGAGCGTGCTCAGCTACGTTTTGGAAATGACTGAGTGCAGTACTTAAATAGAAGCAGGGAATGAGCAGGCATAGAGATGCATTCATTTGGCTGATAGTTGAGCGTTAATGCCACAGGCATAGGGGCCTTCTGCGGAGAGCTGTAGGTAAGAAGTCCCTGTATAGAGGAGCCGGGGGAGTATTGCGCTCTTCTACAGATGTTTTAAGCCCTACGCTTTGTAAGGGGCCACTTACCGATGCGAGGTGATACCTCAATCGTATTGCCACAGTGACATTAACTTAAAAGTGCTTCTAGTTTGCTACTAAAAGCTACCATCGGGTGGGGAGCACAGAGCCACAAAAAGCAGGGGTGAACAGCATGGGTCGCGGTATGGGAGGGTGCTATGCAGTCTCGAGCAATACAGGAGTGGTGAATAACTATCTGAAGACGCAGGTCACAAAGGGGAATTAAAGCGCAGCCCAATCAAGCAAACCAGATGCAGTCTTATCTACATGAAAAAGTAAAGATTGTTGGTGCCTGTTGGCAGATGGTTTCTATGCTCCATCTAGGCTAAGAAGGCAAGCGTGGTCGGAGGAGTGGAAACGGGGTAGAGATTTGGCATTCTGTGAGGTGTTTTGCTATCCAATTCATGTATCCTCTAGGTAGGAGCTCAATTTATGACTTTATAAAGGCGAATGGGTATTTTGTTGGAGTATTCAATTTCCATTGTCAAAGTTTAATGTTTATTTAGCTGTGCATTGAACGCATGTTTTTGAGTGGTCGTAATTGAGGCTATCCCTCGACACCGTGGTTATCTGACCATAATTTTCGTCTATTCGCCCTACCCAGAATGGGTGATACCTTCAAAGGGGAAGCACTGAGGGCCCTTATCCTTAGATAGACCTCTTTATTAAGCTTGAGCATTTTGTCATAAAGCATTTTTCCTGCTTTATTAAAGTTCTGCGATCCACATAGTGACCTTGGTAACCACTTCTCTACAGGCCTTCAGATGCAAAATCTCCCTACTGTGCCTCGCGTCCAACAACTTTTCGAAGCTGATAAAGTATGTGAGTGATTGTGCTCACCGTCACTATGGTATAAGCAATCATATGCCAAACATCGTCACACCGTAGGCCATGTGCCCACCTGGTGTGCTGAGTTAGGCATTCTGTGGCCTAGTCGGATGCCAACAGGAATTACTACCTAAGCTATGAGCTGTCGCATAACCACGGCCGGGGTTTCGGTCCTCACCCACGTCTTCGGAGCCTTAACAGCAGCAACTGGGACAGCCTCCTACTGACCTTCTACGCAAGCCATCACAGTATGAGCTGTATCTGAGGTTAATTGCAAACACGAGTATTTTAGGATAGGTTGCTGCGTATTTGGTCGCGAGAAACGTGGTGCTTCGCCACACATTAAGCCATACACATGCACGCGGTATCGCAATTACCTATTGCCATCCTGCCTGACGGTGCTTGAATTGAAGCTATCGACGACAGGTGCGACAGCAACTGGTGGTAGTCAAGGCCCACCAATGTCCCCGAACGCTGCGCGGTTCAGTGGTGTCGAGGCAACACCTCTCATAGATGTTAGCAGTAATTAAGCTTGGAGTAAATACGGAGTCAGATAAAGGAATGAACAACAGCGCATATTTTTGTACCATTCATGTATCGAAGGTCGTGCCATCTCTCAACTCGGACAAGTTTCCTTGTGAGTGCACACATCTGACCACCTTCTTGGCAGGAGGCACTTCCATGTTTGAAATCACTTACTTCAAATGCAACGTCCACCAAAATTACTTGCCATGGTTCTTGATCTCTGAATCATCATAATCAGCGGCAACAAAACTGCATCTTCTGCTCTTCTGACGTAGATATTTGACTTCAATCTCAAGATGGATATTCGCTCTGATGAGTAACTTTTCTTAGGATTGAATAAAACTGCCATTGTCTAATATTCAAGGTTCTTTCCCCTTTGCTGTGTGGTCTAGGCATGGCTCCTTTTCTTACATTCAAACATCTCTAAGTGCACTCACCAAGGCTGTGTAGAGGCTTTTTGGTGCCAGTATCTACCTTTGTAGTTATTTCTCTCTCGCTCCCCTTCTCTTTATTACTTCCCACAATCAAATTTCTTTAATGGCATTAAATGATTTCAATCTGAGCATTTACTATTCAATTTTCTACGTGAAGGGGTGCTTTAGAGACTTGAGAGAGGCGACTTGTTGTTTTGAGACGTGCCCAATTGTCATTAATCACCAATACAAATGGCATACTCGGCAACACCTGCATCGTATGTGGTCGTTAGTCTATTGTGAGTCCAAAACTCGACTGAAGCATCCATCAAGCGTAAGCTCGCAGTTACGGGCCCTCATGTGGACACTCTCTATTGACCGAATTCGGAAGCAACTGTTCGAACATACTGTGCATGGAGACGTTCTGTCTGAGCCACAATCGTGAAGTAGACTTCCTTAATTAGAATAAATGAAAAATCCTCCCTTGGTGAGTGGTTGAGAACCAATTGTGGCAAATTCGGTTCACTTGTAAAATCCTTCAGGGGTAGAATGGAGTAATTCAATCGGTGCAGCCCAAGATCTTTTATATTCAGCTATAGCTGTTGGTGCGTGCAATGAAATTTCTGTCAATATCAAGCGGTTCAAAAGTGGGTAATGTCAATCAGTACCTTTAGCTTGAAGCGCTAAGCCTTTATTTTTCACCTATATGGACAAATTACGCATGCGGCTCCTAATACTGAGACTGGCATCGCTAGACGCCTGGGAGATCCAAAATATTCGTAACATGATATAACTTTTTCCTTTATAAATGGCTTTGAGCATTCCCTAGGTAGTCGTTTGACCGCCATGTAATCTGCTCATAAACTTCGGTGCTGTCGGATCTGTGGTATTCCTTAAGCCACTGCCAATTCCTTATCACTGTTCCACTGAGTGGTAAATTACATTCAAAATGAGAAAAAGAGATGGAAACACAGGTGTCAACAGAAGTTAGCTTAAGAGAAAGGACATGGATAATCATGTTGACCACGCGTCAAGAAGTGGTGAGGGGTAGATTTACAGAACGGAGTTTCCTCGTAACACTTAGGCCTAAATGAATCTTGAAAGAGGCACCTTCTCAATCCATCCGGACACTGAAGCCACATCGGTCCCTTTGGTACAAATACGAAGCGCCGGCTATGATGGTTATTAAGGAAAATCCTACTGGCAACTGTTATAAGTGGGAACTTGTCCTGTGCTTCCAAGGTCTGTTGTGCTCTACCAATATTTTATAAGTCACTCATTAAAATAAGCTTATTTTACTTTACTTTTATCCAAGCACCAGTCTTCCTGGTGGTTCCTATCACTGTTGGCGCAACACAGAAATCAAATCTTGGTCCTAACCAAGCTCGGGCTGTGGCTTGAGCTAAATTCTTAAGAGCCTTTTACGAGTGCATTTCTAGTGGTTGGTTGAATTTGCCCATAGGGCGACTACTTGGGTGTCTGAGATGCAGCTACCGTGGGTAAGAAACAGTTGATAGGGTGCTTGCGAGAATGGCAAATGAGATGGAGACTTGTCAATACTTTGCAACGCTCCCAGTAAATTCAGGCAATTTATCGTCTTTTCCGCTCGCTCGCTCGCTCTCTTGCTTGCGCTCGTTCATATTTGCGGTTCGTCTACTCTATCTGCATTCTTCAATGACAGCCTTTCGTTGCTATTTCTTAGTAGCATTTCTGCGTAGCTCGAGATATTCATTGGTTGGTACGGCATTCCTGGGCAAACAATGGACAAGGTGCGTTCTTATCTGTGTCTGTCTGTATTAGACGAAGTGTAGAGTCCACGGCAATGTGTAGGTGGTCATTTGTACCTAAGAGTCGAAAGTGTCAACTGTATAGTATGCAGGCTGGCGGAGATTTCAGTAAGAAGCAGATCAGATGTATCACTTTTACCTTGTAGACAACAATCTCAGGCAGGTAGTTGTTCTGAGAATGCTGAATTTGCCCTTTTACGCTGCACTTCCCTGTTGGTGCTTGGTTGTGCTCACCACGTGTCTGTATAAATATCGCTGTTGTGAGCTCGGCGTCGGACAGGCATCCTGGACGGTTCGCGTTGGTAATTCGTGCCTCGTGTCCTCGAGTGAGGGGCAATACTAAGAGCGGGCGTGCATTCAGCTGTATTCAGAGCATACTTAATGCAAATAAGGTCGCATTCTGCATCACCTTATTGGAATGATTGCTCACCACATTCATGGTGGGACTCGTAAACCTGTTTGTCTACATCTGGTGGAATGGCATGAGCGCAATCAAGGTCATTCATGATGTGCTTTACAGAAGGAAAAATCCCTCTCACAAAGGACAAATGTGAATTGTTGCAATGACCGAGGTGGAAATGAGGATGTGTGTATTGCACATTTGTTTGTTTAATTAAAGACGCACCCATGGTTTCGTCACCCTCTTGCTGACATGAGCCCACGCACAGGGAAGCGCCGACACCTGCAACGCTGGTGACTTTTGATACAACAAATGCCTCCAGCCATCGAGCTGCCTCTCCTTACAATATCTGTTCTTTTGAATTATGAGAGGTGTGCTAAAGATTGCTGGATGAACACGCATGTTTTGGCTGCTTTGCCAATGACAAAATGACTGCCACGTGCGTAGTGGCACAGTGATATCAATTTGACAATACTAAGACCGTAAATAGCTAACCGCAGAGCAGTACATCCTCGATGTCAACTGCCGTCTGCCTCAGAACATCCAAAATGCCTTGCAACGATGCGGCAGCATTCAAGCTACTATTGACATACCAAACCCCACCGTAACTGACTGAGTCAAGAATGCTGGTTTGGAAATAATTTAGAAACTCTGAGTACCGAATAGCAATGTGAAAGGTTTCTACAATTAATCGCTTGACGGAATTCAAGAAGCTGCTGCATGTGCAAAGCACCTCTCTTCCTCTTACACCACTTTGGATGGCTTCAAGTGGATAGTAATTTGACAAAGCAAATCCGCTATTGGTTGTTGGAATGTGCATCGAGAACTGAACGAATTTGCTATCAGATCAAAGCTAGCAACACCGAATCAAAAGCAAGTTTGCTTTTCTTAAACGTACGTTACTTAGCGTGGAAATGACTCCTTTCCATTTTATGCCACAGCCCCATGCACATGGTGCAATTGACGGACCTCAGCATTCTTAATGCCTGATCTGATTTGAATGGTGCATGAGTGCGAAGAAATGCAGTTGGAGCAGAAATGAGAAGTCACAACCACAAACCACTCTCTGCGATGCTGTCTTGTAAGGAGTGCTAGATGAAATGGGGCGAAGGAGAATAGGTGGAGGAAGGAAGAGCCAATGGATGAAAGTTGTGCACTTAGACAATCATGCAAGCGTGTAAACTTCCTCATTATGCAATGCATACTCGATTGCAGATCATTCTCTTTGAGATTTGACTTCGGCTTAACAAAGCACACATCCTGCTCGGCGGTGCCGTCTCACATCATCACTTTGCTTCGTTCAAATAGAATGGACAAAATATAGTTGTGGAATTCGAAGGCGTGAAGCAGGCAGACGACAATTAATCAAATGCATACTTCGATGCTGACCTTGAATAAATGGCTATATTTGAAATACGTAAAGTTTCGCATTATAAATCGACTATGAATAGGCCTTCAAAAGTTAAATTAGGAGCGGTTAAATATGGTAACCGAGGTGCGTGGCTCCTGCATACATTTGTGTCAGTAGCCTCAGTGCACTTTCCCATGGTCTAAACAATGCACCGAATGATGAAATGGACAAAAGCACGAATGGTTTTAGAACTTGAATGTTTCATTTCTTGTCACGTAGGTTGTCGATGACTGTTCAACAGCGCTGTTTGTTGAAGAGTAGGGGCAGATCTGAGATCGCCCACATTTTACTCATGTCTGAGCGTTTCCAATTCGAAAGCAAATGAGATGATTGGGAGAGATTTCGGTGGGTCATGAAATGTAGCTCTAACACTAATCAAATTTACATGATAATTTGCTGTCACATTTACCAACTCAACAAGACGTAAGGGTTTCCCTTTCACAATCTCTAGGAATCCACAATATCACTTCCGACGAGATCACACGAAGCGCAAGATTTCGTCCTCGAGATGACACTAAGCTAATGGAGGGTAAGAGAACATGTCACCTACCAAGGCATAGTATAACTAGGAGGACGCTAAGTTGCCCCCAAATTTTAGAACCGTATTGTGTCCATCGCTTTGCACCGGGCGGAACAGAATTGGGTGCAATACTCAGGATTGAGGACGCATTGGAAAGCTGTTGCGAGCCTCAGCATTCTGCGATTCGAGGCAGCAATTCCTGAGTGATGAACAAACATCGAAATGCCAAAGCCCTGCCATACCACACCTTTTAAGTGCTTCTGCTCTGTGCGCACTTTCAACGGCACTTATTTGAAGAAGAGTAAGGCTTGGAACTTGCGTGATTGGGAGGCGAATGTGGTCGACACGACTTGCGAGGACGCCTAACAACCGAGTCAACGTAGCAGAACGAATAAATGCCTCGCACAGAATGCAGCTTAATTAATAAAGGCAAACTTTAGACAAACGAAACCACTAATTCCGCAGACGTTGGTGGTGCGCTGTGCGTGGACCAGTGTTGACATCAAGATTAATGCAGAGATGCATATATTATGCCAACGTCTCCCTTTGTGCATTAAAGCCACCACGACCGACTTTGGTCTCCCTCATCTCACAACTTCTATTCTTTCCCACTTTTCGCATTTAACAGGCAATTTATGGCTTGAAGCATGTGCTTTCTGGACTTGCGCCTTTTGCGTCAAGTAGGCTTTGACTTAGTCACACCAACATCGGTCTGGTGATACTGGTGGCATTCACTTCACCGTCTTTTGGTACATTCGTTCAATTTATGCATCGATTTAATGGTTGTGGCTTCGAGAAACGTGAGCAGCGTCTGTTAAGCAATGCGGTCTTATTCAAGACGAGACAGTGCGATTGTCAGCTCTTATGTTGCATTGAGTTCACAAAGGCGCGACGCTTATAAGCAATGATTTCAACTTCCATTTATAGTGAAAGAAGCACTGCCTTGCAACCCTTGGATTAACACATTAAAAAATCTCAAGAAATATATGCCTAAGCAAATGCGTATTTTGAAAATAAATAAGCTGCTTATCAATGCTAGTGTTTATCGTTGTGCTCGCCCAACACATGTTTTAGGCGTTCAGTGGAATACCAACAGCAAGAAAGAAGGAAGATTGAATACGAGCAAGATATATTTACGCTAGAGACATGTGTCATGGTAGTGGCGATGGAAAGGAGGTGTAACATTGCAACGCTCGATAGTTAACTTGAGTCATTTTTGTTGGGGGAGGATGTTGAAGAGTCGTTGACATTGGGTGAATTATCGGATTCAACGTGCGACCACAGTTCGTCCTGCATCAAGTCAGGATAGTCGGCGTCAACGTACACCGGCGTGTACGATTGCTGTGGTGACGAGGGTTCGTCCTGTGAAGTCGAGCTGTCCATTGTTTGCTTGTGTTGAGGTACACTCACCCACCTACAGAATGTAAATCCACAGATCACATTCAATACACCGAACGGTCGCAGCTCACAACAGCAATCTGATTGTGTGTAAAAATATTTAAGGAGTTATGCCAGTACAAATGAACATGGAATGCGTAGTGCATAGTGGGACCCTGTGGTGGTGGTGGTGGTGTTGGTGGTAGCCGAATTTGTTGGAAATTCAACTCCATGCGCAGAGCATGCATAAGGTGACTGTGGACTCCCACGCCGATTATGATGATGATGATGTTGATGAAAGAATGGAACCAACCTCAGTTAGCACCTGTGGTCATTGGTTGCGGCAAACTGCAATCGCTGTCGTTATATAGACGTGTGAGCTCCAGCATCATTGGCTGGCTATTTTTGGACGCATTGGAATTTACATTAGGGGCAATGCAAAATAGTAACCTAGACACCTGGCTACTGCATGCAATTGCATAAGCTATGCCAGTCGCTAACACTTGGTCCCCTTAATGGTGGTTACAGTTTGATTCGTCTAGATACCTGTGTTTCGTTTGCTAGAGCATTTGCGGTTCGTCTACTCTATCTGCATTCTTCAATGACAGCCTTTCGTTGCTATTTCTTAGTAGCATTTCTGCGTAGCTCGAGATATTCATTGGTTAGTACGGCATTCCTGGGCAAACAATGGACAAGGTGCGTTCTTATCTTTGTCTGTCTGTATTAGACGAAGTGTAGAGTCCACGGCAATGTATAGGTGGTCATTTGTACCTAACCCACCTCGCCCACCTACAGAATGTAAATCCACAGATCACATTCAATGCATCAAGCAATCGCAACTCTGTACAGCATACGCTTGGCGCTGTGCTTGATTTCACATACTTATTAATTCTTTTTCTATCAATGTCTGACAATCCGACTGTGCAAAAATATTGGTAGAGTTATGCCAGTTCAGAAGAACGTGAAATGTGGAATGTAAAGTGCGGTCCTGTTGTGGTGGTGGTAGTGGTGGAAACTCAACTCCATGCGCAGAGTATGTATAAGGTGACTGTGGACTCCCACGCTGGTGATGACGAAAGAAATGGGACCAACCTCGGTAAGCACCTGTGGTTATTGCTTGCGGCAAACTGCAATCGCTGTCGTTATATAGACGTGTGAGCTTCAGCATCATTGGCTGGCTATTATTGGACGCATCGGAAGTTAAATTAGTAGGAATGCAAATTAGTAACCTAGGCACCTGGCTACTATTGCAATTGCACTAGCTATGTCAGTCGCTTACACTTGGTTCCCTTAATGTTGTCAGTCAGTCAGCTCGTCAGTTAGAGGAGGTTGAACTCAGCTGCAAAGTAATAAAATTGGCCAATTCGCTGCTAGAACAACCTGCTGTTCTACTCCAAGGCTTAGTGATCTTTGTGAAATCAATGCAGCATAAGAGCTGACAATCGCACTGTCTCGTCTTGAGTAAGACCGCGTTGCTAAACAGACGCTGCTCACTTTTCTCGAAGTCACAACCATTAAATCGATGCATAAATTGAACGAATGTACCAAAATACGGTGAAGTGAATGCCACCAGTATCATCAGACCGATGTTGGTGTGACTAAGTCAAAGCCTACTTGACGCAAAAGGCGCAAGTCCAGAAAGCACATGCTTCAAGCCATAAATTGCCTGTTAAATGCGAAAAGTGGAAAAGAATAGAAATTGTGAGATGAGGGAGACCAAAGTCGGTCGTGATGGCTTTAATGCACAAAGGGAGACGTTGGCATAACTTATGCATTTGTGGATTAATCTTGGTGTCCACACTGGTCTACGCACAGCGCACCACCAACGTCTGCGAAAGTAGAGGTTTCGTTAGTCTGAAGGTTTGCCTTCATTAATTAATTTTCATACTGTGCAAGGCATTCATTCATTCGGCTTCGTTGACTCGGTTGTTAGACGTCCTCGCAAGTCGTGTCGACCACATTCGCCTCCCAATCACGCACGTTCCAAACCTCACGCTTCTTTGAAAGAGTGCTGATTAATGAGCGCACAGATTAGAAGCACTTAGAAGGCGTGGTTTGACAAGGCTTTGGCATTTCGATGTTTGTTCATCACTCAGGAATTGCTGCCACAAATCGTAGAATGCATTGGCTCGCAACAGCTCGCCAACGCGTCCTCACTCCTGAGTATTGCGCCTACTTCTGCTGTGTGGGAATTTAAGATTGTATTCTGCTCGCTGCAAAGCGATGTAGACAAAACGGTTCTAAAATTTTTGAGGCAACTTAGTGTTCTCGAAGTTAACCTATACCTTGGTAGGTAACATTTTCTCTTACCCTCCATTAGCTCAATGTCAGCTAGAGGACGAAATCTTGCGCTTCATGTGAGCTCGTCGGAAGTGGAATTTGTCCATCCCTACAGATTGTGAAAGAGAAACCCTCAAGTCTTGTTGAGTTGGTAGGACTGACAGCAAATTGCGATGTAAATTGGATTAGTGTTAGATTTGAATGGCCTGCTTCATCCAAAACTCTCCCAATCATCTCATTTGTTTTCGAATTGGAAACGCTCAGATATCAGTAAATTGCAGACAATCTCAGATCTACACCTATTCTTAAAGGGACAACGTTTTGAACAGTGTAGACAACCCACGTACATAGACAAAAGACACTTAATTTCGGAACATTTATTTCCCTATCCATTTCATCATTCGGCGCATTGCTTTGAGGTGCCAAGTAAGGGCCATGAGTAAGTGCACTGGCACAACTGACACAAATGTATGCAGCAGTCATGCACATTGGTTGCCCTATTTCACCGCTTTGCACCCAGCAGAATACAATCTAAAATTCCCACACAGCAGAAGTAGGTGCAATACGCAGAAGTGAGGATGCATTGGTGAGCTTCTGATCTGTGCGCTCCTTCATCAGCACTTGTTTAGAGAAGAGCAAGGTTTGAAATGTGCGTGATAGGGAGGCGAAAGTGGTTGACACGAATCGCGAGGACGCCTATCAACCGAGTCAACGAAGCCGAATGAATGAATGCCTTGCACAGTATGAAACTTAATTAATAAAGGCAAACTTTCAGAGAAATGAAACCTCTACTTTCGCAGACGTTGGTGGTGTGCTGTGCCCATGTTATGCCAACGTCTCCCTTTGTGCTTTGAGACCATCACAACCCACTTCGGTCTCCCTCATTTCACAATTCTTATTCTTACCCACTCTTCGCATTTGACAGGCAATGCGATGCATGAAGCAGACTTGGTGAGAGAACACGCTAATTATGTGGTTTCAGGACTTGCGCCTTTCGCGTCAAATACGGTTTGACTTAGTCACACCAACATCGGTCTGGTGATACTGGTGGCATTCAATTCACCGTCTTTTGGTACATTCGTTCAATTTATGCATCTATTTAATGGTTCTGGTTTCGTGAAAAGTGAGCAGCGTCTGTTTAGCAATGCGGTCTTATTCAAGACGAGACAGTGCGATTGTCCGTAATTATGTTGTATTGAGTTCACAAAGGCGCGATGCTTACAAGCAATGATTTTTCTTCCTATTTATAATGATGGAAGCACTCTCGTAAAGATCTCAAGTTAATTTTATCAAAGCAGTTAAGAAGGCTGTTCTTAGGTAAATATGCAGTTTAAGAGTGAATGAACTGCTTGTCAATGATTCGCAACACCAAAGAAAACATGAGCAATCAAAATGGTGTAGAAAACGCAGCTGCGAATTTGGTGCAGATATGCTTTTATTTTTCGTACATTGACAAGTACACGTTTAGTTGAGCATCTTGCCACGTTTCATTGCGTTTTCCATTTTTACAATTTAACCGAAGATATTTCTGCCAAGTTTCTTTTTGCGATTACACATTGCCAGACACAAATTGTAGTGTTGTAAGGTCTCATCTCACCTCACCTCACCTCGCCTCCACTCTCACTTTGACTTGCAAGCTGAGCTGATTTACCTGTGGATTTCTTTGACCAATTATGAGGTTGTCCCTCTCCTTTCCTTTAGTCTTGTTATGTGAACAGACCAGCCACGGTTGATAGAAGAAAAAGTGCTGACATGAGGCAAGACAGATAATGCCCACAAGTGCAGACATCAGCCTGCGTGATGACTCATCACCCTAAATCTTAACATTTCACTAATAGTGCCTTAATCGCTGCAGAATTCACCTCCTCCACTTACCAATATGCAGAGGTCACGGCAGCATTTCCTTCAGCAAAGATGTATTTTGACAACGTCAACGACATCTACTAATGGCTTAGACGACCTTCGCCAACAGCATGCTCTGCGTCGCAGTTAAGGCAAAGAAGGAAATGATGAAGTTGCTGATAAAGCGCATAAATGCATTTTGCTGAGAGGGTGTGAAAAAATCAGCGAAGATTCGATTAGGTATGTTCTGTCTGCCTTTCGTAGACAGTAACCTACGACAGTCATTCGTTCATGGAATGCTCAATTTAGTCACCAAGCAAAAGGCAACTTTACATTTCGCTGATGTGTCAGACTGATGGTCATTTTCTTCAAATAAGCAACAAACCACAAACCAGAACTTTTCCACCATGTTTTGATTTCAAAACGTGCATTTCTCGTATTTTCGGAGCTACATTGGACTTGATATCGCTAGGCGAATCTGCGCTGATCTAGGTCGATTGGTCTAGATCAAGCAGATTCAAATAGTTAAAACTCATGCTCACAACGAAACAAAGCACAAACGTTCAGACTTGCGTGCAAATAGAAGAGAGATTAATGTCCTCCACTCCAGCTCTTTACTCCACACCCATTTACTTATAGCATACGAACACTCGAAGGAGATATCGTATCACTGCAAATGGTCCTAACCACCTTCACAAAGCCAATGAAGGTGACGCCTTTGAAAACTGCGCGACTGATCCCTTGTGTGTGATGAGTGCATAGTCAATGGACAATCTTCGTTGCTGACAGCTGCCTCCCCGTACTACTTCAGGCCCTCTTACGCTGCACTTCCTTGTTGGTGTTTCGTTGTGCTCACCACATGTCTGTATTAATATCGCTGTTGTGAGCTCGGCGTCGGACAGGCATCCTTCACGGTTCGCGTTGGTAATTTGTGCCTCGTTTCCTCGAGTGAGGGGCAATGCTGAGAGCAAGCATGCATTCAGCTGAATTCAGAGCATACTTAATGCAAAATAAGGTTGCGTTCTGCATCACCTCTTTGGAATGATTGCTCACCACATTCATGGTGGGACTCGTAAACTTGTTTGTCTACATCTGGTGGAATGGCATGAGCGCAATCAAGGTCATTCATGATGTGCTTTACAGAAGGAAAAATCCCTCTCACAAAAGACAAATGTGATTTGTTGCAATGACCGAGGCGGAAATGAGGATGTGTGTATTGCACACTTGTTTGTTTAATTACGGCTGCAATCATGGTTTCGTCATATTCTTGCTGGCATGAGCCCACGCACAGGGGAGCGCCGACACCTGCAATGCTGGTTACGTTTGATACAAGAAACGCCTCTAACCATCAAGCTGCCTCTCCTTACAATATCTGTCCTTATTAGCCATAGAAACTGTGCTAAAGATTGTCGGACGAACAACCACGTTTTGGCAGCTTTGCCAATGACAAAATGACTGCGACATGCGTAGTGGGCACAGCGGTATCAACTTGACAATACTAAGACCGTAAATGGCTAACCGCAGACCAGTACATTCTCGATATCACAGGCGTCTGCCTCAGAACATCAAAAATGCCTTGCAACGATGCGGCCATATTCAAGCTACTATTGGCATACTAGACCCCACCGTAACTGACTGAGTCAAGAATGCAAGAGCAACAGATCGCGCAAACCTTCTGAAATAAATTTCTTACTTTGTTTTTGGCATTTCGTCATTTCGGTGGTGACAACTCTCACACTGGGACGGTGGTTCCATTAAAGAGCAGTGAGATCACTATGATTTGCCGATAACACGTTTAAATGTTTTCCATTGACGTCCCGTCGGTGTGACAATTTCCTTTCCCGACCTTAAATATTGTTAAAATGTGGTTATACCGATTTAATTTCGTCGAGTAGGAAATGTTGTGGAGTCAAGGCCATGGGATGAAGACACCAACTTTTGTGCAAACGATGGCTTCTAAGGGTGAAAGAGTGGCATAAAATATCAGATGGAGGTCAAGTCTACCGGACTTTGTTCAATTTCACTGATTGAAAGTTTAAGTAGTTACCGTCTTGAGAAGATACCAGAAGGTATTGGAAGGGCCAGGACCATAATACAGAAATGACTGGCAAGTAAATGGTCTTTGGGAATTCATTATCCATGGCACCCATGATGGTTTACTTATTTCCAAAGGTAAATTACCGCGAATCTTCCATTTTGTCTAAAATATGTCGTCTGTCGACAGCCTAGCCTGATGTGTCTTTGTGCGACATACTCCACCGTTATGCTGCCGACGAGGTTTACTCCCTGGGCTCGCTCTGGTTGGGCTCTTCTTTGTTTATCTCACCACATCACTTTCCAACAACCCCTCCGACTCCATCTTGGCTAATTTTACGCGACACCGACAGAGTTATAACCTTGGTGAGTGGTTCTGTCAGGGAGAGTGATTCCAACACCTGACCATTCGAATTTTTCAGCAGACATGTGTATCTTGATCACAGCATATTCCCTTAAGCAGATCAATGTGTGCACCTTGTACCAGACATTTCATTTGTCAATTGAGTCATTTTCATACAGCACAGGCGGCAATGAAAGGGTTTCCTACGTTGATTTTCTTATTTGTGAGATGCTGTAGCCCAAATTCACAGCCATCGTAACAGAGGTAGAACGACGCAACAATTAACATCTACAAGCTCATTAGTGAGCTCTACATCTACTCCTCCCAAAGGCTAATAATATTAATGCAAAACTCTGCAATATATGCTGCTACTTTATCCTAATTAAGAAAAGTCCTTTTTCGTCACTTGTAGGAAGCTTTGATTGACCATTTTTTCTGCTTTAAGTCGTTCAAGACCCACTAAATTAAACATTGTCGATGTCTATGTTACAGCATTTACTTAGGGCTTTATGGCAATTGCTAAATTGTAAATCAAAGTGTATTGCGTGAGGCATTGTTAATGAAGACGCTAGCATTAGCTGAAGTCCAGTGACTGTGGCACAGAAAATTTCCGTTTCCTGTGGATGTCTACAACATTATAAAGGCATTCGCACCCAATTCCTTTAAAAGGTTCTACTTTGGTGGCTACAAATGAGAACGTGCTAGAAACAATCCTCTGATAGATCACTCACTATAAACTCAAGATGAACCTGACACTAGCAGATGTGCCGACTGAATCAACCGAGTGGCGAAGACGCGTTTTGGTCCGCCCTCAAGCACAATCTCATACTACGACAAATGGGAGTCTCTATCTCCAAATAAATCTCACCACAAGGTGATGTGGTAGTCGAGGTATTTGAAGACGCCAAATGAGGCTTCGGAAGGATGCGCTAGTAAACCAACTACACATGATTCATGCATGCTTCTTAAATGACCAGCCATCAAACCCACCTCGTGCTACTTGGGTATGTTCCGAGTCAAGTCACTGACTTAACGACGATGGTATGCAATTGGGAATTTTGTAGAAGGAAGGAGGTGATCAGGTGAGCGTTTGCAAAAGCAACGTGAATTCTCGCAACATCGGTTCCTGGAATTTTACTTCCAGTAGTATCCAACCCCCTACAAATACATTTTGAGGGCTCCGACGAACCAAGAGAATGCTTCTTTTTCACATTTTAGGACCAAATACCTTTGCTGTTGTGCGTTTAACATGATAGAACGAGACGACTTAGTTCCTTTCTCCTGAAAGCATTGGAAATTACCCCGCATAGGCTCTGACATCGCCCATTTGTCAGTCCGTCTTATCGTCCACAAACGCCGTGTCACATGCTCCACCCACCGGATGTCTGCATCGATGTCTCTGCCTTATTGTTAGCCATTGCCTTTATGATTGGAAACTCAGCATCCATTCACAAACACTACTTATTTGTGTGTAAATTAAATGAAATAGGCCAGTCACATAAACACAAAGCGATAAGTCGAATTGGGTTTTTAAGAACACCTTGAGCGTAACATCTGGCAGACCCACCGTAATCGGATTCCAGCAGACTTCGCATTATAGAATAGCAATTGAACCCCTTCATTCTACAGGCCTGAAGTTGAACGGAGGAGGAGCACAGCCAACCTTTCAGATTGTCGCATTGAGCCCGTGGTGGAGTGTGACGAAAATGGTTGAGCCATTGGACAGTTAAATGATAAGCAAATTCTACTGCCTGGTGCGGGTCATGCACCGTGTGTTCAATAACTCATCCTTTGAATGTGAGAACAGACTTGCTAAGCCATTCTTTGATTTTGGATGCTAAAATGCACCTTAAAACGGTCTGTGAGGTGCATTGATGATAGATGCAAGCGGTATCCGTCCAAAAGTAGAAATTCGACAACAAAAAGAGAGTAACTGCCGTAGACGACTAACAATAAGGAGGTTTGCATATGAGGACTTATAGAAGCCAACCAGCTCTAATAAGAGTTGCAAAGAGCCTACGTTGGGAAGATTAAAATAAAGGTTTACTTTCCACATTCTATGCAAGTGAGTTTAAATTGGACTGAGAACAAGACAACATTAAAGTGCCAACAAATTGAAATGTGTTGCGTAAGACCGACGAATGTCCACAATGCAGTTGCGTAAATGAATCTGTTGAAAGCTTCATGATGCATCATGTATATTTCCCATCTGAATAGCGTAGGTAGCCGGTAGATCCTGGCAGTCAGTGAGTGAGTCAGTCAATAAATTGGAAAAGGCTAGAAGCCAAGTGCGAAGTAAGACAGAAACGATCAACTTGCTACTACAACCAGTGTTTGATCCACTGCATTGCCTAGTGATCATTGTGCAACGCACTTCAGCTTGGCAGGTAGCGGGATCCATTATTCCTTAAGTATTATGCGATTTATGCCATAATAGACAAAACGCTGCGTATGTTGGACAAGTAAGTCCCCTTTGCGCAAGATGGCTCGGCATTTAGCAAACAAACACTTCGATACCTCTCCAATCATTTGGACATACATTCGCCCAATTAATCCTGTGTGTATGGCTGCACAAACAGACAGACCCATGCTAATGTGGTCCAAGTTCTGCACCCTTCTCTCTTTCGCCCCACTTAACCCCACCGTCACTTCATGTTCCCTCTCTTTATTATATATTCCATTGCCCTGAATATATGTTGCAGCTTATATCATGGAGGCACTAGTGACATTGTTGGTTTGTGTGCGTTCCGTGCTCACCCATCCCATATGATAGCATTTGTGTGGAACGTCAACTCTTGCAACATGGATGGTGATGCAGGTGCACAAACGCTAACAGCAAGAAGGAAGGAGGTCATAGAGGCACTTAACCCAAGCGAGGAGCAGTTTGCTTTAAGGGATACAACCTGAACCCAATCAAACCACACACGACAATGGCAATGGACTTAATCACAGTCGAGGTCGACTGAGGCGCAACAATCCCCACCGCACCTTCCAACCTGCCGTCTTTCAATACACTCTCTGTACCTCCTCTCCTGTTCAATTCCTCCTCGCAGTTGCTCCCCCCCCCCCCCCCCTCAGCTCCCACTTTAGTCAAGAACATCGACATCGAGCTAGCGCTCAGTCACCTCCTCGCATCCCCATGCGCTCCTCACTTCCTTTCAAATAAATGACTGATCTCTGGCTATTACAAAGGTTGAACTACTACCACTCACCTTGCCGTTAGAAGAAACTGCTTCGCAGAGCAGACTCACGGAGCCGGCGGGCCAAGCCCCAACAGGAGATACCACGACGGAACCCCAGCACCGTATTCCCACTTACGTCCCCATTTCTTTGCGCTCCTTTCAACGCAACCACAAAATCACGGAAGGCAACAAACCCCCTGAAGTACAGCAACATGCCACGCCCCACCTGCCACCCATATCCCATCCCTGCTCACACTCAAGCATTCAGACCGATTACTCCTTCATCTGATGTCTGAAATTGACTAGCAATGAAACTAAGAATACTTCAATCTATCTCGCGGAAATGTAAGTAAACAAAACCACTCAGCATCCTCAAAACGGAGGAGGCCACACCTACCCACTGCCCAGCCCCCAACCTCCGTAGACCTACCTACCTACCTCATCGTCCATGTCGCCATATTTTATGCTTGTCTCCCCTGCAAACTGAAATGGACACCCATTTGTGAGAGAAGGAAGTCCCAACAATGGCAAAAAGACCCCAATCAAGAAGAAGAGAAGGAAGGGATAAATGGTGACAGCCTCGACAAGGCGACGCCGTAGAATGAGAAGTCGGTGGAGACGGCTCGATGAAAGATAAAGATGTTTCATCGCTAGATTCGCCAAGGCCAGAAGAAACTCGCACGGACATTGGGTTAAGAATCCTATGAACACAGCCCTGAATGAAGAACAAGCCGAATAAAGATGAGAAGTATAACGCTGAAACCGGCAAGACCCTAAATCACAGAAAAACGGAGAAGGCATATTTAGGATTACCACTTACAGACAAAAGTCTAACGAAAAATCCAAGGCGACGAGCCGCTAATCGCCAGGATCCCATGGCTTTCACGTCGAGAGCAGATCCGTTGTATTGCATTATGTGTGTTTCAATAAACCAACTTTGAAAGTGGAACCTCACATTTGACGGACCACGAGGGCGACGGACTAAAATGAAGACGGAAAAAAGGAAAGTGGAGGAGGTGCTTTTCACCAACTTGGTCCTTTTCAATGCGTCGTTTTGACTGCCTCGTCAAACCAACATCAACCTATTAACATTTAGTACCAGTCCTCCATTATGGATCAAAAAGACATGCAGACCATAAAATTACGCCCAAAATGCTCCAGACATGTCCCTTAAGTCGCGTTCCAATTCTAACAAGGTGGAGTTTATGGATGTTTAAGGAGACTACGATCCATGCAAACCACCACCGCGCCTACACGAGAAACTATTTAAACGTCACGTCTCAACTGCTCTGTTATTTTAAATAAATTTTGCAAAAGGAATAGTAGCACCGCATAATCTCCACCGAATGGTGTTTCCACCACAGCAAACTCATGAGGTGCAAAGCAAGAAAAACAGGAATATGGGTTCTAGTTATCATATCCGATTAGCTTAGATAGAATCTACGACAGTTATTTCTTTTCAGCTTGAGAACTTGCGCCGGTTAAGCTTAAAAAATCCAGCTGCACGTTTAGAAATGGAAAACCTCTTCCTCTCTTCAGAATCGAGCCGAGATTCGAGCCGAGATTCGTCTCCAATCGCTATCGCCGGTTTCTGCGATAAGACTCATCCTGACATGCAGAGGAATCTACCCGCACCTATTTAAAATTACAAGGGTTGAAGCTTAGATGCCTGATAAGTTTAAAGTATTTATATGCTCCCCATAAGCGATAAAGTTACATCCATATCCATTCAAATATCAAGCAAAGAATGCGAAAAGAACTGCCTCCATAGCAGCCCTATGTCCCAGAATCCCACCCAGTAGTCAGTAATCGTTAATGCACAGAACCACTAAGTTCCCAAACTCGAACCATAGTAAGGTCATCCCAAAAGGCAGACACTCAGGAAGACTTGACACTTCCTGCAGTCAACATTTAATACAACCTCTCTAGTCATAATAAGGGAATGACCTTTTCCAAAAAGATGACAAACTGCCACAGGTTCAGAAAAATGACCGCGAAATCTTACCAATATTTGTAAAAAATACAACTGTATGCACCACTAGTGCCAGCGCAAATGACGTTCTTCGAGTTTATTAGGATAAGCCTTCCCAAAACTGGACATCGACAATAAATTCCATAAAACTGACTACGCACCACCTTGTAATGCCCGAAATGTGCGCCAAATACTTGTATCAGTTTACACTTCTGTGCATAAAGCTACAGGTAAAAGGATGAGAGGATATCGTAGGGAAGAAACCCACGCACCTTACGAATTTAAACGAAGCAAACCGAGAAATTGAGCCTAAACCAGGCCAATGATAAGATGGGCTATATCAGTATACGACCTTCAGAGTGGTTTAAACAGAGATAATTAAATGTTTAAAGTTTACTACCTTTATGTACAATTAACAGGCCTAATTCTACTCGTGGATTAATTAATCATTTGTCTGACATATATCGTGGTGCATTGTGAGTGCTAAAATGTGCACATTATTAGAAGTAGAAGTTTATTACCTCTACAAATAAGTTATAAGACCAAATCATTTTTAGATTCGGTTTAACCCAATTTACCCAATTGACTTGTGCTATTTATACAAGCGTGTACCTCACATAGGAGGTGTAGCGTCCCGAGGCTTCCCCGAAGGCAAAAGAAGGCAGAACGCTGGGGTAGAATATATATATATATATATATATATATATATATATATATATATATATGTGTGTGTATATTCACCAGACAGAGGGAAATAGGCTACTGGTATGGCTCGGAGGCCAGTCCACGCAGCTGGCGCAGTACGGCTACCTCTGTGATCTTGACCGGAACCGGTAGTTCCAACAAACAAAGCGCTACACATGTACTAGAGCAGAATGTGTATTCAATAAACAGAGGGAACGGGGCTTCTGGCATTTCCTCGAGGCCAGCCCAAGCGGCGAGGGTGATATGGCTACACAAGTGACCGCACCCAGGCAGTCAGAACAGGCAAAGTGGTACAGTAAGCTTAGACTTTACTAACACTTATTTCGCATGCGACAGTGGTATGTTTTGGATTCGTGATCGCGTTCCATGCTCCAGCAAAAAATTTTGCCTTGTGTGCTCAAAATTTGACCTTCCTGCTGATTCGTCTTATGTCGGAAGTGCCATGAAGCACAATACAATCGCACGTAAAGTTCATTTTACTTTTATTCTTATGTGATCCCGGGGAAGTATTTACCAGCATTACTCTCTTGGAGATGAAATCCTGAGGTTTTTACTGGTTTTGCACCAGTCGATGTACTGCTGAGGCGCCACTTTAGTGTACATTTGTTGTACTATGTGTTACCATGAGTTATTTGGGTATTACCACGTTTATGATTAGCACCTCAAGAGGCAGAAAGTGGTTTAACCGACTTGGGTTTTCCATTGTGAAAGGAATGAAAATGAATTTGCTGGCTTACAAGCCCTTTTGTCCACCTACATCGCTCTTGTGAATTTCGAAGCCTGGACGTGTTATTTGGCCAACTCTATTATGCACGTCTTCGTTATCCACCGCTTTTATCTAATTTCGACCATTCCTTCCTGGCCGTTTTGGCTGTTTGGCAGGTGGACTCTCTTCTGTACCTCAAATGACCCATGTGTGGCTAGAACAACGGAACTGGTCTCATAGGTATTCGTAATGGCCTTCTGTTAGTGAGGAAGTGACTATCTTTTCCGGTGAGTTGCTCCCTGAATGTAGGACTTCTTTGCCCCACAGGATTTGCTCAATTTACACCAGTGAGAACTCTAATGAAACGACTTAATTAATTTGTTTTGCTCGATGTTGCCTAGCCATATCTGAGTTTTGGTGGACAATTTGCTCGACTAATATACTTTGCTGTGACTATCTTTTCGATAACGCTGTGGAATTTTGTGACATTTGTAGGACTTCTTGTAAATTCAAGTGAGCTATTTGCTTGTTAAAATGTCTATGCCAATATTTGTTCGCAGCCTCGTAGATGCTGTTTGCTAAGAGGTAGTCTGGTGTTACTTCTCCAATGTGCACCCGCATTCCTCCTTCCTTTAGTATAGTCGTTTCATTGCAGCGAAATGTAGATTTACTGAAGTAGTGGCTACTTTTGTCTTATTTCTCATGCTACATCAGCAAGGCTTCTTGGGAAGTCCCAAAATGCGGAACCCGTGTAAGGCTATGTCTATATATGATTGATTACGCTTTAATAACTCTGTGTGGGGCAAGTTCTTCTCGTGGCAAATGGAACTCCACGCTCAGCAATAGCCACACACACACACACACCAACATTCCATAGGAAAGTGGTGATGTGAAATTCTTTATCACTACTGTTTGAAATCCGATTTAATAGCAGCATATGTTGTTTTTTCATGGTCGTTTGTTTGGGTCCATTCGATGACCTAGTCGAACACTTGTTTGGGCGGCCATTTATTTTGTCCAATATTGTCGAGTTATATCAGGCCTTGGATAGCTGTTTGGTTAGGGTGGTATCCTCCCTTGTGTTCACTTTTTCTTGCCTTTGTGAAATTTGTTGGCGCATGCATGCTTGCTTCTACGTATGATCCTTTGTTAGTTGCTGCAACACCACACAATTTACTGTTTAGTCAGAACACAAGCTTGCCTCTCACACGTTTCTGACTTTCCTCCAGCACTGTGCTGGCAATACAGGCCTGTACTTCATTATAGTTGTGGATGTATAGGGCTAAAAATGCGATGCAAGCAGAACTGGCTTTGAACCTCTCGGTGTGCTTATCGATGAGCCTGCGAGAGGGATGACACTATTCTGATTCAAAGCACTTATACCTGCCGAGATGGATAGGCTTTTCAGCACACGTAAAACCCGTCTTAAACATGATCCACTGAATTGCCATGGGAAGGTATTCATGCAAAATTCTTAATCACTACAATTTTGCACTGCTATTTCCTGAAGTTATCCGAATGGACTGAATCTTTAGCTTTTAATTTGCCACTTTATAGAACGTCAACCCTATTTCCACCTGCCGAGAAATAAAAGCATGTTTGGAGAATTTGGATTAGCTCTATTCTCTAAGGCTTGGTTCACCACTTGTTGTTTCTCTATGAACACTTTGCCTGTTTTTTTGAAAACATTTGACGTCACACTCGAATACTAGTTTGAATGTCACTTTGATAGCATGTCATAGTTGTGACTTTTGTACGCAGCGATGATAAAACAAAAATCATCCTCTGGAATACTTTAAGCAGCAATAAAGTGTAACTCTTTGCCACTGAGCTACAAGTTTTATGCAATTATTTGCTTCTAGCGGCATAAGCTACTGGGCGGTGAGGTGATGTGTGCCTCCGGCGCTTAAATGGTCAGTTGGTGGGTGCCTCGAGGAAGCAGTGAATGGGACTACAAGGGCCATCTCTCCCCACGATACAAGTGGAAGCACAAGGCTACAATTATAAAGTAAGCAAAATAAGTGAATGACCATAAATTGACATAGTTTGTCATCCGTTGGTAGGCGTATGGACATTTTGACGAAATGTATTTGCCTAGCGGCATTCACGCCTTTTTCTCACTCACGCGCGACCTTGCCGATGTCTTTTTTTCCTGACACGCAGTCGATACGACTTATTATAAAACGGATTGACGACTTAATCCACTTGCTCGCTTTTCAACGGCCTTCCTTAGAGGGGCTTTTGCAGTTTTGCAGCCAACTTCGAGCGGTTTCGTAAAAGAAGACGAGCTCATTTTATGTGCGAGTCGTTAAGCCAATAATTTATGGGTGTTGGAAATAAAGAAGTGATAAAGTGCTTATTGGAGGCTACCGCTACAGTAGAGTAAAGCGCGACTACCGGTATTTGATGCGCTTGCTTGTGAACAATTGAATGTACCTACAAGTTGAGCCAGACTATTGAAGCGCTGCATGAGAACCTGCAGGAATCTCCATTTTGGGAGTCAAATAAACCTTATTTCACTTAATCCCATTCGGTTATTTTCTTCCTCCATAGATTGGAAAATTAAGTAGTGATTGCATTGAGAAGAATTTACAAGGCATTGGGAGGAATCAGCACCATGGCACCGAAATCGCAGTAAAATGGTGGACTTTCTAAGTTTCTCGTCGATGCCACTTCTGCTCGGCCCATTCATTCTTGTCAAGGATTCTATTCGTGATCCCTCAAACAGTGCGAAGTACGATGCAGTGTAGTAGTAAACATCTGCCTTGCCAATGTCTTTACCTCCTACTTCAATTGTAAGAGCAACGTCCCACCCCCTTCCCCAATCAATCCACCAATCAGCCTTGTAGGTGCCTCACATGATTTTCTATTTGTTGTGCACCTCCACTGTGTTT
The DNA here is from genome assembly GCA_036345935.2 of Taenia hydatigena. Lineage (NCBI taxonomy): Eukaryota > Metazoa > Platyhelminthes > Cestoda > Cyclophyllidea > Taeniidae > Taenia > Taenia hydatigena. Next base: position 3,598,283 of record JADWOT020000001.1, on the reverse strand, counting down.
CTTCCAGTTAGGATCCAGGCAATTGGCTTGCATTTACCATGTTCCACTGTGTATGTGATTGGCCTTCTGATTGTTCATCCACATTTCATTAGGAAAAGTGAAGACTTTAAGTGATTGGTTAATATCTTTCGACTCATTACCCTCAAAAAGAGGCTGTGAAGCCGCTGATAAGTAAAATGCAGTACTAACTCAAACCGCCAAGAAGTTATGGGGCACGAGAGCTTTTCCACTAGCCTTGGCATTCGTGTGAAGAGGTGAAGAGTTCAAGCACAATTAATGTCCACTTTTTACTTAGACTTGCATTGATTTTGGAAGTCGTTCATTGCGACCTCCGTCATTGTTCTTCTGCATCAGTCCAGGCATCGCAAAAGGCTTTATACGATGACGTTAACTCACAGTAAAAGCACATTCAAACGTGATGGCGGATGTGCATCTCCTCAATCTAGGTAAAGCTCACCTTCCGCGGCATTCTCACGAACTGCATCGCAAGGAATTATCTTCCAGATGTGACTTTCATGCCAGTGACTAATAGCTAAACTTTGCCTTAGGGAACATTTTCGACCATCCATATATTAAGAAAGCACTTTTAAAGACTACGATTCAAATCAGCAACAAGTGGTATTGTCAAGTGATTCCTCAGGGACTAGTAGACCTGCTTACAGAAATGGAACATCGCTTGATAATTTTTTGGCTTTGATTGAAAACGGTGAGTTTTTTTTAAGTAGAATATGTGCGTACCAATGAAAAGAGAACGACAAAAGCTGACGACAATACTTGTGTTGTGATTTTACATAAAATTGTCACACAAAAAATGAGGGAAACAAAAGACACTTTTCAGTCTATCAAATGGAATCAAAGTTTTCACAACTCTTGGATTTCACTAACCATAAATTTTGTCACAACCGTTGAAAATTCACATTTACACACACAAATGTACACTTACTTAAGGTGGGAGGGACATGCCTATTGTTCGTCTAGACTACAATTTTGTTCATTTTTTCGCTTCACTTCCCCTTTCCATTTTCAGATTTGGTAAGGGGAATACCAGCATCTTCCTCATCCTCCTCCCCCACTTCCTTATCCTTCTCCTCCAGTTCCGTGCCCTGCACATTAGCTATCTTCTTTTCAGTCGAACAGGTGGCCGAAAACTCAACCGACTTTGCTACGTCTGTTCGCTTTTCACCAACTACCGTCCGGCGTCCATTCATTGGTGCTTGCACCTCTCGACTCATGCATCCAAAGAAGTCTCGTCGTCCCTCCAGATTCCCTGCCAGCCACAGTCGGTGCATGAGATATGAAACCGCAGTGCTCACGGCCAGACTACCCAACATTGCGATCGTCTTAACTGGTGACCGTTGTAATCCCGTTTCATAATCATAGCCGGGGTAGTAGAAAAGTACCGGTAAGCCAAACGCCTTTTCACCCGAGGTTAAGCGTAGAAATAGGCCTAAATAACACAAAATTTGAGCCTTGATTTCCTCTCTAACTCAGCAAAAGAGCTTCACAAGAGCAGACTTACCGACAATAAAGCCAGCGAGAGAGCCATAGGTGTTAGTGAAGGGGATGAAAAGGACAGATATGAGTTGAGGAAAGAGAATGACATAGACGAGATCGGAGGAGAGAAACCACAAATCGTAGATGGATTCAATCATGATACCGAGGAGACAAGCGAGACTTCCAACGGCAAGGATGCTGCATTTCATGGCCAGGAGAATGCAACGCTCGGAAGCGGAGGGAAACAGGGGTTTCACCACATTGTGGGCAAACATTGAAGCGGCGGAAAAGACGGAGGAATCGGCAGAGGACATAACAGCAGCCGAAACAGCTCCAAGACCGACAAAAGAAATTGCTGGAGGACAGAGGTACTGCAGTACCAAAGGTAGCACCAGCTTCCTCTCCGATGGGATTATGATATTGTTCACCGTCCCCTTGTATTCAGTTGCCGACCAATCTGTACTGGCAGCTACCGCTCCGATCAAAATCGATGGAATTGCCATGATTAGGCAACCTAATGATGCCATGTAACTGAGCATTTGAGCTCCACGAGCTGTTCTTGCAGAGAGGACTCGCTGGAAGTACACTTGCCAGGGAATGCCACCGAGAATGAGCATCAATAGGTTGTCGACATACTGTGCTGCGTCGTTAGCTGACAAGGAGCCTATCCAGCGTGTCGAATTGATTGTGATTGAATGTACGGCTTTGTGTGTCATCGCAAATGGAATCGATAGCCACTTTAAATAGAGAGCATGAATCTCAGCTTACTTAGGATTCTCAAAAGGGAGCAACAACTAGAAAGTGAAATTCTAGGGTGAGTCAAAGACCAGTCAGATTATGTGGCATTGCACTTTATAGATTGAGAGGTGGAGAGGATCTCCGGCACAGCTCTGCCGAGCTGTCCTGAGCCAGCTGCTCCAAACCTTCCCGCTAATGAGGGTGAGTTATTGAAAATAACTACCATTTTACGATATAAGCTGTCATCCATAAATGCACCGATAGCGTACCATCAGCGTTCCAGATGATCTCTGGATGCTCATAAAAATAATTGCTATACTGTCCTGTACGAAAGCAGCCACCACGGTCGGGATCATAATTGGCAGATTATAATTGAGGATCCCTCAAACGTATGCCACACTCTAATGTCTTACTGCTTTGCAGGTGGATGGCCCTGTGCGTGAGCTGCTTATCTTACCATCACCGTGTTACTTCATGCCTTCTGTGGATATAAGCAGCTATCACCAGTCCGTGTTTCGCCCAGTCGCTCCCATTCGCGATCAACATTATCCATTACCACATGGCGTTCCGCTCACACATTCACTACTACTGAGGCGTGATGTCGCATGTGTAGGGTCAGTTGGTGCTCGTGATGGGGCATATCTGCCACACACTATCGCACATAGTACCATCAAGGTATAATCTGATTCTAACTCTACAAAATTAACTGCCACATTTAAACTCAAAAGCCCTCCTAGGGGTGCTAATAATATGTGGTTTAAAGTTAGCTTACCAGACCAACGAAAATGCAGAAAAGTTGAACTACATCAGTGTAGGCGACGGCGTAGAGGCCTCCAAACAATGTGTAGAGCATGGCGATGCAAGCTGACACAATGACCGAAATGGTACCGTTGATACCAATCACAACGGCTATTGTAGCGCCTATCCGATTTTAAAAGTAGACGATTTAATAGACTTCGTTTTAAGCACTGAAACGTAAAGATTAGAGAACGAAATGGCATACCTAGAGCGGCGAGAATGGCAGCAGACCAAAAGATTTCACCCAAAAGGGCTGGAATGAAGAGGAGGCCACACATGCGCTCGCCGTACTTTGCTTGCAGTGGATCCAACATTGTCACGTACCCCAATGAGCGCATTTTGTTGGCAAAGAACAGCCCACCTGTATTTGTCATGTGTGATTAAAACTGGGGCTAATGGGTTAGAGTACTGAACTAATAAACATTTCTAGTCGCTTGGCGTTGAGCATATCTACTGATACGGTTGGGGTCTTCTATGTAGAGCGTAGTGCTCTAGTTTACATGCACGCGTCACAGTTTACTTTGTTATTAAGATATGATTTGTTGTTGTTTTTGATAATTTTGGTAGTTATTGTGTGCTTAAATGTGGTCGAGCAGTCCCAATCAATGCCACATCAATGTCAAGCAGATCAACAGCGCAGTTAGCTTACCAATCACTAGGCTAAGGGCATAACCGATGGGGGCTTGACAGAGAATGAGACCTTGTAGTGGGTCGTAGACTGCCTCTGCTGTGCCGTTGATGTATCCTCCACCCACCCACGTAGCTTAAGCGCAACAACGAGAAAGAGAAAGATTTCACCTAGCTATAAGGGCACCATTTTGAGCAAAACTAAACGCCTTTTGCAAAAAAAGCCATCCAAAGTGACTAAAATGAGCCATTTTATTGCTATCTTAATTTTTTTTGCATACTAACGACTTTTCAGCGAGACAGTGAATATAATCAGGCAAGCGTTGGAGTCTCGAGGAAATGGGAGCTGAGGTGGGACGATTAACACTACCAGCACCACCACTTTCCTCGGAAAACGTTGGATTGTGTTTTGTCACACCTGGAGAGCATTCACCAGTAAGGCTTTCAAACAAGGAAATACTTTTAGCTTTCACCTACATCTTTGATGTGAAATGCTAAATTTGTTTGCGGGGCAATCAGCTCTGGTCAATTTTCCGGTCCTCCTCTGTTGTGCATCTCTACATCGGCTCAAAATTTTAAAAAGCTTTACAGTATATCGGCTTAGATGGCCAGATTTATGGATTGTGTAGAGCACTATCGCACCCTCGTCTTCTCCGCCAACCAGAGGAGACGCTGTTGATCATGTTTTGATGCTTATTCATGAAATCAAACACCTGCCATTGTAAAGAACTTACAACAAGAAAGTTCACTCTTTTGAGACTGAAAAGTGGCCTAGAATATTCCCTGATGGTAAATGAACAAAACGCTGTTTTGTGTTTAAGTGATACAGTGGAAGCGACACGGCACAAATGGGGACTAATTTTTCTGCCTTCATTCAAACAAAATGAATGCACGAGAAATTTCTCAACATACCTTTAAACTTTGTCACTTCGTAAAAAAGACTGTACACTCACCAGTCATTGTGAAGATTCCTACAAAGAGGCCGATGTCTCTACCTGCCAGCATAACATCCTCTGAATCAGTCATTTCACCCTCCGCTGGTGTGTCGGTGTTCTGTGGATTTCGTGTTGCCGAAGAGGGCTTCTTTGACTTTCGCGCCGCCCAAATCCCCACACCAAGGATAAAAAGATAGAAGCAGATGATGCCGACTACCCCTGGGATGTTAACTGACACCATTTCGCGTCACTTTTGAAATTCCTCTTTCGTCTGGTTCTCGTGATGTCACTGGAATCGAACGGTCGGATTAAGAACTTTAAGCGAATACGGGTAGATGATTGAGAATATAGTATAAGTGTCACTTGTCTTTCAGTTGATGGATACTTTAGGGTAAAAGTAACAATCACAATTTTGAGGGGTTGGAATTGGATAGCATCGTAATGGTACCACACGTGACAGTAAGTGGAAAGTGTGCCCTATCACGGGTACCTGCACCCTCACGGATGTGAGAACACAATCCTGCTTAGACGCCGTAGTCACGGTGAGAGTGAGTGCGTTCAGGGAACGCCAAGCTGTAATAGACGACGTCGATGTCTACGGAAGACTCGAGGCACAGCGCAGCAGAGTACAGAGCTGAGAAGTTTAACTACTTAGGTACTGAGACACTCAGGCACAAAGCGATAGGAAGTTTGTATCCATTTGAGAAGCTGTCGCGCGTCTGTTAATGCGGTACTCGATCGTGGTAGCTTCGTCTGCACTGAACAGCACAACGGTGGTTTCTATGGTAATCCAAGCAGCAGTTGGAAGCTTGCTGGCGCACAATTGGCGCATCGGTCGGTAATGCCTTATATCTTAGAGCCGCACAGGAGACAAATTTCGGAATGTGGGCAGAAAAAGTAATAATTTAGGAAAAATAGCAATTGTGGGTTGGTACTATGCCTTAGGTGTCGTAGATAGTCTCTTACTCACGCATCAATGCTTGCGTCAAACATGACAGTGGCTTGAATGAAAGGAAATCGCAGGGAGCGCGTGGAGCACAGTACCAAAATGATATAATGACACATTTATAGCGTTCATGCATGTAAACAGCCCTGTTTGGAAAGTCTTGCTAAGTTGAAGCAGGTCACCTCATATTTTGGATTTAAAAAACGAATGAAGTTACACAGCTTGCGCATTTGGTAGGAATGGAATGTCTTCGTAAAGGAAAATTTTTTGAAAGAGCATCTAAACATGCCAAAGCCTAAGTCCTCGAGATTTCGTTTTTTTTTGGTTAGTACCATGGCATCTCCTTCATGATGCTGGCCAGCCAGCTCATCTTAATGAAGGTAATCAGCAACTCTTTCTTCTGATGCTCATTAAAGCATCACAATGGAATTTGATGAGCCGCACTGAAAGATGCATATCGGTAAGCAAGTGGTTTCAATGACAAGCGCAAGTATTTTGTCCAATAGACCAGATTTTTCAAGAGCTCTGAATGGCAATAAAAGCACATCTTTATTTATCCCAACATCAAAGGCATGAGAACACGTTGTGTTTCTTTTAGTTGTCGATATTTATCACCTCTAATGATGCAATTAACCAGCTCATTGCTACGACTTAGGGCAAAAAATTTGCACACATCATCCACCAGCTCCATTTCATACCTGTTGTAAGACTTTCCTACTAGCTAACACAATTCAATCGCAAATTGCTCTTTAACACAGGACAAACTCAAAAATAGCATACAAAAATAGGGGTCCAATCAGTGGGAATGAAAGGCGGATGTAAGAAAAGGTCCAACTCACCAATGCACACGGTCCCGACCGTCCGTCTAACGTGGAAGTCAGGACAACGACATTTATATACAGACTTGTGGTGAGTATGACGAGACACCAATAGGAATTTGCTACGTACAAAGAACGTGATATCTTACTAGACTGTACGGTTCGACTTCCCCGATTGGTTGTCATGACTTGTGATGTTGTAGGATGAGGTCAGAGCTATACGAAACGGGGATTCATTTTAGGCTTTTTTGCAGATTAATGGTACCTCACCAATGGGTTTGTGCTACGTACAAAGGACGTGACATCTGACCAAACTACACGGTTTGACGCCCCCAATTAGTCGTCACGATTTGTGATGTTGTACGATGAGCTCAAGGCACTAATTAAACAGAGACTCATTTTAGGGTTTTTGCATACCAAACGCCATTTATTAATGGTGTGTCTCAGCAAAATATGATTTTGAAGAATTGATGACAAGTGTAAGCAAACCTTGTCCAAATGAACACTGGTGTCAACTTTGTTGGCTGAAAAGCACCTCTGCCACAGACGACTGACACCGGGGAGACTCACAAAAGGAGTGTTTTTAAGACCGCCTCAATGCTGATCAAGCAAACCCAATCAGATTCACTTTTACAGTTCGAGAAACAGAGTTTAACTTGGGGCGACAATTTGTAATGCCAATATTTAGAACAGGGCTTAAGCGATCGGAAGGTCTGTGCGTCTGTATGTTTTTGCGCAAGTGCTTTCGATTCACGGAAAAGATTCGGTTAATACGTGCAACCGCCTTAAAATGTCGCCATATCCTGTACTATGCGATTCCGTTGAGAGCTTCATCATGCATAAACATGATCAAACTCGCCTGTCTCTTTCCTGAACAGAAGAACCTTGCATAATTTGTCTGCATATTCAATGGCTGCTCACATATCAGTCGACTTCTTCATGACAAATTGATTAAAATAATGGTCATGTGGGCGTTAGGAATGACTTCTTGATCCGTCTATCACACTGTTGTCAGGGTTTGACCCGGACCTTGTATGCAATGACAATGAGATTATTATTAAGGTTTTGTGTCTCATTAGGATCTAGGAGCTGCCTCAGTGGCCGCCTGCCTTGTCAAAAAGTGCGCGACAAGTGCATATAAATAAATATTGCATGTCTGTGCAAAATCTCAATGGTTCGCATTTCCAAATAAGCGGAATCTACCCATTAAAATATGCACACAAAAATGCTGCTGCTACCATTTGAAAATGATTCTCTTCAGTTGACAACTCCGATATGCATCAGTTCTTGCTTATTTTTTTGCTTGTCAACGAATCGAATGAATCAAATCGCAGAGTAGATGATAGATCTTTGGCGCATTTTTGGCAGTCAGTGAGGGAGGGATTCAGCCTACAGCACACCAACTACACACAATCTAAGCGAGCCGAATTTTTTGTGAACAGAGTGATGTGTACATTTGTACCTATTTGGAGGGTGAAAGTGGTAGTGAGTCGATCCTTTGGATGAAGAACAATCGGCGGTGTTGTCATTCGTTTAAAAAAATCGCAATTAAGAATAATTCCGTCAGACAATCAGTATGCAAATTAGTAAAAGCAAAGGAAGAGGTAAAACTCAGTTGCCCTCTCAATTTCCAGGACTTTTCATTTCCAACCGGTTTGACGTGAAAATCGCCGACTGACTCGCTCACTCACGCATCACCGACCTCGTTAAAAATTGTGGCGGCTTAAATGGAGGCGGTGGATGAGGGAGCGGGGAGGACAATCAAATGAAATGACTCACCCCTACACCGTGTCATGCGTGTAAATAATCGTATTTGACAAGTCATGCCAGCTAAAAACATGTCAAAGCGACGAGAATGATAATAAAAAACGTGCCAACTATTCCGGCTGCCTAAGTGACAGCGTGAAATGTCTTATCTCCGCTAAAGATGAGGTGGGAACATATAAGCTGAAATAAAAATTATTACTTCTTCTATAGCTTCTTGGGAAATAAAAACGAGTCCACTCATCTCAACCAAACCTTTATCCACTGCCTTGATTGGTTGTGCTCACTTCATGGTAAATTTTTTTGCGTTCTTTGGGCTGACAACTCTAAAATTCTGATTTATTTTAAATAATTAATTTTAGCATGCACGTTCGCAGCGCAGAAAAAATTTGCACACATAAACTGTGGCCTTGAATTAAACAATCTAAATTTCCTGCTCCCTAAAAAAAAGACTCGAGGAGTTGGATGTTAACGCTACCCTCCCATAGGCAAGAGTGGAACTTTTCCCAACCCGTTTCGCGTCAACACTGGCTTTTTCCCCATCATAAATCGCATTTTCATAAGTCAGTTGCAGTTACCTCGAGGTTTCCCCTATCACTGGCGGTTAAATTCCGTCCTTCTGCTCATGGGAGGCGATAGGATTACACGACATTTAATTACTTGTTCGGTAAGCTTTTGCCAGAACAAGTTCCTCGTCATCAAACAGGCTTCGAGGTTGTTTACCGACCACCGAGGTATGTAAAATTGCATCTTGAAGGTCAACTTGGGAAGTAATCGCAGCCAGCCACTAAGTTTTGTGAGCAAAAAATGAAGAATTTCGGTCTGGCCTTTAAATCTCCCTTCAACTTGAGCCTCATTGTGAATGAACAATCTTTATCAGACGTTGACTAAAATATTACTTTTCGAAGGTGAAAAAATTGGTAAATATTTCAAACAGATATGTCCGCCTCTTCAAAAAAATTAAACACGATTACTCAAGAAATAGTTAAGTAAGAGATACATTCTCTTTCCTTGAAATCTAATTAAAAAAGTCTTTGTGCAAGAGAAAATGGAGTTTTGAAAGTGGTGGTTGGTCAGGGCACAACTGTCCGTATTTTATATGAGTAGAAAGTAACTACGAGGTGCAGTATTTACCTCATCAAGATAGCAACAAAGTTAGAACCAGTCAACTCTCACTCTAGCGCTAGGGAGAGGATTTATGCAACGCGCCCAAAAGCGACATTAATCATGGGACAGGAGGTAGGTTTATTGCCATTATGCAAGAGGAGTCTTTAAATTTTAGCCTAAACAGCCCTTCATCTGGACAGGGGCAAAGTACTGTGAAAAGGGGATGGGATGCACAAAATACACTACTTACGATTTGAGCACAGCCCAAACGCAAGTCCAGACGACTGCTTTGCTCAAGTCAACCGAAAAGGAACGCACATTGCATCGCCAACACGACGGTAGTGGCCAATGAGGGCACCTCAGCCCAGCTCAGAGGACGAATCAAATTACGCTTGGAGGGGTTTAATCGAAGTCAAATATGAGTGAACGAACGGAGGAGCGAGGCAAGACAGGCATCTGAGACTCACTTTAAATCAGCGTGCACCATCGCAACTCCAAATGCTGCCAATGGAGTAAAGCGCTTTGGGGTGGAAAAAGTGAAGGCAAAATGTCCACTCGTTTGCTACAAAGTAAAGTCATACAGTAACTAAAGATTTCGTTGGAGAGAGAGAGAGAGATTATTCAAGGTTATTTTGATACATTGATGCCTGTTTACAGCTTAAAATAATGTTTCCAAAGTGCAAAATTTTATTTGTGCCCCTTTTCCGAGTGGCAAAAATGCATTAGAATAGGTTAACAATGCTATCCTCGCAAGAGAGTTTTCCACTGTTCTAGACAAAGTCCCTTCCCATCGCAATTATGCTCAAAATTTGCTCATAAACCCGCTCATTAGGTGGCATTTATGTAGCCAAAGCAACTGATTTCTAAGGCTTTTCGTGAAATTACTTTTAATTTATTTAGTAGTGAATAAAGTGCAAACATTTTCATCTCAAGCTGCTGTATCATGGGTATCCGTTCATGGCGCTTAGCTTAGTAGTCTGCCAGCACTTCCATGCATCTACAATGGATTTTATCCCCATCAAGAGAACCTCAGTGAAGGCTTGAGGAAGAAATCTGGGAGGAGGGCTCAATGGTAGGCCAACATTTCCCGCACCACCTGTGATGATGCGCCTTGGACTTAGTGAGTGGTCTGTAAATTATTTTAGTTCGTCATAGCATTTGTTTCTTTTGTAAAGAAGAATAAACTTCGACTCCAGACTCCCCATTTATGAAAAATGCAAAACCTACCCATTTTTGTCCATTCCAAACCACCATAAAAGGTGTCTGTTCAAGCATTTACGTGGGACAATACTACCAACTGCTTTACTGTTGGGGGAGAGAACAAAATGAATCCAGGTGCTTCAATTAATCAAGGAAAAAAATCCTTTTTACATTCGGTTAGTTCACTTACGCAGAGATTGGGAATGGAATTCCACTAAACTCGCCATACATTCCGGTGTGCCTGCTATGAACCGATGCCTTTGACAATAGTTTAGACCCCGTCGATCTTTTAATCAGACTGATCAATCAAAAAGGCCTTGAATTGCTTCCAGAGAGAAGGTGGATGCGAGATAACCTGGTGACTAGCAGAGAATGGTGGAGTCACGGCGGTTTCAACCGACCTTGTGACCTTACGAGTGCATCTCTAAGTGGTATTAACCAATCATGGGACTCAGCCATGAAAATTAAAGCTCCTGAGAAATGAAATCAGACCTGTCTACCCAAGTGCTATTCATCCCCGGCACTTAAGCTACTTACAAACGAATTAAGTAGCAATGCCTATCTTAGAGTAGTAGGCCAATTTTTTACCTACATTTACGACAAATACTAAGCGGTTAATGCGCGCTGAGAAGTTAGATTTAAATTTAAAAAACCATCCATTTTGATCTGTGTAAGCGTACTTCAAGTAAAAATTCTCTTTTGATTCGCATTGTTTATTTCGAAAGTATTATGTCTTCTGGCTATTCGTACATCCCGTAGAATCAAACAAGAAGTGACTACAAATTTAACGCTTAAAACGTAGTTTGAACCATATCCAATCCTAATTTTCTTTTCTACCTTCCTGAAAAAAAAACGTGCGCCACACAACAGGCGCACTGTGGCATGAAAAAAGGAGACAAGTAGTCATTGTTACTTCGACCGTTTGACAATTCATGCTTGTACCCTGTCTTTCAGATAATTCAAGAGACCATAGTATAATGTTACACGAAAAAGCATCTTCCAGCTTCATCTGTTCTTTTGGCGTCATTGTCTCGAGCAAATTACTTTGTCGTTACATAAGTATTCTAAATCTAGGCATCTTGTGGCATTCAAGGCACCCATTTGGACGTCAGGGTTATGCATATGCTGGGGTCGGCGAGACAGGTTAAGCCATTCGGCCTCCTTACAATGGAGCGCATAACTGTGGATGAAAAAAAAGAACGCTTTCATTTGTATTTTCTCCAGTTTTTTTCTAAAATTTGCATATAATTGTTAAAAAGACCAATAATTGTTTAATGACATCCTAATCCTGGAGCAAAGCAAATTCGACGATGGATGAGTGCAGACGTCCTGGTCGCCCTGAGACAAAGGAACACCCCTTCAAACAGACACAATTCCCTGCCCTTCGAGCCTCCATCACTGAGCCAAGCAATGAGCAGGAGGTTCGCTTAGTACTGACACTAGCGTCATTTCCACCTCCATCGGTTGGAGTGAGGCGGTAGAGTCGAGAAAATGTATACAACGTCAGGCAGATGACAGCTTACGAGACACAAATCTGCTTATATCAATTCTATATGCTTCAATGGTTAGAGAATTCCTCAACTCTCTCTCAAGTTATGAAGTGGATGCAGTCATGGAAAAGATTGCAATTAAGAACAAGAAGGTCAAACAACGATGCATTCTTTTTGAAGGCCAAAAAAACATTCGATACGACTTAACGAATGCCGCAGTACACCGCAGAGAGTAACTTTACCGCTATCGAGTAGTATGACACGAACGCAACATTTTCATGCGAAATCGGAAGCACGGCGAAAAGTTCGGACTGATATAGAAAGACCAATAAAAGGTCCAACTGTTAACTACTACCATAAACTGAGTCGCCACTTATTATAGACTGCAATTTCTACGCTGCAGTGGCCTGGACCCTACTAAGCTTCCAACCAATTCGCCAGTAGATAAGACGTCTTCGATGTCGGGCGCGGAGAGGGAGTGGGGACCGCTCAAATTTGAGTCCACTCACCGGTAAGTGATACAGTTTACGTGTAACTAACAGTAGCTGATTGACCTTGTCCTTCAAATAATTATCAGTACACTTAAAGTACATCCTTGTTAGTATTCAATCAGGAGGGAGTGGAGGGGTGGGCAAGTCACAAGGTTAGGCGATTAGCCGTAGAGTGGAACTTCTAGAAGGCCGAGCAGAAACCTCTGCATTTGCAGAGATCACCAGTGATGACAAGCGTTGAGTCCACAAGCCAAATCCATGGGATAATAGTAGACGAGGATGAAGTCTTTTACTGCCTTAAATCACCACCGCGTAATTCGGTTGGTAATGAAACAGGTGAATTCCTCGGTCGGGCTTGTATCCGCCAAAGAAATTCATAATCCAAACAAAACCTTAGACGATTATCATTTTGACGACGCAGGGGATAGCGCCAAAATTCAAGGACCATGGGGTCGGTTATATTAGGCAAAAGGAAAGCAATTCCCTTGAGACAAAAAAAACTCAGATCTCAAAATAAGAACAACTCACCCACAAGGATAAAAACACATTGTTTTTACTTTCGTCAAGGAGTAACAACATTTAGTGTGACAAACAGTAGCGACCCCAGATGGATGGTTTGTGTCTTCCCAAATCGATGATTCGGGATTGCTCAGATAGCGAAGTTAGAGGCCAAAAGTAAGTCGGAAGCCCAGGTGAAGGAGTCATTGTCACAGATGAATAAAAGCAGTCTTCCTCATAGTGAGAAAGCTCAACAATCACAATCTGCACAGAGAAGGGGGTTCCAAGAGAATGGAGAATGCCAGAGACACCAAATAGACTCAGGATTCCGGAGTGGCATTGGGGGAGGACGGTGGTGGAGGCACTTCAGACCCGTCGGCGGCCGAAGCAGAGGAGGATTTGGGAGGAGGACGCGGTTTGCCTACCTTAGCACCGGGCTTGCGGCCACCCTTTCCCTTGTTCTTCAATGCCTCCAACCGTTCCTGAGCTCTGGCTTGAGCTGCTGCGTGCGCTGCTTCTCGAGCTAAAAAAGAAAAGACTCACGATTAGATTCATGGAGACCTTCCAAGTTATTCAAAGAACACTAGCATGAAGGCAGCTTTTATAAACACTGAATTGTAGCAGAAGATGTAAAAGACTAGAGCCACAGCTCCATTCCACCATCGTAGAGGCTGCTTTGCAAGGGAGTAAAGACTCAGAGAACAGAATACATAATTAGAGACCTAGTAGTTGGTTAGGAAACCGGATTAATCTTTGAGAATGCTACCAGACACGAGAGACTTGAACTAATTTGTTATAAAGCCGAAAAGGGTCTGGTGATTAACAGCATGGGAGATACAGAAACAGGTCCTTTACGGCTATGGACCACTGGTCTTGTGCACAATTAGCTGCTACAATTGGAAAATACAGGGAGGTCCCATGGACATTGACACTTACTTATTCAATAAAAAAAGGAATAAACAGGAGTATTCAAAGCAGTTCGTGTTACTTTTCTCCATTTGTCAAAAGGCAATGTTTTGAGAGCAAAATAAAGCGCATATGCTTGCATAGCAAGCAAACTGGGCCAAAGCAGTCTAAAAAAGCACCGCAGAATCCAAGCAGTCTCTCTGTTACAGTTACAGAGAAAGTACATCTTGTTCAAGCTATAAAGTACAAAGGAGTTGGGTCTCGATTTTTGAAGAAAAATACTTAGCAAAGTTCGAGAAAGTGCATACTTTATGGTATCAATTCATTGTGCCGACAACAGAAGACGAGGCAAAGGATTGGCTCACCTCCCCCCTCCACCGTGAGGCTGGATTTGTTAGCGCAATTTATTATTTTTTTTTTCCAAACCCGAATCCAAAATTGGCAACAAAATGGGAAGTTCACCAAACTGTTGGTCGTGACAGCATACAACTGGAATAAATCGGCCAAGGAAATGACCAAATAAGGAAAAAGTAAAAGAGGATTGCAAGTCTTCAAATAAAGGCCACCAAAATCAACACCCCGAGGAACAAGTTTACATGCCATTTGATAGAAGTAAAGAGGAGGAAGCGCCAGAAACACCATTAACATTGCAAAAAGTAACTACTCGAGAAAGAAATTGCCTCCAATCAGGAGGGTGCAAAAATAAGGTACTTTTGACTGGCAACGCCTGCATGCACGTGAAAGCGGAGAGTTAGGCTGGTGTCTATCATATCCAACTACTATTTTTCTAAACAATAAAAAGCCCGCTTTTTCGATTCCTCTCTCATCAACCTGACGACAACTCACATACCATAAAAGATGCTCGACTCACCAACGTCGAGATAAAACCATAGGGTTTGTAATTAAGTCACTATCGAACCAATAATGCTTAAAAAAGACGAGGGCAAAATCCACTTAGCTGCCTAGTCACTGTGGTACGGCTTGATAGAAACAACAAGCTATCACCCTGGTCCAAGCTCACACTGTCCGCATTGGCATGTGCGACGGTTTATGACCCCAATTGGATTCACATCGCCTGTCGGAGGGAAATCCCTCACTCAATCATCATTCGAACGATGCGCATCAAGCATACAAAACCTAACCACAGTTGTTAAAAGTTTCAGCTGCTGAGCTCAGCCCAACCTACTCCTAAACTTATTGACAAAGCTGCGGAAACTTTATTTCCTTTATTAATTATCCTCGAAAAAAGTGATAAGCATTAAAGTCCACAACTCACCATTATGAACCAACAATGTGCTTTTTGAATAGTGAAAAAACCAGGAATGGAGTTCGGTGCTCTGGTAGGGGACATGCTGTGACCCAAACGATCGCTAAGCCTTCGGAGATGCATAAATATGATTACGAATGTGCCAAATTCAGCAACAATATTAGTTGCTACTCAAGAACGGGACGCCACACAAAAAACACTTCCTCCTGAGCCTGTTTTCGTGCGAAAAGTCTTTTTCGTTGATGAGGTGAAGTGCTTTCTTCCCTCCTCCCCCTCCCCCACTCAAGCGTCTATTTGTAGATCTTCTGTTCGCCCACGCGGGGGAATAGCAGAGCACATTTTTTTCACTCAGTCTAGTGCCTCACCCTGTCAATGCGAGACGCTTGACTTAATCAAAACAACGCCCACGACAGTGAAAGTGGTTGGTCAAGTCCAGATCCACCTCCTGCTTCCCCAAGCTAAGCAACACCAAGTAAGGAAACACATCGAAAGCAATCCGAAAGCCTTTAGGAGGCTGCAAGCTCTATTTTCACTGAGGCTGATACGATTACAAAGTAACCTGACAGGGGTGGTAAGATAATTGGGAAAAAATATCAAAACACGCCATACTCGAGATCTGTTGCGCCCTGAAACGGATGCTATTCCAAATTCGCCTATTTTGAACTCAGCAAATTAGATTGGAACGGCTCCGTTCCATAGAACTGGAAAAAAATGTTAGTTAAAGAGGGAAGCATCAATGAAAAGTAGGTCTGGGTGGCAAGGAAATGCAGAGCCTTCGCTGTTGCAAGGAAACGCTCGAGACAATATTGGCTAAGAGATACTACAAGTTTTAGATGACAGAAACGCAAACCAAAATGATTCACCTGGCTATTTCGACTTCACCCAAGTCTACTAAGAGGAAAGACCCCTGCAGCAATCAAGGCTTAGCGGTGATTAAGGCAACTCATTAAACAGCCTTTAATAAAAATGAAACCCCAATTTCCTTGGGAGAGCAACACGCAAAACTGGATGGCTGGTGAAAGCATTTTTGCGCTACAGACAAGTTATTTTTCCACCCAATCAAACTCCACCACGGTAAACACCAAGTGCCACTTAAACAGTGTCATGAAGGCAATTCATCAGAACTGGAAACATCTAGAATGTGCATTGTTAACTAAGTAAGTAGCTAACTCCAAAGGGCTTCGCACGAAGAGCAGTGTAAAGATGCAGGAAAGAAACGTGATTTTGAGTGGTTGAACATTCCTGAAGCTAAGTGAAGTGCACAGCTTGAAGCTATGCGCACTGGTGCTACATAAATTAAGGAAAAAATCAACAGGAAGAACAAATGACTAAAATCGAAGGGAAAAATTTTGAAGTTTAAGAGCATAACGTTTAAATCAACTTCATATTAAAGAAACTCAGATCGAGCAAAAGGAACCGAGAAGGGGAACAGGATGACATTGAGAATGGGCCACTTTCATAAAAAAAACCTCTTTCTTGCCCCAGATAAACTAAAAGAGAACAGCTAGTAGGAAAAGACGCACTTATTCAAACCCAAAACCTTCCAGTGAGAGCTAGTGCATCCAAACGGAAAAAGAACAGAAAGAATGTCAAATCAAAGACCAAAATAGGGCCATGAATCAACGCTCCTAAAGTAGACAGCGCAAATGAAGGACTGTTAATTAGTATTTTTTTATGAACAAACAAGAAATACCAAAAAAACCTGAATCACTGAAGCTAAAATGGACTATTCTGGGCTGGCAAACCCATAATACCAGGAAGGGAATGATTTGTAAGGCAAGTAAATGCGAAAATAAAGTAAAACTTACATCCTCAGAACGCAAAACCGAGGGTGAGCAGTGAGTCAAGGCAGTTAAAACTACGTTTTGAAGGGTGTTAAGGCAAAAACGAGGCATGACCATCTTGTGATTAAAAATCGGAGCAATTAAAAGTCACGGAAGCATTATTTAACCATGGGGATGAATGGATGCAGGTTGGAAGCATGGGAACTGACATTGACAGTTGAGTAGTTCCATTTTTTGAGCACGAAACGATAAGCAAATTTAATTCAAAAAATGATTAAAAAGGAGACTCACAAGCCTATTTAAATAGCATCAAAATGATAAACTGGGAGGGAAGTGAAAGTTCCAAAGACAAGTTATTGGAAATGAAACTCGGAGATGAGGGCCACCATTTTAATACACACCAACAGCCTAAATGACAAGTCGAGGGTGATCAATGATCAAATTGACAGAAAATTATTAAATTAATGGGCACCTGACGCACACTGAACTCTTAGGCAAGGTTGACCATAAAAAATGCGCGCGTAACCAAGGTCATGAAAACGAAGTGTCTCAATGCTTGCGACTAACTTTTATAGCTTTGTTAACAGATGACGCACGTAGCAACTTTACTTATCTGGAAGAAATGCTAGAACAAGGAATGGGGACAACGGTCATAACTGAATGCTAAAAGTTACTTCAGAATTTTGCATTAAAAAAATCCACGAAATCCACGATTTGTGCCCTCAGAAATCGTTAATCCCAAATAAAAATTTCCAAAGTTCTAGTTTGCCAAATGATAAAAGTATAATCTAATACGGAAACAGCCGTAATCCGAAGGCTGGTAGCTATAAAACAATATATATAACTATTTGTCTCTGAACTCAAAGTTGTACCGAAAATTGCTGCACATAGCGGCAGAAGGACATTCCATACCTCGCCTAACTTGATAATTGGATGGAACAGCAGACAGAATTCAAGAGGAAGAGTTTCAGAGCAAAAAGTCAGCTAGAAAACAAGAGTTATGTCAACTGATATTGAATCGCAGAGGATGGGCCGTACAAAACAATGATGCATTCCGAACCCAGTTTAAGGTGGAATCAAACCAAATAAAACAAAAAAGGAAATAACAGTTTTCTCACCCTTCTTCTCCTCCTCCCACTTCTTATCTCGCGGTTCCCGTCGCCTGCGAACAAGCTTAAGGCGGACCAAATCCCGTTCCAGGTCTATTTTCGGCTTCAAAGCCGGTGGATCCATGGCGGAGTCGCTAAAAAAAGAGCGCGTGATGATAAGGAAATTCAATGAACCAAAGCCGTTTACAAGCTGATGGAAGGGTTCAAAAACCCGTAACTAAATATACCGTATATTCCACTAAAATACGCGAACATAAATATCCACTGACTAGCCAATGAATCACAATTCATTTGGAACATATGCCAAAAGCCGACTCAACAACCACACCAGGACATATGAAAACGACTAAAAATTACACAATTTCCAGAATCTTTCAGTCAAGCTGTCACTATTCAGTGGGAAAAAAATGTGCATTTCAAGACCTTGTTCACAGAGTTAAAGAAATAACAGAACTCCACCTACCGCTCCTTCCGAGAGAGGGGAGCATCATCGCGATTGGCGGGTTTGCCAGTCCGGTTGGGGTTATGCGTCGTAATTAAGTAAGAGACACCATTATGCTTGGTGACTTCAGCCTCCTCTCCCTCCTCCTCCTCCTCATCATCATCGTCTGAGGAAATGTGAGGAGCAACGGCCTCTATTTCAGCCTAATTAACATGCAAAAAATAAATGGCTGCTCAAATGGATTTGAGTAGGAATGTCAGCCCCCGAGGAATAGAGGGAAAATCGGAATTTGTAAGTTCTAAATTCACTCAAAATTTAGGTAGAGCCTTCTGGTATCTTGAAATTTAGTTTGCACTCGCTAATGATGGGAAAGACTTTCACTTCAGAAGTACTGGGTAGATATATGTGAAGTAGTGGCCAAAAGAAGTTCCTGTTACAGCCCATAATTCAAAAGTTGGGAAATATTTCATGTTCGGTGTTTGGTAATGATTGAATGACCTCATTATAGTAATAAATGATGATTTGTTGAATACCGCAACTCGATAATGGCTCCGATAATCACATGGCAAGTATCCACGACGGGGTCGTAGAAGCATAATGGCTCATTAATTGGCGCATCGCGAAAATGTGGGTTTGACTAATCTGCTCCGAGCTTACGAGAAAAGGAGGTTCAATGCAAGAGTCTACAGTGGAACAAATCACCTTGCGGCGGCACGCACTGCACACCAACATTACGTCAATATACTTATCGTAAAACAACACATCCAACTAACTATAATATTTACAAGGTCTAATAACAGCGCAATAATGAGCAAAATCGCCCAGCGAAATTCCTCTGTTATGTCACAAACCTCGCGGCAGAAGTGAACGAACAGAAAACCATACATGGAGATGAAAATGAAGGCAGTGTAAAGGAATGAAATTCTAAAGTCTGGAAAGCTTTAAAGTAAAGGAATTAACGGCTACTGCTACCCACTTTTCCCCTTAACTCAACCATATCCTTAGAGGAGATGGTGAACAATGAGGTCAAGAGCTGACCTACGAAAAGGAGGAAGAGAACGCTGACAGTTGAGGTCATTGACCAAGTCCATCGAACCATAGCCCGGATGGTGTTCACAGAAGCCTACTGTTCGCTTCAAATCCGAAAAAAACTGTGATACTCCAGAGACACTCAAGAAACGTTTGAACATTAGACAGCAGCACTTCTTTTATTAAGCATCTTATATAAACACCATTTTCAGCGAAATTCAATAAGTTCAATACTGAACCAGTCTAGAAAATGCATTGGTACCGTCAAACAGTATATTTCGTGCACTACGGTAAAAAGTGCCAACAGTCCTTACGGCATTTGACATTATGTCATAGAAACTAAATAAGACATCCAAGAACGAGAGGATTTCTGAGGTCATTAGGAAAACCAGATTCAAAAACTAAGTTTAAGCGTCGATGAAAGGGCTATCTCCTGTACCAGATAAACCGAAACCAGATGAACGTAGTTTTGCTACTTTTCACAGAAATCCAATTAGAAGCACTTAAATGGATCAGATAAGGCCACAGAAGTATAGGACCACAAAATACCACTTACATCCTGGCGCATAAGTTCCTCTGGGTCAGTGAATGCATGACCGCCACCACGTTTCGGTTTTCTGTCTAAAGAATGAAACAGAAAATGGCCTTAAAGTCAGAGTCAGCTAAGAGCAGCATGTACCGGATTCGTAAAGACATAACAGAAATTCTAACGTATTCACCAAAAAGACAGCAAATCAGGAATCACAAATATGCACAAGGACACTCACTAGACATGTTACGCAATCTGCACACACCTGGGAATCAAATGCAAGGATATACGCTTAAATACAGTGGCAATGACCGAATGATATAAACAAAGCAAACCTTTTTAGTAAAAGGAAGATTTATTCACAAGGCTCTGCAGGCCAAAGTATAATTTATGGTGATCTAATTAATCAAGCACACTTGTTGTCATGCCATTGCTGGATTGCATAAGCAATTCTTTCCCTTAAAATGCGCAAAGTAATGAAATACCATATATTGATACTCTAAGCGCTGATTTTAATGCATATTGTCATTCCTTTTGTAACTATAATGCGTAAGTAATTACTCCACCTTAATCGCTCATGCCAACTACCGGTTTTTACTTCCAACTTTGTAAGATTTCGCTTTTTAAATTGCACATTTTCATTTTTCTACCTTCGGTTTAGATCCTCATTTCAAGGAGGGATGTAGGGCTATACGAGCACGGGCTGCGAAGTCAGGACTGGGTAGCCGTATAACAGAGTAGTTTGATGAGCCTTCACAGATGAACATTAATTTGAACAATTTATCATACCATTATATTATTCCCTTCTTCGAAGCTACGTTTCCTAGCTTCTCCTGGAAAATTTTTTTTATATCGGCTAAAACACTGTAGCTGGTACTTTGGACCGACAAAAAATAGCCTGGAAAGATCGTCATTATACCTATGGCCTGACTGAAAGATGGGTTTGTAAGCGCTAACATTGAGCCTTAGCGATTCTGTTGTTCGCTAAATTTTACCCACTTTGTGAACATTGCAGGGAAAGGGAACTTGACTCATTTCCCACTGCTCAAATGTTACTAGCCACTGTCCTGCAATGAGTCCGTTTCGCGTGTCAATAGGCAGTTCTGAGAACATCTCCCCAAAACACTTTATTCGCTTTTCAGTCCACTGCATGGATTGAGATGCCTGGGGGTTGGACTTTTTTCCCATCAAGCTGTCGTCTTGATATTAGCACTGCCTACGGTTCCGTAGCAGACCTTTGAAGAACTTAGGTTTAGTGTCGCTTCAGCTTGTAATGCTGTTAGGTGTCAGTGTTGTATCGTGTTGGCGCAAGGGATATCGAGCTCCCACCGGGAGTATTCGGGAGATAAGACTCAAGAAAAGAGGTCTTTAGTACTAATAATGCACAACTGGAGGGCGAAAACTGTGTGTTTAGCTCTGAGTTGACTTATTCTAGCGCTGCTTTAGTAGTTTGAATGGCCTTGACCTTTCCAGTGATTAGACGTGCATACAGAGTGAGTCGCAGTGTCGTGTCCATAAATGGGAGGAATCTTTAAGAGCATCTGGGGCATTGATTTCCGAGAAAGAAACCCCATAGAACATTTAAACGAGAAGTGCTTTAGGTGTCTTGCACATCCATATGAGATTATCTCTGTGAAGAACAGAGGATTGAGGTAATTCTCAAAGGTATACTCATTTTAACCGTTTTTGTGAGTCTTCGCAGTATCACTCCCCATTCCAAGACCTTATGGCTTTGTAATAGTCCATGGAGCTTGGGATACCCCTCTGGCCAGATAGGAGCCTCTTTCCACCGATCTCGATGCGGCACAGCCGGTCTTGGAGGTTACAGAGCGGCAAGGCAAGCCATGACATCTCGCCCAAATTTTTAAATTACTTGCGTACCAAGAACAAGTAAGAGCATTTCGAAAACAATAAATATTATTTCTAAAGACAGTGAATTACGTGTTATTCAAATGACCGCAGACCCACGCCCATTTATGAGAGCTACCCCAGTACAAAAATAATTCGTTGTTTTTTCTAACTACTGTCCGCAGTCAAAATGATAAACAGCACCGTCATTTAGTAAATGAAATGAGTTTTGCGTGACTATGTGGTATTTTGTGTTAATTTAAGTTGATAACTTATTTTAACTTGCAGTGAACCCCTCCAGTTGACCGACTCATATTATCCCGGGACTATTAAGTTTCCGGCTGCAGGAGTGTGCAAATTACCCTGCTGGGGAAATGTTTATGTTCATTTTATTGATATGATTTATTTATAAGGTCGGACTTACTGGGTAGATATTTAAAATGATAAGAAAGTAGGTATAAATTAAAGTGGTTTCTTTTTAATATGCAGTGCTGCCTGCCTACCGTCCCAGTGGATTGCCAGCAGGGATGGAATGAGAAGAAGGGCGTTTCACACAAGCGAGGAATAAAATATGAAGTGATTTAAGGATCGCATTCTCCTCAAAATAAATCGTAATTTTGTGCAGCTCCAGCAATGGAGACATCTGTAACCCCGCTCGATTTTTTAGGAGTTCAAAGTGGTGGCATTGTGCTCCCACGTAGCTCCGCTCTGAAGGGCTCATGTCATGCAGAGACGCGGTCTTAGTGTACTGATAACCAGTGGCCATGACTACCACGCAGGCTCGCTCTAGGACATTCTACTCTCCAGCCTCTGGCCACGCATCTAAGGCCCGCACCTCTTCGCTTACCTAGGAAGTAAATTCATCTGCCTGGACTTCATTGAGAGCTCGATGAAATCCAGTCTATACCAACGTATAAACTCTGGACTAAGGTTATAACATAGTTTGTCTGTTGATTATTGCTTCTGGCTCCCTTTGAGATGTCTGCTGCGCCTTCTACAGGTTATGGTTGACACCTTAAGCTTCACCAACTACCTCGACACTCATTGGTCTTTCCACAATGTCCACTACAACGAGATCATTTTGAGTGCCAGTAAGCATTGTCGCTGATTCCTCCTTCCGATCCAATCTCCGTTATGATTCTTTCATCATCCACTCTGGTTTAATTTCAGCTTGAAAATGTTTTTGATTGCTCCTTAGCGGACATTTACAGTTTGTTCTAGTCTAGTGTTTCTGCTGGCCGCGTTCTGGAAAGTAACTTTAGTGTAGCCTCCGAAACTGTACGTGACTGTGAGAGCCCTTCCACCGAAGGGCTTCCTAGATTTCTGATTACCACAGGAGATGCATTCCTTCAGTGGTCATGGAACAAAGCCTGAGGTGGGTCACAAGCCATGATCATCAATACACTTCCTGGATTATTCTTGAGGATATCTTCATCGAAAATATGCACCTAACATGAACCGGACTCTCAAGTGAAGACGAACTAATTGGCTTGATAGTGAAAATGCTTGAAAAATGATCTTATCTCCTGCCCTTTCTCTGTTTCTGCATGGAAGAAAGAAATGAGCATAGATAATAAAATCCTATTGCTGCCTCCGGGACGATTCTGAAAGTTGGATTGATGGCTAAAAGAGATGTCAAACTCTCGCCCAAGGAAGGCCAGATCTACCAAGATTCTATACAAAATAACCGAAAACTTTGCTTAATTTTAGCTCTAAGCCATGGGTGGTATCAAACTCCTACTGGATTCCAACGAACTAAGGACCATTTTAAAACTCATTACATCTCTGGCAAGGGGTTAGCGATTTGTGGCAATGTATAAATGATTCTTAAACCATTTTCGGTCATTTTGTTGAGCCGATCCAGGCTCAACCAACACCTTCACTGTCTTCATGCGGCCACAAAGACAACCCTAATTCTGGAGTTTGTTCCCTTCAGAAAAGTGTTTAGTACTTAAATCTTATTTTTTTCATTCAAGCCCCTCTCCAGAGTTGGCGATTCCTTTTTAGAAATTGCAGACTAAGTGCCCAGTTTTTTTTACTTTTACTAAAATAGGCAGTGATGTTTTGCATGCCTTGATCACCTCCCGCGGTTAAATGCTATTCACAACAAAAAAGACTTAAAATTAACCTTATTTCTATGCTGAGGACGGCGGTACACTCAGGGCCGGCGGAAATCGCCACCATCCTGGTACTGTGACACCCTTCAACAGTTACTTTGATACTTTTTACACTTCCATGGAACAAGAACCGAACTGGATGCTGGGTGATTTGGGTCTGCCTACCTTTGTGCTGTCGACGGCTGACTTACTGGAAAAGGCAGTTTGAATCCTCTGATTGGTTCCACAAAAAATGTAACCAGTCCACATTAACTCCATATTTCCCACCAATGCCTTTAAAACTACATCTTTCTGAAAATGGTAGATAATTTCCACACTACAGTTCTTTGATATTTAAGGCCAGATCAGCAGTACACCAAACCTGTAACAAAGTGCTACTAAATCTTCAGCTAATTGCCCGCCACTACCAGTCACGACGATATGCAGAAAGGGCAAGCACTGGTTCCACATTTGTGGTGTGCATAAGTAGAAAATTTTTACTGTTTCTCTCTCCCACCGGCTAAAATCAAGACGATTGACTGGCGAAAGGCGTTCCATGCTGTGGAATATGGAAAACGCACCAAGATAGGCTTCTTTACGGGATTAGGTGACGTTCGCTAGGTCGTGCGAATGGTTCAAGCTGATGCCCTTCAATTGAGCGGTAAGTTTAAGCAATCCC
The DNA here is from genome assembly GCA_036345935.2 of Taenia hydatigena. Classification (NCBI taxonomy): domain Eukaryota; kingdom Metazoa; phylum Platyhelminthes; class Cestoda; order Cyclophyllidea; family Taeniidae; genus Taenia; species Taenia hydatigena. Next base: position 3,573,688 of record JADWOT020000001.1, on the reverse strand, counting down.
ATGCTGCTAGACACCTTAATAATATTTCATGAATAAGGGATTGCCTGTTTAATTTTGTAAAAGGACCTACAAAAGTTTTTATTTACTGCGTCTGTTTATCAGACTCCGTATGAGCCCTTTTTATGCGGCACAAATGAATGAAACTAGCAATTGCGCAGTAGAAACTAAAAAGTTAATTAGAACCGAAGTTTCTTTTCAATATTCGGGTAAGTGTAAGCAGACGTTTACCCAAAGCATGGGGTTGTAGCCTCCTAGCTTAAGTACTGTCTTGCGCCTCATCCATAATTAAAAACTCATTTAACCAACCGTAGACGTAAAATCTTTGTTTACTGCCGTCTAAAGACAAGGAAAATCATTCTTATCACTTGATTACAGTTGCAGAAACAGAACTTTCCAGGAGTGGTGAATTCTTTCAAGATGGTGTTCATGTAAGCATTGAAATAGCCTTTGTGAGGCGCCGAGGCATTCAAGAGGGCTGAGCTCACTGGCACAGACGTGACGCCAGCTTACTCTAACGAAGGTCAAATGATGCAGCATTATGGCGGTCCCTTTACCAAAAATGAGACCGAAACGAACCTCCATTGCAATACATAGATACATTCGTCCTCACTGAAGCTCCAATTCATCAACTTTCCACATCAACCATCACAATGTAATCGGTGCTGTAAGGAAACACCCACGAACCAACGGTACTAGCAATCGAAATTGCTCTCATTCTAGATAGCTCATGACTACGTCACTGATCCCTCTGGGCTCTTGCACTAGATCTGGTGTTTTGCCTTGTATAAGAAAAGGAATGTGATGTCCATCATGCGTGTCCACAGCTAGTCATAGAAACACTGGCGCCAGAGTAGAGTCATGCAACTGAGGCCAAAAATAACCATATTTCGCGTATTTGATGTCTTACTACGATAATATTAGACACCACTGTAACGAAATTCCTTAAGTGATTCAAGATTAATGCCAATTTATTTGACAGTAGCTTTCCTGCACACCATGGGACTGGGGAGGTTGTCGAAGATAGGCACCTTCCAGTGGGGCCCGCCGTAGCATATGCCATTCTTCCGCCTCGCTAAGGTCTAAGTAGTAGAAATTGGAATAAATTTCCTCTAAGATGGAATCGGCTTTCTACTGCCACCAATGCTGTACCTCAAGACTTCCTTTGGGACGAAAGAAGGCATAGTAACCCTGGAGAATGTGTGTTGACAACATACAGAAGAGTATTTGCATGGCCTGAAGGCCACCCCATCCGGCGGACACCCAAACTGTCCCTTCGCCAAAACCGAAAGTTAAAGAAATAACCAAACAGTGTTTTACATTATTAGCTCGAAGATGAGGTAATAACTTAATTACGCTTACTCAAGTGAGATGGCTCGCTTTAGACATAAAATTACACATTTTACTTTAATAAACCATTTGATTAAACAAGTAAATCACCCTAGAATTTGTTCTTTGATGTGATTTTTCCAATTAATAAGCAATAGAGGCGAATTTTAGTGCTATGAAACTGGGTTTAGCTGTGTGGTTAACTGTCAGGTACTTCAATATCCACTGGTCTTGCTTCCACTCAGGGCCATGATCTTCGGGCATGTTAGTACCATCCAAACCTCTCTGAATGTTCCCAACGCATGTCCTTTTAGAGTATTCTGGCTTGTCACAACTACATGAAGGATTTGGGATTCCGAAAAAGTAAGTAATCAATTTTACAGTCGTTTAGGCGTTAGGTGAACGTTCAAGGTCGGTATATTTACCGGCTTACAAAATGAATAATAACATGTTTGGTCATTTCCTTCACATGACGAAAAGTTGTTTCTCGCCTTTGTGTAAAAATCGTCACCAGCCCTGAGGAAGAAAAGCACTTACGTTATGGCGGCTAATCCCCTAATTCGGTTAGTGGTAGGGTGCGGTGCGAGGGCAGTTGAGAACTTAAAATACACTGTCCTTTGGCAGCCAAGATACAACAAATGGGGAAATCGGCTATGGAGAAATGTAGCGCTGAAAGTTCATGACTTTTCACCTCATTCATACTACATGTTTCAGTCGCTTTTGGATGAAACTCTATGCAATTGTGGAAAAAAGTAGTCATAAATTATGTTGTTAATACCTGTGTCCATAACAAAACATTATTTACTGTTTTGAGAGATCTCTTTATCCCGTTTCCCATTTATGTTGTTGTTGGACTATCATAATGAACTGGTATTGTTGCCGTAATCATCGAAAGTCCGTGAATAATTAGAGGCTTCGCTATTGTGGTCCGCTACCACAAACGGTGCTTCCATTCTGTAAGATACACAAATGTGAAGTCACCGGAATATGCCTTTTAGTCACTGACGCCATTTTGACACTCAACGTCACTTCTGAGGGAATATCAGTCTGATAGGTGACTCCGTTTTGTCGTAAAGGAGAGATAGAGGTCATAAGTAGGACGCTACGACACCAGCATGGTGGCTGAATCACAAAGATACGCATCCTACAGCCAATCTAGGCTGTACTAGATACGCCTAGATGTTACACAGATTTTGTTATAATATAAGTACATCATATCAGTAGTATGTGTTATTTCGTACTGTAACCTCTCCTTTCAATGGGTTTTCGTGACGATGGCACCAAGTTCTGCTTGTGATTTCTGTACTGCAGGCACCTGAATCCTTCCACACACTTATTATAAGATCCCTCCCATTCCCATCCACGCATAGCTTGATGCAATGTTTCCGATCAAACCATCACAACGGACCAGCAACGGTAGGTCGAGACAACGCCTGCCCTAGTACTTCTCACTGGCATGAGAAAAGTTGGTCAACAACCCTGCGGAACTTCTAAACATGCTCTGTCTGGCACTTTGGATGGCCTTGTCGTCGTTCTGACGCAGTTCCGATTGCTTAAAACCACTTCTTCATTGAACACAGCACAGGGAAATTCAACCCACACTCCGCATTCACTGAACCAAGGGTGGAATATTTGTTTTTTTCTTTTTGATATTGAGAATTATCATTTGGCCTAGTAAACTGCGTCTCTAAAAATGGTTTTTTAAAAAGCTCCTGCGCAATATGCCTACATTGTTTCTACTGTAGGGTGAGTTTTGCTGTTAATTATCCTTTTAGGTATTTACAATCTGTTAGAGCAAAATCACATCTACCGAAACTACTGGCAGCTTTTCCCACTTTTAATTGGTGACAGTTTGCTTAAGGCTCATTTACTCTCAAATATGAATTTAGTTTGGTCTTGCACTGCGTTAGCTCTGAAGCGTCCCAGCACAGTGAATGAAGTGGGTTCCAAAAAGTGCATTTTCTCATTCCCACAGTTTTATTATTTGGTGCTCGACAGAGGCAGCTAACCGTATTCAAGCTTTGGTCTCTGTGGGCTTGGCAGCCATGATGTTCCCTCCATTTTCATGGACTGTCAGCCGTTTTTTCATTCTCTTTTGATCAACTCGGGTACTGGATCCGTGGCAGTTGTTGGTGGACCCAGATCAAGCAAATAACATTGCTGACCTTAAAAAAACATGGAATAGAAGTCGTGTTTAAAGAGGCTTAAGTTGTGGGGTGTAAATTTGGGCCATTAATAGCTGGAGCAACTTCACTCTTGAGTCAATTAAAAGCATCACTTTGCAGCTGTCTACTACAACAGACCGAAGATTCACAGCTGAGGTACACTAGGAAAGAGGAGTGAAGATGAGGGAGCTGCATGAAAAATAGCCATGTGATGATGCTCTACGCTTCGGTTCCAACTATAAATGAAGATCATTCGCTTTGGAGCTTCGCCTCACTTTTTTTTTCCGACAGCGTCGGGATTAAGAGCATTCTTGCCTTGATGTGGAACCAATGTTTTACCTCTTACAGTACAAATACAAAATAATTTTGACGAGAACGTCGAGATCCAGTTGATAGGAGGGGAACTTCGTACTAGAACAATAATTACAATCAGTAGTGCGACTTTTTTTCAGTACCAAAGTGTTCCAATCACGCCTGTGGCTCCTTTAACCCTCTTAAGGTTTGTCAAGGATGACTGGGAGGCCATTAATATCTACCTGACCAAAGTATCTGTGATAACGTGGGGAAAAACGGGGTTTTGGGGATAAAACTGAAGCTGCTTAAAGGACCGAAATGGCGAGGTTAAAGCACATACAGTCTAGAAGCACGGAAGGGCAGTATCTCTGGTATGGATAATTTAAAGGAGCTGCGTGGCAAGTATAAGACAGTTTTGGGCATGAATGACACTTTAATTTTGTCCATACAATTAAACGATATCAATTTTCCCTTTCACACACCCTCCATGAGCACTACAAAGGCTAATAAGATTGTTCATGAAGTGAGTTTTAGGCAATAAAATGAAAGGAAGCATAAAACTAATTAGTCGTCTATTTAGCATTCTAGCTCCTTTCATCACGATTCACGTCTAATTGCATTGCTACTACGATTCTAGTGGGAGATGTCAAGAAGCTTGCATCTGTCATGTGACTGGAGTTACAAATTTACAAGGTTATGCCTAGAAGCCAAAGAGTCTACAAGCAACCCACCACCACCGCAGGTCTTCGTAATGCTCCGTTATGCATGACAAGATCGAGAAGAGAGGATGAATACTTCGGGGATAATCAATGATATGAATGAGGAAACTCATAATTTTCCTCCTCCCTGTCCACTCTCCTCCATTCAACCCAAGGTAAAAGTGTCCCCCGTGTAGGTTCCACAATATAGGTCCCATAGGAATGAGACTTGTTCCGACTAATTAAACGATTCCTATTATCTCCTAATTTCGAGGTTCATCTCATCAAGCAGACGAATTCAATTGTACCCATTGTTTGACCTTCGGGTAGTACAGAACCTTAAGTCAACGATTCCATCTGCATTGCATCACGCGCTAGGATGATGTAAAAGGTCATCCAATTTACGAAATAGATCAACAGTTAACCTTTTTTTTTTTGGAGATAATCGTTCGCTTAGCTCACCTTGCAACAAGATGTGAAGGCGCTTAGCATCACGTGTTGATCAGTCTGAGCTTCCATAAAATCTGTGCTGAATAAGTTTAGAGCAAGCAAAGCATTAATGTATGTGGGCGGGACTAATGTGTTTAACAGTTTCTATGACTGTGTCACTCGCGTATGTGTATTGTTTCCTCATCACTCACTTAAAGCACGGCAGAACTCTCTTCTCATTCACTCTACGGTAATGCCATGCCATTCTTTGCTATGGCCATGGACAGATGGTCTCTCCTCCCACACATGATGCCAGTATCACATTTTCTAAGATATTTCCGGATGGTAGGCGGTTTTGTAATGCAATGACCTCACAAAAAGTCTCTGCAGTTTTAAAACTGAGTTAACCTCAATTCGTAAAATGGACCAACTCGATTTGTTCCACCAACAGTTACTGTACGGAGGGACTGTCATCCATTTACGCACCGTAAAGCATGTAAACAATTGTATGCATTTCACAGATCCCTTCAAATCAAAAACGCCGGATGAGTGATGCCAGTGCTTGACATAAAGGCTAAGGCACCCAGGAACCAACAACCTAACTGGACCACATCTATTTCTGTAAAAGCAGCAGTAAATTCTCCAAGAAGGAAAAATTACAGATAAAAACTTGTCTAGCCAATAGTATCTTGGTAGGAGAATGGATTAGAGAAATTTAATTTCCCCTTTTTGGCTAATGGAACGGTTTTGCATTCATTGTTTTGGTTTTAGTCAGGGTGGTCTATCATCACTATTGCCACCCATCCCACCAGCCATTCTGCTTGTACCCATACTCCCACAGCTATAACGCCCTCAGCGAGGACGCCAGTACTGCAACGCCACCACTTTATGTTTCGCATGGGCCTATGAATGTTACTTTTTTGTACTAAAAATAAATTACAACTTCCTTTTGTATTTCATTCAAAGACCTACTGAAATCAAAACTTTATGGATATATTAAAGAATTCAACCACCAATGTAGACAAAATAAAAGTAAGTGCTTAAACATAATTGTCTTTTACTTTGGATACTTATTTTAAAATTGAAATTGTCCCATTGCCTGCCCTCGACCAATAGCAATAAAGCGTGACACGAAAAATATTTAAAAAGCAAGTAAGCAACTTGATGTATTTTTAATTTATTTCCTCCTTTCCTCTCTCCCTTTTTCCTTTTCCTCTCGTCTGCAGGCAGATAAGTAGAGCATTGGAGGAGTACGAAGGGAAGGAGAATGGGAACAGTCATAGTGTAAAATAAGTATTAGATCGTGAATGGCACTGTCTAGGATGGAAGTCAAGTCGCGTCATTTTTCGGCCATTTGGCGTTGCACACGGAGCATCATCTTCAACTCGTCTATGTAGATTTTTCCATCCCTATCAGCATCCCAGTCCGTTAGGATAGCATCCTTGATGCAGCGCAAATCCTCATCATCGTAGTCCTATCGTTGTGCAATGGGAGTAGTAAAAAGGCGGGTTAGTTAGGGTAGGCTCAGTGATCCAGAGACTGCGTTTTACAGATACTAAAAGGGGCGGCATCGCGTTCATGACACCGGCAATCAAGGTGGCCGACGGTGTTGGTGTTGGTGCGTGATGGAATGCTCAATTAATCAGTAATGTGACAGGTGAATGGTGTCAACGTTGTTAGTGACGATGCCGGCCTGGGTAACGGTTCCGCCTTGTAAACTTGGAGCTATCAGAGTTCGCAGCCCCGACTGATGCATAAATTTGGCTGAGAGTGAGTAAAGCATTGCTAAATTTTAACGGTTTTCTAAGGTTTAGCATATAATGAGTACTAAGACAGCTTTTGAGTTGAAAAGTCGTTGCAACTGGGGCCACCAGGGTTTTGTGGATCGCACCATTGTCTGTGACGAAATCTGAGGAAGTTACTTCTTTCTAGAACTAAAATAAGTATCAAAGAAGTGTGAGCATGAGGATTTTATCACTAGAATCTTTAATAAAGTAAAATTACACCGGCAAATGAACGTAGGTATTTTGGTTTGATCTTAGCGCTCCTCGTATCTGCTAGCCAAAATCAGAGGAATTTTGTACTGATTTGTGCAGATAGGCTCAGACAGGGTTGTACAGCCCCTCCTCATTAATTTTCTCTTGTTGGCATGATGCCATACTCATGTTTCCTACGCTACCACTAAAACTGCTCCGCAAGTCAGGAAAAGCAATTCCTACTCACTTACTCAAACATGGATCCGATTTGATTTTCCGTTCCTTAGAAGGAGTGCGGAAAGACATGGAAGTGAAAGGCATTTGCAATGGGACTTGTAGAAATGCGCCATTTGAAGTTGCACTGATTTTTTTGCATTCGCAAGTCGAGGGTACGATATTTAGAATAAGGGTTAGGAATTGGAACATTCTCGCCGTAGAACATTGTTAAGACCTCAAACCTTCCACCGAAAAGGATGCTATGATTAAAAACCTCTAAAATGTTCACATTCTTCGTCTTAGATTTGATTAGGAGACAGGAATTGATGAGAGATGATGGAAGGTGCCAGATATAACTTCCAGAACAAATGTAAGGGGCTATATAGTGAACGAGTGTTTATCACCTATGAGCCTGACAAAGAAGGTCTTTTCAAACTCCCCTGATTTGACTTCTAAGCTGTTAGAATGGAATTATCTTCTTGTCAGGCTCGCTATTCTGTAGATTTACAGCGCAGCTGCTTCTGAGGTAACAGATTTTCTGAGGTTCTCAGGAAATTATGCTCGGAACGTTGCTTTTGGTTCCATGCCTGCCATTAGCGATCCTTTGGTAAAAGAGCCTTAAAAAACTCTAAACCGAAGAGTCAGTAATTTTTTACAAGTCCAGGAAGGAGATATATTCAAGGGAATTCCTTGTACATTTTAGGGAGTAAGGTCTTTTTCACACTTACCTCTGGTGCAGCTTTGCAACAAACATCTAATCATGAATTAAAGGGAGAGCTAAACAAGCAAAGTGCTTTTACAGCCCCTAAAAAACTACATGGTCACGGTAGAGGGAATTGCGTGCAAAATAATTTCACGCTCCCTTGAGACCGAAAGGGCATACGAAGAGAGGGATCACAAGTGAGCACAGAAACGTCAAAAAAGCGAATTAGCGCCGCTTTTACGTTGGTCGTGCTGATACTTGCCACAATAAGTATTAGTGAATTCAAAAACAATCAAAATTCCATCTGAACGGAAGCTTACAAGCGACTACTCCATAGAATAGCCGCGATAATAAGGGAGCAACTAAGGTATGTTTATGCAACATATCACGTGACCTAAAAGTGCCTACTTTCCATCAGTACAGCTCTTTTTGCTACCATTTGCCATGAAATGCAGAGGATTGTAAAAGACATGTGACTGTCAGGACAAATCAAAAAGTCTAAATAAGTAGTGCTTTCTTTTTCTCCTCCTTTCCCTTTGGCATTATGTCTCCGACTCTTCCTGCTACCTTCATTTCTTGTAGTAAAATATGTTGATTTTGATCTGTTTAGCGTAACAGCAGAGTTGAAACCGGTTTGTTGTATGACAAGAGGAGAGTGTGCAGTGGTGAAACAACCCGCCGCCCAAAAGTGACTCATGAAGTGTGCTTCTGACCGTGATTCACTCGAAGACATGCTACATCATGTGTGGAAGCGGACACCGCCCGTCCCTGACTGTAACAAGGAACTACGTGTTGAGGAGGGATTTCTGGTGTGCTTAGAGGGATTGATGAGGAAACATGGATAACAAATTCATGAGGGCTATCAAAGGAAGTGATCTCGTTTGCACATGTTAAGGGACAACGCCAAGCCCATTACTTCTTCACTGACCGGCTATCCTGCGATGCGAAGTGCTTTCACATCTTGTTGCAAAGGTAGTTAGACACAAACAATTAACTGTTTTACTATTCCATAAATTGAACGACCTCATCACTTCATTCTCTGCAGACTACGCCCTTGAGTGTGTGCCGGCCTTCAGATGGAATCATTCACCCAAAGGTTCTTAACCACCCGAAGCTCAAAGAGTAGCTGCGGTTAAGTTCGTCCACTCGATGGGATACAACTCGAATGTAGGAAACAAGGCCAGTCTCATGCCAGATGCTGTAAAACTTGCACATAGAGAGGTTTGTACATTTGGGCGAGGAAGGGAGATTTAGGGTCTATGCATTCTTTTTCTCCGCATTTTTCTCAATGTTATCTCGCCAAGAGCTGTTGATCACATTCTCTTGATCATTTAAAGATACCGTCGAATGATCACATGGGCGGGAGCATTAAGCCGACTTTATGAATAATAAGTGGAACCAAACGTGTATGTTGCATTCTGATTTGGCACCTCTATCGGATTAGTTTGGATTCCTGGCCTATTCTACCTCGTTCATCGTGTCTTTATCAAAACAACCGACACAAAGTAAATAAAATTGCATGATCATACGACGCATTTTGTTTGGGTGAACTTTTGAGGTGACAGACGGTTTGATTTCATCAACCTCGAGGCTGAGTGAACGTAACTAACTCCTTTCATAAAACTTCGACGATCTGTACAGCTCCCAGCCCTCTTACCACGCAACATCTCCTCCTCTGGCCAATCTCCTCGACTCAAGGATTCGAATTTGGATATGGAGGAGGAAGATAATGAGCATATTATTGCCAAAACTCATTGTTTTAGGTAAATGGTGGAGCTTACACTAGCTAAAGGTGATAATCGCTATTCAGGTGAGGTGAAATCTGATAATTTCTCAACAACTATGGAAACAATCTGTAACTTTTCAAGACATTTGTAGTCAATTTTATTTGGCATTAAAAACAAGCTGATGAAACTAATTTTTTAAGTAGGGAAGCAACCCGAACTTCCTTCGAAGTTCCTGTGGACACCGCGTTCAAAACAAGCCCTGAAGAGGCACTTCATTTCTTAGCACACGGATTCAAGAATACAGAGTAATCAAAAGACTTTCTTTAGGTATAAATGCCCCATGTCCATCTAAGGGAACCGTAACCAAGTCATTTTTTACTACATGAACAGATGGATTGGATTTGAAAGCCTAAAATGGGTGTTGGATTGATGCTCATGGCCTGAGGACGACCGGGTTTCCTGGATTTGAGTGGCAAACATTATCAAATAGCAAAAATACCTTTCGTTAGCCCCTAGTGGTCAATTTTTCATTCAGTGTATCAAAATTAAATGCCTTGTACGACTAAATCCTCATTAAAATGCAAAAATAGGCTCCAGAACTTTTGGAACAAATAACTCCACGCAGTCATTCGTTACAAATCTTGATGAAGTAATGAGTCGGCTCCTTTTAAAGTTTTCATCGAATGCTACTTGCTCCATTCCTTGCTTTAAGCGTCTGTATGGGATAATTTTCCAGCTCTGCTACAGTTTTGGGTCAAAAATCAGAAGGCGGCGGTCTTGTTTAATTCCAAATAACGCAATGCAATTAGACAAACGGTCTCCGGGCAATGTCCGTAGATTCAACCCACTTGCCCGCCAGCAATCCATATTCTGCTTAAGTATTATGTCTTCTTTCAGGATTGGACTGGCAAATAGACTAAATTTCTCTTGCAAATAAAAGCGTTTAGGCCTTCTGAGTTATTGACGCGTTTATGTGTCAACCAAACTGCGTGATGAAGGCCAGACTAAAGTGCCATGTTGTTTACGCTTTTACGGAACAACGGAGTTACTTTTAAAAGGCACGCATAGCCATTTGATAAAAATTCAAACTAACGCCAATCACTCCAGCAAAAAAACGGTATTATTCTCAGGATATGGCCCTGTTCTCTTCAAGGTAGAGGTGACTTGACTAAATGGCGCACATTGAGTAGATTATAATAGTTTACTTTCGTTACTTGTCCATTAGTTACTTAGGAGGCGAGGGCTTCACTCTAGGGCGAGTGACAGGTGCCATTGTTTTGACCACTTTGGTTGAGCCCTCCTCATTCAACACACTTAGGGGCTTTTTCTTTCATCTGCCTGCCGACCACAGAGATATGCGGAGTTGCCTGCGCAGTTCATCAATAATACAATTAAAGTAGCTATGGGAAATAAGGGCTCCATAAACACACGACTCACTGGCCATTTGTCTCAACGTGTCTCCGGACTAATCGTCCGCCTAGGCCATGCCGTATGGCCTTGGAGGTGGACAGCGCCTAATTAGACGACTGGGCAAGCAAATACTATCTTCTGCCTGGATCGAAAGTGTAAAAAATTTTAGGTGGAGGATTTCGCTCCCCAACCACTTATCGCTGCAGAATGACAGCAAAGTACTCTAGTCGCTGGTATATGCACAGATTTTATTACCAACTTAATAATTTAGCCTTTTTGGGGTGTTAAGGAGTGAAGTGTTTGGAAATGAAGTGCAGTCGAAACGGCTTTATAAAACGGGATTTTTAAAGCCTATTTGTTGAGTAAATGGACGCTTTGTCCACAGTGTTAGAACAAACAATGTCGAGACAGTTAATCTACAACCTCGGTTTCTAAAAATAAGTAGATAAAATTGGACTTTAAAGGATGTTTGCGGTAGCTATTTCTAAGCATTATATTTTGATTGGATACCATTGAGGAATTGAGTTGCCAAAAGAAAAAAGTGAGGCAGATATCAGGCCAATAGCTTGAAAAAATAGCATTCCTAGTCTATTTCCTTGATCAAAAAGACAGCAAGTATTGAATGCTTCTAAACTAAATTAAATTATTTTTTGCCATTTTTTGAACCCGTAGGCAAAATGCCAGTTGCGAAGGGTTGCCCAACGGTCGTGAAATCGTGGTTTGGTTCAAATTTGCAAATCTGGTGGCCAGAAAAGTCTTGAACTTTCCTTGAACAGCTCAACCTGTCCACTAGTCGATTTTATGAAATGAAGACTTTCGAGACCTGACATGAGTAATCGCTTAAACATGAGACCGACAAGAGAAGGCTCTGTTTACAGTTGTTGAGGTGAGAAAGATTACACCACCGTTTTATCAGTGGATCTTCACACTGCATTTTAGAGTCAAGAGCCAGAGACAGATTTACCAGTTATTCGGGCATAAATTGATAAAATCAAGCCATTTTAAGGTGGATGTTGTACCAAGGGTGGAAGCTTGCATCTTGAACGGTCGGCACCAACCTCACAGGTGACTAGACATTACCGATTCTCAAGGCAGCAAACACGGACCTCCTACAAGACTGGGATGACTGTTAACCCCAGCCCACTTCCCATCCCGAAACATGAGATTTGGTCCCTTGGCTAATTTCCCCATTTCATTTGAATGCATTGTAAGGTGAACTATAAAGAACTGGGAGCATCTGCCATGACAGGCTGTTCAGTGATGGGTGCAACGACTTTCCATTTTTTTCAAAAATAAACGCATTTTCAAAAGGAAATTGTTTTGATTAGTACCTTTTTATGGTCCAACTGAGTCGTCCCATTAAAAAAAAGTATCTGTACATTGGTGCGTATATAGCAAATTGAAGTTTAATTCCTCAGTCTGAACTGCGCAAAACCAGTGTCTCATTTCCAATTAACTCTAAAGTTTATTGCAGCTTCTTGACTTAAAAATTTTCCGCGAGGGAGTAAGATGCGCAGACTACTGCCTAGCCGTGATCAAATGGTAAGATGCTTCATTTTCAAGCGATCATCCATCCCTCCTCAAATGAGGCAGAATTCCCTCTTTGTTTTTCAAGGTGGCCTGGAGAATGAGTGACAATTCGGCCTTATCCACTTGCGCTTGATAATGCTCCTCGTTAACATTTGAGATATGAACTTGTTTTTCAAAAAATTTGAAATGAACACCTGAAGATTACCTTCATACCCAAATCGTGTAATGTTTTACAGTGACAATCGTGCTGACATGCATAAGTTACAGCTTACTTCCTGGGTGAGGTCGAGAAGATCCTTGAAGAACGCTGACAGCTCTTCATCCTGCATGTAGCCATTGTGGTCCTAAAATAAGAAGCAAGTATTTTTAATTTCCCAGATTTAGACAAAAGGAAGAATAAGTTTCATTCAAACTTGAACTTCCTGAACTGTTGATAACTTTTCCAGGCAAATTTTATCGTGACAAAAGTCATCTACACATGAGATGTTCTATTAAAGTTTTAAATAAGAAAATTCCGCAGTAACTGCTTTACTCATCCTCTCAAAATTTAAGTAGTGCCTAAAACCCTGCTCCAACTTGATCATGGCACCGCAGGACACTGCTTCACTCCGGTTTGGTACCCAACTTGTCCTAACTGCTAGAAAATCACAAATGCTTGTAAAATAACCGAGTTCCTTGTTCAAATCACCGAATGATTTATCTCTTTTGCAATCTCGGATCAGGTTCTATCCTGATTAACCAGGATCAGGAGGTAGCTCAAGGTCACAGCACCCGAAATCATTTCGTGGCTGAGACAGTGAGTACCTAAAGTCTGCTATTTCAGGCTCTGTATCTCCACTCATAAAAAATGTCCTTACAAGCTGCTGTTCACTACAATGGTTAACGACTTCTAGGCAGGTCTGCGACCTACGCGCTGGGTATTGTTTACAAGACAGAATTACTCCATGCTGGTGAGCAAAGTGTCTCCTCTGGTAGTATGACTTGAACATCCTTTTGATTGAAAGATTAATTACTGAAAGTAAAGAAGCATTCACAAAAAAATTTAAGCTGTCAGTTTATGTCTTGACAAAATGAAGGCTTTTCTGCTCCCCCTCCCGCATAGAAGCACTTCCCTTCCAGCGAAATTGATACAGTACAAGTTAGAGCACTTTTAGTTGCTAAGATCACACTGTTTAACAAAGGAGCTGGTCCACATTACCATTAAGTCACCTTTAAATATGGTTTCTAGCATTATTTGGCATAAACGCAGTCTGAAAGGACCTAAGCTCTTCAACGGGCTCTCGAAGGGATGGCTAGGCTTCTACGGTGCAACCTCCACCCTCCTCATCACTCCATTCACGCATCACTAAATTTTAATGCCAATCATGTTTCGCCTCCCCCTGAAGCCCAAAATTTTGCGCAACTACAACAGGAGAAGTCGGTGTGGAAAACTCTAACTTTCCTCATGAGTAGATAAATGACGCACTCAATCAAGTGATGCGGAGATGGCGATTAGAGGGGATTAGGCATTACACAGGCGAAAGCGAAAGAAGAATGGAGGGGATTTACCTCATCATAGTAGCTGAAGACTCGATCAATGTCGTCGTCGGTTATTTTTCCGGGACTCTTAAAAAAGGGTCTTTTGAGGAAGTTCTCCTTCACTGGAACTAATCTAAAATGAAAAATTAAGGAGTACACAAATATTTTCTTTAAAATTTTTAGTTATTACCAAAAAAGAAGAGCCGCCTTAAACTTGTGGAGGCCTTGCTTACCAGTGAAGTGGAGAAAAAGTGGTCGAATTAGTTTATAAATGACTTTTGGTAAACTTAACTAAAATGGAGCAGCTTGACGAGTTCCGAGCACTTTGGAATGATTGATGTAGAAAAATAAAGGAGTAAAAAGCTAAAAACCGCAATGTACTACCGAAAAGGAAGCTTCGATGAAAGCTTTGTCTTTAAAAGAGCTGGGCAAATATTATGGATAGGAGAAGGAATAACACTCATGACTAAATTTACTAAAAGAGTTGTCATAAATTAAGCTGTCAGAAGTCCCAGAACCAATGCAAAATGTCATTTCGCTTGATGCGTTACCTTGCCATTTCACTGAGCTGTAATTTTTTGTCCTTGTTCTTGTCAAATATTCGTAGCTAAAACCAAACAAATAAAATAAACTTAATCTCCATAAAGATATTTTTGGTTATGCCCTTAGGCGAAGCGAAGAAACGCACAATATTATCTGTGTATTCAATGAGCTTGTCCTCGGAAATTGTGTTGCCCTTCGGCGAGTGCTTGAACAATTCCTTAAGGAAGTCCTTCAACACACCAGAAAGAGATGTTTTTTGGTAAAACAAAAAAAAACTTATCGCTGACAAAGGTAAAGTAGGAAGTGGGAGGCAAAAGTACAACCTTTAGTTCATCGGCCTCGATGAAACCGCTTTTGTCTTTGTCAAACATCTTCCACACCTGAAATTAAGTAAGACAACTCGGTCATTCATCCTCATGCGTCCTTTCTAGCCTGGCAAATGACACCGCTACGACATGAGTGGCAGGTATTTGACAACTTTATTGAGAAGTTCACGCGGGAAAGAGCAAAGTTTAAGTTAGCCGATTCACCATTCGTGTAGTTTTGCTATATTTTGAAGCATAAGGTCTGTGTAAGCTCCCAGTGGATTTCCAGACTTTGAATTTCGTTTCACATAACTGGAACTTAAAAGACTAAATTCCCAGGCTTTTGGGAAAACAAAAAAGGAAGCCGCTACTTTGAATGAAAGCTGGCAAAGTACTTTGAATAGCCGAGCTTTAGTGGGAGGTCTTTAAATCAAACTGCTTGCCAGTGAAAGCATCGCCTCACCCGGTTTTTTGTAGGACTCAACTAATTAACTCTCCTTTCATGCGTCCTTTTGCCCAATTGCATCAAAATTTTCCGTATTTTGGACATTTCACTTCCTCTTAAGTAGCTCTACGCGATCAAACTGGAGGTGATTGTAGTTGAGGATGGAAATAAGCTCGACGACTTCCAATCCCAATTTTGATAGAACCGTTCTTTAAGGTATTTGACATTTGTCAGATGTCTGTTTAGTGCGTCATTTCGCCGGATATAGTCAAGTCAAAAGACGCCATAGACTAGACCTTTGTGTTCCATCATTTGTCTGTCTGTCTACGCCCTTTCCTACTTCACCAGTTCCGGTTAATCCACCAGAACTTAAAAAGATAAAATTTTACATATACCGCTCATATTAAGTGCTTGTGTCTCAAAGGCTAAGCTTGACCATTTCATCCCAGAGTTGGGAAGTGTTTTAAGAGCTGCGAGGCCTGTTCGTCATGCGATCTTTTCAAACAGGTCTATTGCAGAGAAAAGTGGGCCAAACTATGACTTCATTTAGGTGGTCATTACTAATGTTCGGGTGTCGAAATGTGTAATTTTTCTTACAAAATTCTGTGTTTCTCGGTACCTGCATCGAATGTTTGTTCAAGCTATGGTTTTATCATTGCGTTACTCCCTTTTTTCCACAGAGCAGAATGAGTGATGAGGTTCAAAATAATCCAGTTAGACGCAAATTTTAGCTTCACCCGTTACAATCCATTCAGAATTTCGTTTCAGTTGTGTAAAGTTTCAAAAGCATTCCATTCTCATAGGAGATTTAATGATGTTGTTGAGTGCTTGTGCTAGTTTTTTAGCGTCTGTAAACCTTATTTTGGCCTGTGTTTGATCAGTTTCAGCCCTTTTCTTTTGCCATCTCTTAAACTCCCTCATGTCAGTAGCTGGTAAAGAGAGACCTCCATTTAGCCCCTTAATGCAAGAAGAAGAGTCAAGGAAGCAAAAATTGCTGCTCACTCGCATAAAATCCACACTGGATTGGACGAACTGCTCGCGGAAAAAGAGGAAAATGAACTCCTCCTCTGTTGGCAAGAGCTGGGCCAGCTAAAGGCATGGAAAAATGCACAATTCATTAGCTGCGAATCTTGGAAGTTCCTCCTCCTCCTCCTCCTAATCCTCTCTTTAAGTCGCCTATAGAAGCGTATGTTTGCCTGCTTTAAGGGGCTGCCAACAAAAAAAATGAGGCGATACTTCTTGAGAATTGCAGTTTTTTTCCAACTATGCCTCCTCATTATGCAAGTGTTTTGCGCTGTTAGAGACTTTCAATCAAAGGGAGGTTCCACTGTTTTCTTTGGCAAAAATGTATCCATTTAGCTTATCCCGCTAAATGAAATCCTGGCGAAAGCGATGAAACCACGTACTGTTCAAACCTTTTTTAAATAATAGCCGAGTAAGATCCTTTTTATTCTCAGATAGTTTTCCGTGACGGCGGCAATGCATGTCCGAGATTTTGGAGAAACTCGTAAACCTTTTATGCCTGGCATGCATTGCTGCCTATTTTGAATGTAAAACTGCATCCGGTGCTTGAAAAACAGTGGTACAAATCCACTTTTATGTGACAATTAATTACTTGGTGAGGGTACGAAGCCTCTCGACGAGGTGACTGGACAGCTGCAGAACCGTTTCACATAACCCTATTGAAAGCGAACAATATCTCATCTCTACTGTCTTCTTTTCAGCAGGATTCTGTCTAATGCACCTATTTTGAGAAAAATCCTCCTCTTCTCACAGACAGAAGCAACGATTCTCTATCCTCAGTCGGGCAAAGTAGAGACGTCCCGAACTATGCAAGATGTCTGGCGTTGCCAACAAAAGCACATCTAGAAATCGCTTTTAGCATATACTGTTTCCTCTAAATAATTGTCGGTGATAGAAAGGTATTACTATTTTAATTAATCTTTTCACGACGACTATTAAAAGTTATATGATGTTTTTAATGGCCTCGCTGCCGACAACGATAACTCATAGGTTGTAAATTTATAGCACTGGATCAGCACATCTGCTACTTTTGAAGGTAAAATGAACTCACCGCTCTAACATGGTTCAAAGAAGTCATTTTAGTGCCAATCAACTGGCAAAACTTTTGTTTTTATTCACCTAGACGGTTTGAAACATCGTGGTGCGCCTCTCCTGGAAAACAAGGGGCACTGTACACCCACAGGTGGTTCTCTACGCCACATCATTGTCCCTTTCTTTCTCTCGTAACTAGATTGAGGGCCACCTTGCCAGTTTGGGGTTGATTTCTAGGACATAACCTGGGACTCCCTCCAATTGCCCGTAAAATAAACTTCTCTTAGTTAGTAAGCAAGCGGCCATTCTCGTTTATGCCATTTTTCTTTCCCATTCCTGTAAGCCTGACTCAGTTGAGAAATTAAGTGATTTCCCTGTCTTTACAAGGCGAGAAACGTAAAACCTCCAGAGTGCCGATAAATAGGCGACTTTTTGTTTTGTTCTCTACACAACGAAAGTGAAGCTACGAACCGCGCATTTAGTGTCAAGCAAAGAGATAGCATTACCTCGGCGATGTCGATCCGGTCATCGTCGTTTTTGTCGAGGCTTTCACGCAGTTCAGCTATCAACTGGGCAACTTCCTCATCAAGCATACGCTGAAATATTTTTGAAGAGAAAAGAATCATCCTCAAAGCTGGAGGAGCATTAAAAAAACAGCTTCAACTGATCTCTTTTGCTCGTTTGCATAGATTTTACAAAGATAGTAAAAAGGCAGAAAAGATATTATTTGATGCTTGACAAGAATGGAGAGTGGATTTGCCTGCTTCAATTCATCGGGAACAATCGCATCGAGGAGCTCCGAGAAGAATAGATGCATTTCATCGCCTTCAATAAATCCGTTTCCTGAAAATAAAATTTCGCCTTTATTTTTCCTTTAGTGGCAGGTTTTTCTTTCTTGGCCTTTTTAAACCCCCTTTGAATTGCATTGCTCACTCTAGTCTACTCCTTCATAAATCTTAAAACTTCTACAGACATGAAGAGGTGCATTCTTGTGGCAGATTTATCTTGCATAAGGCTCTACCCTTTTCGTGACCATTCACTTGTAATATTTTTTTTTTTAAAGAAGGCTGCAAGTCCTGTCAAATGCCCTATTAGTAGGAGAATTAAAGCTCAGGTTATTTGAGCCACGGTTTCTGATCCTTTGGATCTAAGTATTTATTTTGGGTCATTCTTGCACCATTAGGTGGCCTTAGATGAGGAATGGACTTTTGTTGGCCCACCCATCAACGTTTATGGCACCTTTGCCAAAGGGTTTGGTATTCTCATGTGGTGAAAAAGACTTTCTGTTTATAAATCTCACAATTTTTGGGCTGACACAACAATTATGTTGGGATGGTGGAGTTCAAAATGCCTTGGACAATCAGAAATTGTTACAAAGGCCTACGTCGTGCTGAATGTGTGGATCAAATTTGGACACCAGTGAGTCCTTTAAGCCTCCCTTGGCGCTCGTCATGGTCAAAAGGTGATTTTATAACCATCCCTTAATGCCATAAATTAAATGACTATAACTGTATACATACAATTATCCGCGGGAGGAAATATCAAGGGAGGAGTTGAACGAACTCTTGAACGCAGCCAAGACTTATCAGCATGAGGCTACGGAGCCTAAAACGTCGCACATGGGTGCTGCACGGTCTCTATCAGCTTCTGATGACTTCGTGCATCAAACTGCGAGTTGAAAGTGGGCAAAACAAAGGTAATTTTCTTGCTATTTGATGACGATTATACTTTCCTGGTTTAAACAAGTTAACTTTGAATGGAACACATTTGCTGCTTTCTGTGATAGTCGACTTCCGCCGGAGGCAGAGGCTGATACCAATTGTGATAGTAGAGTTGAGACAGAACTCATTCCTCCACAATAACACACCTGCAAAGACGTTTACACTCTCTCAGCGAAATGCTTCGAGTGGTTCAAGCGGAGTGTTTCATGAAGATGCCTTAAAATCAGATAAGTAAGGAACCTATATTTGCGATGTGAATTGACACGAGAACAGATGCATTTATCTTCTTTATGCCAGCATGACCATCGCCTACGCAAAGTAATTTGTTGTAGGTTATTTCTTGAATAGTATGAAAGGATGCAATGTCAGGAAAGAAGGATGTGTCGCTCATTAGTTTGCAACGAAGCCAAGTCGAATCCGCTCTGCTACCTGATGGCAGTTATTATGGGGAGATAAAGCCTTGATAAGCCAAAAACAGTTTATTATTAACCCAATTGAAAGGAGATGACCGAAAACCAACTAAGAATGGATAAAAAAATGTATAAGGCATATCAAGTACATCCGCCTTCCTGGAATGTTCTAGGGTAGTTTCTTATCGCTTTCAAAAGCCTCTCAACTGGAAGAGACTTGATCAGGAAGTTCAGCTAATTAAAAAAGTCCCAATTTTTTACGTCCCACATTTGTTTACGTGGGATAATCAGTCGCCTCTGGTTTCGGTCAGAGCCAAGTTGCCGTAGCTCCCTGGGCATGACATTTGTGCCATCAACAAATGCATCCCTCCACCCAGGCTCAGCTCGTAATCCCACTGTGTTTTAGGGCAAAAACAACCATTTAATCTTCATCAAACGCTTCAATTTAGAATGCCTCTGATTGAAAGATTATGTGTGCCGACTGAGGAGCTTAACTCCGCCCTTGGAAGCATACAGCTTCATTCAGGTTGCTTTTGAAAATACATCCGAAAGACTAAAGACGACTTGAGTATAACGCCTTTGCAAATATGCACATAGACAGAAGAGCAGAGTAAACCCAAAGGCGACTTCACAATCGCTATCCAGTTAAACGTGAGGTAAATTTCAAGCCTATGTCATTGAAGTTAATTTAAACAATCAGATTTTTAAAAAAAAGAAATTCCCCTTATAATCGAGAAATTTTATTAAAAACTGGAACCTAAAAGTGTACAATTAAGGCTCCTTCGCTTGTTTGGGAGGGAGCGAGACTAGAACCTTCAGGTCAAGCACTCAATCCTGAATGCATGTACCTTCGCACAATAATTTTTGTGTTAAATTTCGCGGAAGAATTTTGGTGCTCAAGAAACGTCATCCAGGCAGTTGATTTTTAAAAAGTAAGGTCAATCAAGCAGAAGCCAAAACCAAACACCTTACCCAGTAAGCTACCGTGTTCAGTGCTGGGTGGTTTTCGACAGCACAGCGGTTAAAACACGAAGTCAAATTTCACTTCCTAATGAATGCTCAATGACAGCTACCTGTCAAGATTTTGGATGTTTTTTGTTAAGAAGTTGGGAACTAGTGAAGTGATGGTGATTGCTGATTAGAGCAAGTTAAATTATGCGTTCTGGGTGTACACTAACTTTTAATTAGTCGCAACACTTCCTGAGCAGTTTAAAAAATGAGGAGTGTACAAGAACAAAAAAAACAAAGTAAGAACCCCTTCCACCCAATCACTGAGAGGGTATAAAACGTGGCAGAATAAGACAATGGTTAAATCATAGCCCCTAACTCAAAATGTCGGGGAAGGATTGTGAAGGGACGGGAGAAGAAAGTACAAGCACAAAGAAAGTTGCGGAGGACTCATTTTGCTTTATAAGGTCTCGCTTAATGGGTACAATTAAAGTATGCTAAGTGCTTTAAGGCTGCGGAAGATCTGAGCGAAATACCGTCTTAGCTAAATGAGTCATCAAAAGGAAACGAAACACAAAATTTGCGAGCATTTTGGAACATGTGAATACAAAATTTTAGTTTAAAGCTCACCATCTCTGTCGTAGCGAAGCCACACATCAGCAAACTGTTCAGCTGAGACATGGCGAAACTTGAGCTCTTTCTCATCAAAAAAAAGGTTCTGTTGTTGTGGGTGTTGTACTTGTTTAGTAGAGCCTTGCCCTGCCTGTTGCCGTAGCGAAGCCACACATCAGCAAACTGTTCAGCTGAGACATGGCGAAACTTGAGCTCTTTCTCATCAAAAAAGTCCTTCAGTAGGTTCTGTTGTTGTGGGTGTGGTGTACACTTGTTTAGTAGAGCCTTGCCGGCTGCCATGTTGCCGGTGGATGTGCTGCTACACTTACTCTCTCGATTCTTCATTCCCCGCTTTCCAGGTTGGCTTGCTCGCCCGCCCGCCCGCCTGTCTCGTCCGCTCTCTTCCAAATGCTAGCATGTGAGCACACACACACACACACGTACGCACCCTAGCGCTTCATTTAGGGCGCGGTTACGTATCTACTGTTGCTCATACACTTGAATGGCTTAGGCTCTCAATTCTTAGATGGTGTATAAGTTAAAATGGCTTCTCTGAACTTATTAATGACAGGTTTCATTAGACTCCAATTCTATCCTACCAGGCTTAAACATAGAATTGTGTAACCGATACAGCATAGAGGATGTTGTTGGCACGGCCGATTCTCTTGAGACTGTCTGTCTCACTTTTGCGTCAGTTTCAGTCATCAATCCGCATTGCCTACGCTACCATTTCACTCATTTGAAAAATCTTATCCTTTTAATCATAATCGTCCTTCGGCTCCTCTGTGTTCGGCTAAAGTGAAAATCCTCTTCGGTACTTAGATTAGCCCTACCTTTGGAAATTGCTAATGTCTGACAAGGTTGGCCCTCGTCTCACGACAGATTATGCGTTGCTTAGACTTCCAGAACAAGGCTACGTTTATTAAGGTAAAATTGATGTTCCACTTGATTACAACAGTTCTGAGAGGCGGCGATTGAGAAATGTAGGCCCACCTTTCAATCCGTTACACCATTCGCATGTCTTATTGCGACAGTATTTGCTCCTCGTGTAGACCGTATTTGTAGCCTGACATGATGGTCTTCGGCTGTACATGGGATAAGAAAATTTCTTACGCAGGCCTTTCAAAGCTAGATTTCCCGTTGGATTTAAACGTTGGCAGAGGTTTGTTCCATCAAGCATAAGGTCAGGTGGCAAATCTGCTAGTGCTGAAATGAACGCTCACTTATCTGATTAGCTGGCTATGAAGAAGAAAAGAAATTCGGTATTAGACTAGAATAACAGCATCACTTACCCCTAGGCCTTATACATCATCTGTAACACATCGCTTCAGACTTATTTAACTCGAATCAGCGCTCACTGTTACAGGAGATTCTTTAAAATAACGCATATGTTACAGGGCCATGGTACACCTTTTGTGGTCGTTGATAAATGTTGCAGATTTTCAGGACCAAATTCAGTCCTTTCACTGTAAAAAAAGAAGCTTACTATCTCGATTGTTCATAGATTTCGAAGAGTCCAGTTTTGGATTCTTTATTAAAACTGTGAAAAATGGCTTGACAAAGGAATCCTCAGAAGATTGGGCGGAGTTACATCCTCCATGTTGACAGTGTCTGTAACAATGTTTGAAGGCACCTGTACAAATTGTTCTCCTTTTTTGTTGTAATGAACACTCAAAAACAATGAGCAGAACTTCATCTGACATGAAGAAAACAATGAACAATGAGGACAAGCAGAAAATGCACTATTAGCTCTTCTTCTTCCCTTGTATTCTTAAAGAAGTGTAGCTTCAAAGTCTTTCGCCTTCTAGCATTGACATGTAAAGACTTGATCCTCAGGGGCTTAGTGGATGGAAAAATTGCGGAGACTAAGAAGTCCATGCAGCTAAATGTTTGAGTAAAGTAAAAAAAAACAGACAGAAGGAAATTAGTGTTACGGGCAACCTAGCGCATCTCGTTTTGTCCAGTTCTCCTTCACTTTGTAACCTTCGGCGTGTCACAAAACAGCTTTAAAAATGCTGACTACCTTGCCCACCTCCTCACTTTCCAACTCGCCATAAAAGTCGCCAACGACTTCTTTTCCTGATTATTTGAACATGTTGAATTTTACTATCTCGACTTCCTCCAGAAGGCGATAAATTAACCATGAGTCCCATTTTTCCTTACTTCTCTTTCTACGCTCCACTGAGTGAGTTATCTCCTTTTTCGCTATTTTTCCTACACTGGCGGTACTAAATAACGACTTTGCTTTTGGATCGGGAAAAAGGTGGAGTAATTGCTACAGGCACAAGTATCCAGTACGTTTGTGTTGTGGTCTGGAGTAAAGGCTCCACAATTCTCTCCTTTATCAATTAAAAAGGGAGAACACTGGGCCAGTTAGTGTGGCATGTGGACGGTAAATTTTATTTTCGGTGGTTATTGTCATGGTAGGCCTTGATTGTTACATTGCTATCTCTTTTAACAATGATACAAGATGGGTGATATTAGCATGGCCAGCTCCATTAAGCACACCCTAAATGGACCAACTATAGTGTCGGTATCAGCCTTCGGCCTCCTCCCGAAATGACTTTAAGTGTTTTTAAATAATTTAAGCTTGGTCTAATGAACAAGCTTTCGGCCGCCTTTTGTTCTCGGCTAATTTCTGCACTCATACCATGGAGACGGGATTCTGAGTAATGAAATTCCACTTCCAATTCATTTGAGTAGTTAGTTCCGGATAATGTGATAAGGCCAGAAGGGAAACTGTTAAAGCATCACTTCCCGACAACTTCCTGTTGGGTGGAAAATAAGGGCACCTTGGAACAACCTCTCATCAAAAAGTAAGCTCTTGGTTGTGCTTGTGGACTTGCGACGATTGGTCTGTCTATGATTTGGGTGGCTCAGGAAAGTTAAGCATCACATTTCATCCTGTGATCGCCAATATGCTATGAAGAAATGCAGAGGTCATTGTTAAAGTAAACTTGTTTGACTCTTTTCAATGCCTTCACTGTGCACTTGTTACCTCTCAAGACTAGTCGGTTCGAGTTCCATGCCCAAGCATTGCAGGCCTAAGACATCTGTTAGACTTGAAGGTGCTGGCCCTTCCTCCACAACCACCTATCTAATACAATCACT
Source organism: Taenia hydatigena (assembly GCA_036345935.2). Taxonomy (NCBI): domain Eukaryota; kingdom Metazoa; phylum Platyhelminthes; class Cestoda; order Cyclophyllidea; family Taeniidae; genus Taenia; species Taenia hydatigena. The sequence continues at coordinate 3,549,546 of JADWOT020000001.1, read as the reverse complement.
TTAAGCTCCATCTGAAAATTAGACCATTTGGGGTTTAAATTATCGCAAGAGCACAGGTTTTTTAAGCCCACAAAATGACACGAGATTTTTAGAAGTAATAAAAAGTAGGCAAAATTAGAAAACGTCCACACCATAAAGCCTGCCTTACAGAGCAGTAAGGCGAGATATTTTAGGACTGTCATAAAAGCAACAAATAGAAATGGACTTCTTGACCAGTAAAGTTTGTAATTTGGTCGTCTAAGAAACGAAAGAACAGTGCCTTTTAGAGGGCACCTTTATTTTGAATGTTTTTTTGGGGGGAGAGAGAAGTCTCCCCAAAATTGGATGAACCAAGCATTTGGCAAATGTGCAGCTCCAAATCACACATTTTGTTTACATAACTGAAGGTAGTTTTGGGTTAATAGCTGTAAACATCACCATTTTATGAAGGTAATCAAATCTTGGAGTTGATTTTGCCCTTCTCCTGTTTTTTGGAGAGGGAGAAGGACGTGCGTGGAAGCCCTTTGCCTCCAAGTGCGATGACTTGAAAGCGCCTAATACACAGCCACATTTCATCCCATAATTTTGGAAGGCTCCTTGTACTTCCTTGTACTCCTTCAAACTCGGTGGAAATTGGATCGTCTCAACTTATTTCTTTCACTTACTCGCCAGCCTCCTTGTGCATTTCTATTCAGGCCTTTAACGATCCTGTTCGGATCCATCAGAATTAACAAGAGGAATCACGGAGGATGGGGAATTTGCGCAGGATATTCCTTTTTTATCGCGTAGACGTTTTAAAAAGCCGGCACAGTGTTGTTGGTGAGGCGCCAAGAAGGAGGAGAGCCAAATCATTTGTTTACTTGTCAGCTAAATTGCGCCGACTTTTCGCCCCACGAGATTTTGACCACCAAAATCCCAATGCTGTGGTGTCACACCCAACAGCCCATCGACTGATATGCATATTTGTGAGTTTTTCTTTTGTATAATCAAATGAACCATGTTTGTTGTTTCCAACCGAAGCGTAAAATTTACTTTCTTCACATAAAATCACTTAAGAAATGAGTCCAACAAGACCTATTTAGCCATTTTTCCAAGTATTCTACCCACAGATATGGCAGCTTTGGTAATGGAACTGCTAATAATGATAACGATAATAATCCTTTGCCTCTTTTGTGCTTAAGCGATTTTGCCTTGCCTTTGGTTGGACGATAAAAGGGACCGAATTGAATGTGCGCCCATTCTACTGCCTACATCCCATTAGCACCAAAAATAAAAGAATGGAAATGCCTTTGAAGTCTTTTAAAAAGGTAAAGGAAGGCATACATGTCTAACATCATCACAGAGAAAGCCTCCTTATTCTGCTCCAACGTGCTGTTCTACTCCCTTCGCTATAAAATCTGAAGTGGAAAACAGCTCTGATCGGAATGCAGCGCTTTTGGGAGGTAAAAATACATAATTTTAAAGTCCAACTCAAGCAGCGATCATTAGCTTTCCTCCCTAAAGAACGCTTAATCTCGTGCCAGAATAATAAACCTCTCATGAATAATTTGTTGGGAATGTTGGAGCGCATCTCTATACTTATTCAAACCTCTCTGACATGCAAACGCCTTTTTGTGTGAAGTTTTATGTCACCTCTTATATTCAAGGGAATAATTATCGCGGAGGACTCATAAGGCTTTGCTCTGATTGTTTAGTGGTATCCACTTCTCTACAAAGAAGCCAAACTTAGGATTGTCACCAACCGGTGTTTATGCAAGTGAGCTGGAATTCTGTTGAGTTCTCATTCTGAGTGGCCAACAAGGCATCACCGTTGACACCGGTGTCTATATTCTCCGGCGTGCTTATGTGCTACCTGGTTAGTGGATATTCCTTGGGACAGTCTCGTCCCAGTCCCAATCTCGTCTATCTAATTGACCTTGACCTTACGATGGCTATCAGCGTCCTTAATGCGTACGTCCTCGTAAAATAGACTAATAAAGAGACCAACGAAACGAGGATTCAACGTTCTAAATTGTTCGTTGGCTGGTCACGCAATCAAGTATGTTTTTCGAACCTCCAGACAGTCCCAGTAATTACCCTAAAAAGTCATTTAAAACCTTGGTAACTGCAATTACTTTCCATGTCTTGCAACATTGGCTTGCTGTGCGGTTTAAAAGCTACGCAGCGTAACATGTACTGTCTAAATGGGTCATTGAAATAGGCAAACTTTAATGTAACCAAATGCTTTAGCAAACGATATAATCTACCATTCAAGTGGAAATGCTAGTTAAGGAGGTTATGGCCAAGATTAAGCGACATAATAACTTTACTATGCATCAACCATGCGATCACTTGTTGTTTTCTCCTGAAATAACCGTAGCACTTTGGTTGAATGTCTCGGCGATTTCTCGGTAAGACCGAACCTTTCGGTAACTGGAACGTGCCTGAATGGGCTTGCGTAAAATCTGTTCCAGGGCGAGAAATGTAAAGGCACTAAGATCAAAGTTGCCGTGCATGTAATTGTGGCTAGCATCAATTGCTGACAGGCACGATTACGTCCCAAAGTCGACCTCAGTGTCAACAATTTTAGCTCTTTCAAAGGTTTACGTTGTGGAAACTCAGGAGTTTTAACCTACCCTCGAAATGTACACTGAATAATCGCATAATTTACAGTTACCCTTAGTGTCTGTTCCTCCTAGCTGCATTCTCCTTTACCAGTATGCTTAGCCGCCTCTCTTGTTTCATTTTATCTACCATGAATGTGAAATACTTATTAACTCTTCGTGAAGACTGAATTTTAGTGCATAAATGTTGCAGCACCTTCATATCGGACCCTAAGGTCGCCTTGCCACCTAATTTCCTTCTTAAAAATTAGATGTTAGTGTTAGATCAAGTGGTGGATTTGACTTTAAAAACTCTTCTTTTCCTAGTCGTTTCCCTCATTTAAGACCGTCCTCATCCAAATCATTTCAATTGCCGCTGTCAGCGGTTTAGCACGTGGAGTGAGTAGCTGCTTATAACCAACGTAAAGAAGTATCAGCAGGATACACACGCATGAATGAATGTCCAGGCTGCAAGATACTTCATAGAAGTCCTAGAAACGGAAGAGCCCGTATGGCCAAATATACATTTAAACAGGCACACTTTTACTGCCACACAGTGACATTGTTTAGGTCAGATTTCCGCTACTGGTAAATTGATGTCTTGCCTTTGAATGCTCTGCAGAACAAGATAAAAGGCGTACAATTACAGCCACCTCTACTGGGTTTTATAGCCCACTTTTCAAGGAACTAATCTAAGCCTGCTGTCCAAGTCTTTCGTAGCTAGAAACACTTTAAGCAGACCAGAAGTCGTGTAGATCCGAAGAAAAACATTTCATTAGTGTATACCCGCCTCTCTAATCCTCCAAAGTGCCTATTGTGCGGAGTGAAATAAGACCGCACAGACACACATTGATGTATAAATAGTATTTTGGCTGCTTTTGTACAATTGTGCTATTTTGGTACTACCATAGAGCACACTCCCACTCCTCAACTTGATGCAGTTGTAAAAAGACCTCTCATAAATTTAAGGCGAAAAAAAGATGGTCTAGTGGGTACACTTGCCCTCATTTTCAAGGGCTAAGACAGACGCATGATTCCAACTTCCCCACGAGGGCGTCACGAGACCGTGGCTTAATTATACGCATGGAAAACAGTTGTCGGACTGTTGAAAGGCCTGGGATGTACAGAGCACCATGCCATAAGGGCAGGGAAAGTGAACGCAATCAAATGAAGCTAAAGGATAAAAGACCACTTTTATGCACCATGATGGGCAATCAGCCCTTTTCAAAATATTCGTGCAGAAGAATGGAGAGAGCGAGAGGCATAAAATTTCGTTGTGCTTGCGGTTTGGGTATATTTTGAGGCGATTAAAGTGGACAAAAATTATTTTCTGCACACACTCTATTAGTTCTGAAAGCCTTTTTTGATCTGAGACTTGAGTGGGACAACACCATTCTTTTCAGAGCGAGCACCGAGGACCAAATTCGTTTGTCAATCGTCATTAATCTTGCCTTACTCCCTCTACTTTTAAGCGGGTATTCTCTATCTCCTTTACCTTCAAGAGTGGTAGCTTTGGAGTAGCCTTTGGCAAACAATTCGAGACATCAGTCCATGGACTACGTGATAGACCTTCAGTCTGGGCAAAATTCGGGTAGTGCGGCATCACTCCCTCAAGCCACTTTTGTTGATAACTCACCAGTTACTGTGCATACCTCTTCCAGTATTCAGCCCTAATGACAGTAGTGGAGAAATCTACCCATGTTTCTGGTATCTCATTTCGTTAAATTGCTTTGGGTATGTTTACTCCAACAGGTTTTATGGGCCGCATCGTAATGGAACTAACATTCGTTCCGCTAGCTATGAATGCATTCGTTTATGGGCTTGTTTGTTTCCCTTTTGCCAGGCCCTGGTGATTTTGGGCGAAATTAATGGCAAAGACGTATCCGCAAATCCACTCAGCTAACTTCTAACCCTGATACAGCGTTCTTGGAGGCTTCCTCATTAAAAAAAAAAAGCAAAGAAATCTGGGAGTCACATCGTTAACATTTTATTTACGATACCAACGAGTATAAATTATTATAAACTTTTTCGAAAATCCAACTCAAGTGAGGACGTAATGAGAAGTTGAACAACCAGCAGAAATGCTCCGTTCTTCTGTCGATTTTTTGTCGCCTGGAGATGTCGGCAGTGTTCGTAGATGGAGGTTATAATGTGACTGTAATAAAAGAGAGAACATTGAACCTCCTTTTTGCTTAAACATCGCAGTTTAGTTGGTGTCATCGCAGAAGCATCAAATTCCGCCTTGATTAACTTCGACCAGATGGCTTAACATTGCAGCTGATAAAAACGTCCAGCCAAGATGACTTTTTGCTCGAAGAATTGCACTGCTTGGAAAAAAACGGTCTTGAGAGATGGTACTACGTCCTCAGACTAATCCTTCCAAGTCTACAAGATGTAGATATACCCCGCTGTTGATAACTGCACAATAGTTTGATCACTTACTCACAATAATCTTGCCATTGGACGTTCAAAGAAAAATTGGCTCAAAGTAATGAACGAACGGGGCAACAAATGTGTTCTAACGTCAGAATCGGTATGGGGATCTCCTCGACTGGAAAGGCGAGGGTCCTGCCTTTATGTGTTGAGCAAAACCTTTGGGAATGATTAACGAAGACTATGCAAATGATGAAACAATTCATTTGGCCGGGAAGGCCATGGAGTGGAAATGAGTCTCACCCCAATTCTCATTAATTCACGGGCTGACAATAAGCTGCGGTAGCTATCACGTTAGTCTCCACTCTTGCACACACTGCGTACTTTATTTCCCTTTTCCGCTGAATAACAAGCCGGTAATGAGAAGTAGGTTTGGTGTTCCAAACTTTTTGTGGGTGAACGGATATCTCATTGGTCCTATTAAAACGACCCACCCATGCTTCCAGGCCACATATTACCCTATTCTCTGGAGATTAGGCATCCTTCTGGGCTCATCTGGGTAATGGCCTGTAAAGTGCTTGCTTGTTGAAGGCCAAACAATGACTGTGGTTGGGACGTATCTACTCAATACCACTTGACTTGGCTAAGCACAGGATAAGCTAGTCGTTCGGAATAGGCCTAAATGAAACATAATGCCAGACCTCAAAAGCTGTAACAGCAAATTAAACTCTCTTCCAACACGAATTTGTGAGGCGGTTTTAGGTTTTGGAGAAGAAAGAGGGTTACTAGCATCACATTTCAAATCAAGTTGACAGTTGTGAAGTGGATTTGTGGTGGGGATGATTGGCTTCAGATTCTCGATCCCCAAAGTAAAAAGGAAGGAAAATACGAACTGTCCACTATCGAATTGATGGAGAACAGAATGCAGTGCCTCATACAAATGTATTTACGCGTTGAACAGGTAATTTTGGGAAATAATTTCGTAAATTGAAGTTTTAATCTAATGAAGAGATACTTTAAGCTCACGTAGGTATCAATTCAATCCAATTTAAAATTGCATTCACGTAGGTAGCTTAATGGCTATTCGGACATTAGAATGGGCGGTCGGTCGCCTTTGGTTTGGCCACTTTTGTGATGTCCTGGCGGTCTACCTGAGCCAATGAGTTGATGCGATTTCGTCTGTCATATTGATAGAAGCCATTTTAACTTCGGAGGTGAATGGATGGCTAAAATTGTCGACATCTCCGTCATCAAGGCGGTAATTTAGATCCCGTATACGTTGCCACGGAGATGGCGTTTGATTACTTAGGTTTCATTAAAAGCATGTTAGTTCTCAAGCGCAGTTTTATTCGCATTGGACTTTTCAAGCAGATCACTTTTAACAAACTCAGCACCTGTACATTCAAGTAAAATTAGGTAAATGAGGTTTTTTATAAGTTAGAAGTTAAATTTTTAAGGAGGATCCAATATGGAAAACAATTTGCAAATCATGAATGGGTACAAATACAGTAGTAGAGTGTAGCGCTTTGAGACTTCTCCAATTGACATGGAAAGACATGACACTTTGACAGGATGGATGTATTTCACTTAGTGTAGGGCTGGAGCTGCTGCCTTAGCTCTGAGATCTAAGTAGCTCTGATACCAAAGTCCAGATTCAACCAACCAATCGACGCATTGCACAACTCCTTTTCGCTTCTCAGAGTCGTTCCCGGAGCTCCCTTTTGGTCAGCTTCCTGCCCTATCTATCCCAACGCAAACAGCGCTGTAAGGAAAGTACTTACAAGTCAGTCTTGTCATTCATCGAATTTCCATGCAAGTGGAAAGATATTTGACCGCAGTATCACCGGTCTTCCGCGGTGATTCTACCGGATCTGGAGTTTTATCTGGCCTAGGTAACTGGATTTGAGAATGAAGGACTATGATGACTATCCCACGTGTTCAGAGCTAGTCACAGGTTCACCGGTCCAAAAGCTAAGCCAAGTAACAAAGAACGATTTTTAACGTAGATCCGTAGGGATAGGCTATCACATGTTTTCTTCCTTGCCAAGTTGTTTTCGCCTCAGCGCTACTCAGTCTTACCTATCTGGGCTTCATCCAGCCAGCAGAGAAGTGGAGAAGGCATTGCGTTTGCATATATTTGAACCATTCATAGACGTACGGTGGACAGATCCATAATGGAATTTTTCCAGGTGGTTCACGGCTAGTGTCGATGTCGCCGTTAGCCCTTCTGCTGGGTGCTGTCACCTATTCTTCCACTTCTTTTACACTTCTGTCCCGCTAAGAATTATAACTCAGCGGTGGAAATTAGGAAATGGTCCTTTGAGAACGAATTTGCTTCCCGCCACCACCGAGACGGCGCTGAGACCCTCCACAGAGCAACAAAATATACTATATTCTGTAAGAATGTATATTTGATATAATGAAGAGCTTGAGGCTACTGGTATGAACAAAGAGCTTGAGGTCCACCTGATGAAAGTATAATGCTGGTCGATCTTAGTGGCCCTCTGCCAAAGCCAGGAGTTGAACAAGCAGCCAGCGTACCGCAACAAAGTTTCAGAGAAATAGAATTAAATAGACTTTATACAAAGTGAAAAATCGACCAAATATCGCCTTAATATACTACTTAGAAGCACTAATAATGCAAAAACGTTCCCTCATTGGTCAACCTACAAGTCACATAAACGTGGCAATCCGTTAGGGGCCTCGAGTGTCACCAAAAATGTCATTTTCATAATTTTAAAGGGTGATCTCTGATCAGAAGTTTCTCCTTTTTACTATTTGGTCTGTGAAGAAGCGGAATGATTAGTAGAACCGACTGAGTTCATTGTGTTTCTGCAGCACCCTCCGTTTACCAATAGCCAATCACCAGACACATTTGAAGATTTCGTGAGGGAAGATAACAATTTTTTTCCAAAGTAAGATTAAGGAATTTCACAACTCGACTGCTGCACAGATTCAAAAAAAACAACTGGACTTGTGTATTTACTCAGCTTAAGCATTCCCAGATTATTTATGTTCTGTCAGAGGTAAAATATAGTAGCTATGAGTTGTCCTGTTTGAATGCTCCGCCCAACCTGCGACCCTCCGACCCATGGAATTGAATACAGACCAGTCTGCCTCTTCTCCCTCCTTCGGCCCATCCATGCGTTATTTTTGGAGTCGTACCTTTCAATCTTATCAGATGACTGACTAAAGAATGAGGGTATTGAGGCGTTCTCAAATCCCCCACGTCGGTAAAGCCGCCATTCCCATTCGGAAAAGAACTTTTTTCAAATAAAACATTAAAAGGCTCTTTTTTGGCCATGAGTGTGACAAGTACGCCAATAGCTTGTAAACTCTTGAGGTGCACATTGTCATTTGAAGGGGAAAATGAATTTAAATTAGTTGATTTAGTCTAAGAAATCGGATTTACCAATGCCCCACCAGGTGATGGCATGTTGTTTCCTCCGCCTTACTTTTACTTTGCTTGATTATTGAAACACATGCATCCATTGGACAGAGCGGGAAGATGGAGAGAGCATTTGAGGCTTTCCTGTTGTCGGAATTTGTGCTGTCGACATGCCGAAGGGGTGGGGGCCTACTGGCGCGGTCGAGAGGTCATGCTGGCTAGCAGACGCACAAAGTCGGGACCTCAAGTGACTCGGGTAGATTGAATTTTTTTGTGATTGTTTATAAATCATTGGTTCAAATAGGCAAAAGGGCATATTTAATGACTCCCATACGCTCTCTAATCGTAAAACTCAATTGGAGCGTTACGAGGAGGTCAAGTTATGTCCGACGGCTTGTGCCATACAACTGATTTTCTCATCCATCTTTAAGCACCTAGAGAAGGGAATATCCGCCCTGTTTTTGAAGTCCTTATCCATAGAAGTAAAAAATAAAAGGATTGTTTCCCGAAACCCAAGCACCTCCTTCCCAGCAAAAGGAATATTTGGATGGTAAAACGGTCTGCGACGTAAAGCTCCACTTTTTGCCCTCTTCAAGTTGAAATACGACGATTTGGCATTCCCACGGCCCTTTGGATGGGTCCATAACCACTCATAGCGTTGTAGCGTCCCGAGGCTCCCTCGAAGGCAAAAGAAGGCAGAATGCTAGGGTAGAATCTATATATTTAACGGACAGAGGGAAATAGGCTGCCCACGCAGCTAGGGCAGCACGGCCACCGCTGTGACCTTGACCAAGACCAGTAGTTCCAACAAACAAAGTACTACAAGCGTCGCAAGAGATGCAATGCAATCAGATGAGAGAAGACGAGAAATTCTAACTCCTGCAACGTCTGCAACTTCCTTCTGGAGAAGCCTCATAAAAGACCACTTTATTAACTGCCTTGCGCTGGACCTTAAAAGCAAAGACCAGGCATTGAGCCAATGAGTAGACAGCCTCCATTTCAAGTAATCGTAAAGGTGTTGTTACAAAGTCAGACAGTCCTTACGGACTCGACAATAAGTCGTCATGGCTGGGTGTCTGTTGTTATGCTGCAGACGTTACATGCAGTTGGTATTGGCAATCCTAAATTGAACCCTAATTTCCCTCGTGAGGCATTTTTTTACAAGTAAAGAAGCAGAATATGTTGTAATGTTGATTGGTTTGCGAGTGGGTGATGTGTTATCCAAAAAAAGGTGAATCTGGTAAGGTTTTCCCAATAATTTCGAAGCCCTTATGCAGTCTCCAAAGGTACCTTAAATATGAAGGACACAAAAGATGGCCCAACAAAGAGGCGTAATGAAGTCTAAGCTCGTTTTGAGTTTATAAAGGGGTAGAAATGGGATTATATGGGTCAAAAATTGTATCATTCGTTGATATAATGTTACTCTAGCGCCTAATGGACACCCGTAACTTCGTTTAAGGCCAAAATTGGTCATCAGGTCATCTTAACCTCCCCGTTCTCTCATTGAAATTACAAAGACGCTGAGATCAATGCACATTTTTCCCTCAGAAAATTGGTGCCCTGTTTAAAACCCCTAAAGCCTTGATTTTGTGCCTGGGATGAGAAAGGCGTTGAGTGGCCTCATTTTTCGCAAGAATGTTTGCCGAGACTGTTTCCAAAGAGCCAACGCAAGCGACATTAATACCAACGTACAGACTTGCAACTTGCTGAGTCTCCTGTCAACTGCAATCGCCTTTGTTCACAAGAAACTGCATTACTAAGCCCTGCTTTCTGAGTGTCCATAGATTTTAATCAACCAGGGTAGATTTATTTATTCGATGGTCTGTGGAGCGTAGTACTCAGTTAGAAGAAAAGTGTAAATATTTTTTAGCTTATGTGAACGCAAGTACTGCATTCGAGCCATTTTTGAGAACTCAGTCAAGTTCGTTGACTAAAATGTCAGCCAATCCTCATGCCACATCTTAATTCCATTATTTGTATTACGCTGACCCTTTGACCTAACTACTTTATTAGCCACGAAATTCATCTAGAGACAAGAGCCTAAATGAATTGGATAACATAATCTAAGTAAAGGATTAAAGCTCCATGCCAAAAGGCGTCTCTTAAATGCCCTTTCGGGAAAAAAAAGGTATCCACCTTCCTACTACAGACCCAGACGTATTAAGAAAGTCCAGGCAACTACTTACTGAGATGAGTGAGTACAACGACATAGCTAACTACGCGAGATGGTTGGGTGAGTTTTACCATCAATGCTCCTAAAATGTAGGTGAGGCAAATTGTTCGCTCACAGATTTCACGAATGCGTGCAGGCAGATGAAGTTCAGTCTCTCATCCAACCACAAGTAGTGCAGGAGACAAGATTTAGAAAACAACAGAAAGCTGCCTTTAGCTTCAAATGAACCCCCAAAATAGAAAGTAGGTCCTGAACTATGCAGACAACTGAACCTAGATTGTTCATTCAAATGCTTTAAGCAATCTCACTTCGAAAGAACGAAATAAGAACCGAAGAGTTTTGAGTCACAGATCCTGAGTAATTAAAGCGGCGAAACTTCACGGCACTACTAGAGGAGCAGTATGTCGACAATAAGACTACGAATCGTTTGTGTTATTTGTTTATTTATTAAGGTCATTCGAATGACGCGACCGAAAGCCGGTGAATGATTTGACTGATAAAGAAGGCTTGGGAAGGCGTGTGAGAGATTCATCCTACAGAACAAATTCGTAAGCAACTTTGAGTGTGGATGAAGTAGTGGTGAGGAGAGTGGAAGAGGGAGAAGTAGTTGCGTCGAAGGACGCCCACTGCTTGTCGAGTCGGAGGATCACAGTTGATGCGTGTTTGTGCTTCTCTCAGGTGATAACTCCTTCCGACTTAAAGCTACGCAGACTCAACAAAACGACTTGACACTCTTAACCAAATCGACTTCAAGACGATTCCTTATGATGCTTCTCAGTGAGGCATATTGGGGTGTCCATTTGCTTCTCCAGATTACAAGAATTTAGAAAATACTCTGCATAATCTACTTGGGCGGTAGGAAGGATGTGGTGGGAAGAGATAAGCGTAGTGAGGAGAGTTGGCTGCATCATTCTGTTTTATAAGAGATTCAAATGAGAGCCAAATGAACACCTGTCTCTCGAAAAGGAGGAAACCTTCCTCGCGTTTTAAGCAGAGCAATTCGACAATGTGAATATGGTTGCAGAAGAATGGAGGACTTCTATGCGCTGGACAAGAGCAGCACTATGACAGTTGTTTTCGCACTTTCTTCTAAGTGGAAGTCAAGTGGATGCTGGTCAATTTTATGGACTCATGATGCTCAGAGACTTGGCATTTCGATGCGCATGGGATTGTCGTGGGTGCGTATGCACAGTAAGATCTTGGAGTGCTAACAATTCACGAGGAAAACAACGCACGTAAACATAATAAAAGCACACAATTTGGAATAAGCGAAATGTGAAACTAAATTTGGTAGAATGGATGCTCGTTTTTGTGCATCCAATAATTAAGGCGTAGGAGCCTGATTTAAGAACAGATTTGTCTGAAGAGAGATATGTCTGTGGGCATGTGTTCTTTTATACTTCTCTTCAAGTTTATTACATCTGGTATGAAAGGGTTGGATGTTCCTTGGCACCCTTATTGTATTAAGTGAATTATTAGGTAGCGTACTAAGAGAAGTTCAAGGAAAGGCCCGTCCACGGCAGGATAATCAAACCGGTTCTCCAAAGCTATATTCAAATTGCTTCACCCCCATATCGCCTATAAGGTACATCTCAGTGAGTATAAGTATTACAAGTTCAGCGGTTTCAAATGGGCAGGCATCTCATAAACTAACAAATTTCAATCTTGAGTCGGACATTCTAAAGCTGCTGTTCAAATTGCTTAGCAGATTAGATCCCCAACCAGAGACAAGGGATTACCAAATCTCTACTGCTTTGATGATAAGTGAAGCAGCATTTGGATTACAGCATGTATTTTGAATGCATCCTAATAAAGCTGCCTATAAATCGTTGCTTGCAATTCGCAAGTGAACATTCCATTATTAACTTAACAAAGTCTCTTACATTAAAAGACAAAATTACACTCACGATATCTTACACAAAACCATCATTTAGCCCAACAGTTTTGACAACTATGTAGGAATGCAATTCTTAAATTCTAAAATTATGGGCATCTAAGGGTATCAGTTACAGAATTATTGGCCTTATCCCGTGATTTGTTTTGACGCATCAAACCACCTAAAGCAAGTGACCTTAAGTAAAGCAGCTCGGTTTGTGTTGATCCACCTGGATGGGTTAGAGAAATGCCTGTAAACAGTGCCTATTTTTGGTCGACCACCGGCCTCGTCAAGCTATGCATATGCATATTTTTGTTCACTACCCTCACTTGTGCATGTATTGTCTGCACATCCTACCGGATTTTCCTCCTTCTGGTTTCCCTTCTTGGTTTTCTCACTGAATTGTCGTTCTTCTCATGCTTTATCACAAGGAACTGTAACACAAATTTGTCCCTTGCCGTAAATGTCACTGTATTTTTTGTTAAGTACTTGTTGAAGCTTTTTGTGAAATAATTGGTATTGTTTACTCTGTTGCATTGATTTTGAATGTTTACTATTATTAATGTCCCATTCAAAGCACACTTTTTTTCTTTCAGGATTTTATCTCATCAATAGTGATGTTAGCGCTTTCTGTTACCGCCTTTTCTGTTGCTTGCTACGGAGCCACATTTAGGAACTCGCAAGACGCAGCTGCCTCAGTAGGTCTTTTCTAAGAGCCTCGCGCCCCTAGCACTTTGGTTTTTTCATCCTAGTACTTTGTGTGGTTGTAGTTCTTCTGGCTTGTGTTGGTGATTCTGTTCTGTATCGACTGCTACTACGCTTACCGCTCCTGGAAAGGTTTTCCCACCTATGTCTCAAATCCGGCGGTGCGTAGCATGCCTTCCTAACCGAGCTATCCGCCGAATACCTTCCAGGTTGATAACGCTTGCGCAAACTAGAGGCGGATAGCCTTAGCCTCCCCACCATTAACATACTGTAAAAAGATTTCAAAAATGAAGCTAAATTGTTATGACCTTCTTTGCTCTTTTGAATCGATCAAATTTTTTCTTCAAATGGGGATCAGCTAAAGTATTGATCTCAAATATAATTTCGCACCTATTACGAGCTCTAGTTTTCATAGGCGTTTATTATAAATGCATTCAAAGCAAAAATATTTTAGTCCAAACTAAATATCATTCAAATAAAATGAATTCACACTAATGAATAACTCACATTTTTTTGTAATTCTAGCTGATTTACAACTAGATGCTATCTTAATCATTCAATGTTTCCAAATGCAAAACTCTACAATGAGGTGTGAACGAGCTTCATTTATTCTTTTGACGAACTCTCTGGACAGAAATGGGTCTGCTAAGTGCTTTCAAGCTCTTCAAGCCTACAGCCGATTCGGATTTATCTAATCAGCTAGCTCCATTCTTACCAAACAACAAGCCTATGAAATGACCTAGTTAAATAATTATTCCCTTTGTTAAGAAAACATTTTAGGTTTTATTCCCGCTTTGATGTCTAAAATGCAGAAATAACCACTTGATGATTTCAAACGTAGACGCGCCTTTGGGTGGTATCCACTAGAACTCGGTACAATTCATTATTAGATTGCGTACCAGTCCCAACTTCAAAAACAAAATGTTGACGTGAAAGCGACTTTGATGCCTTTGTGAGTCCCGAGTTCTTTTGACTAATGTTCCATGAGTAATTCCGATTCTCGTTCTTTGGGATTGTGTTTCCAAAGGTCGATTACCTCACGATCCGCCTTCTAGATTTCGCCCAATTCAGTAGATGCAAATAAGGGAGCGGCTTGATTCAACTGGTATCTCCTAACCGTCGTCAAATTGGTTTCTTTTGTGTCATAAACATGACGATTGAAGGCGAATCCAATTTGGCCTTTGTTGGTGATGATTTTTGTCGGGTTATCAGCCTCGTGACAATGTTCTGAGAAAGCCTCATCAAGGAGGGTGGGTATTGAGCTGAGTCTATATGAGAGATGCGAAATTCGGGTGATGCAATGCAACGTAAGCAGTAAGTGTAGAGATGCACCACATTCAAATCCACCCGGAGTCAAGTATGTGGTCTGCACCGCACTACGACACACGCACACACACACACACTCACACACACATTCACAACCTATAAGAGAAAGGTGTAATAAATGGGGCGAATTCTACATAGGCGCGTCTTCCGACCTCGGAAGTGCAACTTGAGTTTGTGGCGAAAGAGTGTAGAATTGCGCTCCTGGGCAAGAGTTTAGCATCACAGTGGGTCTTGTGAGATCGCCTCATCTTTAGTCTCCAGTTGTGTGGTGGTAGGTCATGCAAACCCAACCGATTTAAGTGTCCTCTTGGGTAAGCAATTATTCCGCCAAATTGCGGAGATAGGACAGAAGATGGTTCCATTTTATGGTGCACATACATATGCAGAGTGTGTGTCAAGCGTGAGGAGGGACTCTCAAGTAGTTGAAAACAAAGCAGACTAAAGATGCTTCTCTTAATGACAGCAAAAGTTGCAGAGGTAAATAACATTGAATTGTGATTCATTCCAAGCAGACAAGCAGTAGGCTGTGAGAGCAATTCTCTTACGATAGTTTTGGGCTCTGAGTACTACCCACCTTCCTACTAATCGAGTTAGATGCCAGCAGCACATCTAACATCTAACATAGTTAACTATGTGAATCCGTTAGGTGAGTTTTGCCATCAATACTCCTTGTAATGCTCTGTTTGCATGAACTACCGGTTTCGGACAGGGTTAGACTTGTGGCCATATTGTCCTAGCTGCGTAGGCTGGCCTCTGGGCCATGCCAGCAGCTTACTTCCATCTGCTCGACGATTATATATACATCCTACCCAGTATACTGCCTTCTTTTGTCTTCGAGGTAGCCTCGGGACGCTATACTCCTACATGTAGGCGAGGCAAATTGTTCGCTTACAGACTTCACGAATGCGTGCAGGCAGATGAATTTCAGTCTCTCATCCAACCACAAGTAGTGCAGGAGACAAGATTTAGAAAACAACAGAAAGCTGCTTTTAGCTTCAAATGAACCCAAAAAATAGAAAGTAGGTCCTGAACTATGCAGACAACTGAACCTAGATTGTTCATTCAAATGCTTTAAGCAATCTCACTTCGAAAGAACGAAATAAGAACCGAAGAGTTTTGAGTCACAGATCCTGAGTAATTAAAGCGGCGAAACTTCACGGCACTACTAGAGGAGCAGTATGTCGACAATAAGACTACGAATCGTTTGTGTTATTTGTTTATTTATTAAGGTCATTCGAATGACGCGACCGAAAGCCGGTGAATGATTTGACTGATAAAGAAGGCTTGGGAAGGCGTGTGAGAGATTCATCCTACAGAACAAATTCGTAAGCAACTTTGAGTGTGGATGAAGTAGTGGTGAGGAGAGTGGAAGAGGGAGAAGTAGTTGCGTCGAAGGACATCCACTGCTTGTCGAGTCGGAGGATCACAATTGATGCGTGTTTGTGCTTCTCTCAGGTGATAACTCCTTCCGACTTAAAGCTACGCAGACTCAACAAAACGACTTGACACTCTTAACCAAATCGACTTCAAGACGATTCCTTGTGATGCTTCTCAGTGAGGCATATTGGGGTGTCCATTTGCTTCTCCAGATTACGAGAATTCTGAAAATACTCTGCATAATCTACTTGGGCGGTAGGAAGGATGTGGTGGGAAGAGATAAGCGTAGTGAGGAGAGTTGGCTGCATCATTCTGTTTTATAAGAGATTCAAATGAGAGCCAAATGAACACCTGTCTCTCGAAAAGGAGGAAATCTTCCTCGCATTTTAAGCAGAGCAATTCGACAATGTGAATATGGTTGCAGAAGAATGGAGGTCTTCTATGCGCTGGACAAGAGCAGCACTATGACAGTTGTTTTCGCACTTTCTTCTAAGTGGAAGTCAAGTGGATGCTGGTCAATTTTATGGACTCATGATGCTCAGAGACTTGGCATTTTGATGCGCATGGGATTGTCGTGGGTGCGTATGCACAGTAAGATCTTGGAGTGCTAACAATTCACGAGGAAAACAACGCGCGTAAACATAATAAAAGCACACAATTTGGAATGGATGAAATGTGAAACTAAATTTGGTAGAATGGATGCTCGTTTTGCACATCCAGTAATTAAGGCGTAGGAGCCTGTTTTAAGAACAGATTTGTCTGAAGAGAGATACGTCTGTGGGTATTTGTTCTTTTATACTTCTCTTCAATTTTATTACATCTGATATGAAAGAATTGGATGTTCCTTGGCACCCTTATCGTTGTAAGTAAAATAGTAGATAACGCACTGTAGCGTCCCTAGGCTTTCTCGAAGGCAAAAGAAGGCAAAATTCTAGGGTAGAATGCATATATTCAAAGGACAAAGGGAAATAGTCTGCTGGCATGGCCCGAAGGCCAGCCCTCGCGTCTAGAACTGTACGGCCACCCCTATGACCTTGACCGGAATCGGTAGTTCCAACAAACAAAGTGCTGCGCGAACCAATAGAAGTTCAGGGAAAGGCCTGTCCGCTGCAGGATAATCAAACCGGTTCTCCACAGCCATATTCAAATTGCCTCACCCCCCCATATCGCCTATAAGGTACATCTCAGTGAGTATAAGTATTACAAGTTCAGCGATTTCAAATATGCAGGCATCTCATAAACCAACAAATGTCAATCTTGAATCGGACATTCCGAAGATGTTTCGCAAATTGCTTAGCAGATTAAATCTCTAACCAGAGACTAGGGATTACCAAATGGTAAGAGAAGCACCATGTATTTTAAGTGCATCTTAATAAGGCTGCCTATAAATTGCTGCATGCACTCCATTAATCACTTAACAAAGTCTGTTATATTAAAAGACAAAATTACACTCACGATATCTTACACAAAACCATCATTTGGCTTAATAGTTTTGTCAACAACTATGGAGGAATGCAGCTCTAACATTTAAAATCATGAATACCTAAGAATGTTAGGTATAGGATTATTAGTCGCATCCTGTGATTTGTTTTGACGCATCAAACCACCTAACGCAAGTGACCTTAAGTAAAGCAGCTCGGTTTGTGTTTATTCATCTGGATGCGTTAAAGGGATGTCCGTGAACAGTGACTATTTTCAGTCGGACTCCGGCATTACTAAGCTATGTATATGCGTGATTTTTTTTCCTACCATCGTTTGTGCATGTCTTGTCTGCACGTCCTACCGGGTTTTCCTCCTTCTGGTTTCCCTTCTTGGATTTCTTATTGAATTGTCGATCTACTTATGTCATCTTACGGAAAATGACTCAGAGATTAGTCTTTTTGTAAATGTCACTGTGTTTTTTGTAAAGTACTTGTTGATACTTTATGAAATAGTTGGTATTGTTTGCTCTGTTGCATTGATTTTGAATATTTACAATGCATGTCCCAATCAAGGCGCACGCCTCTTATTTTCTTGTAGGATTTTATCATGTCCATCGTGATGATAGCGCTTAGCAGTATCTGCTTTTCCGTCACTTGCTTTGGAGCTCATTTAGGGCACTCGCAGGACGCAGGAGCCTCAGTAGGTTTTACTAAGATTCTCGCGCCCCTAGTACTTTGTTTTTTTTTAATCCTAGTACTTTGTGTGTTTGTAGTTCTTCTGGCTTTTGTTGTTATTGCTCTTCTGCGTGGACTGCTTCTGCTCTTACAAAAATTCGTAAGGTTAAATCCTCTGGAATTCCTTCCTACCTAAGCTATCCGCCGAATACCATCCACGGTGATAACGCCTGCACTAACTAGAGGCAGATGACCTCAACCTCTTTATCGTTAACACTTAATGAAAAGATTTTGAGAATGAAGCTGCGTTGTTATAATCTATTTTACCGTTTTGACTCAACCGAATTTTCCTTATAATGGAGATCGGCTGAAGTATTCATTTCAAATATCAGTTCACACGTATTTTGAGCGCTGTTTTTATAGACGCTTATTGGGAAGTATATTCGAAGTAGGGATATTTAAGTCCAATTCTACATTTTATTCATGCCAAGCTTTTAAAATGAATTCTCAATCATGAACAGCCCACATTTTTATTGCATTTCTAGCTGAATTACAACCAGGTGCTATCTTAATCACACAATGTTTTTTAAATGTAAAGCTCTACAATGAGGTGTGAACGAGCTTCATTTATTAATTTGATGATCACGCTGGACGGAAATGAGTCTACTAAGCGCTTTCAAGCTAAAGGTCCGGATCATAAGTAGAATAATCTTCAAGCCTACAGCCAATTGGGGTTTATCTAATCAACTAGCTTCATTCTTACCAAACAACAAGCCTTAAAATGTTCTTTATTCAACTGGTAATTTGATAAAAACAATTTCCTAGGATGTTTTACCCCTGCTTTCATGCTAAAATGCAGAAATAACCACTTGACGATTTCAAACGTAGACGCGCCTTTGGGTGGTATCCACTAGAACTCGGTACAATTTATTATTAGATTGCGTACCGGTCCCAACTTCAAAAACAAAATGTTGACGTGAAAGCGACTTTGGTGCCTTTGTGAGTCTCGAGTTCTTTTGACTAATGTTCCATGAGTAATTCTGATTCTCGTTCTTTGGGATTGTGTTTCGAAAGGTCGATTACCTCACGATCCGCCTTCTAGATTTCGCCCAATTCAGTAGATGCAAATAAGGGAGCGGCTTGATTCAACTGGTATCTCCTAACCGTCGTCAAATTGGTTTCTTTTGTGTCATAACATGACGATTGAATGCGAATCCAATTTGGCCTTTGTTGGTGATGATTTTTGTCGGGTTATCAGCCTCGTGACAATGTTCTGAGAAAGCCTCATCAAGGAGGGTGGGTACTGAGCTGAGTCTATATGAGAGATGCGAAATTCGGGTGATGCAATTCAACGTAAGCAGCAAGTGTAGACATGAACCGCATTCAAATCCACCCGGAGTCAAGTATGTGGTCTGCACCACACTATGACACACACATACACACACACACACACACTCACAACCTATAAGAGAAAGGTGTAATAAATGGGGCGAATTCTACATAGGCGCGTCTTCCGACCTCGGAAGTGCAACTTGAGTTTGTGGCGAAAGAGTGTAGAATTGCGCTCCTGGGCAAGAGTTTAGCATCACAGTGGGTCTTGTGAGATCGCCTCATCTTTAGTCTCCAGTTGTGTGGTGGTAGGTCATGCAAACCCAACCGATTTAAGTGTCCTCTTGGGTAAGCAATTATTCCGCCAAATTGCGGAGATAGGACAGAAGATGGTTCCATTTTATGGTGCACATACATATGCAGAGTGTGTGTCAAGCGTGAGGAGGGACTCTCAAGTAGTTGAAAACAAAGCAGACTAAAGATGCTTCTCTTAATGACAGCAAAAGTTGCAGAGGTAAATAACATTGAATTGTGATTCATTCCAAGCAGACAAGCAGTAGGCTGTGAGAGCAATTCTCTTACGATAGTTTTGGGCTCTGAGTACTACCCACCTTCCTACTAATCGAGTTAGATGCCAGCAGCACATCTAACATCTAACATAGTTAACTATGTGAATCCGTTAGGTGAGTTTTGCCATCAATACTCCTTGTAATGCTCTGTTTGCATGAACTACCGGTTTCGGACAGGGTTAGACTTGTGGCCATATTGTCCTAGCTGCGTAGGCTGGCCTCTGGACCATGCCAGCAGCTTACTTCCATCTGCTCGACGATTATATATACATATATATATATATCCTACCCAGTATACTGCCTTCTTTTGCCTTCGAGGTAGCCTCGGGACGCTATACTCCTACATGTAGGCGAGGCAAATTGTTCGCTTACAGACTTCACGAATGCGTGCAGGCAGATGAATTTCAGTCTCTCATCCAACCACAAGTAGTGCAGGAGACAAGATTTAGAAAACAACAGAAAGCTGCCTTTAGCTTCAAATGAACCCCCAAAATAGAAAGTAGGTCCTGAACTATGCAGACAACTGAACCTAGATTGTTCATTCAAATGCTTTAAGCAATCTCACTTCGAAAGAACGAAATAAGAACCGAAGAGTTTTGAGTCACAGATCCTGAGTAGATAAAGTGGCGAAACTTCACGGCACTACTAGAGGAGCAGTATGTCGACAATAAGACTACGAATCGTTTGTGTTATTTGTTTATTTATTAAGGTCATTCGAATGACGCGACCGAAAGCCGGTGAATGATTTGACTGATAAAGAAGGCTTGGGAAGGCGTGTGAGAGATTCATCCTACAGAACAAATTCGTAAGCAACTTTGAGTGTGGATGAAGTAGTGGTGAGGAGAGTGGAAGAGGGAGAAGTAGTTGCGTCGAAGGACATCCACTGCTTGTCGAGTCGGAGGATCACAGTTGATGCGTGTTTGTGCTTCTCTCAGGTGATAACTCCTTCCGACTTAAAGCTACGCAGACTCAACAAAACGACTTGACACTCTTAACCAAATCGACTTCAAGACGATTCCTTGTGATGCTTCTCAGTGAGGCATATTGGGGTGTCCATTTGCTTCTCCAGATTACGAGAATTCTGAAAATACTCTGCATAATCTACTTGGGCGGTAGGAAGGATGTGGTGGGAAGAGATAAGCGTAGTGAGGAGAGTTGGCTGCATCATTCTGTTTTATAAGAGATTCAAATGAGAGCCAAATGAACACCTGTCTCTCGAAAAGGAGGAAACCTTCCTCGTGTTTTAAGCAGAGCAATTCGACAATGTGAATATGGTTGCAGAAGAATGGAGGACTTCTATGCGCTGGACAAGAGCAGCACTATGACAGTTGTTTTCGCACTTTCTTCTAAGTGGAAGTCAAGTGGATGCTGGTCAATTTTATGGACTCATGAGGCTCAGAGACTTGGCATTTCGATGCGCATGGGATTGTCGTGGGTGCGTATGCACAGTAAGATCTTGGAGTGCTAACAATTCACGAGGAAAACAACGCACGTAAACATACTAAAAGCACATAATTTGCAATGGATGAAACAATAAATTAATTTTCCTGGAATGGGTTTTTTATACGGTAAATTTTAATTGCGTAAAAACCTGTTTTAAGAATAAAATTGTTTAGGGAAAGACAAGTTTGTTGATGCTTTTGTTTTTAAATGTGCTTTGTAGGCCAAATGGGGGTGAACAATTTGAACCTGGTCGCGAAGGGGCGTGGTGGCTTTCGAGGGCGTGACTTTTCTCCGTTCTGAACTTTTTTGAAGGGTCGCGCTGCACTCTCTCTTATCTCTCATAAAGATGTCGAGGCGCGTTTAGACTTCTAATAACAAGGGCGGTAAGAAGGAAGAGGAGAAACCCTCTACACCGGTGGCAGCGTTGGCGGACCTTCCCTGCTTCAATAAAGGAATACATTTTGGGGATCGGATGAAAACTGTTTGGTTCAACTTCCACTTATACCCTCAGAGGCAGACAATTCCGCTGGTCATCCATGCTCTTCCGCAAGAGCTTTTCTCAACAGCGATTGACGCCGGAGTCTCACCTGACTCCGATCTTGACCAGTGCTGTGAGATACTGGCTAAACTCCCTATCGACCATCGAGAGCAGTCGCTGGCTAGGGAGTTCTTCTGCTGCGATCAAAAACCAGGCAAAAACGACGAGGAGTACGCTGCGTTCCTGCAAATCCTAGCCGAACGGGCCTTCAGAGGCTGCCCACCTAACAAGGTAAAAAGTTGAGTGGCCGTTCAATTCAAAGCCGGACTCCGGCTACCTTCCACCACAGCAAAGCCATAGGCCATGAATACCTATGATCTCACCTAGTTGGTCAAGGTAGCGACGCGGGAGCGTCACAAACGTCTCCTAACTTCGCCGTTCCATATGTCCAACTGCCGACCGAATTCCACACGTCTACGCTGGACTCCGTCGTACCGTATCTCAAAAGCAGGTGAGCCGCACTATTTCCTATTTTGGCTCCCCTCACATGATTCCCTTCCATTTTTGCGAGTCTCTGGCAAGCTAGATGGACGTCTCTGCAGTTTCCTCCTTGACTCAGATGCAGCCAAGTCATTGGTGAACCTCTGAGCTTTCCCAGATCTCCACACTAAGTTTCGCTCTGGTCCTCCCTCTGCAAAACATCCCTCAGCAGAATGGAGAAAGATGTAGGTAAAAGAAGAGACGTCGTTAAAAGTGTCGCTGGGAAAAGAAACGTGGACAGTCTTATTTATTATGTGCCCTGAGTTAGTTTGGGATGCGGTACTCGGCGTTGACTTCCTTCGTAACACATAGGGGGTCCTGAATTTCGCAGAAGGCGCCTTCGCGACCCAGCATTATAAGGATGCAATCCCAGTCAAACCTCCTCCAAAAAAGGATGCAGACGAAATCTGTATTGCCCTTTTCGATGCTGCGGGCATCCCCATCAACAACCTAGACGAGCCTTGCTCCCAGTTGATGCAGATCACCGATAGCGAGAGAAAGGAGCTGCGCTCATTGCTTAGCAAGTACCCGAGCATTTTCTCATGGCAAGAAGCGAAACTCGGACGAACAAACATAGTCAAACACACTATTGACACTGGTGAGGTTAGGCCCATTTGGCAACCACCCAGACGCATGCCGCCGCCCCTCCTGGGCGAAGTAAACCGTCTGGTGGAAGAGATGATTAAGGATGAAGTTATAAAACCATCCAAATCACCATGGGCTTCTCCAATCGCACTGGTAAAGAAAAGTTGCGGTAGTCTACGGCAGCGGACGCCTTTCCCTTACCTCATATCAACGACTCCTTGGATTCCTGCATGGATCAAAGTGGTTCTCTGCACTAGGCTTAAAGTCCGGATACTGGCAAGTAGAAGTGGCGGAGAACGATAGAGAGAAGACGGCTTTCATGGTGTCCGGCGGGCTTTATGAACTTGAGACAATGCCGTTTGGACTCGATAACGCCGCAGCCACTTTCCAGCGCCTGGTGCAGACTGCACTGATTAGGCTTTTTCCGAAACATTGCATAATCTACCTCGATGACGTCCTTATTTTCGGTCGAGACATCTGCGAGCATAACGTCAATCTTAAACCAGTGCTGGACCGTCTGCAGGATGCAGGTTTGACCTTGAATCCAAAGAAGTGCCATTTTCTTCGTCGTTCAGTCACCTTCCTGGGGCACACAGTCTCGTCAGATTGGATGGCGGTCACCGAAGATCGTACGAAACAAGTGAGAACTTGGCCAGCACCGACCAATCAGACGGAACTCCGCAGCTTCCTCGGTTTGGCAAACTACTATAGGTGTTTCGTTAAAGGTTTCGCCAAGATTGCCAGTCCCCTACACAGGCTAACCGAGAAGCAGGCGATAAAGAATTTCAAGTGGGAGAACCAACGTGATGAAGCCTTCAAAGAACTAAAGTGAACGCTCTGCTCCGCTCCGATTCTGGCCTTACCAAACTTCGGGACCGACGCACCTCTCTTTGAACTAGACACGCACGCCAGTGACGTGGCCGCGGGAGGTGCACTTTGGCAAAGAAACAAAGAAGGCAGAGAACACGTCATTGCCAACGCTAGTGCCAGCCTAAACAAAAAAATGAGACAGAAGAATGCAACAGAACGTGAACTCTTCGCCATCTACACAATGGTGCGACACTTCAAGCACTACCCGACAGCGAGACAGCTTATAGTGAGAAGAGACCATCAGGCGCTGACCTGGTTGAAAACAATGAAGGAGATCGACCGTTCGGTTGCACGCTGGTACGAGAAACTGCAACAATATGGCTTTACTGTGCAGTGCAGAAAAGGAAACTCGCATAGCAACGCGGATGCATTATCCCGCAGACCTCTCTCAGTGGAATGGCATAGCGGTGTGGTGGGGGCCTCATTTTTAAGCGAGCAGACTAAACATCAGTGGTGAAACACACAGAGTACAGACTTCGACGCATCCCTGGTATGCGACAGGTTTCTGGCATCCTCGTCCAAGCCCACTGCGGAAGAGATGAAATCGTCCAGCAAAGCGGCCGGGCAGATATGGCAACAATGGTCTCAACTCTCCCTGGGAGATGAGGACTTGTGGTACTAAGAAGACGTCACGTCTTCCAACCGTGTGGTTGTTCCAGGTTTCCTGACAAGCAGTCCTTTAAGAGTTACACGAACAATTGGACCATGTAGGCGAGAAAAAGATGGTGGAGACCTGGACCAAACGGTACCAACGGACCCCTCTCTCCTCAGACGTGCATGACTTCTGCCGAACCTGCATCACTTGCAGCAGTTCCAAGAACCCTCAGCTCACAGCAGTCGCACTCCTGCAGCCTATGCTTATGGGAGTTCTGGGCGAACGAGTGGATAGAGACATCATGGGTCCTCTACCACTTACCAAGAAGGGAAACCGATATATCCTAGTTATAGTTGACTACTTCACGAAAGTGGCAGAAGCAGAACCCATGAAGTCGCAAGACCCAGAGACGGTCGCGTCAACCTTTTGCAATCGTTGGATCTGCCAACATGGAGTGCCTGAGTCAGCCCATAGCAACCTAGGTCCTAATTTCGAAAGCCGATTTTTCGCTGAACTATGCAGGTCCCTTAAAATCGCAAAGACGCGCAAGACACCTGGACACCCTGAGGACAACAGACAAGTAGAAAGAACTAACCAGACCCTGATAGGACTACTAAAGGCTTTTACGAAGGAGGCACGACCGGAAGATTGGGATTTAAACCTTGGACGCGCTCTTCTCGCCTATAGGGCTACGGTCCATACATCGACCGGTGTGTCTCCGTTCAAGATGCTCACAGGCCGGGAAATGAGAGTCTCCTCCGATATATTCCTATCGAGTAAGGAAGTGGCTACTGACAATGCCCCGGAGTACGCATAACGTCTAAAAGAATGGATAACGAAGACTTTTAATCCTGTCTAATACTTGACAAAAGAATTACTACGACAATCACAGTCGACTCACTGTCTACCATGAAGGAGGTCTCGTCCAAGTATATCGGCCAATTCCTCCGCCTGGAACACATCACGAATTTTACCACCCCTGGAGTAACGACCCCTACCGCGTAGTCAACGTTCTCCCTTTCAAGAACTACCTCCTCCGGAATGCAGAACTTCGTATCCAGATAATAGCTGTCCATCACAATAAGGTCCGACCTTACAAAGGTGCTCCTTTGGTCGGTTACGAGGACAAAACCTACGTAATCGTAGAAGAAATAAAACCACTTGATGGTTTAATTAAAGCGAGCCAGTGAGAGTAGTAGCGCCGGGGACAGCGCTCAAAAGACAAGGGGGCTGTGTGATACTTATGTTCTTTAAATGTGCATTGTAGACCAGGGGCGAGACGGCAATTTAAACCTGGTTGCAGAGCAGCGTGGTGACTTCCAGGAGCGCGATACATCCCCGTCCTGATCTCTCCTATAAGGTCTCGCTGTACCCTCTCTTCTACCCATAAAAAAGATATTAAACCGTGTTCAGACTTCTAATAGTAAAATTGATAAGAAGGGAGGAGAAGAATCCTCTGCGAGGCTCGTAGGGGTCTTCCCCTCTACTCCTCCTCCAATTTTTTTGCCGCGTACATAAGAGGGCTAGACCTCCCTCTGCATCGTTGTCGTGTTGAGGTATTAAGTAGCGTGTTGAGAGAATTCGAAGGAAAGGCGTGTCCGCGGCAGGATAGCCAAACCGAACCTCCAAAACCATGTTCAAGTTTCCTCCTTCCATACCGCCTATGGGCTACATCTGAGTGGGTATGAGTATTGCAAGCTCGGCGATTTCAAGTAGTCGAGCCTTTTAAGAATAAACGCCAGTCTTGAGTCGGACATTGTTATACTCTGCTTGTTTGAACTATCGTTTTTCGGTCAGGGTCACAGAGGCGGCTGTGCCATGCCAGCATCTTACTTCCCTCCGTCCGTTGAATATACATATATTCTACTCAAGCATTCTGCCTTCTTTCGCCTTCAAGGGAGCCTCGGGACGCTACGGGCATTCCATAGATGTCGTTAAAATTGCTTAGCAGATTAGATCCCCAACCAGAGACAAGGGATTGCCAAATCACTGCTGCTTTGATTATAGTATGCATTATGAGTGCATCTTAGTGGGACTGCCTATAAGTCGTTGCATGCAGCTTGCAAGTGAACATTCCATTATTAACTTATTTTAGTCCGTTACATTAAAAGACAGAATTATACTCACAATATTCTTCTTAAGATAATCATTTGGCCCAACAATTTTGTCGACAACTGTGTAGAAATGTAACTCTGATGTTTTGAAAACATAAATACTTAAGATGCTAGTTATAGAATTATTAGTCGTATCCTGTGCTTTGTTTTGACGCATCAAACCACCTAAAGCAAGTGACCTTAAGTAAAGCAGCTCGGTTTGTGTTGATCCATCTGGATGAGTTAGAGAGATGGCTGTGAACACTTCCTACGCTAAGTCGGCTTCCGGCATTTTTAAGCTATGCATATGCGTAGTTTTGATTATTACTCTCATTTGTGCGTGCGTTGTCTGCACGTCCTACCGGATTTTCCTCCTTCTGGTTTCCATTTTTGGTTTTCTCATCGAATTCGCGTTCTATTTGTTCTATCTCCTTAGTCTCACGGGAAAAATTAGCATAAATTGGCCCCTTGTCGTAAATACTACTTTGTTAACTTATTAATTACTTGTTGATGCCTTTTTTGAAACAAATGTAATTGTTTGCTCTGTTGCATTGATTTTGAATATTTACAATGCATGTCCCAATCAAAGCACACGCCTCTTATTTTCTTGCAGGATTTTATCACGTCTATCGTGATGATAGCGCTTAGCATCATCTGCTTTTCCGTTGCTTGCCACGGAGCTCATTTGGGGTACTCGCAGGACGCAGGAGCCTCAGTAGGTTTTACTAAGATTCTGGCGCTCATAGCACTTTGGTTTTTTCATCTTAGTACTTTGTGCGGTTGTAGTTCTTCTGGCTATTGTTGTTGATCCTTCTCTGTGTGGACTGCTACTTCTCTTTCCGCGCCTGGAAAGGTGGTTCTCATGGCCCCGCTGGTACCACAAATGTCGGTCCTGCCTTTGTCTCAGAACCGGCGGCGTCTAACATGCCTTCCTACCAAAGCTATCCGCCGAATACCACCCGCGATGATAACCTTTACTCAAACTAGAGGTAGATGACCTCAACCCCTTTATCGTTAACACCCAATGAAAAGATTTTGAGAATGAAGCTGCGTTGTTATAATCTATTTTACTGTTTTGATTCAATCGAATTTTCCTTATAATGGAGATCGGCTGAAGTATTCATTTTAAACATCAATTCACACCTACTTTGAGCGCTGTTTTTACAGACGCTTATTGGGAAGTATATTCAAAGTGGAGATATTTAAGTCCAATTCTACATTTTATTCATGCCAAGCTTTTAAAATGACTTCTCAATCATGAACAACTCACATTTTTATTGTATTTCTAGCTAAATTACAACTAGGTGCTATCTTACTCACACAATGTTTCCAAATGTAAAACCCTACAATAAGGTGTGAACGAGCTTCATTTATTCTTTTGTCGAACTCTCTGGACAGAAATGGGTCTGCTAAGCACTTTCAAGCTCTTCAAGCCTACAGCCGATTCGGATTTATCTAATCAGCTAGCTCCATTCTTACCAAACAACAAGCCTATGAAATGACCTAGTTAAATAATTATTCCCTTTGTTAAGAAAACATTTTAGGTTTTATTCCCGCTTTGATGTCTAAAATGCAGAAATAACCACTTGATGATTTCAAACGTAGACGCGCCTTTGGGTGGTATCCACTAGAACTCGGTACAATTCATTATTAGATTGCGTACCAGTCCCAACTTCAAAAACAAAATGTTGACGTGAAAGCGACTTTGATGCCTTTGTGAGTCCCGAGTTCTTTTGACTAATGTTCCATGAGTAATTCCGATTCTCGTTCTTTGGGATTGTGTTTCGAAAGGTCGATTACCTCACGATCCGCCTTCTAGATTTCGCCCAATTCAGTAGATGCAAATAAGGGAGCGGCTTGGTTCAAGTGGTATTTCCTAACCGTTGTCAAATTGCGCTTCTGGACAAAAGAGTTTAACATTATTGTGGGCCTTGCGAGTTTGCCTTATCTTTAGTCTCATGCAAACCCAACCGATATAAGTGTCCTCTTAGGTAAGCAACCATTCGGCCAATTTGCGGAGATGGGAAAGAAGGTAGCCCCATTTTATGATCAAACGTAAGGAGGAACTCTCAGGTAGTTGAGAATAGAACAAACTAAAGATGCTTCTCTCAACGCTTGCAATAGTTACAGAAGCAGTGAACTTTGAAGCGTGATTTGCTCCAGGCAGACAAGCAGTAGGCTGTGAGGGTGGTTGTCTTACGATAGTTTTGGTGCTTTGTGGAATCGTTTATTCACCTCTAGAGGAAAAATATATAAACATATCGCGAAAATTATGTGCCTTGAGTGCGTAGGAAGTAAGTGTTTCGCTTTCTACAGCTTTATGCAAATGTACCTAATTGCTGCAACGTGTTAATGCAGGATTAGTGTTTTTACCATTTCTACGTAAAAATTCCTCCTTATTTTCCTCACTTTTTTTCTTATCTGTCGTTTTATTCGACACCCTATATATGTGGGTCTACTTCGAAGTGATGAAGTAGGAGTTGGAAAGGTTTGTGTCGGAATTAATGAATCAAGGAATCCGTTCCTCAGTCTCAATAGAGAAGGTCATTGATCCCGAATTTCCGAAAATCATATCGTATTTGCTCCAGAGTAACGAAATGGTGCATGGCATTGTTAAATCTCCCTTTCCATTTGTATAAACTGGCGAGACGACGAGGCTCAGTGTTTCCTTTCCATCACTTGAAATTATTTGCCCTTTCAATTATTCGGTTCGAGGTGTCTATTGCATCATTTGATTGGCTGCAGCACCGAATTTCGGCTCGCCTGTGAGTAGTCATGTTTAGACACGCATACACATACACACACAGCACAATGTCTTGAGGATGTACTTTCCAAAAGGCTATTGACAAAGCAACACACCATCAGGCAGGCAGGCAGGTTGGATCATGACTTATGAGTGTGCTCTTCGGGCTCACCTGCATGAGTGTGCGTGCAGGCTGGAGACGAAGGGTCGTACATTTGTAATTAGCATGGCGCCGTCATGTCGATAGGCCTTGTGTGCCGCACAGCTCACAGGGTTTTGAGTAGAGCATGTGGAAGAAAGTGGGTTCGGGACATTGAGCTGTAGGAGCTTTCGTGCCAATCGTGATTCTACATTTTGCAAGCGCCTAGTCTTTGCGAGCTGTTGACACATTTTTAATTTCAAGACCGTAAATTAATGGTTTGAAGTGACATAAAAGGTCCCAATTGGGACTTTTTGCCCCGTGACAAGATTTATCTTTGACAATTTTGACAAGGCGTTTCCCCTATCTCTTGTCCACATTTCTACTCCTAGTCGCGTTCCTTTGTTTTGTTTTTTTTTTAATTTTTTTTTCACGTGAGTAGAAAATTCACACGCACGCACCTGCACCCAGGTTTGGTGAAGTAAAAGCTAGTTTCAACCACCAAAAGGCGAATGCAGGTGTATGCTTTTCCTCTTGTCTAATTTTCTCAAGCAATGTAGTTTCTTTGTGATTTAGGCTAAAAATGCCTCCTTATAAAAGTTTTAATAAAAAATGACCTAACGCGACATGGTAATCGCTTCTGACTTTGACAGTAGGCGAAAGGACGCTTCGTCGAGGCCTCATTCAAATCATCATCATCCGCTTTTTCTTCCGGTTCATGCAATCTTAGAAGCATGGTCTTCAGGTGTTCTCTTTAGAACTGAAAGTGAGCTTAATAATCCTTGTTTTTTTTCTTAATTTATAGATTGGTGAACAAATGCAGACTAATGGCTGTTTCAAGTCGAGCAGAACTTTTTACAAGGAAAATAAACTAAGGTGTCGATACAAACCCTTTCCTTCTTTTGTACAACCCCGCCATTCACCATGCAACCTCCGTTGCCAGTAAATTTCTTCTCCTCTCTCTCCTTCTCAATTCCTGTCAAAAACAATGGGTCCAAAAATTGCAAGCGTCGTTTGAAATCGTAAGGTTGTCGGCTTGTGGACAGGAAGTCGTTTGATTGCCGCAGACATTTTGTGATTGAGCTCATAAAGTCGCTTTCTGGTATAGAGGTCATTATTCGTGGCGCCTTTTGAGGGAATAGTGGAAAACAATGACCACAAAGTGACACCGACATAAAGAGTAGCTCTCCCTTTAAAGTAGGGCCCTGTATTACCTGGGTGGTGGGACGTGACCGCCAGTAGTTGGATGAGAAGGAAACCAGGTTTGGGCGAAGAAGTATACCTGGACAAAGCCGTTAGATGACGCCATAACTCACGGCAATACAAGGAGGCCTATTCTGGCTTGAATCAGGGATGATCTTGTCCCTTTTGTCCTTGCTAATTACCAGTTGTGCTTTAAGATAAACGGACCTTCTAGAATACCACGAAATCTCCTCTTTCGGACGCAACTCTATGAAAAGAAAGCCTCAACTTTCATCAAATTTTCCACTTTTTAAGTCTAACCGGATTCATTTAGAGCAAAGACAGAGGAAAATTATTTCTCCTAAAGAAGCACTCATAATGCACACCATAACAAGCCATAAAGACACGATTTTCATCCATAAATTTTGTGCAACCGCCCTCACGACGCACAATAAAATTATCCTACCGTTACGAGCACAGGTCACATGACAAACCAATCATCTCACTTTGAAGATGTGTCATAATTGCTGGAGGTTTACACACCTGGTGGGAGTGTGTTTAGCGCTTTCATATGAAGGGATTAAAGCGGCTTCAATGTGATTACCTAGGAATTGGTGTAATTTATCTATAAATAATTTCGGGAGAAATGGTCAAATCAGAGATTTTTGTGAGGTAGAGTAAACATTAAAACTCGCTAGTAAGAGCTTCTACATTTGAGGAGTTGGCGCCTCTGATATTACACTACCTTAGTCCATTAGACAAGAAACTCAAAACAAACGCAACTTTCCCCAGCAGAAGGTCGCCCAACCCCTCAAAAAACGCGTGCGGGTTAGTGATGCACAAACTAGATGTGGCGTGACGATGGAAGGTGACAAATTAAATTCCACCCTTCTTAATATCCATAAAGTTATTTAGTAAAGGGTGGAAATGAAGCTCCAGGATCCACTCTGATGTGCGGTGCTAAATCAACTGCCTCGATATTGTAACTGTTTGGTGATAGGCAGGACTTCCAGCTGCCCCATTTTTCTCCGGAAAGTTTCATCCACTGGTGTCATGCTGATCGTCAACTTGATGGTGTTGGAATGTTTGGTGGAAACAAACGCCTCACTTGTACACCGTCTGCATTATAAGTTGGCCGCCTTGGTGGAAAGCAGAGAGAGTGCAGAGCGCCAAACGTTTTGAGGTCGTGAACTATCAACCTACGAAATAGCTCGATTGAAATTCTTCTGTAAAAAAACCTCTTGTTTGTGTCACTTAAAGTAATTTGCAAAAAATAAATAGTGCTGTCAATTCCCATCCCAAAGAATCGCAAATTTTATTCAGTTGGTTCTTGCCTTCCATCAGTAATCACGTGAGCATAAGAGTTATTTGAAATGTGTCACCGCAAAACCACGATGACAAATGAAACTGTGGTGGTTGAAGTGCAACGACGCGACACTTTGTTTGCCTAGGCGGTTAACAGCGTAAGATCTTTAGTAGCCTCAGGTAACATCTTCACTCTATGGCGTGATGTTTGGGCTACGCTAATACCCTCTCAGGTCGCCTGTGCGTCAGTGATACACTTCTTTGAGCTATGACGCCGCTGGTACCTATAACGACGTTGAAGACAGGTGAGTTTGGTGTCCACCTTGTCCCCAACAGGCGAAATCGGTGAATGAGATCTGGCTGCAGACGTCTTTCTACCGCAGACGTGTATGCGTAAGCCGAAGGGGGGGGGGGGAGGGGTGCGGCGGGGCACGGCGTGAGCCCACGTGACTGCTGATTGGTTCACTGGATGATGCAAGCTGCTGCAAACACGGGATCGTCTCAAGTCCCGCCAATTTGATCAAACATACAGATTCTCTACACTTACTTTGTACCATATTTCGTTATTAAAAAAAATGTTACATCATTGTGCTCAAAGCTCAATTTATCACTCCAAATGTTTCAAATTCTATTATTCAAACCAATGCTGTTGTGTGAGATTAATTTTGACGAGTTTGCCCATTTCTTAACTCTCTTCTTAGGAAAGTTCAAGAAAATCACATTGTTCCCATACTTCCTTCAAATGATTGTCAGGTGCCATCATAAGGTAACATATGGAAAATTAATTTCTTCGAAAAATGGTTCCCTTCTCATGCGAATTACAGGAGAAGTTCTAGGAGGTACGTGTCAAACACACGAATTAAACTGAGACCCATGGGGTCAACCGATGGATTAGGTTTCAAGCACTTTTTTTGCTTAAAACTAACCTTCCTGAAAAGTGAAGGAAATAGTTTAAAACTAACCAATTAAAACGGCATAAGTTCTGTTTTTGAATGAGAACTAAATTGTTAACTCCCTTCGATGTTCATCGAGTTGCTTCCCCAGACAACACGTCTAAGAAGCTGGTTGTTGGAATTTGATGCATTCCCCTTAGTGAGCCCCCTAAATTAAGTGAAGTTAGGACTTTACAAATGAGTACATTCGTCTTTCTTTTTCCACATCAAAAGACAACCATTAATGATCTTTTAATCGCTCTGACAAGACGAAACATTAGTCACACCCGGCAGGGCAGCCGAGGGAATTGGTTCTAGGGCTGTAAACTAGAAGGCAAGTCAATTGAAGAGATGAATAGATAGCGTGAGTGACGCCACCTAATGCAACTGCCTTGATGAATAAGAGTCATTTATGACAAAACGTGGCACACATTTGGCATTCTTATCTCAGCGTTACAGTCATGATCAAGTAGATCTATTTATAAGCCACTACCACGCCATTGAGTGTTGAAAGTGAGTGGCTTTTCATCTGGAATATTCTGTAATCAGTCAGTAGCTTGTAAATTAAAATTATTCCCCAGCGAACGGCTATCCAACTAATCTACAACCCACTTTCTCTCCTCCTTTTTTTCCAGCATCCAGGCCATCATCGAAGTGTCTGTCCATCTTCTGTAATATGCGTTCCTTTGGCTCAATGATCCGAGTTAGGTGGGAGGAATTAGAGTTTGTCTCGCCTTTTCTCTTTCTCCCCAGAGGTCAAGCACGTCTTGTCAGGCACAAGTATGGTCCAATTTTCTCGTCTGGCACCTTTTAGGGTTCTTTTAAACAAACTTTTATTACACTCCAATTCATGTATCTAGCAGTCCAGTCCTGCTTGATTGGTGTTGGCATATTCGATGCTGTTAGAACTTCGACAGTTTTAGTCAAGCTTCTAACGTGGAGAAAGTCCGTTTGAAAGATCGCATGTCGAAGAAATTGTGACAAATGGACTTCAAATGGACTTTTTGTAGGAAGATTTGCTCCTTGCAATGTCTTAAGTTAACTTTTAATGTCTACGAGCTTTCCCTATTTGATTCAACTTCCTTACCAGACAATTTCAGGAAAGTAAGACATTAAGAAATTTGTCCAAAAGCACTTTCACTAAATCCATCCCTGTCAATCCATGCGTGAAGCCGGACCCAACCCGAAAAGTGCTCATCAGAGAAACATCATGATCCCATAAAGTCATTTTACGAGTTGACATGGCCTGCCAACCTTTGAGGAGGAGCAGCAGGTCCTTCCAGCGTCTATCCTGCCTTGAGACTGATTACAGGGAGAAGTAGTTGAAAGCGCCAACAACCGGAGTAGAAGGGTGACCTCGGGGTCAACCCCAAACGACACTCAAAGGACAATCAACAAAGCTGTGCCGTCAAGCTCCAGGGATGATGCCGCAGGGTTGGACGCTAAGAACGTCTTTGGGGACGACCCGGAGAGTAAAACGCCTGTTTTTAATATCGGAGGCAAATTTTGAAATAAAGCCTTTTTTGAGTCGAATAACTGATTCATTGTTTTAATTCCAAAATAAAAATGGGCCTAAGTTGCCAAGAAACTTTAATGATTGGGTTCGCGGTGCTGCCTCTTCTTCGGGTCCCACATTTAAACAATTGCCTTCCAGATCGCTTAAATGTGTCATTTTGCTTTGCCACAATTTCATCAACCCAATGAAGTCGTTAAATTCCTGTTTAGCTCGTGACAAATTGATAATGACATTTTAAGGAATGTCAAAGTGACTGAAAAAAGAAACGACATCTCTTTAACCTTTTGTGTGAGCTAATCATCGGCAAATTATCTTCCTTTTTAGCCACTGAAAACTCCTCAAATCAGGACCGTAAGTTAGGAAAGACCTCGTCATTCTGGCACGTGAAAACGCGTGACTGATTGCCGGGTCACTTCAGTCAGCATGTCATGACACGTCAGATGCATGCTTCAAATTTAAACCTGTCATTTTGCTTTTTCACTTTCCAATTTTTACTGCAATAACGTTGGGTGTTTAACTCTCGCTTCCAGTACGGAGTGGGCTTTAGCTCTCTGTCATTGTCTTCGCCATGTCATGTCGAATACATACATCCTGCTCGATTGCTCTGTCTTCTAACGGAACACTTATGGCAATCTTGAGGCTTATAAAACAATTTGTATACTTTGAAATCGGTTAGAATAGTCGTTCATGCCAGTCCAAAGAATGCAGTCGTGTAGACCTTTTGTAGACAGCAAAGAGATTTTTAGCAAAAGATGACGCTTCTCACAGTACTAACTTACCGGTTTTAAGGTATAAAGGTTAGTAAAAATAACTGCTTCCTTCTACCCGTTTATTGAACTATAAGCAAAGAGGAGTAGAATCTACCACTTCCTTGCCAGAACTGTAGTGGGGGAAAGAATAAATCCATGCGACCTTTTGATAAAGCCACCTCCCTTGTTCTCCCTGACAGGGCGACAAACCGAGTGCGTGTTACAGTCACACACCTTCTCGCAAATTAGTCTGTCATATGACAAGTATCCCTGGGTCAGATGATCTCACAAAGCACTCAAACTCTCCTCGGTGAAGGCCACAGAAGAGACACATTTAAGCGAAAATGTGTACACGAAATGGTCTTGTTTTTCACCAGCGCCCAAATACGTCTATTTTTGTCCTTATGTAAGTCAACAAGCTCTTGCCTCTGCCATATTGGCTAGACTCTGCTGTCACGCAGTCGTTGCCTAGGCAATGACTTTCATTTAGCAGGATTTGGAAAAACATGGCAATTTATGGCTGTCAGTTATTGCCAAAGGGAAGCTTCCATAAATCACTTCAATCTGTTTGATTGCCTCATCAGTTACTAGGAATGAGTATTTTGACTCCACCAATTTCGCTAGACTACAAGTTCCTCAGAATATTAAAGGCTTCTAGTTTAAAAATAAAAGGAAAAAAAATAGAATTTCACCTACCTTTGAAGCATTCTCACCTTCGCTTATCAAGTTGTATGGGTTTATTGGGAGGAAATCAAAGCTCCACCAATTTTGCTTTTTTATGAACCGAGAAATGCCATCGAGAGTTACAAAATAGTCTGTTGGATAGTAAATGCATTGCAAAGTGATTCAGCCTTCTTCAAATCCTCTGAGAAGCCTTTTTAGAAGAAAGTAATGAGGCTGCTGAGGTAACAGTGCGTGCTGCTGAGCCTGACGTTGACAGCATTCTTCTATGCCGATGTGACTCCATCGTGTCGAGGTAGACCTTTCTCCTAGGTTCTGCTTGTTTTGCTAGATGATTGAAAAATCATAATACACTGAACCTTATTAACGCAAAAATATATTGAAATTGGCAAAGTATCCTATAACAGCGCATTTGAGTTCACTCAAGAGGTGTGATTGGGAGTAGAGGCTTTTTATTTCCCTTTTGGAGGAACAATAAGTACTTCGAGTCCCTATAGCTCATCCAGAAATCTCTTTTTATAAGAAAAGGAATGAGTGCGTCTCCTTCATTAGGCAAGATTCTCTGTCAAGGCCCTAAATTCTGAATGGCTGGCATGACCGACTCCGGTAGTTGTTGAAGTCCATTCGGTCATGAAGTAATGGGCTACGGCGGAGCCGAGATCCATTGACAGCCCCGCAGGGTGACCTCGGCCGTCTCCATAGTAAAATACAAAGTGCAATCAAAACACAAGATCACTACAAAGGCATGAACTCAATCCCGTGACACAAAGAGGATAAATAAATCGTAAAAGCCTTTTTCTTGCAAAAAGAGTCAGTCAGTATGCATTCCCGATGGTCACACAATTAAGTCACCGACAAACTATGGTTAAATTGTTTTCACCTACCTAGAACCCGAGTAGGCCTTGAAATGCCCTTAATTGGCGTCAAAAAGTACTCGCTTTCTTCATTGTTGCCTTTATTCACATCCCTGGGACTTCTAGACGGTTGCATTATGTGAACTTTGCAAGAAGATGGGAAATGTTTCACTCCTGTCTCTAGATCATTTGAAGTGATACTTGAAAGAAATGGAAAATTAAACTATCATTTGAGGGTAAATGAGCGTAACTTAAGAAAAAATCTGCTTATCATATATTCAGTAGCCTTCATCTCAGCCATAGCGACTAGCAAGGGTCTAGACATGGGGTAGCGTGAAGTGATGATGAAGTGATCCACCTTCGCCATCATCTTTTCTATCAAAGTTGTACAATCAAATTGTCAGCCTTTTCTACCGCAAAAAGTACTCACTAGCACCTGAAAAAGCCTGTTAAAAAAAGATTACAAATAGCAGAAAGTTTTCTACGTAGGTCCAAAGTTCAGCAGTGTCTAAACTACCTGGTTTGTTTCTATTCTCCTTATTTATCTTCCCATGATCTAGGCATGGTCAGTACTTCTGGCGAAAGATCAAAGTGATCATCAGGGTAGAACTTGGACTGCATTCCACCACATCGAATTGGAATCTCTCCTCTACTACAATTAATCCTTAAGAGAACCACAATTTTCAGAATGCAAGCGTGTTTGGTTGGCGAGGCTGCAGTCGGAGAGCTACAGAAGGTCTTCTGTGTTGATTCTACACTGATTTTTCTTGCGTTTTTTTTCAAAGGAATGCTAACGCCTTTACGTAAAGCCGTCCTCCTTCACACATTTCAAAGTAGACAATAATACATTTGGTGATAACGTGCACAACAACCATCTGACGGTCCATAAAAGGTGACAGATAAACACTCCGAAAAAACAATTTGATTTGTGCTTGGCAAAAATTGTTAACTTGGCGTGACATTTCAAAATGTAATGCATTAGGCAAGCAGGATTCTACAGAATGGGCAGAAGAGCAGCTTAGACACACATTTGCTTTTGCTGCCACTTCATTCTACCTTTGGTCTTACCACCTTGAGCAGCAGTTCTTTCGTATCGATGATAGTGACAGCAAAAGTTGATTTTTAGTATTTGTTTTAATGAAGAAGCTTATCCGAATGATGATTTTGCTGACCAAAAATTTGCCGCCTTTTCTCCACCCAGATCCAAAGGTAAGTGAATAAGATTCTAGGCCAAAAGGTTAATTCGCCACTAAAATGGAATGGTTCATTAAAGTAAATCACCTAATTTAACTTACGGAGGGTGTTTGGTTTACACCGGGAAGTTTTCTTTGAAGGTGGTGGGTAGTGTGCGTGGTTTTACTGAATTGCTGGGAGTCAAAGTCCGGTTCTGACACCGTTAGTCATCGCAGGTGGCGGCAGCAACCAGAAAATGCTCATGAAACGGCTTTTGACTGCAATGAAATCGCGAAAATGTACGAGGACCTTCGAGTTTAAGGCATTTGAATAGTGGTTTCATACAGATGACAATCTCATTCGTGGCAGCTCACTTCTGACTCAAAGCCTCGACGGTCACTAACTTTAGTGCTATTTTAACTTGGCACATGAGATTTTAGAGGCACTTCTTATACGCATGTATACTTTGTTTGTGCATTCGCCTGACTTTTCCAGAGATTGAGGCTCAAGTTTAGTTGCAATGGGTCGTGCCAACAACACACTGTAGCGGCTGTGGTGCCATCTTGAAGAATAATGCGATTGCGGTAAGTAGGTTATTCGGTTAACTCTCAGTCTTGGTGTGAGGGTCGTATCCGGCTCCCAACACTGTATCTTTGCCGAATGAGCTGGACTTTTATCCACGCCATATATATTCTGCTCAAGCAGCTGGCAGTCTCGTAGATCTGCATCAGTGACAGCGATAAGAGAACCCTATTTTGGAGGAAATTTCCTTTAACTTTTACTGCCGGGTGGTAAACCTTTGTGAGTCGAAAAAGGTGTACATGGTGCGGATGGGGAACAAGTGATGACCCCTTGCAGAACAACTAATGATGACGTCTCTCCTCGGCAGCTGTCTCGGCTCTGTAATCTGCGACCTATCGTTTCTTCATGAAGACTAGCGGTGTCCCCTCCGCCTCGGTACTAGCTGGGTGAAGCTCCCATAGACATGGCGCTGGACAGCTCTGATGTGGGAACAATATGGCAAGGGGTAAGACGAGCAGTACCCTACCTCCACCGAATTATGTACGATTCCATCCTTTGTAAATTGACTCTACCTTAAGGTCAGTGTTCCTTTGACTTGCTAAAAACACACGTGACGGTAGCACACTTCCCCGTTCACAGAGAATGAAACTCCAGATCCAGTGGTGTAGCCAATAGGGCTCAGTGATAGTGAACTGGCTGGAGCGAATGTTTTTATGGGTGATTTTCCTTAAATCACAAAAGGCTTAGTAATGGCTGACATGGGAGATTTGCTCAACTCTGGTTTGGTAAGGAGATCAATCTGGCTCTCTGCCACTGTGCCTTCACCGGGTTGAGTGTCTTCCAGCCCAGGTCAGTAACGCAAGTCCTTCTATTATGTCTTTCTCCAACTTCAGGAAAGTCGTAAATCGCTGTAATGGTATTCGCGAATGTAGCTTCAAGTCTAGAGAACATCAACATGCATGATTAATTTGTGTACATAGCTGAGAGAACCCTTTTGAACACGAAAGTTCTGACCGTCTTCGCGATATCACATGGACTAGTCTTCGCCACTTCTAGTACTGATCCATCTTAAAGCAAACACTGCGATACCATAAGTTGCAACAATTAGTTGTATCGTTCGTAGAATGGAATGGAATCAACTGAACGACAAGCCACTGACTTTTAAAGTTGGCATATGATAAAACCATTATTAAAATCGGCTTATTTTATGTCACTACTAGTAATGCCTGCTATTTTATAAGCAGTTGAATGGAAAAAAGCAGGTATCAATTCGATATCTGCTTCGATAATGGAGGGAAACAGTTATTTTTCCATGTGAAGATCATTAAACTCTCTCGCCAGCTCCTTGGTTGATTTCACATCCCTTCTCTACGCAAGCGTGAGCATTAGGTTTGCTCTACCTAATTCTGTCTTAGTAGACTTGAGTAATGACTAAACCAACCGCCCACTTGGTGCTACTTTGCTTGACTCTCCGAAGTTGGCTCTTGTGAGCACGAAATGTCTCACCGAATCGTTAAATAGCATCAGACCCATGCTGCAGAAGAGTTGATGCATGAGTGGATAAGTATTCTTGTAATCAGTCAAATTACTAAGGTCACTTTGAGAGGCGAAAAATGCGGTGAAGTCAGTGCATCTCACAGAATTGACGGATGGAAACTTCCATCAATAATCGACATTAAGAATAAGCCGTCATTCCTTTATCAGCCTTTAAAAAATGTAACTAGAATTTGGGATTTATGTAAGCGTCTTAGGTAACTCACCGACCTAAATGTTAGGAATTTACCCGGAAACCTTTTAGCACCCAGAAGGGTGAATAGTCTGCCGTGTCTGCTATACTAGTGTGGCGGGGACAAGCGCTATGTGAGAAAGAGATGACATGAAAGCGAGGTCACCTTCATCCAAAAGGAACCAGAAATGATGTAACATCCACCGCAATGGTATTGAAGGGCATTAAAGAGAAACTACAGTTCTGTTGCAAGCATTTTAAAACAAACATTTACTTTGACAACAAAATGGCTAACTTCTCACTTCTGATGGAGGTTCATTTAGCAATGAGGCTTCAAATCATGTCTTCGAATCTGTTTAGAAGAGATCTAACCACATTAGCCCATGATTTATGCAGTTTTGCTATATTTTTCGCAAATAGAGCAAAAGTAAAAGCCATTCTTTGAAGACTAGTTGGTAAAGACGCTGTATTTGGTTAGGAATTCACTGGCTTCTCGGAGTACTCCTTGACTCGGGTGATTGCTAAAAGGAACCTGCGTGATTAAACAAACTACTTTTGTAAAATAAAGTAGCATTTATAAATTGTGAGCACATTTCTAGCATAATACTATCAGTCAAGAAAGGTGTTGTCCTTATTACCTAGTAAATCATGACAAGTGAATCTGGCATAGGAACAAATCACCATCTGAGGTTCGTCAAACGCCCTAGAATGAAAGAAAATAGATAAAAGGTATTCGTGGGTTAAATTCACTTCGCCTTACAGATGGAGATGTCGGTAGACGTATCTGTCCTGTTCCAAACGCTGGAGGCGAGTGTACCAAACTGGCAGAGCTGCAGATCAATTTTTCATTACCACTTTCCTCTGCTCTCTCTTTGGTAGTGCAAAATCCTTGAGACAGAAGAAGATGATAAGTCTAAATGAACTCTGTAAGGTGGTTTCTATTTATGAACTCTAAAAGGATTTAACTGGTTGGGCAGAATCTGGTTTCGGAAAGTAGTTCTTTTCCCATGGTGGGAAATAAAGCACTCAGCATGGGAGCTAGAACACGTAAGTCATGGCTCCATGGGCATCCTCTTGTACAAAGGACTCCAAGCACAAAACAGTATGGTGATGCTCTTCTCAGCAACTTATCAGTGGGATTCTCGAGTACTATGAACGCCTCAAATGTGTTTGTGTATTACTGGTTGCCGGTCTATGCTCCATGGAACTCCTGAGTGACCCATAATCTGGAAGCGCAATCAATACATTTGAACATCCCAAGAAGCAGACCCATCCTGGAGATAAAGATGAATAGACCTGTCCTCGAATAACGGGTGCACACCGCCACATCCGCCAAATCCCAGGACCGGTCTACAGGTGTTACTGAGCCCCTAAAGTGATCGCATAAATGTGGCAAGAGGTAATGTTTGATGGTTGATACGAAATTTACACCCTCGAACCCGTATTGTCACACCGAATAGTTGGTTATTTGCGGAACTAGTCGTCAAAAATGAGACGTGCAGCTAATAAAATATGCAGAATTACTATATTCTTCCTCCTAAATAAACTGTTAGCTGTGGAATTGTAGAACTACTCCTTAATCCACTGTTTAACTTGGGCTTCACTTTATTTTTTCAATGACATTTTACTCAACCTCTTTTTTTTAATCATGAAGACTTTAAAAGTTTTTAAAAGTTTAATTCGCTACTGGTTGAGACACTGAATGACTCCACCCTTTTGCATCACTGCCAGGAATTCCACCAAAGGTTTGATGACACAGAATGGCTCCAGAGACCAGCTTTAAGTCTTTAGGGTGGTACACTCGAAGGGCCAATGACGCTTGTCGGCAGCGAGAGGAGAACATGGATACCGATAAGTCAGAGCTTAATAGTGACACACCCATGCCATCCTAGCCTCCGTCTCTGACTCTGATATGACAATTTCTTGATAAATGCGTCATCTCAGTTTTGTGGATAACGGAGTTCATTGACCTGTACGTTGCAGACGCGGGTGTGAACTGTTCCTGGCACACAGAGTAGTCAAACATTTTAATTTTGAAACAGAAATTAAACGAGAATTCGTGCCACATTAGATCCACGAACTGCATGAACTGTGGTGGTAACCTCGGCTTGGAGATAGACCCCAATGACCACCGTGTTAGTCTGTTTGAGGATGGATAGACACACATAATTTGGGTAGTTAGGTGAAGGTGCCTTTCTGTCACTTGGCAATGATATCAATGCTAAAATTACATGTAAAAATGTAAGCGAATTTCAAGCAAAGCAATAAAATTTGATATCAATACAAACTCTGGACATTTACAAGCCATTACACTGTTGCCTTACATCACGACACTCCAAAGCTACTCAGTTCGCCCGATCAGTAGTTGTCTTTAGACTCGGCGAAAGTAAACTCACTTCAATCCAAAATTATATCATTTATACTCCTAGCCACCTATTCTGACACAAAATTTGGGTTTTAAAACGATCTGGCTTTGTTTAAAATCAGCACCTTTTTCGACCGATTGTGTAGGACTAGTTCAACTTGCATCACAGAGGGATGAAGGGAGCCGGTTACTCAATGGGTCAAAGGACAAAAGAAAATCATTTTGTTAAGGTATTGCAGATAACTTAAACACATTTTGGGGTAATCTTCTTTTAAATCAAACATGGAGGATTTGAGGGAGCCGTAGATCATTTTTGTCGACCTTCTCGAAACATGGCACATCAAACTTTGAGTGGGAAAGAGCGCACAACATAATCAGTCTGACAGTGGGAT
Source organism: Taenia hydatigena (assembly GCA_036345935.2). Classification (NCBI taxonomy): domain Eukaryota; kingdom Metazoa; phylum Platyhelminthes; class Cestoda; order Cyclophyllidea; family Taeniidae; genus Taenia; species Taenia hydatigena. The sequence goes on along the minus strand of JADWOT020000001.1, from coordinate 3,506,890 downwards.
TGAGCCAATTATTAGTGGAAAAGGTAGTAAATATTTTAGACCAGAACAATTAGTGTTTACATGCTTTTAGTAGAATTACTTTATGGGTGAGCATTTCAAGCCCCTGATCGGAGCTGTTAAAGCACCCAATTCTCTCTGCCTGTAAGCGCCCCACATTTAAGCAGGAACTAAGCTATGGCTGGTTCATATTAACATTACTGGTGTTTCATTCTTTCTCTCTATCAGGGAGAAATCGAAGTGGAATAAGTTGGAGACGGAATCTTCACACCACAAGGAACGAATATCTACCACCCTGACATTCGGCGTTTAAGTTTTCAAAAGGGCGGTGGATAATGAAAAGGGTGTCACATGTGGTAAGAAGTGGTTTACTGTCTCTCATCTTGCTTTGGTGGTATGGAAAACAGATGGATTGGTTTCAGCCACACCCTTTGTATCTTCACTGGTTGATCGGTCGACTACTTGTCAACTCCTTCACTTCATTATTGATGGTGTGATCCGCTTACGATTTGCTATTTTCTTTTAAATAATTCGAGAATTTCCCTTCAATTTAGGCATTTGTATCTACGCGAAAAGTCAATTATGCTCTAGTCCCGTAAAATAAATCCAAAACCACATAACAGCGAAATCTTCACCTTTATTTAAACAACTAAACAGGTTATACTTTAATCTTTTTACTGGCGCTTTTTTCCTTGCAAGGAAGAAGCTATTAGGTGCTCGTCCTGAAACTAAGTCTTGCTAAAAGGCTTACTACTGTGAATACAAGAAATGCATTTCACAGGTCTTCAGTAAAATGGCTCGCTGGATGATCGCGCGCGCACCAATAAGGTGAAGAGCTGAAGGTGCGCAGCACTTACTTGCCTGCTTCATCCTGATTGGTCTTTTGCCTGTCCAATCAGGAGCCAAGCAACACTTCTCTCCTGTAAAGCTCGAGAAACAAGTCCTGCGGGAACTACGAAGCTAATATTATTTATTAAGGCTTGTAGGCATTTCCTTTAACATATTTTTTTCGCTAAGAATCCGCTGTTTGACTTATTCCATCACCCGAATACTACTGTAAAGTGTAAATTGCTCCAGGAGATATTTTATCTGCGTAAATCTCTTATAGATACAAAGACCGGCTACAAGATTTGTAACACAGATGACGTCTGATTCATAGAGATCTGTTAGAAGCTAAAGAAAATCAGTAGTTACCTCTTTCTACTGCAATACAGCCCTGAATATCTGCATGGTTGATTCCCTTTTATTAAATTTTTTTTATCTTTTTATGCTTACAAGGGAAACGGGAAGTCTGGAAGAAAAATACAGCGTTGTTTTATGCATTCAAATGCACAAATTCAGACCTGAACACTCAGAGGTGCCCACGGACACGCTCCCGTATTGAAGTTTCTCCCGTCGCCTTTTATTTTAACCAATTGAAGGCACATTTTTGGTGTCTTAAAAACGTTCTCAAGGCATATATTTTAAGAGAGCATAAAAATTACATAAGTTTGAATGTTTTACATCCTGCTCGAACTATCAGCCTTCTGGAAAGCAAAGCCACATCATTCCATTGAGTAAATTTTTGCTGCCCTTTAACTAGGATCTAATCGGGAACTAATTGCTGAGCCTTTTAGAGAATCGTATTTTGGTTCACTTCCCTACTCCTCCTCCCGATTGGCTCACATGATGCCTGAATGTACTTTACTTGTTTTGACTTGAAGGCCAAGGTCAGTCAGCTAGTATAACTACGCGTCACTGAAGTCGCCGACAGACAAGCTGATTTACACTTTATCAGGCTGCATTTTGCTCATTCCATTCGGTGATGAAAACGTCTGCACTGAAGTCTTTGTCTATCGCCCATCCAATTGCGAGCTCCGTAGGATTCAGACGGCATGCGTACACAAACCTCGTGTTGTAACAACCGGTGGCACAGAATGCAACAATATATGGTGGTTTTAAACAAAAATTAAAAGATATAGCTTAAATAACTTTCTAATCCGTCTGAAACTGCCTATTTAGGTGAGCTCGATGTCGGCTCCCGGCACCTTGCAGGAGGCATTCAACTATGACCTCAAATAAGCTATCCGGGGGTCAGCAAACAGTTCCGTGAGTTCTTCTCTTGCGGACATTTAATCATTTTCGCATTGTTTTGTGACCGCATAAATGTACGGCACGCAGTAGACATCTCGAGGAGGTTAATTAACGTTGTATGCGCAGATTTTACAATAACCTCCCGAAAAAGACAGTTTTGGGAGTTATAGGAAGGTCTACAAGGCATCCTCGGTATCCTTGCCCTTGATTACTGCCTCGACCTCTACTTGTGCAGCATTGAACGTTTTCAGGAGCGAGTGCAGCACTAAAATAAGGAAAAAACTAGTAGAAGATATCACCACTTCCACCATTTAGACACGTCCTCAAACATAAAATTCCGCCGTAGACCTCTATGGTAAAACAGCAGCTGCCTCATGGCATCCCCTCCTCCATTCAGCGGGTCTTTCAGAACCGCCAAGATGACTCTAGTAATTTGCTTACCATTTTGTAAAATCAACGTGCAGCTCCAGGGTTTCTTATCCTAATTCGTATCAATTCAAATTTCATCCCCTAAAATGTATTGCACGATTCACCAATGCTACTTAAAATGATTCAATAAGTATTTTGTTTCAAGATGTCAAAATGTTCTCTCCAGGGATGACACGTGTCACATTAACTTCTCTGTGGGTGCCACTCAACTAGACCGTAATCTAGATTTGGTTCGTATTATGTGGCAAGTGCATTAATAAGTGAACGCACAAGTGGCCTGTTCCACATCGTTCAGACCTAAATATGATAGTAAGAAAATTCGTCGGTAAACTCTCCTTTATCTCAACTCTGAATCAGTGTGTTGAGCCGAGTAGTGTGAGTAGGAGGTGGACAGGCCCTGCTGCGTTTGACAGCCTGACAGGTGCACCTTCATACGGCCGCGGCTCAAATTTCCATTCGTTTAAGAAGGTGAAGAAAATTTGACGAAACTTGTGACTTGAGAGAAGAACTGTCCTCTCTCCCTCTCTAGAGCTGGGGCTTGATTCATCATTCCTTTTAACCCAATTCCTTTTTCCAGCTTAATTCCCATATGAATTTCATTAAGTTAGTGGACCACAGTAGCGAACCCGAAAACGCTATAACGCTACAAGTCACCCTTTTCTTTTCTTCACATTTTAGGGTTCAAAGTATCGCGTCTCTTAGTTCACTGGGTCCCTCGTCATCGGTTAGTGAAGATCTTAGTTACCCTATTGAAGATTTCTCTTGATAGCTTCTTGAAGCATAAGAGAGTTCAAATTTGAGGTTAATCTTTCTTGTAGTTAGCCCATCATTCTATTTAAATTGAATTCAACTTTGATAATTCAAAATTTCGGAAAGGCAGGAACTAAAGTAGTGAAGCGGTGGAGTTAAGTCGTATTGAATGCGACGCGTTAATGTTTTGAGCTGAATAAAAAAATTCGTGGAATCAGCAAGTATGCCTCCTATATTACACGAATTCAGTAGGGAGTGTAGAACTGGAAAATCTTCTCCTTGTCTACAAAAGATGTGACGGATTCAAAATATGCCTGCAGGGGGGGGGGCCCAGTCTCTGCGAGTTGGAGAAGTGTCGTCCTACCATAAATATGGCCAAACTAAATGCGCTTTTCTTCTATCATTTCACATCTTGTGCAATGTAATGCCGTGACCACTGATTAGATTGTTACAAAGAAAGGTAAACTCATTGTTCGAATTAGTCCTTTATTTCGTACCAATCAACAGTGAATGGGTAGCAATTTTGTTTCTACTCTCTTCCTTTAAGCCACAACTTAAATGAACCCTTCATGGGAAGGACAAGTTCAGTGCCTCATTTGCAGCGACTACTTGGGTTCAACCGAAACATCAAGACCCGTCCATTCATTCTACGACCTTCACGTCTGTCCTTTATCTGATACCCAGGCTACCCGACGACCTGTCTGCTTTGGGTGTGAACTAAAGAAAGCGCCACCTTACGAATGATGCGCAGTCATCTACGCATTTGATAAAAGTGATGGACACTTCAAAAAAAAAAATGTTGTTAGGGACTCGAATACAGGTGATTAGTGCACCAACTTAAAGAATTCGATTAGGTTATTGAATGAGCCAATCGTTTGGCTGAAAGAATTTCGAGGCCACTTAAAATTTTGCTGCACCTACGTAAGCGAAATGCTAAATGAGTTTTGGCGGTCCAGCCTCAGGATCGTGGGCCAATAGGCGGTGCGATGAGAGTGAGCCAATCGACGAGAGCGAGATCATTTTAGTTTGAGGTATAAAAGGCGACTCAACACTATTCTGTCGATTTTACAATCACGATGAGGCATGCGATTGCGATTCAGTGTCTACTCCTCCTTACATTCATCTGCTCCGCGTACTGTGCGAATAAGGTGATCTTCATCTCCTTCGATGGCTTCCGACACGACTACCTTGACATGGCTGAAAAGCAGGGAAGAAATATATCAGCCTTCAAGCAAGTCCGAGATGCCGGTTTTCAAGCTGAAGTGCAGAATGTGATGATAACACTGACATTCCCTTCACACTACGCCATGGCGACAGGGCGGAATGTGGAGAATCATGGTCTGGTGGGCAATAACTTCCACGATCCCACATTAAAAGATCCGTATAGTTATAAGAATTCTACAAATAATATTGAATCAGTATGGTTCGAATATGCAGGTGCAGAACCGCTGTGGGCCACAAATGAACGACATGGAGGCAGAAGCTGTGTCTTCCAGTGGGTTGGAAGTGAGGCCAGAGTTCATAACAAAATGGCCTTCGCCACCTCTGGCCTCTATAACAAGGACAACACTCTACAATATCGCGTTGATCGAGTCATGGATTGGATATCGCGTGACGAGTTCAATTTGGCCATGATGTACTACAATCAACCCGATAGCAACGGTCATAGATACGGACCCTATTCATCTCAGGTAATGGACGCTGTAGAGAAAGACAACTGGGCCGTCGCCTACCTACTGCAGAGAATAGAACAGACACCTTCGCTAAAAGGGAAAGTCAATATCGTCATCTCTGCCGACCATGGGATGACATATGTTAACCCAGCTTCAACAGTGATTAATTTATATGATAAGTTGAAGAACATAAGCGAAGATATCCTTCAAGACAATTCTCCAGCAACTCTGGGCTTGTGGATCAAAAATGGATCAAATATTACAGCTAAGGAGGTATTTGACCGAATTAACGGTACCGAGCATCTAAGCGTATACTACAAAGACGAGATTCCAGATCGATATCACTTCAAGAAGAATCCAAGAATCCCACCAGTCTACGCGATCGCAGACAATGGATGGCTAATCAACACAAAAGAAAAAGGATACAGTAATTTGTGTATGTTCACCTCCCAAGCAACAGTTTATTTGTATAACGCACCACTTTCATTTTTTCCTTACCCTGCCTTTTGTTTCCCACAACAGATGGAATGCACGGCTACGATAACGCGGAACGCGACATGCATCCCTTCATGCTGGCAATGGGTCCGGACATTCCACACTTCGCGGATCGACAACACTTCTACCAAATTGACCTCTATCCCTACATCTGTGCGATGCTGGGACTGGACAAGCCGAACAAAATCGACGGACTGATTGACCGTGTGTTGCCCTTCTTGAAGGAAAAGCCAAGTGATGAGTTCCTGGAGAAATTCCGCCTCTACTCCTCTGGCACACTTGGTCATTAACACGTCCAACGACAATTTTAATGTCTATTTCGTTAATAAAAATTTGTTCATTTTTTTTAGTTTAGTCTACCCTCTTGATTCGGGTGATTATAATCAGCAAATTTTAAAGCCAACTGCTATTAATACTGCCACCTTATAAACTCTCCATCTACTAAGTTGTTCTCAAAGCAGTGTTAGAAATTGACATTATTTCCTTAGCTTCTCAGACCACCATTCCTACTCTAGCGTAGTCCGTTCAAAATCGCTCTGAATTCGCTAATCACATTGCGGTGAATGTGTCACATTTTTGACGGTAAATTAACCTCCATTTAAATTTCTAGCTGTGGTTGATGAGAGTAACATAGGCAATCCGAGCTGGTAGCCGCCGTGGTTTTGTGACCGAGACAGGTGTATCACTCTGTTGGCACCGTGCAGAATTTCGAAAGTGCTCAACACACTGATTGCTTGACTTTTGAAAGATTTCCATGAGGGTGTGGTGAGCACACCCATAAATGTCAAAATGCTTACAAGTTCAATGACGCACACCTCGGAGCCATTATCCTCCCAGTTTGATCAAATTAAAAGTCACACCCTTTGATTTAAGCCACTGGATCCTCTTCCACAGTTGTGCATGACACAGAAATGATGACATCTGGGCGACTCCAACTTGGCCCTAACAATCCCCAAAAATCTCAAAACTTGCAATGAAGCGTCCTAAGACTTCTTCGAGGGCAAAAGAAGGCATAATACTTGGGCAGAATAAATATTCAATGAAGAGAGAGGGAACGGCGCTGCTGGCATGGCCTGGAGGTCAACCCACGCGGCTTGGGTCACCTCAGTGACCGAAACCGAAACCGAAACCGGCAGTCAGAATAAACAATACATTACACTCACATCTAAATAGTCTCGCCTAGTCTGCCAGACAATAGATTGAAAGACTTTAATAGAAAACAATGGGCTCCTTTATTTCTTCCTTACAAACGTAGTCATCAATAATTGGTATAGAAGCAAATTATTTGGGTTCGGACCTCTCCTACTTAAAAGATTGGCAAATTTTTAAGTTTTATTTTGTTTGTCTTAGTGACCTACGTGTAATAATATTTATCGTTGACTAACAATATCTGCAGGGCCAGCTCGTAGCTTTGCTATTTGCCTTGTGATCTTCCATCCCTGCTTGCATAATGCGGATCATCGACGGATTGGTTTGCATTATTACGGCCTGAGGAAAGAATTGAGACTTAAAGTTTACATAGGAGCTAGGTTTTCTGACAAGTAAAAGGTGATTTAAAGGATGCCAAAAATGTAATTAAAACATGGGATGGAAAGTAAGATTCTGGAAGTAGAAGAGGAACGAAAAAGAATTGCTCTAAGAAAAGCTGTCTAATAACAGGTTAGGGAGCAATTGGGATGCCAAAGCTAAAGAATCCATTGAAAAGTGAGGAAGAATCGTCTCAAATTATGCACTTAGCACAATTTTTAGAAAATATGATTTACAACGTGGATTCAATTGTTGTAATAATTCATTACAAATGTAAAGGAGTTGTCAATCCCTTTGTCATTAAAGGAAGGGGCTGATTCATGCTCGCAGAAATCCCAAATTTCCATTGAATTGGTGACTCGCTCAGTAAAATATTAGCGATTATTGTAAGCGAAATTCATTCTATCATTTTATCGGTCGGATATTTTATGTATGATTTTATTCACACAGCCCTTAATTCTAGGCCCGATTCATTCGATCATTTATTAATTTACACATTTTTTTCGGAATCACACACACACACACACACCCCTTCGAACTTGATGCATTCATCCATTCACCAACTACGGAGTTGCCTGATTGGTTGCGCTGAATGACAAGTGGAGTTATAAATTATAAAAGCAGCGATACTAAGCACCCATTCAATTGGCAGTGAAAGATGCAATTACTTCTGGCATTCCTGTTCCTGCTCTGTGGCACATGCTACTCACAAAAAGTCATTCTGGTCTCCCTTGATGGCTTCCGACACGATTACATCGAATATGCCCTACAAAATGGCAGAAATGTTTCCGCTTTTCAAAAAATCGCCAGTGAGGGATTTCGTGGAATGCAAGTGCAGAACGTGATGGTTACACTCACATTCCCATCACACTTTTCTCTCGCTACTGGACGCACTGTTGAAAACCATGGTCTAGTAGGCAACACATTCTACGACCCTGAATATAAAGAGTATTATAAATACACCGATGCCAAGAAGAATCTGCAGCCTAAATGGTTTACCATGAATCACAACGAGCAGATATGGTTGACGAACCAACGAAACGGTGGGAAAAGTGGTGTCGTCTATTGGCCAAGCAGTGACTCTCGCATGTATGGCGAAATGGAGTATGTCAACTTCGGTCTCTACAGTAGTCTGCCAAGCATAAGATTTCGGGTGGATCGAGTCATGGATTGGATCACAAAACCCGATGTAAACCTCGTTGTGATGTACTTCAATGAGCCGGACTCAAGCGGACACAAACATGGTCCTGATTCCGTGCAAGTTCTCAATGCACTGGAAAAGGTGAACGATGGTATTGCGTACCTGCTACAAAGGATCGAGCAGTCGGATGACTTTGATGAACCACCAAACATCATAGTTACAAGTGATCACGGCATGACAAGAGTCAATCACACAAAAATTGTCAATGTTAGTAGTGTGTTGAAGCCTGATGAATACATATTTGGCGTGGATGGGTCGCCAGCCACACTGGGTGTGTGGCCAATACCGAATGGTTAGTTTAGATATTGTCTTTTATTTCCCGCCTTGTATTTACATCCACTAAGCCGATGGTATTGTTGAACTGGTTCAGGTCCGACCGTGGATGATTTGTACAATAAACTTAAGAATCTTGAACATTGTGACGTCTACAAAAAGGAGGAAATTCCCGATAAGTATCACTTTAAGAACAATAGGCGAATCGCTCCGATTGTTGTCTTACCACACATCGGTTGGATGGTTCAAACCAATGCTTCCGATCCATACAAAAATACGCTTAGTAAGTCTTTTCTTTGTTCATGGAAATTCACATCACACTCAATGTTCCAATGGGTTGACTAACAACTGGTCTACCACACTACAGATGGAATGCACGGTTACAACAACTCCGAACCCGACATGCATCCCTTCATCGTTGCCATGGGACCAGGCATACGAAAACTGGGTGCTGTACCAGTGTTCTACCAAGTGGACGTCTACGCGCTCGTCTGTCTCCTCCTCAAGATTTACAAGCCCAACGTAGTTGACAGTGACGTGTACCGCGTGGCTCCCTTCGTCAAATACCTACCTTCGATGGATGTGATCAGACAGTTCGACCGGTATGCCAAGGGTATGGATCCACTCAACGGTGCTCCGACGATGCTCGCAGGTAGGAATCGGTAGTTCTCTCCATGTGTCACATCATGTCACTGCCGAGTTGACGTGGACTCGCTCTAACTTTGTTCCATTTTTTGTTCCATTTTAGGCAATGTCTTTCTGATGCTCGTCCTTATATTGGCTATACAACTAATTCTGCGTCATTGATGTAACAAAATGGACCTTTTTCTCCAATATATTTTAGTTACATGTCTGTATTCTTGCCTTCTTAAAATCTTTTGTGGGATTCCTACTGCAAATAGAACGGTGTTTGACTAACAAAGTCTAGTAAAGCTCAAAAGGTATTATAAAATCCTTCTGTACGGAAGAAATGTACATTTTGAAGAAAACAGCAGCGTATTAACAAATTTTTGGTCGTTTTTTGGGCTATTACTAAAATAGAGAATCAATGACACTGACATTTGGGATTTGATTTGCGTATCCGAGAGATAAAAGGCGACCAAAAGTAAAGCCCACCACACATTCTGGTCTTTGAGACGTAATTACATGACTTAACTGACATTTCAGTAGCGCGGTTAAGGTGTGTCAAGTAGGGGTGTGAGTAGGAATGAGATGACAGAGTTCAAAGGGCGTGGTCTCCACCTTGATCATTCTGGCAGTCCGATATTTCCCAGTAGACTTGACAGATTTCAATGACTCTACAAATTTCACTTGCAATAAGCACAGACCAGCTTCACTAACGTTAAAAGTGAAAAAGAATTTACTAGTTTTGTATTAAAGCAGATTCGACGGCCTAATTTTGCTAGTTTGAAAAACCAAAGCGACACTTGGAAGGTAAACTAATGAACGAGTGAGAATGAGACACTGAAGAAGATGGAGAAGAAGAAAACCCTGCAGACCCCTAGTAGTAAATAAGCACTAGTATCCAGATTTTACATGCCAGAATAAAAAAGATCCAACATTTTATTAATGATCAAAGCATCATTTTACAGGATGGTAGGTGTTAATGACCAAGTGTGCCAGAGGCGTAGAGGCGGAATTTCTCCAGGAACTCATCACTCGGCTTTTCCTTCAAGAAGGGCAACACACGGTCAATCAGTCCGTCGATTTTGTTCGGCTTGTCCAGTCCCAGCATCGCACAGATGTAGGGATAGAGGTCAATTTGGTAGAAGTGTTGTCGGTCCGCGAAGTGTGGAATATCCGGACCCATTGCCACCATGAAGGGATGCATGTCGGGCTCCTCGTTATCGTAGCCGTGCATTCCATCTGTTACGGTTAAGTGAAAGTCAAGGTGAGGGAAGGAAATGAAAGTAGCACATAACAAAGTCAAGAAATAAACCATGACGAGGAATGTGAGGGAAGTGAACATACACAAATTATTGTATCCGCCCTCTCGGGTACTGATTAGCCATCCATTTTCAGCTATCGCGTAGATTGGCGCAACTCGTGGATTCTTCTTAAAGTGGTATCTGTCTGGAATGTCCTCTTTGTGGTATACATGAAGATGCGAGATGTTTTTAATTCGATCGAATATTTGTTCATTTGTAATTTTTTCCGTCTTATTTGTTCGCAAACCGAGAGTTGCTGGAGATGTATCGAATATCATGTATTTGCTTTCGTTTTTAAACGGAGTGTACAGGTCAATCACTGTAGTATTTGGATTAACATATGTCATTCCGTGGTCAGAGGAAATAACGATGTTAACTTTTCCCTTGAGTGAAGGTGTCTGTTCTATTTTCTGCAGCAGATAGGCGACGGCCCAGTTGTCTTCCTCCACAGCGTCCATCACCTCCGTAGAATTGGGTCCGTATCTATGACCGTTGCTATCAGGTTGATTGTAGTACATCATGGCCAAATTGAACTCGTCACGTGTAAACCAATCCAAGATTCGATCAAGACGGTACTGTAGAGTGTTATCCTCGTTATAGACGCCAGAGGTGGCGAAAGCCATTTTATTATGAACCCTCGCCTCACTGCCGACCCATCCGAAGACACAGCTTCTGCCTCCATGTCGTTCATTAGTGACCCACAGTGGTTCTGCACCCGCATATTCAAACCAATGCGATTGCAAATTTTTTTCCGTCCTCTTATAGTTGTACTTCCTATCCGTTGCGGGATCGTAGAAGTTATTGCCCACCAGACCATGATTTTCCACATTCCGCCCTGTCGCCATGGCGTAGTGTGAAGGGAATGTCAGTGTTATCATCACATTCTGCACTACAGCTTGAAAACCGGCTTCTCGGACTTGCTTGAAGGCTGATATATTTCTTCCCTGCTTTTCAGCCATGTCGAGGTAGTCGTGTCGGAAGCCATCGAAGGAGATGAAAAGCACTTTATTCGCGCAGTATGCAGAATAAATGAATGTTAGCAGAAGTAGTAGCTGTGCCGCTAATGCGTGTCTTTCCATTTTGCTAATGAAGTCGAGTTATCTTCCAAATTTTCCCTTTAAATATGCGTTTCGTTACCTTGGCGCCACTTCAGTGGTTCTACAAATCCCGCATTCGCATTGGTGCACATGCTTAGGTGTGGTTCTGTTTACTCAATCGCCTAGCCTCTCTTCCTTAACCTTGGATGTTGTTAAACTTGTTTGTCTTTTTAAATAGGTTTTTCTGAATACGATTTGTCAAATGCTTCAAACAACTAAAAAATCGCTCCTGTTATAGACCAAAGTGCCCAACTTTGCGTTAAAACTTACACAACGAAATTATTTACTAAAAATATGTACTTTTGGTTAAACTATTCTCGGATTCCGAAGCAATTTTGTAATTTTTTTATTGTCTTTAAGCATAAATCTACTAGTTGTCAGAATTATTATTAAATATTCACTTTTTGTTACTGTGTGCTACTGCTGAAATTACACAAGTAGCATGATGCGTGTCTGTTTTTACGCAACACAAACCGAAGGGGACTGTCAAATGTTAAGAATGCGTGCCTAGCGAGTGGAAAAAATTTTTAATGCAATAGTACAATTGTCGCGCATGTGTCGTATCCTAGTGTCTTTGAATGCAATTTGGCACAGCAGGGTCCTCTTCGGTGTTTGGGTTGTCATATGATCCGCACCGCCCTTGTCAAAGAACTCACAGGAGTCGTCAAACGGAAATAATAGTTGAAAGTTTGGAATCAACTACTTTTTGCTTGTGATCATTCATACACGACTGAATTGAGAGCTTCAATATAGGGTTATCATTATAGCTCCTCAAAGCACACCTGTGTCGACATGATGTGGTTGTAGACGATGAGGATATCATAAGGGATAGATGCGTATGCTGATAATTTTCTTCCATCCTCGATCACTTGGAAAGAACTCTCAATAAATCTGGGCTCTTGCTATGCATAGTAAATAAAATATGATCTGACACTTATGAATTGTGCTTAAATGAAAGGAAAATATTAAAAACTCAGGATTGCCTAAATTAAGGGACGAATGTGATGCCCTCGCAGGGGACGGATTGTGCACGCAATATTTGTGTATTACGGATTACAAATTTTGTATAAATAAAACCAAGCAGAGAAGAATTGTTAAGATCATGCAATCGTAATTTACGCTTAACTTTTATGAACCGCTTTAATTTCTCATGAGGCCCTACTAATAATTTTATAAGTAGGGCGCGTGAAGAGTTTGAGAACATTTTTGAAAAAATTCAAAGCGGATACTTATGCAACCTTATAAGTCGGTGTCTTCTGCAATCACTCACCTAGAAGCATTCTTGTAGAGGAGGCGTCTCTATCCATTCATGCACCTCAATCTCCACGGAATTACAAAGGGTGATAATTGAAGAAAAGTAACTACTACTACTATTTTATGGTGAAGCTATTGTTAGGTCTGTCCGTTCATCTATCCATTTTATCCATTTCGCGATATCTCGTATCTACGCCTCCTTCCATCTACTGACCTACATACCTATACTATCTATCAAAAACTTTTTACCTCACTCTCGCCTCACCCACCTTTCTGACTGTATCCTCCCTCTGTAAAGGCATGCTTTGCTTAATTCTTCATATCTCTGTCCTAAATAATGAAATGTTGTCCAGTAAATAATTAGGCAACCTCAGAAATGGCTATCCTATCTACGATTTACGTACCTCTCCAGTTTAATGTAATTACAATCCCTTCGCTCAAATCCTCTGTGCTTACGTAGTCCCTCATCTAATCTATTGAGGTTTTTTTAACAATTAATGTTCCATAAAGGACAAAATATTTTGGATAAATGTGTGATAGTTTATGATAACATGAAACAAGTGTGTGAAGCTGTCCATCTTTGAAAAACGAAACTTGTGCATTCCATGTTTGATTGGGTGTACCATTCATTTGACAAGTTGCCAGTTCGCATTACTCTCGTTGACGACCAAACACCACCAATCGCCAAGGTAAAAACAAACATTCGTTTTTGCATATAGCTTTAACAATAATGTATACTTATTTTATTATGCAAGCGTAAGAAACCTTTCTTCTGTTAAACATTGCAACACAAAGTTCTGAAGCCGAAGGAGGGAAGAAAGGCATCTTTAAGTGTGGGAAGCAAACGCTTATTGAGCTTCATTGTGAGGCAGTTGGAACGAGATTAATGAAGCTTTGACTAGCAAAAGGGTGTCTCAAGATTTACGCAAGAAGTAACTTTAATAAGAAGCACAAATTTTTAACCAAAAATTTGTGCATGTTTTGTTGATTTGTAATGTATGTAACAGAGAACTGTGTATAAGCGGACTGACTCTACGGTTTTGCTAGCACACGCGTAATGTCATGTTGAAATTTTCCTTGACCGTTTTGCACTCGTGTGGTTGAATTTCGATGGCACAGCACTCCGCCTCCCTCTTCAAGGCGTCGATGGACTTCCAACAGCACCAACATATAAAGCTATTCTATGGTGATGTGGGCGGCAAATTCTGGTCAACAAAACGAGAAATCGCACGATCCAGAAATAAATTGTAGGATAATTGCATTGTTTCTAGGACTGGACGACATGTGGCACCGTCTTGTTGAAAGCACTTGTCTTCCTCCACATCAGCATCTCTCAATTTAGACACGAGATTGCGGGCGGCATTAGCATTTGTTGTCTGGCCAGCCGCATTATTGAAGAAGGATGGTTCGATGATGGTGCTTTCAGTGACACCTCGTAAAATGCCTTCATTTCCCATCAATCACATGTGGATTTTCGGAAACCCCAAATGCGACAATTTCGTTGAGCAGCCTCATCACTGAAGATGACCGTGTTCCAAAAAATCGGCATTCATCTCTTGTTGCTGCTGCTGCTTTTGTTTCACAATCCATTCAACGAACTCCCTTCGCTGTCCGTGGTCAGCAGACTTCAGTTCTTGAGACAATTTAATTTTGTAAGCTTGAAGATGGAAATCTTTCTTGGGACTACGCTGTAGAGGGCATCATGAATCGTCATCTAAAGCTTGACCGCGGTGCCGAATTGATGTCCCTTCACTCTCACAAACTGTTTTGATGCTCTCTGTTAAGCAACTTGTTGAAAGATGGACGAAGAGTTTAAGGTCACCAATGGATCTAGTCTCCCAAAACTATTCACGCAATCTTCTCGCCCTTAGTGAAGTTAAATCACTGTGCTAACGACAACTTTTTCATGAAAATTGTAAAATTTCAGTCCTCATATCTTTATTACCTTTAAATATTACTAAACTATTGAAATAAGTTCTTTTTTTTGTGTAGCGCCACATTTTTAGCAACCTTAAATCATCGCCTATCAGGCTGCCTGATTTTGTTTATTTCACCTCATCGTACAAATTACGCGAAATTCAAGTGTTGCATGAATTTTGGTTTTGTGACACCTTTTCTTTGCGAACAACGGCAACGCATTCAGTGCAGCGACCGTCCATTGTAGATGAGCATCAGCAGGTTAAAGAACCCAGCTACTGTGCGACCGAATTTCACTAACCTTGACCCGCAAAGCCGATTGAAGGAAAGTGAAAAGCGCACAAACTAATGCTGAAACACTTACACATTTCTGTCCACTGCATATTTGCTGTGGATGCAATGGAAAATAGAAGGCCATCACAAATGGGGTAGATTTTTTGGCCTAAAAGTTTACTTATTCACCGTAAAAGCCATTCATAAGGGTTGGATAGAGTAACGAATCTCTTCCAGCTCAATTTATTCATTCAGTCATTCGCTAGATGATTTCTTACCCAATGGTCGCATAGAAGGACGAAATCCACCTCGGAATGGAAGGCTTCACTGTTGTGCAACCTCTTCAATTTCCAGCATGCATTGCAATTATGTTGCATTTAGATTCTCCACATTTAAGCGTCTAGAAAAACCATTTTATTTTATTCTGATGGCTTCCGCCCTAACCATCTCAAAAAGTGGAAAGGCTTCCGCTTTCCAAAAAATCACCAGTGAGAGCTCCCGAGGAATGCAAGCCCAAAGTACGACCTTTCTCACATTTCCATCACACTACTCGCAAGACTGAATGCATTGTCGAACGCCGTGATCTAGTAAACGATACGTTTTGCCATTTGATTTCATACGCCTTAGTTTGGTTTTCGTTAGACACGAATTTAGAACTGCAAGAAGATAAGATCAATTGCTAAACTAAAGCACCTCCTCACTAAAACGCGCCAAATGAACACAACTTTGAGGAAAATAAGCGAGTAGCACCATTTGTTGCATTCCCTGACCTCGGTTGGATGGTTCAAACCAATGCTTCCGATCCATACAAAAATACGCTTAGTAAGTCTTTTCTTTGTTCATGGAAATTCACATCACACTCAATGTTCCAATGGGTTGACTAACAACTGGTCTACCACACTACAGATGGAATGCACGGTTACAACAACTCCGAACCCGACATGCATCCCTTCATCGTTGCCATGGGACCAGGCATACGAAAACTGGGTGCTGTACCAGTTTTCTACCAAGTGGACGTCTACGCGCTCGTCTGTCTCCTCCTCAAGATTTACAAGCCCAACGTGGTTGACAGTGATGTGTACCGCGTGGCTCCCTTCGTCAAATACCTACCTTCGATGGATGTAATCAGACAGTTCGACCGGTATGCCAAGGGTTTGGATCCACTCAACAGTGCTCCAACGATACTCGCAGGTAGGAACTGATTGTGCCCTCAGTGTGTCGTCCTAACTTTGTTCCATTTTTTTATTCCATTTTAGGCAATGTCTTTCTGATGCTTGTCCTTGTGATGGACGGCCAACTAGTTGTACCCCACTAATGTGCCGAAAAAGACCCTTTTTATTAACATATATTGTATTAGTTGCTTTCAAGAGAAACATACTTTAGGCGGTATGATATTTAGGTAGTGGCCACTCGTGAGATTCGGATTAATGTCAAAAAAGAATCCCGTTTACTTATAAAAGCGGTACATTACAAAAAAACGTTTAGTTTCCCTTTTTTCTAAAGCTTTTTCCTAATCTTGTGGGGACATTTTAGACAAGAACTTAATAAAACTGATTAATTAAGATATAGCCATCATTGTAGAGAGGCGAAATACAGGCAGAAGAAGAAATCATTCCTCCAACTAGCCTCAGAGACATCATCAGATCATTGGTGCGGTTAAGGTGTGTCAAGTTCGAGTCCTAAGAGAGGCGCAACGTCAAGGTTCAAAGGGAGTGGCCTCTGCTTTAATGATTCTCACAGGGTAAGAACTGAGGTAATAAGCGTCACCACAGTCGGATATTTCCAAGTCAACTTGACAACATTCAAATCATCTAACAAATGCACTTTCATTAAGCACAGTCCTGCCGCCAAATCCGTTGGGTACCCACCCATAATGCAAGTCAAATTAGCGGCTTGATTTTAGCAGCACGACATTTGAGACCTTTGTCAAAATTAAAATTTTTGTCAAATGGAACAAGTAGAAGCTCGGAGCGTTGATTCAGAATTACCCAGAAGAAGGCAGCCTTGCTAATGGCTTTTTAGAAAAAAACAAATAGTCGACCACAGGATTTTTGTTCCAAAGCGAAATAAAAAACTACAGTTTTTTAGTGAATAAACCATCGATACACAAAGTGTTGTTGCGTGTTAATGAATAAGTGCGCCAGAAGCGTAGAGGCGGAATTTCTCCAGGAACTCATCACTCGGCCTTTCCTTCAAGAAGGGCAACACACGGTCAATCAGTCCGTCGATTTTGTTCGGCTTGTCCAGTCCCAGCATCGCACAGATGTAGGGATAGAGGTCAATTTGGTAGAAGTGTTGTCGGTCCGCGAAGTGTGGAATATCCGGACCCATTGCCACCATGAAGGGATGCATGTCGGGCTCCTCGTTATCGTAGCCGTGCATTCCATCTGTTATGGTTAAGTGAAAGTCAAAATATGGAAAAGAAATGAAAGTGTATCTTTGATTGTGGCAGTAAACTGCAACCAAACGATGACGAATAATGAGTTGAAAGTGAACATACACAAATCAGTGTATCCGCCTTCTCGGGTACTGATTAGCCACCCATTTTCTGCGATCGCGAAAATTGGTGGGATTCTTGGGTTCTTCTTGAAGTGGTATCTATCCGGAATATCCTCTTTGTAGTAAACATTAAGATGTTCGGTACCATTAATCAGCTTAAATGCTTGGTCAATTGAAGCTTTTTTGCTATTATTTCTTATTCCGAGGGTTGCTGGAGAAGTATCTAGCATGAGGTATCTGCTTATGTTTTTCAGCGGAGTGTACAGGTCAATCACTGTAGTATTTGGATTAACATATGTCATTCCGTGGTCAGAGGAAATAACAATGTTAACTTTTCCCTTGAGTGAAGGTGTCTGTTCTATTCTCTGCAGTAGGTAGGCGACGGCCCAGTTGTCTTCCTCCACAGCGTCCATCACCTGAGATGAATTGGGTCCGTATCTATGACCGTTGCTATCGGGTTGATTGTAGTACATCATGGCCAAATTGAACTCGTCACGCGATATCCAATCTATGATTCGATCAACACGATATTGTAGACCATTATCCTTGTTGTAGACGCCAGAGGTGGCGAAGGCCATTTTGTTTTGAACTCTGGCCTCACTGCCGACCCATCCGAAGACACAGCTTCTGCCTCCATGTCGTTCATTAGTGACCCACAGTGGTTCTGCACCCGCATATTCAAACCACACTGATTCAAGGTTTCGCTCCGTCTTTTTATAGTTGTACTTCTTACCCTGTTCAACATCGTAGAAGTTGTTGCCCACCAGACCATGATTCTCCACATTCCGCCCTGTCGCCATGGCGTAGTGTGAAGGGAATGTCAGTGTTATCATCACATTCTGCACTACAGCTTGAAAACCGGCTTCTCGGACTTGCTTGAAGGCTGATATATTTTTTCCCTGCTTTTCAGCCATGTCAAGGTAGTCGTGTCGGAAGCCATCGAAGGAGATGAAGATCACCTTATTCGCACAGTACGTGGAGCAGATGAATGTAATGAGTAGTAGAAGCCGGCCTATTATCATGTATCTTGGCATTTTTAAAGCTAATGTCAATCCAGTTCCCAAATCTTCCTTTTATGGTTGAGTTGCGTTACCTTAACGCCACTTTACTGGTCCCACAAATCTCGCCTACCCATTGGTGCAACTGCTAGGGTGTGGTTCTGTTCATTCAACTGCATAATCTTTTCTCTCAAATCTTTAATGTCATAATTATGTGCTTTGAAAAGCAGTTTTTTTAATACCCTACGTGTGAAATTTGAGAAAAATACAAACGTATGGCTAGAACGGACAAATAACTCCAACTCTGCTTAAAAACACTACACAATGATTTGTAAGATTGCACATATTTCTTATTGCCCGTCCGCTAAATTTGTTGAATCCAAATACATTTCTGCGTAAGAACACAGTAATGAGGCTTCGCAACAGGCAATTTTTGCTAAAATTTAGCTTCTACGTATATACTGGTGCATCAATACATTTGAGCCAGAGCAGTCGTTATTGTGCATTGCTACTGAAGTAGCACAAGTAGCATAATATGTGCTCTTTCTACTTCATTAAAGGTCTATAGAAAGTTGGCAAATGCCGGAAATGCAGGCTTATCTGCTTAGAATCATTTAAAAGCATGGCATTAATACTTCCTCTTTAAAAGTACTGCTACTGTGTATACGTCATGCCTCAAAACGGTTGCATCATTTTGCCACAAAAAGTTTTTTTTGCTCCGGCGTTGTCACATGATGCCCACCGCCCTAGTCGAAAAATTTGGAGTAGACGTCATGCAGAGGGAACAGTTGAGTCTCCAGAATGAATTCGTTTTTGTCTGCGATTTTATCATATCCGCGCAATGCAAACGCCCTTTCCACATCATCTGACTGTAAGCGGTGGTGGTAATCCTAAAGGGAATGTATATGCTAGTGAATGAAGCTAGTATAAGGCACCTAAAAACACTGAACAAATCCTAAATCCGATGGAGTTTAGTATGCGAAACACAAAGTCAATAACATACTACTTAGGTAGTGTTCTTACTGGAGACTACGGATGATAGGAAGGAAAGGTTGCATCCGTGCAAACTTTCGTGCTTCAGTTAACAACTTTTGTGCAAATAAACGATATGAGGAAAAAGTCTTGCCGTAAATTAATCTTGACATCTTTGGCTGTCAATAGCAAACTCGGTTGTAACCAAATAAGGCTCTACTGACAATCTAATCAGTCCTGTCCACGGGAAGGTTTCCAAGACAATTGCGAGGAAATTTAATTTATGTCTTAACACCTTGTTAATTGATAAAAAGTAAATAACTTGATGTCTGTTATGGAACCCACCTAGCGATAAATTGTAACGGAGGAAGGGGTTCTAAGGCGTCTCATTCGTTTATATAAGTCAATTTGAACAGATTAGAGAGCGCGGATGGATCTAAGAAGAGGTGGATTAAAACACTAACCGGAATAAATCTGGACAAAACAGACGAAGGGGATGCGATTAGTAATGCCCCACACATTCATCCATCTACCAACGTAAATGCATTTGACAAAATTTTTATTTTCCTACTCACTCTTTCACTATCCACCTACCTGTCTGAATAGAAACCCATTTATTCATCCATTCAGCCATTCGTCTATTCACCTCCAAGTTATTAATTCAGTCATGCTTTCTTTCCCGATACATTCACTCAGTCACTCCCAAAGCACGCATTCATTTTTCACTTGAACTCGCGCCCGATTGGTCACGTTGGAGCACAGATGGCATCGCCAATTATAAAAGCAGCGATATGAAGCGGCAATTTCATTTCCAGTGTGAAATGAACTTACTTCTAGCATTCCTGTTCCTGCTCTGCGACACATGCTACTCACAAAAAGTCATTCTGGTCTCCCTTGATGGCTTCCGACACGATTACATCGAATATGCCCTACAAAATGGCAGAAATGTTTCCGCTTTTCAAAAAATCGCCAGTGAGGGATTTCGTGGAATGCAAGTGCAGAACGTGATGGTTACACTCACATTCCCATCACACTTTTCTCTCGCTACTGGACGCACTGTTGAAAACCATGGTCTAGTAGGCAACACATTCTACGACCCTGAATATAAAGAGTATTATAAATACACCGATGCCAAGAAGAATCTGCAGCCTAAATGGTTTACCATGAATCACAACGAGCAGATATGGTTGACGAACCAACGAAACGGTGGGAAAAGTGGCGTCTTCTATTGGCCAAGCAGCGATTCTCGCATGTATGGCGAAATGGCGTACGTCAACTTTGGCCTCTATAGCAGTCTGCCAAGCCTTAAATATCGAGTGGATCGAGTCATGGATTGGATTACAAAGCCCGACGTAAACCTCGTTATGATGTACTTCAATGAGCCGGACTCAATCGGACACAAGCATGGACCTAATTCCAAGGAAGTTCTTGACACACTGGAAAAGGTGAACGATGGTATTGCCTATTTGCTACAAAGGGTCGAGCAGTCGGATGACTTTGATGAACCACCAAACATCATAGTCACAAGTGATCACGGCATGACAAGAGTCAGTAACAAAAAAATTGTCAACGTTAGCGAAGTTTTGTCGCCGGATGAGTATCTATTTGGTGTAGATGGTTCGCCGGCGACATTGGGTGTATGGCCAAAACCAAATGGTTAGTCAGTGGTTGCCTTTCATTGTTTGCCTTGTGCTTGCAACCACTTAATTAATGGTGTTTTTGAACTGGCACAGGTTTATCTGTGAGAGAAATGTATGAAAAACTTAAAAAGCTTCCACATTGCGACGTCTACCTGAAAGAGAACATCCCTGATGAATATCACTTTAAGCACAATAGGCGAATCGCTCCGATTGTTGTCCTACCACACATCGGTTGGATGGTTCAAACCAACGCTTCAAAACCATACGACAATAAGCTAAGTAAGTCTTTTCTTTGCTCATGGAAATTCACATCACACTCAGTGTTCCAATGGGTTGACTAACAACTGGTCTACCACACTACAGATGGAATGCACGGTTACAACAACTCCGAACCCGACATGCATCCCTTCATCGTTGCCATGGGACCAGGCATACGAAAACTGGGTGCTGTACCAGTGTTCTACCAAGTGGACGTCTACGCGCTCGTCTGTCTCCTCCTCAAGATTTACAAGCCCAACATGGTTGACAGTGACGTGTACCGCGTGGCTCCCTTCGTCAAATACCTACCTTCGATGGATGTGATCAGACAGTTCGACCGGTATGCGAAGGGTTTGGATCCACTCAACAGTGCTCCGACGATGCTCGCAGGTAAGGATTGATTGTTCACTCAGTGCCTCCTCCCAAATGTGCTTTCAGTGTCTCACATCATATCACTACCGAGTTGACGTGGACTCGCTCTAACTTTGTTCCATTTTTTTGTTCCATTTTAGGCAATGTCTTTCTGATGCTCGTCCTTGTGTTGTCTATGCAACTACTCCCTCGTGTGTGATAGAAACTCACCAATCCCCTTACTGAATGGATCTTTTTCAAAATTTCATCTAATACATTTATACAAAAGCCTTGTAATCTCTGTTCCTTCCTTAGTAGTACATTTTACCATAAAATCCCACTTTTGGAATCTGAAAATGTTGGCAGCCATTTTTAAGTGCTAAAGCATCACTAACTCCCCAAATGGACCAATCCAATTTGTATTACTTTTCTATTTTTTAATCTTTTGAAACAATCTTGATTAGACCAGTCTAGACCATCTAGATGTAAAAGCTTCAGGAAATCGTGTGAAGGAATATAGATTTTAAAATTCATGGAGCAAGTGTGTGCCGTGCTGGGTGTCGCCTAGACTTGTCATCTTGCTTTTGTCTTGTGCACATATGGCTGAGGCAATGGGGGTTCAAGTTTCAGGGGTGTGGTTTCTAGGTTAATCAACCCACAAGAGGTAGAAGGCTCTGGAGTTGGCGTCGTTGACATTGGGAGTGAATTGAATTTTGGGTGGATTAATCACGCTTACAATAGACGTTTTGAAAGTGAAATAATCAGTTTGCTGGGTTATTTTGAAGTTTTCCTCGGTGCTTACAGAGTAATACACTTGTTGCCCGCATAACTCTGCAGCTGTTACCGAGCCAAATTAACGCCTATTCACTCAATCATGGCTACTGATTTGAAATGGTTGGGACTTGTTCACTTACACAAGGTCGCCAAACTGAAAACTGACTCGGAATAACTAGGCAGAGAGGTGAGTTGTTAATTGGTAGTTGCAGCAATGGATACCTTTGGCTGTCTTAATCACCAACCACCAGAATCAAGAGAGAGTGGATTTGAGCAAAAAAGAGTAATTTTTTATTAATTAAATAGACATTTCAGTTGTAGGTGGGTGGGTTAGGGATTAAGGCGCCAGAAGCGTAGAGACGGAATCGTTCCAGGTAGTCCTCACTCGGCTTCGCCTTCAAGAAGGGCAACACACGGTCAATTAGTCCGTCGATTTTGTTTGGCTTGTCCAGTCTCAGCAGTGCACAGATGTAGGGGTAGAGGTCAACCTGGTAGAAGCGTTGCAGATCTGGGAGCTGTGGAATGTCAGGACCCATTGCCACCATGAAGGGACGCATGTCGGGTTCCATGTTATCATAGCCGTGCATTCCATCTGTTGTGGGAAGAGGAAAGAAGTGAAAGCGTTACTCTATGCATAATGATAAATTGGTGGAATTAAGAAGTGATGGAGAATGAGTGAGAGGTAAACATACACAAATCTTTGTATGGACTTTTATATAGCTTGATTAGCCATCCATTGTCTGCAACTGCGAAGACTGGTGCGATTCTCGAGTTCTTCTTGTAATAATATCTCTCCGGGATATCGCTTTTGTAGTAAACGCTAAGGTGTTCGGTACCATTAAGTCGTCTAAATAACTCTTCATTTGTAACCACCGATTCATTTTTGGTCCACAAACCGAGAGTTGCTGGAGAACTATCGAAAATGACGTATTTGCTTACATTTTGTAATTTTTTGTATAAATCAATGACTCTGTGCTCTGGATCAACCTTTGTCATTCCATGATCGGAGGAAACGACAATGTTTATTCTGTCCTTAATCGAAGGTGTTTGCTCTATTCTCTGAAGAAGGTAGGCAAGAGCTCTGTTGAGTTCTTCCACTACATCCATCACCTCATCGGAGTTGGGCCCGTATCTGTGACCGTTAACATCGGGTTGGTCGAAGTACATCATGGCCAGGGTGAACTCGTCACGCGATATCCAATCCATGACTCGATCAACTCGGTAATCCAGAGGAAATCCTTTGTTATAGATGCCTGCGGTGGCGAAAGCCATTTTGTTGTGAATCCGTGCCTCATTGCCAACCCACTGGGAAACGCAGCTTCTGCCTCCATGTCGCTCGTTTGTGATCCACAGCGGTTCCGCACCGCCATATTCGAACCATGGCGATTCCATATTTCTTTCTGTTTTCTTGTATGAAAATGACTTCCTCAAATCAGGGTCGTAGAACTTATTGCCTACTAGACCATGATTCTCCACATTGCGACCCGTTGCCATAGTATAGTGTGAAGGGAATGTCAGTGTCACCATCACATTCTGCACTACAGCTTGAAACCCGGCATTACGGAGTTGCTCGAAGGCTGATATATTCTTGCCCTTAGCTTTCGCCATTTCGAGGTAGTCGTGTCGGAAGCCATCGAAAGAGATGAAAATAACCTTGTTTGCACAGTGTGAAGGAAAGCTGAATGCAAGGAGAAGTAGGCACTGACCCCAAATTGCACACCTCATCATAGTTGCCAATGATGACACACTATTCAAAGAAAATTTCTTTTATACCTCACGCCTTGATGTCCTCTTGACCGTCGATTGGCTCACCTCCATCACGCTCCTCATTGGATCACACTCTCCTAGTGGCTTCTTTTAAATACTCCTTCTATCAAAATGAGTGGCACATTTGCTAATCCAAACGAAGCTTTCATTTCAGCGCAATGCTTTGTTACATCCCTTCACTTCGTACCGAGGCAGTGGAAGCTTTTTGCATCATTCGTAATGAGGAACAAGCCACTTTGTTTTAGCTTGAAACATTAGATGGACAAGTTGTTGGGTAGCACCGATCTCAGATGTGGGATGGATGTGGAGATCGTGGAATAAGTGGAGCTGTTTAGTTGGTTCGATAAAACCCTCAACTCTTACTTTCCATGGAGGTCTTGGTGAAGTAGTAGTTCAACAGAGGAGAGTAGGAGCAAAGGTACAGATACAAGAGGATCTGGACTTGATGAGAATGTCCCACAGCTTGGTCCCCTCACTGTCCATTGTTTGGTTCACTGGTACGATGTAAAGGACGGGCTGGAGCTTTCGCTATAGGGTTTCAGCAAAAATTTGCCTTAACTAAGACTCATAAAAAAAGTCACGACATTAAACTGAAAAGTTTGTGAATCAAGGCTTCACGCAAGATTTTAATTTTGTCCTATTTGCGCGTTGAAGTGAGAGTTCAGGGTTATTCGAAATGGAGCGCTACACGAGGGAGCAATGCTCTTCCACTGTTGAGCAACATTTTTGAAACATCAAAAACAAAATATTGTCGGCATTGTAATTTTGCTTCACTAACTGCAAGGAAATTGCCTGAAATTTTGGAAGATAGGATCCGTTAGTGATCTTAAACACTCTGGCTGCCTTTCAACTAGATGTTCTATGGAACACATCGAAGCAGATTGTGAGGGGTTGTCGAGACCGTAGGGACATCAATTCGGCATTGTGGTCAAGACTTGGGCATCGTTTTAAGAAGCCCTCTATAGTGCAGTCTCAAGAAAGATTATCATATTCAAACTTAAAAAGCTAAATTGCCTCAAGAACTGAAGTCTGTTGACCACGGACAGCGAAGGGAGTTCGTTGAATGGATTGTGAAACAAAAGCAGCAGCAGCAACAAGAGATGAATGCCGATTTTTTGGAACACGGTCATCTTCAGTGATGAGGCTGCTCAACGAAATTGTCGCACTTGGGGTTTCCGAAAATCCACATGTGATTGGTGGGAAATGAAGGCATTTTACGAGGTGTCACTGAAAGCACCATCATCGAACCATCCTTCTTCAATAATGCGGCTGGCCAGACAACAAATGCTAATGCCGCCCGCAATCTCGTGTCTAAATTGAGAGATGCTGATGTGGAGGACGACAAGTGCTTTCAACAAGTCGGTGCCACATGTCGTCCAGTCCTAGAAACGATGCAATTATCCTACAATTCATTTCTGGATCGTGTAATTTTTCGGCTTTGTGATCAGAATCGCTTAGCCAGATCATGCGGTTTTCGAAGTCTAAGGTTTAGGCTAGCAAGCCCACGAGAACCGACGCCTTGAAGAGAGGTGATGGAGTGCTGTGCCAACGAAATTCAACCACATGAGTGCAAAACGGTCACGGGAAATTTCAACAAAGCATTACGGATGCGCCACCAAAGCCGTAGGGGAAATTTACTTACACAACTTTCTGCCGTATACATAATGGATTGGAATTGGAATTACTTCTTGCGTGAAATTGGCGCACCCTTTAGAAACGCGCTGATCTCGGTTTTATCTTTGATAGGAGTGTAGGAGGGGGTTACGGAGGACGAGGAGGTTCCTTTTGGTCATCAAATTCGGTGGTGGTTGATGAGATACGCTTGACTGTTCATGGCTCACTCACTTGCATCGACTTGGTCCACTTTGGAGGCCTTTTTTGAATCTACGACTGTGCTACCGCATCAACGGTGAACTAGGTGTGGCTTGTAACTAGGCTCATTTGTAGATGAAGAGGAGAATGCCTTCTAGAGCAAAGCTACCTTTCTAATTATCAATGTCAAAACTACCAATTTCGCAATCCTTATAGTGCAACACATCTCCACCGTTGTCTAGTCGCAAATCGAGACCCTTAAAGTTGGGGAAACATGGGAAAGATGTACCCCAATTTCAAAAGCTTTGACGCTTCAACAGACGTCTGGAGCGACATCTTCAATGCGGAATTCACCAAATATTGACAAGGGGTTCAGCTATTCTCATTTATTTGAAAGCAATGGAAGTGTTTGATAGATGGCAGGCGTAACACGTTAAATTCTGGCATGTCAAGAGAGAAATGTAAAGCGCGGCGTTGTAGTGGTTTCCGATTTTCCACTGTACCTCCCCTGAATTGAGCCTTAGCAGGTGAGTTCAGCTGGAAATGCGGATTGAGTTGAGAGCTGCAGAATCAAGCTCCACCCTTGAACGACTGGCGCTACTTTCAACAGGCCAGTCGTAGTGTCTGGTTTTGCGATGAAGATTTCTTCGCCGCCCCTAATGTGTAAGTGGAATACTTGGGGTCGCGACTACGTAGAGGCATGTCTGTCGGGCTGTGGGACCAATTGCGTGCGCAGACCCCACCTGTCTGTGAGTCACCTCCGCACACACCACGTGATTCATCACAAGGTTTCAGGTGTGCGAGAGTGGGAGAAGTTGCCAGAGTCGCTAATTTCAACTCTCGTAGTTCAATTCACTGTTTGGGGGAAAACAAATTACGTCAATTGTCTTGACTGCTTTAATCTTATTCAATTCTACCACAGGCACTTCAACCTCCTCCACCCCTACATTGTAGCATGGAAGCCTGTCCTCTTTTGATTCTACACTTGCTCGTTGCTTTAATGGAGATTTACTTATTATCGATGTCACAATCCTCGGAAATACTTTCGAGATCAAATTCGAGTGTTGACGATGTGAAGCAGGCCACCTGTGTGATCACGCATTAATGCGTCAAGAATACGAGCCACTGCAGATTTTCGAGATTTCGCCGCCTTCTCGGAATCGTGTTGAGAGATACTCACCGAGAAGTGAATGCGACTGAAGCGAAAATTGGCACATCTTGCAACCCGCCGTTGAAGGAGAGGGAATAATAAAGCGCACATTGAAGCATGTGAAGGTAGTGTGGTGAAAGGCAGGGCACCTCCCAAGGGGGACAAAAGGTGAACGCTGGGGCGTTTTCAAAGCATTGCAAACAAATTATCGGAGTCACCTGGGCGATAGAGAAGTGACCTCGTAAATAGTCTGATTCAGAGGTGAGCTTTGAAGTTGGTTGAATGTGATGAGCTTCTATGTGTGCAGAGGAGGTTTAAGAACAACTTCAAGTAGGTGATTTCCTAATGCTGCAGCTCCGTTTACCCTTGAGTACAAGAGGAGGTCCAGCCATCTTTTGAAGGAACGTCATAAAAGAGGATGTCGCAAATCACCAATTAGATCCGTGCGCAATGAGGACCAACCAATGGGAACTCGAGGGGGACGGTTGGTGAGTCATGCCACCAGAACCGCAGCATCTTCACGCCTTGGTTACGTCGGAATTGTGGAGGTTATTGCTAATTGACATTCGACGCATCGCATTACGACCCGATGCCATGGTGTGGTGGGGGATGGGAGGAGAAGAGAGCGGATACTATCATTATGACCTCGTTGAGAAAAAAGGGTTTCTAACCCCCTTCCCAGCCACTTTCAAGGCAGCCTTACCGAAAGCCCTCAAAGGAGGGTGAAAACTGACTCCGGATACTAGACAACCCCACGTTTTTAACACACCCACTATTCCAGAAAACGATGCTCCATTTCAAGTTGGCAGATCACTTAGCCACCCCCTCTTTCCACTCAACCGGTAACGCACAAAATGCAATTTTATTATTTATTTATGAAACCAACAATTATGAGGAGAGGCTAGTTAAGAGTGCGCGCGCGATATACATGTTAAAGCCGAGGAGCAGGAGGAGAGGATGGAGGGAGGGGAGGGACGACAAAGGAGAACATTTACTTTCGGGCATGCGTTTATTTACACTCCGAAGTAACAGACTTGCGGGAGCCGGAGGTCGTCGAGAGGAAACCTGTGAATAGGAAAAAAAAAATCGGCGATTATGACAAGGGTGATGTGCGATGACGCACTATCTACCCAATCTCTACACTTAAAGAGACGGACCGAAGACCTGCCCGGAGAGTCGAACAAGGAGACGAGGAACCGGACGAACAAGGGGACGTAGTTTGTCATCAAACTGTTGACAGCATATTTTGCGTGAAATCGAGAATTAGACCGCCAGTTTCCATCTCTCCTCCCATATCTTCACTAAATGAATCAGCACCACCGGCGATGAATGACACGTTTATACCAAAACCATGATTAACAAACAAACAATTGAATCTTGGACTACAGTCGAGAGAGAATTTATCCATAGATGTCGCCTCTGCATCTTACGGATTCGTCCACCTTAGATTCATTTCGTTGGTAAATTTCTCGACAGATGATTTAAATCGTTCAACTCTTCCTCGATAAGACACTTCCGAATGTGGAGTCGCCTTATTTTCTGCCTTACTAATGTTGATGGATTACAGACGACTTCTGCTGCGAAACGGAGCCAGCTACGTGTGAGATAAACCTGAAATGGAACTAAAGTGATGGGCTGGGACCAGCAATATTTACCTCCCTGAAGCCGTAAACAGTTGATGCACCAATGCTGATCCGGACTACTACAGGGGCAGGGAAAAAGACGGACGGAAGGAGAACAGAGCGTACTTGACACCGTGTGAACACAGTAGCTCGAACTAAGCAGTGCTGCAAGAGGATGGACTATCAACAGTAATGAACCTCTTCAGTGGATGCTGCGCTCGTGAAAAAAAGTGGTTTAAAAGGCGAGAAAAGGTAGACCAGATCTTTAAATCTGTAGAACCGATTCCTCCTTTGACATCCTAATTTTTCTCACTTTGACAGCTGTGATGTAATGCTTCGCCTCTTGTTTGTTTATACGACTTTTCTTCGAGAGAACAGGCGTTACCAGCACGCCTAGAGAAGTGACGGGTCATACCATCAAGGCTATCGATGGTGGGCGTCAAGACAGTGCATTGGTTGAAGCATTTAGGCTCCCTTCACCCGACTTAGCTCAAGGGATTGAACCATGTAGAAATTAGACCAGACCTCTTATAGTAGGCAAAAAATACTATGACAAGCACGGTCGGCCCAACGCATGCCACGAAAGAGATCTCGTCCAAATATACAGACTGATTGCCCAACCGGAAAGCACCATAAATTTCACCACTTTTGGAGCAAAAACCCCTTCCATGTAGTGAAGGTTCCCTCACCCACGAAAAACCCCGTCCGCAATGCACAACTCCGTGCTCAGTCAATGACTGCCCACCGCAATAAGATTCGACCTTTCAATGGTGCTCCGCCAGTTGGCTACAGAGATTAAGTCTACGTACTAGAAGAGAAACTACTCAACGGCATAAAGGCAAACAGCGAGAATGGCCCCAAGGCGGCGCTCAAAAGGCGAAAGGACCGTGTAGTACTCATGTTAATTAAAAATGGCCTTGTAGGCGAGATGCCGGGGGACGATTTGTTGAATCTGGTTGTGGATGACTAGATGTAAACTGAATGCACCTATCAATGACAACCTTAGTGCATGGAAAAGGCAGTCGAACGCTGTCAATTTAGCACATAGTAAACCAGCGCACCCAGCCATATTTTAAGACATTGCCAAATTCTTACAGATCCAAGTCATTTTTCCTTAGTAATGATCAAAACAAAGATCGCGACGTGATATGGAGAATGTGGCGATGTGGCATGATTATCTTCCAATCAACCACACCCTTGGCAGGATCATTAGAACTGAAATCCAGAATTGCCCACCGTCCTGTCAGTAAATGGCAACACACCTTGATAAACTACGGTCCATTTGGGTGTCCTTAAAATTGTCGAGGTCGGTTAAAAACTTAGAGCACCGAGACAAGCTTAAACAACCAAAACTTGGACAGGTGTTACTAAAATGAGCTCTATTGGAAGCACGCGACTTTAAAAGCGTCCTCCTGTAAAAACGTAGTTCATAAAATCACCTAATTGGTGTAACTTTCACCTTGTTTGATAGAAAATCCTGTTTTGACGGGGAGCTTATTAGTCTTGGTATGATAGCCTTGGAAACCGGTATTGCTGAAGATCCAGCAACCTCCCGCACCCCATCCTACTTACTACCCTCCCGTGAAGTGACTAAATGCCCTCCGATGGTGCAAAAGGCCTTTCAGACGGCCTGGGTGAATCTACAACCTACACTCAAATGATGGAGCACCTGATGCTTCCATTTTACCGATAATTGGTAAAAATCAAAGAATATAAATGTGTACTAACTTCCTCGGCACTTGGCTTACAGCCAAGGCATATGCTACTTACTACATCAGTAGTAAACCTTTATCAGAAACTTAACTTTATTTAACCGACTTCCGAAGTCTCCAAAATCAAATACCAGCAACTGTATGCTACTAAACTGCATACGCGCCGCCGGCCCAGATCTAGACAACTAACTTGATTATTTTAGAAAAGCTTCAGTTTCTTCAGTTTGGAAAACATTTCAGGGTCTAAATTTTGGTCAATGTGATGCTCTTTTTCAGAACTTTACTATTTTTAGCACCACCACTTGAAGCCTTAAAGGGGCACAAGAACAGACACTTGGTGAAGTTTTGTCGGGCCACTTCTAAACCTTGTATACTATTCTTACATGAATTTGAGCCCTTTACCAAGGCGGTGCGAGTCATACGATAACTTTGAGGAATGTTGGGTGGTAAGCACTTGAAAATTCCACTTTACCAATGAACTCAGCTTTTTTACGGACCTGTGATGCTGCTCATGAGCTGTCCATACATGAGCCAAGCCCCCAAAGCAGAAGGCTACAAACTCCTAACCAAATCCAAGGCTCACAGATTGCCCGAACGGGAGAATGGTGGACGGTTATTGCGCAATTTCCATTTTGAATATTCAAGGCGGAGCAATAAGTAGGAAACTAGTACAACACCAACCTGCAAGGCGCTTCCCAAACTGATTTGAAAAAAACATAGCAAGCTTCACAAGAAGGGAAATCGCTAATGCAAAATATTACTACCACTGCTTTAAGAAAGTTGGAAAGGTACATATTTCTTTTGGGGACTGTGATTTACTGCAAGGTTAATTTGAAGGCAAAGCGAGACCTCTGACTCAAATCTGATTGGCTTTAGGCGATTGCCTGAATTGGTCGCTAATTTACTCAATAATTAAGAGCAGACCTCGATAATAAATCACCAGAAATATGAAAACGTATAAACCTAGAGAACATTAAATTAATGCGTATTTTATAACATTCCCACAAACAGTTGACCAGAGGAGTTCACGAATTCCCCTCCACCTTTACGGTCACCTTTAGGAGCCTTTAGAATTGTTCCTTCTTTTTGCTCACCTAAAGGTGCTCCTGCCCAAACTGCCCAACTTAGTCGGAGAAAATTTAATTTTGGCTACCACGCTCGTGAATCCCCGATACCGCCAAAATCACGCATAATCAAATAGCCCCGACATCTGGGTGAAACGGAAGCTACTGAAGCTCTACAAGCAGCGAAAAGCTACATTCAGACAAAATAACCCACAAAATGTATTAGGATTGCCAACGTCCACCAAAACACCAGCTGCCAACACGTTTACGATTCTGTTGATGCAACAAAAATAGTTAGATACAGACTGGGAAATTGGGGACTTTCTCACAGCTCCCCGCTAATTACTCCTATTGGGTCGACGAGTGGCGGAAATTGATTGAAAAAGAAATCTACTAAGGACGAATAAGGGAATCTTAGAGGCCGCACATTCCACATAAAAGATGTTGCCTTATGAAATATTGTATGCAATAAAAACTATTAGGGGACCATTTGTTCGGCTTAAATATGCTCTAATCCGACAATAAAAAAGCACTAAGAGGGCATTGATTTGCAGCAAAGACTAGCGCCAGCGAGTCAGCTCCGCTTATGGACACTGAAACAGGTTTGTTTTTTTTGTGGAACGAATTTTCGGGTCCAAATACAATATTGTTTCAAATTAGTTAGCTTTCGAGTGCTAATTAACTCCTCCATCAGTTGTAACCAAACGAGGCCTGAACCATTCCATCAGAGACCTCAACTTCACCTCAGATAGCTCTCAACCCCTGGAATTGACGCTTTTCCACGGTCGATTGGTGCTCACCTCGTGTGATTCACTAAAACACGAGGACGTCTTAGAGTTCAGACTAGTTTGTCACTGGCATTAGTTTTACATTCGCCAAAATTTTAATTTTAATATCCAGCAAACAATGGATCCGCAATAAGCAAGCCGAAGAAAAACACTTAGCGCTTTGGCATTTTTGCCAGTCGATCGTTGGCAACCTTTTACGACACAGACTGGCATTCCAATCCCCTGTGCCAGGCACTACCACATAGGCTACCAGAGACAAACGTAGCACGCGGTGTCAAAAATGCACCAAAATACAAATCATTTTGCCAAAATTCGATTCTATCGCTTGCATTTTGGGCACCTGCAAAAAGCTAGAGGTAGCGGGACTAATTGAAAGCCAACCATTACCATAGCTTATTAGCCAATCTAGTTGTTTACTACAAATGTTAAAAATTACTACCAATACCATGACCGAATCGTTTAGTGCATGCCTAT
Organism: Taenia hydatigena; assembly: GCA_036345935.2. Classification (NCBI taxonomy): domain Eukaryota; kingdom Metazoa; phylum Platyhelminthes; class Cestoda; order Cyclophyllidea; family Taeniidae; genus Taenia; species Taenia hydatigena. The sequence goes on along the minus strand of JADWOT020000001.1, from coordinate 3,474,122 downwards.
GCCTAAAACCTTTGATGTTTAGAAACTACAAGAGTGCGAGAAACTAGGTCAGCACTTAAGTGCGTACTACAAGTGTTTACGGAAACTCTGGTAGCAAATGTGTTTAGTCGCGACGGCCCGTCAGTAAGGCTGCGAAAGGGCATATACTAATTGCCTGAAGCTCAACGCAAGGTGTTCGTGCAACAGTCCTCAACCGCTTTCAAATTTAAATAAACACATGTGTCCTCACGGGTGACAAAGGACTGACGACTCTAAAACAGTTTCCTGCAGATTTTAACGCTCCAAATTAGAAGGACAAGATTAAATGTGAAACAAGTATGGTTGGCCAAAGCTATCCTAGTGTTTGCCGTCAATTTCATGAAACACATTTACAATTTTCAAAATGTTTGAATTTAAATCAATGTCTGGAGATATTTCTCGCAGGCAATAACACCCCTTTAGCCCACTACACAGATAGGAGAGGGAGTGGGATACCCATCAATTCAAACCCCCAAGCCGGTGGGTAAATTGAAACGTAAATCGATTTGGTAACCATGCGCAACTCCTTCGTTAGGATTAGGATCAAAGGCGAATGCGCACCGTCTAACTTCAATCAACACTAACAATCTATTGAAAAGAACGTAGAAGTGCCAGGGCGGAGGCTTGTTTACTTGCTGCATTCTGACAGCCGATGACGTAAATGAGGAACACTAATCAATCCGCACAAAAAACAAGCGCCGCGAGCTTTGTCCTTCTCCCTAGATCCTTGTTACCTGACCTTAGGGAGGCATAACCAACTACGCCACTTTCTGTACACTTTAAGAGGAAAAACTAGTTAACAGCCCAAGGTCGCGCAGTATACGATCGAGCCAAAATAATAAGGCATCGTCATAGTTGCACAGGTAACATACCCATTTCAAAACATTCGAAGTCGACACCCATGCGAAAAAGCTCACGCTAGAACCACTCCATCTGCTAATTGGCGTTGCCGCATCATGTGCCAATTATGGTGGTGAGATCTCTTCGATGAAGCGCCTACTACTTCAGAATTTAAGTAGACCTGATTAGGCGAATCCAAATCAAGTTAGCATGTTTAGCAGCAGCACACGCACCCCAACCGCTAGGCCAACCTGGAGGCACAATTTAAAATCCTAATCCTCCAGACTTTCAGGCTAGGTACGTTCAACGTCCATGAACTACCACAGAGATTACGAAGAACCAAGGTAAAAACACCGATACCCCAGATGCCGATTTTAGCGGTTTTCAGCAAGGTACTGGCAAAGACGGAGGATGGCAAAGAGCACTAAAAACCGACCACTTTCACGACCTATTAGCCGATTTGGCTATCACAAATGACACATTTAGAAATGTTAACCATCCCCTGATTCAGTTTTTCTTCGATTAAAGCTCATGTTAAAGTTCAAAACCTTTAACGTTTCAAAACCACAAGAGTGCTAGAAAGCAGGCTAAGAGGTAAATTCGCACCACAAGCGTTTACGGAGACCTTAGTAGTAAATGGCTCTATCCGAATCAGCCTTTCTCGATAAAGCTATGGAAGGGTGCCAAAATTAATGCCCATGTTGGCATCCCATTTGCATTTTTCCAGCATCTCCTAGTTTAGTGCAAAACAATCACTTAAGACTAAAGGTAGGGATGTTTATACTGTATCACCCAACTTTTAGTGATGCCGAGGTAGCGACCCAAACGTGGTCTTATTTAGAAGCACGACTGGATTCTGACGCTCCACCTGTATTAAAAGAGAAAGGTTGGATTGGAAACAAGTATGACGAACCAAAAATGCTATAGCGTTGATCATCGACTTTATAAGACTTATTCACACAGACTTAACTCGAAGAAATAAGGTCGCATAGTCAGTAACACCCTCTAGGCCTACCGCACGTAAGGGAGTGCGTTTCAGTGCGCGCTCTAAACAAGTAGACAAATTCGGTGAGTAACCGTGATTATCTGCCCCAGTAGTCTGATATTGGCCTTTCTAGGATTAAGGTCAAGGGCGAGTGCAACCTCCTGCCTTCAGTCGAAACTAAAAATGGCTGAGAGCGCACGTTCACCCTCGATTTCTTACGGTCAGCAACGTAAATAAGGCACAAATCGAGCCCCGCAATTCCTCATTACCTGACTTAGGGGGAGAGGAGGATAAGCAACTAGGCTTTTCCTCTACACACCCTGGGAGGAGAAACGAGTTAACGGCCTAAGGCCGTACTATACACAATCAAGCAAATAAATGAATAACATCGTGATGGCCACACATATCCCATGCCTACCTGCATCCATTTGAGGCTGGTGCCCACACCTAGTCGAATTAGCGCTGCCAGACCACGTGCCAGTTGTTATTACTTGGCACAAAATCCCATCAGCAACGCTTCAAGGATTTTAAAATTTAAGTGGATCCAAACTAAGTTGGCATGTTCAACAGCAGCACACCCACCTGACCGCTGGCCCAACGTGGGGGGCGCACTTTAAAACACTAGCCTTCCAGTCCTTCATGCTAGGCACGTTAGACATCCATAAAATATCAGTCCACGAAGAACTGAGGCAGCACACAGTGCCAGGGGCAACGAAAGACCTTTTGTCAAAAAAATTCAAATTTTCCGAGTCAATTTTGGCACTTTTCAGACAGATACTTGCAAAGATGGGAGCAGTAAAGTGCACTAAAACCGATCACTTTCACGGCCAATTGGCCGGTTCGTCTGTTTATCCTAAATGATACAATTGAGAATGTTAACAAATGCGTGGTTCAATTCACCATTGAATTATTCCGCACATTCTATTGTTAAAAATCTTTAGCATTTCAAAACTACGAGTGCCAGAAACCAAATTGAGAATTGAAATTGTACTATAAATGTCCAAGGAGACCTTATTAGCCAATAAGGCCATCCACATCAACTTTTGCTGGTGAAGCTACGAAAGGGCATTCCAGTGTACATTTTGGCATCCAATTGACTTTTTTCAGCGCAAAATGCCCGTATTGTACCACACGGGTGCTCGTAATACAATAATGAGCTTAAACGTTAGAAACTCGGGGTGACATTGAAGTAGCGACCCAAAAACATTCTCGTTCAGAAGCGCGAGTGGATTCTAATGCTCGAACTGTACTGAAAACGCTTAGATTTGAAACAAGTATTAACCGAATTGCTTTAGCGCTAGCTGTCAATTTCATAATACATAGCTACGATCTTTATCTTGCCTAGATTTAACTTGGCTCTAGGGGATAAGGCCCTGCGGTCGGTAACACCCTGTAGGCCTAAAGCGAGGGAGCAAGTATCGGCGCAAACTCTGAACACCTAAGTAAATTTAAACGCAAATTGGATGGGTGACTGTGTTTGACTACCCAGCAGCCCAATAATATCCTTACTAGGGTTAAGGTCAAGGACAAACGCAACTCTACTTTCAGCTGGCACTAACAACATCAGAGAACGCGTGTTTATTCCTCGCAGTCTTACAAATTGATTCCTCGTTACCTCGCCCAAGGTGGAAGGGGAAGAAGCGACTACACCTTCCCCCCACACGCCTTGGGAGGAAAAACGAGTTAGCTGGCCACGGCCGCGCGGTACATGACAGAGCCAAAAATAACACATTGGGATAACCGCATACATTGCATACCTACTTAAAGTTGGTATCTACATGAAAAACACGCACAATAAAACCTCAATTCGTCTGCGAATTAGCGCTGCAACACAGCGTATCATTTATGTCAGCCAGTACAAAGATTCACTTAGTAGAGCTACCACTGTTTCGACTTAATTAGGTGAATCCAAATAAAGTTGGCATGTTCAATCTGATCGCTAGCCCAATTCGTGGATGCACTTTGGAATACTAGCTGTCCAGACCTCTAGCCTAGGTACGTCCAACATTCATGAAATACCACATAGACTACGAAGAACCAAGGTAATACACAGTGCTCGGGACACTAGGAAACCTTTTACAGAAAGCAGTAATTTTTTCAAGTCGATTTTAGCATTTTCAGCTAGGCAGTAATACACCAAAACCGAATCGACTTAAATGTTTGTCATAAACGATATAATCAAGAATACTAAAAACTCGTATGGCTTATTTCTCCTTCGAACTAACTGGCGCACTTTTATATTTAAAATCCTCAGTGCTTCAAAACTACAAAAGCAATAGTAACGGGGCCAAGAATTGAATTGACACTACAAGCGCTTACGGAGAACTTGACAACATGCGCGTCTATCGGCATTAACCTTTGCTGGTTGACATTAACTTTACATTTCTCAGCATTTCTTGGTCGAGGTTATGATTATGAATTAGGAAGCAACGTAAGAAGGCTGTTATTTGCCCTTTAATGCAGTAACGAACGGAGCACCGCCAACCTGCGGTAATACCGAGGTAGCGACCCGATTCCAATGCTTCGATTGGATTAGAGGGGGAGGGTCAAATTTGGAACAAGCATTAATAACCAGAATCGCATTAGCGTATATTATTAATTGTACAAGACATTTAAGATTTTAAAACGCTTAAATTTAATTAAAACCCTGGGAAATAAGTCCCCACAGCTAGTAGCACCATCTAGGCCTACTAAATGTGGAGCAGCACGTACTCAGTGCGAACCTCCAAACTAGAAGGCAAATCGAAACGCAAATTTGATGAATGGCCGGGTTCATCTACCTCGGAGACGGATATGACTCCTACCAAGATTAAGGTCAACGGCGACTACAGCCGCTCATCTGTAGGCGACACTGAGTTTTTAAACAATGACACAAACGTCAGAGAACGCTTGTTTACCCATTGCGTTTCGACAGCCGTTGACGTAACTTAGACAGAAATCAACTAGCACAGAAAAAGCACCACGACCTCTCTCGGTCGACACAATTCCTCATTACCCAACCTCAAGGGGGCAGAGAATAGGCAACTACGCCTTTCTACGCGCCTTCAAGCGAGGAGGGAAGCAGTTAACAGCCTGAAGCCGTGTAATACACGACCATGTCAAAAAAATTATTGACAGCCGAACATATAGCATACCCACCTCAACCCACATAAAGTTTGTAACTGCATGAAAAGCTCACACCAAAGTTTCATCGCATCTGTGAATTAGCGTCGCCACATCACGTGCCAATTGCTGCTGCCACTGAAAATTTAAACAGACTTGGCTAGGCGAGTCCAACTCAAGTTGTCACATTCAGCCTGATTTGTGAGTGCATTTTAAATTATTACTCGGCCATACCTCTAGGCTAGGTACGTTCACCATCAATTTAGTATCAGAGACAACGAAGAACCAAGTTAGTGCACCATTCCAGACGTTAGGGGCTCTCATAAAAAACCGGTTTCGCCAAAAGGTCAATTTTAGTGTTTTTCAGTCAGGTACTCACAAAGATGGATGTGGTGAACAGCATTAAAAAACGATCGCATTCACGACCCATTAGTGAAACCAGCTGATCGCCGCAAATAATACAATCAAAAGCGAGTGCCTGCGCCATAAAGCTTGTCTACAAAAAAATAACTTCTAAGAGGCTGACAGGTTAACTGAGCTGTTAACCTTGTGCTCAGATTGCATAAAAATTTTCGTTGGCATAGTCTTGCCTGTTTTCAACACAACGCAGTACCCAAGATGCCACCAAAACTGCTTATAACGCACGGCCGAGTAAGGCTCTTAATCTGCTAAACAAAGTCCTTTTATCCATGCCAGTCTAAGAGACACTGCTACACAAGCCAGACCTCTGCGCTGTGAGCACTTATTTCCTCGGCTTCGTAGAAGTTATTGAGATCCATCGCCATACCCTCCCTTCTCTATACCTCAGTAGGGACCCGCTACACCGTCTCGGGAATCAGTCCCTTGCATTTCAAATGACAAGCATGCAACACAAAAAGCCTAATACCTCAGCACCATGTGATTTATTGCTGCAGCGTCCCCACATATTGCAAACCCGAAATAAAAGGCTAGAATGCCTGACTTGGGAAGCCCCAATTTAGTACGTACCCTACTGTCCTAAGGTTTGCCTGATTAGGAAACATTAACTTCAATCGGGACACGGTTTTCGCGGTCCCAAACCAACTCAATCGCACCTAGGTAACAAGCCAACTACGACAAGACAGGGATTTTAACAAAGGCTTGACCAAATACCACAAAAATTTAAGTAGACACCAAATGTAGTCAACAGTGATTTGCTCATCTAAAAAGTCGAGTGACGTGAACTCAGAGAAGCATAACGACATGAAGACAGCTTGTCGTTTTAGACCGCATTTGAGGTTGAAGTTGCATGTCCAACATACCTGGCATGATATTGCTCTTTTGTTGAATTGCACAAGCTAACCGCCGGAGGGGAAGTTTAAGGGCAAAAGTGACTCTACCATCTAATACCGAGTTTAAAAATAACATTGATTCACTAGAGTCCGTTACGACTACTTCAACGAAGCTGAAGCGCTTGGTACTCCCCCGGCCGCTGCCGAAATCCAGATGCGAGTCCGAACTACGAGACAAGAGCCATGCGGGCCACAAAAATTCATCCTAACGAATCTTGGTGCCTTGGTTAACCACCTCTGCGCTAGGAACTTTAGCGCAGCTAAAATGAAGGCCAATAAAACGCTCAGCAGACTGAGAAAAGCGGCCCACGCAGTCGCACCCCCTCGCAGCTCTACACGGGACTGAGTTAAGTGGGTGTAAATTCGAGTATCTTAAAATAGAAGTGAGCAAGGCTTGAAAAAACACAAGGACCAGAGGTAACAATCTATGCACCAAAATTACTGACCACGTAAACCACGTAACTTACACAGCACCCCATGACTAAAAAAGTTGCTCAAAAAAGTTGCAGATTTACTGCGCAACCGAAGCCCGAACCGAAGCTTGACTTCAAGACTGTTTCCAAGCCCCTATCCCTGCTTCGCTAACCAGCGGGGAATGCTGCGTGACTGCAGACCACTGCTGACTTGACTCAAATGTCAATTTCAACTGCATTCAACGGCTGCATCGGTAGCCGCGCTCGTAGCATTATTTCCAAGGCGTCATTCAGTGTCGCCAAAAGGTACTTTAGTGGCAAAACCGACCACGCCCTGTCGGCATACAAACTGCCAGAATACACATTGACACCAATCGGGCAATGGCGACCAGGTCTCCTTTTGAAATACATTTAAAACACGGAAATTGAATATCACACATGTTCCCTGGTGCACCACTTCACGGAAACGCGAACTTTCTAGCCGATGAATTCAGCTCTGAGGCTTGATTAGACTAAATTTGTTCAGGTTAGCTTATTAACAGCACAAGTACGACTGTTTCCGCAACCTTCACTTCCAAGAAACACCCCTTGTAGTAAGTGCCAAGCCTCTGCATCCACCAGTAAAAACGGCTAAAGCGCTCGGATTGCCGAGGCAAACCAAACGCTCATCTCTGCACTGAAATTACTAGTTGATCTGCAATGAACTACATATCGGTTGGCAGCCTAATCACCGCCTGCGCCGACGAAGTGAAACAGAAGCTAGGCTGCGATAGTACTGACCAAATATGGCTCCGGCCCTGCTATTACGACCACCATGTGGAATGCATACATGACGAGGTTAACCCCGGTCACGCGCCTCGACGTATCCCTAGTTGGCCTTTCAATCCGAATACGCCCTCAAAAAGCGACTCCAGGCGTCCACTCCACCGCCACTTAAGCTTGCATCGAATAGGTCCTTGAGGTAGCAAGAGTATACGCTGGCGATTCCGTGGGGAATACCAATTTCGCGCTTTCAGCATCAACACATTTTTGCGTGGCAAATTAAGAATTCGATTAATAAGTTTACCTCCTATTTTGGGATCATATAAGCTACTAAAAAAACAAACATCCCCAAAGTGAACCAAGGAAGGAATTGCGGGGTCTACATGGTATAAAGTAATCGACCAGCTGCGAAAACCTCCCTAAAGAACTTTGAAGTCGCCCTATCGCTAATTAGCGAGGTTTCAAGAACAGAAAATCTAGCCAATAAAAACCATTCGTGCTGACATTAAGTTCAGTCTTCGAAAACGCCGTAAACTCCTATGGCAAAAGCCTACTCCTTATTTTTACAGTTCTCCTTTTTATCAAAAACAACATATGCATTAAACGCCGACAAATACCATCAGCAGACGGCTTACATTTCAAGGCTGCTTTCATTTTGTAAATGCTGTTTTCCCGCGTGTATATTCGGACATCAGGACTGGGATCGACCAGGTGTTAATTCGGCGACTTTCACACAAACAGATGGGAAGGGTGTTGGATGTGTGCATTCGCTCTCCGTAAATTTCCTTTAGGCACACAACCACACAAATAGACAAAAAGGCGCGCACTAAAATCAAATAATGACGTTAGGAGTACCCCCTTCCTGGCAGAACAATGAAGCAGTTAAACGAAGTCCCAGCGCAACTATAACATTGAACATACGATACTGGGCGACATACTAGGTTCGATCGTGATTGACCAATGCGACTGATCAGTTTGTCCAGATCCCCGTCTCATGATCTCCAAACAAACAAACCACCAAGTCATCACAAACTGAGGTCTCCTAAGCTACGTTTGGATAATTTTGTCTCGACACCAAGTACTAGGCCCGAGAGCAACTGTATCGGACCAGCGAATAAGCCCGTTTCACGACTGCAACAACGACCTCTGCCCAAACTAGGTCAATCAAGCCATGTAAAGAAACGGGCTCAGGTGAACAGCGCTTACCAACCTTCATCTTTCAATATCATTATTAAAGGCCTAAATATCCCCTAAAAATTGATACACAGCGACCTAAATATCCCCTAAAAATTGATACACAGCGACCTCGCACACATTAGTCCCGATCGCAAGCAAATACACGGTCGATGCTACTAATTTTATGCAAAAAGTGAGGGAGAACTGGCCCAAAGTGCAATTATAATTCACGGAATGGGAATCAATTAACCTGCAAAGACCCATACTGTGCAGTTCCTGCGCCCAAATACTCTCTCAGCCAACAGACTTGCACAAGCAGGCAGTGATATCGCAATTCCGATAAGCTATCCGGTCTATCGAGAAAGATCACAGCGAACGCCGAGAGAGGCTGAGCTTGAGTTACTCGTAGATCGAAATTCAACTCAGAACGCTGCTAGCAGTTTCATTATTAAGCAGCCTAATCCCCATGTGTAAACTCATACTCGAGGGGCAGATAGAGGCACTTGGTGCATGGCCGTCATGTGTGCCACCGGCGTGACGGATTTACAACTGCTGGAACAGGGAATCAAGACCCAAAGGTCTGCTTGAACCCCAGACTTAAAAAAGCGCAACAATAAAAACGTCGCCACACTTCAGAGCATCTTCCTATCCCAGACCAGTCGTCCATTATTCAAAACTACAGATCACAAAAGTACTTATGTCAATCAGGCATGTTGGTATCACTGCATGACTCCCACTGCAGAACACGCCTAATTCAGAGAGCCTCGTGTTACGAACGCACAAGTACGGGGAGCATTTGCGTCACAAAGCGAATCCCAGTCGTACTAATCCCAGATCGCAAGTGTACCCACATAAGAGAGACGACCTGCGTCACAAGCGTTTTTGTTAGAAAACTATTTAATGAAATGGGTCAAGAAATTCAAACGATTCAGTCAGGTAAAGCGTGTCATTCATAGTAAAAGAAATCCCAATCACAGAACGCGCATGCAAACCCTACACTTATTTACACCAACAGGACAGTTTAAACTAAAAAAAAATAAGCTAATAAAATCAAATCTTACCGGGATGAAAAGATCGACACACCTAAAAGAGAAGGAAAAACAACTTCGGAGTCCTCTACTGTTGATGAATACGAACAGAGAGGGTTTTGTTGAAGAGTCGAAACATGTTCGTTTCATGCGCTGCCCGCTCCGCATCTCCAAAGCAGCCAAAGGAGATGAGCGCCTCGCCCATCTGATTGCCACGGTGGTCACGACGAAAACGAAGCGAACCCGGAAGGGGACGGAAAGGCCGAAAGACGTCCAGTACAGCATTAGGAGGACAGTTGGGCGGTAGATTGGAGATGTGCACATTGACAGACATCGGAGGACCGGGCCGACGGAATTGCGGCGGTGGCGGACCAGGCGGCGGAAAGGGTGGTCTGGGGTGCGCTCCCCTTGGTGGTCCAGGGAGGGGTGATTGGGGAGGGTGGTAGCGAGGAGCACTTGACCTGGGCTCACCACGATCACTATCATTGGTTTGCGACTTCGTTTGACTCTCGACTTCCTGCAGCTTCTGTTCAAATTCGACCTTTGAGATCGCACGCATGCAGAGATTCCGATGTATTTTCTTGAGATCACTCTCAGCAGCCGAAAAATCACGCAGAGCCGCCTTGCAGCTATCCTCGTTAATGAAATCAATCACGGCCGCCCGGCTACTCGACAGCAGATGAATAGAATCGCCCGGGATAAACACACTAGGAAAGATTTTCGAGATCTCGAAGATTGTCATATTCCGTGAGAAGCCGTAAATAAAGCAACAGGTTTTGGCCGCCGTCGAAGGTTCTGAATTTGTCGACTTAGTCGCAACATCCGCCTGCTTCGACTGAGATTTGGCCACCGAATGAATAAACTGCATGGTGGAAATTGCCATAAGCTTCACGTTTTGCGCCTGATTCCGACTAAAAGGACGTGGTGGTGCGCCTAGGAGGATGTCTAAGTCACGCGCGGAGGGAAGCCGAACCAAGGCAACAGAGGATCCTCGCGGTCCACCCTGCACGATCTTGACATTTTCTTCGGTGAGTCCTGGCACACCCAAAAAATTAACAATATCTCTCTCGGTAACATCGCTCGGTATCTCGGAAATTTCAATGCATCCCTCGTTGTAGTAATTCGGCTTTATGGAGGCCCTCGGCGGTATTCTGTCGAGGAGGGCTGGAGGGCATCTACTCTGGAAATTGCTATCGGTAACTTTGAAGTATTCTTCCGCTGATGAATTGACCACTTGAACTTTAGCGCCACGGAAAACATTGCCATCACATGCCAGAGCCCGGTGATGTGACTGAGGGCAAGTAAGCATACAGTAAACGTTCCCAGTGTAGCGCTTTAGAGCGTCCTCTTCCACCCTAATACCGAATTTGGGGACAATATTCACACCACGGAGAAAATCAAAAACACTTTTTACCGTAACATCTGTAGGACGCATAGAAACCTTTACAACGAAGTCCAAGCGCGGCACCTCTGAACCTTGAGGCTGAATCTCATCCTGCCGGTGGCGTTTATAAGGCGCCGCATCAGCGCCAGAAGAATCAGGGGGACCCGGTCTTTTGCCAAATTGATGCTCTTCATCTCTGAGCCAAGGCGGCCTAACCGAAAAATCACGTTCGCCATTTGGGAACACAGAACCGTTTTCACGATAGTAGCCCGGTTCTCCATAGTGCATACCACCTTCATAACCGTTGCCATAGCCGTAGTAACCGTCTCCCGTCGGCGGTGGTGGCCTGTCCTCGTAACCTCCGTTATAGCCGCTGTATCTATCACCTCCACCCTCATGAGGTGCCAAGAATCCATCACACTCCTGCGACTCCGCATGTCTCGGTGGCCCACCTTGTTCCTTACTATAACTACTATACCCCGACTGATTCCCGTCGTGATCATTGCCCCATGTCTCAGGGCGATCATAACCATGATTGTATGCGTTATCTGAATGAGATTCAAGCCCCTTATCAGGAGGAATCTGATGAGGGGCCTGGGACGATGGCTGACCATACGGTCCTCCAGCAGAACCAATACCAGGCGGCCCAGAGGGACGAGCGTAGGACTGAGGAGGAGCTGAAATGGTGTGAGGCGATGAATTGTACTGACCGGGAAGTCTTTGAGCAGTTTCTTGAACAGCGGGAGCCTGCTGAGATGCCATGATTACAGAACAGCGAGCTGTGTCTATGACAGATTGCATTTCAGCCTTACTGCTGAGAAACAGGCGAATCTGAGCAGAGTTGATATACTGGTGATCTAAAAGCATCGCCTTTCGTGCATCCTCGTCAGTAGCAAATGCTATGAATGCGTCACCTTTCTCACCGCCGACAATGTGTACGCCCCCCTCGGGGATATTTAAACCACCAAAAAAGCGACGAATATTCGATGCGTTCGCCGTCATTGGCAGATTCTGCAAACGGATTATGACGGAAGTCATCTAGAAAAGCAGCTGTGAAAACCGGACTCACGAACCTTAAGCAACAAACCCAGATATCGAAACTGGGAAGGACTGAAACAAGCAGTCCAAATCAGTTCGTTGTAAAGGGATGAGTTTCCTATTTTAACAGTGAGCCATTTGACATTAAAATTCAATTAAATAAAAAAAAATTTTCAATAATGGCATTTTAGTATAAAACTTAAGTATTGAAGTTACCGACTGAGTCTTAATGTAAATGATCTTCATATTGAAATCCAACTATTTAAATAAATTTTAGTGAATGATTTATACGCATGACGTTTTTCAATTTAAACTAAATGGCTACATGTTTTGCAAGCTCTTTTTCTCTCTTTGAACAAAGCATTATGAAAGAAGTCCAGACCTTGCTATCGATAAAACAAAAATTTTTGTTTTTACGATTTAAACGCAAACGTTAGGCTGAAAAAAAACAGACGAGTAACGAATAATTAAGCGGGTGTCGCCTTAGCGGTAGAAATGAGGCCTACAAAAGACAGTCAGTTGTGTTATCAGAACACAGGAATATTGTAGCGTCCCGAGGCTCCCTTAAGGCAAAAGAAGGCAAAGTGGCAGGGTAGAATGCATATATTCACCGGACAGAGGGAAATAACCTGCTGGCATGACCTGAAGGCCAGCCCACGCAGCTAGGGCAGCACGGCCACCTCTGTGACCTTGACAGAAACCAACAGTTCTAACAAGCAAAGTATTACAAATGTCTTATTATATTATCCCACCTCACCTCACCGACTGTAACATCTATCCTTCAACTCATAATGAGTAGCATGCGAGTAAGGATTCAGGTGCAGAATTTGGTGCACAATTGCATGCTTCAACTTAACAGTATACCTAAAACAATTCATCCATTATTTATGCCTCCGCTCATTCCCCTTTCCATTTTTCTGATTTACTCGTTTGAGTTGCATGGCATCTTGATGCGTCAAACCGATCTCCCTTGCCCATTCATTTTAACTCCCAAGATGGCGCTTGATAACATTGGCTTCTCCTCTCATTTTGCTCGGTCTTGTACCAACGCAAATGACGTTCAGTTTAGATGGTGACATGCGATTGACATGGCCTAATCTGTGGAGCCTACATTACGCTCCGAAGTCCGATCATTGGATCAACTTGGTCTTCAATCGATCACATTACTTGATTTGTCTTCCGGTCATACATCAGGCAATTATCCTCCGAATGGATTCCCCGGGTAGACCGTGGAATTGGAAATTTGAATGGAAGCCCCTATTGAGCAACGCACTATACACTTGAGAATCATAAAGATTGTTAGAAAAGTCCAACGACTTGCGCTTATTTAGTGAAAGAGCTTTACCTTGCATTGCTCTATCCTTAATAACATAGCTATCCCAGGCCACCTCACCTCACTTCGCCTTTCTTTGCTTAACTGCACACCCAAAAGTACATGGTACCACATGGAGTGCAAAAGGAGAGACGCGAGAGACACGCCATACTTTGAAGTTCCAAAGTAGGCCTCTACAAGGTACTCACGACTGACTATGATTGAAAGAATAGGTGATTTAGCGTGAAATGCCTACCTCTGGGCCCGCGTAAATACCTCAGGAGTAAAAATTATATCGTGACGATTCAGTGGTTGTAGGAGGGAAGTCGATTAAATTCAAACAAACTCCCATAAAGGCCATGCGGAATACTTCACTACTGGTAAGAATGGAGCACTCGAAACGGCCCATCTAAGCATACTTGCGAGTTATTGAAGAAAAAAAAACCTGCTTGGCTCTCTCTGTCCTATCCTTTGTCAGTCTCACGGATAGCAGGTCACCCTGAATAAAGTCTGGGGTAAAAAAAGCCCGACTAGATTGTTTAGATCGAGTTTAGGGCGTTTGACACCTTTTGCATTGTTCACCTTGGCATAAATTCACCTAAAAAAGAACAGTAGGCTGCACCTAGTTGGTAGTCTTTGATTCGCCATTGACCGTCACTTTTAACTTGAGCTGATCCGTTTGATACTACTGCATGCCACATCTCCATCAAATGTTACACAGTCCATCCAAACTTACGTTTATATAACCTTGAGGGTTACTTCGAATTATGCGACACAAATAAGCGCAAACCACATCAGCTCCCTTTAACCGCACTTCTTATCCCATTCTACCTTATGACATGACATGGCATGCCATGACATGATGAGGCGGCTCAAAAGAGTACAGCAAGGCTAAGCGAAAACGGCGGCAGCAATCAAGGTCCCCTCGTTTGGGGTCCATGTTAGGCTCTTTTACTGTTTTAGCATTTAGCGCTGAAAAAAAACTGGACATGGATCCACAGGTGAAGTCCAGCTGTGGTTGTTTGGAGACATGAATCAGCATTATGTTGCTTTTGCTGAACTTTTATACGTCTCTTATGATCACGTTGACTCTCTATTCCAATGTCTACTTCCATCTCTCTTTGTGAGATTAGAAGAGAGGATCAGCTCTGATCAAGCACTAGTTTTGACAGATGAGTTAGTGTGAAGTATTGAAGCTGTTCAAAGCAGTAATTTTTACCGTCGTTGAAGGTGCTTCATCAGTCACGTTGACGTGGTCGCCTACAGGTGAGGAGCCGAGACCGAGCACTCGGTGATAAACCTCCTAAAGCATAGACGCCTCTACTTTGTCATTCTGTGCCGACTAACTTTATAACACCATGTAGTGGCTATACCAAAAGATTTGTTAACCTATTTTCCCATTCCATCGTTTACCATTGCGATGGCAACGATGAATGGGAGCAATAGTGAACGAGAACTTCCCATCCACCTTCCCGCCTTCTTGAGATACCAATGATTGGGGTGTTATGTAGCTCACTCTAGTGAAACAGGGCATCCAACGCAGGTGTACTTTGCTGTTGGGTACTTTGTTGGTAAACTTTATGGTTTGCATCCGTAAGCATGACCAGGCTCTATGGGCAGCACTTACCCAAGTCTGCTTTCTTGACCCAGTGGAATAAGTACGGGAGGCGTGCGTATAAAAGGGAGGGCAAATTTCACACAAGGGTAGTTGACGGCACCACTCGATTGAGATGACCATAATTTCTCTTCTGGCTCTTCTCGTGCTGTGGGTTGCCAACTTTAGTCAAGGTATGTGAACACCTTGTGTCTCCTCTCTGGCCTTGCCTTTCTCTCCTGACCGCACTTCCATCGGGTGAAGTGTTACTTGGGCTCACCAAATACATGTCAGTGCCCGCATTTGTTTGAGTTCTTTGTATACAGGTATAGTCATTGGCCAGTTAAACTCAGGACGCTTGTTTGGTTTTCAGGCAAGAAGGATATCTGCCACCAACCAATTTTGCCGGGACCATGTCGAGCCCACATCAGGGTGTGGGGCTTTAATTCCACAAAAGCTCGCTGTGTCCCTTTCATCTACGGCGGTTGCATGGGCAATAAGAATAACTTCGATACAAGGGAGGAATGTAAACGTGCCTGTGTTAAAAAATCACGCAAAAAGAGGAACTAACTTCTCGCCTATCAAAACAGTCTGATTTATCAAAGCTTTTTCGGCTAATAAATGTCCATTTTGGTGGTGGTATTTGCCTGTCTTTTGTACTAGTCTGGCGAGCCGAAATCATTCAAATGCGACTGTGGCGGTGAAGCAATTGGGCTGGGTGGTTACAGATCCAGAGTACAGCAACGGACATTGTTGGAAGTACTCGTGTTGGGAACTCCAACCGATACAATACAGACAGACTTCTCAGTATCCCGACTAAAAGAAATAAGAAGGGGAGCTGTTGGTGGAATGCAATTCTTCAGTCGATGCTTGGCATTACCTTTCCTAGGTAATACCAAAAAGCCAAGCTAATGACGGAGATTTCAGTCGATCTTATGCATAGCGTCGTGATTTGTATAGGGATTCTGTTTTACCGAGTCGATGTCTTCCATGGAAGTTGACTGGTCTAGCGTTGAGTAATGGAAAGAGATCCATAAGGTGGTGTGGAAGGAAAATCATTCATCCATCCCATCGCGTAAAGCAGTTTTTTCAAGGATCGAGGTACAAATTGCAAATGGAACTCCAATCATTTAAGTTCATTCAGGGTGTCCTGTACATCACGTAGTCAAGACCACTCTGACACCCGTGTTTCGCCCCATCGATATTCATGCGGATCTAGTCAAGCTGGTGTGTGTGTGTGTGGAATGACTCGCTATTCAGTCAGACAACTGACACCGATCCTGCTTTGAACACAGTGAGAATGGCGGAGGAGAAGGCGCCTCGTACATTGCACCTAAGAATAAAAGCGACTGGATGATTGTTAGGAAATGCTGCATCGTTTGTGAAATTTCGGTGGCTATGAACTCACAAGAACACCGGCCTAGCGAAACCAGTCCATTCACCAAACAATGAGTTCAGGATGGCGTTGAAAAGTAAATGAGTGTGATGTAGGGGCTGCAGGTGGGTCCAGGAAACCATTATTTTTTCCTTGAAAAAAAAACCGACGCCAAAAACCTATTTATACTGCCATCTGCTAGTAATCCGACCTACATCATCCTAGCACCTGCCATGCAAGATTCAAGTGAAGTTTGGAAGCCGCAGAGACAAAATTTAGACTTTCGGTTGCGCCGAAGAGAAAAACACTTGGTGCATGTGTGTGCGTGTAAACACCACACAACAAAGGTCGCGGTGTGACCTCTCGCCCTACGCATGCGGACCCAAAGTAGTACCTGGAAGGCGACCTCCATCCAGACAGCGGTAATACCTCTGAATCACTCCTAGAGCCATTCTCCACCTTCAACCGGCAGTCAGCGTAAAAAAGTCTTTCAATTTTACAAATGTTTTGCCTTCGTGAGCGTTTTTTTAACTAATGCGATAAAAAGACGAGTAGCTTGTGTCATTTCACCATCGAATCAGACAGATTTTCTACAGGATTCGCCAAGAACAGTCGTACATGGGATCATCACAGGCGATTTGGTGAGGTTTACACCACCAAAATCTACATCCCTTACTATCACTGTCAAAATAATGCCTTAATTTCTGCCTCATGCAACCCAATCTCTGTTCCCCTGCGTGGTTATCTAAGGCCCCCCGAGCGGAGCCGCGGAATGTGGACCGCCACAATTGTCACTCACTGTTGTATGTGGTCCCACAGCGCCTATGCGATGAATTATCGCCTCACTTTCCATCTCCAACTCCGCTGTTCAGCTCAACCTGGTTATCATCGTAAATATTTGAATAGGCGTTGCATCGCATGGCATAGCAGGGGCTGCATTGTGCCTGTGGAGTGTTGACGGCAGTTGCAGTTCACTTCACCTGCATCGGTACATCCTTGAATTGGAGGGTTCCGGGCGTAAATAAAGGCGTTTAAGGCCAGAAAATGTAAACAATGTAAAAGATACATCATTGGTATCGACGCTCACAGCCAAAACAGAGTTGTGTAGAGAATTAGCAGTTCATCTTCAAGCGTTAAGAGGATTGTGTCAACTATGTGTCTTCGAGGACTGCTATGCACTTGGGAGTGAGAAAATTACACCTCTAATACCACTAATACCGCTTATTTTGCTTATACTACTCGTTTTTGCGTATCAAAAAGGCATCTGTGGTGAACAATAGGTGGGACTCAAGTAAAATTTATGGCATATTGATGCTCTTCGGACAAAATGGATGTCGGAATCCATAGCATGAAATTTGCACTGCCGGAAAGGCAGAACAAAGTGTGAAACTTCGGCTTGACATCACTATGACAATGCACACAGATGAGGCTGAAGATGCATTACTATACGTCGTCTGTCGTCAGTAATCGTGGTACAACAGAAGTGTCGATACACCAGTTGAGGAATGTGGAGGGATTTGAGAATTCTACACAGTTCTCTAGGAAACTACGAGATATGACTGTTCAAACAGAGAAAATTCAACATTTGGTGTGAGTATCCAGCTTGCTTCCAGTACTTTGTCCTTTCGTCACTCCACAGAACTGCCCCGCATCGGCAAATGAAGGCAGCACTACTCCCTTAGGTCAGTCTGTATTAAGAAACCATCAACACTACGAAGGCCTTGATGGACTTGGATGGGATAGAACTGCTATGGTATCCACCGAGGGAACGCAGTGAATACGAGCCGAGTTATATTAGCTGCAGTTGATGAAAAAAATGAATGTGTATCTGGATAGAATGGTACAGGATGGATGATCACAAGCTGGATGGCGTCTCCTTCGGTGAACACATTTCCATACCAACATGATGATTGCGATGATGAATGTCTTTTTCATTGGTCATCGTTGCTCATTTCTCGTTTGACTCTTAATTGCCTCACAAATCATACTACTCAAGAAGGTCCTTACCTATCTTCAAATAAAACGCCCGATCTCCGCGTATTTACATCACAATGGTACACTTTTGCGTGAAGGACTCCATTTCAATACTGTGATGTGTACCTCTCATCACAACTAGCGTGTAGAAACTGCACTTACTGTGACCTGCTTCCCTGGCCTAACAAACTAGCACGCAAGATTTGTGTATATAAAGAGAGAGAGAGAGATTGGTGTATACACAAATCCATCCGACGGCACCACTAAGTCGCAATGATTAAGCTCGTCCTTCTCGCCCTCCTGGTGCTTTGTGTTGCCGGACTCGAGCGGGGTAAGCAAACAATTTTTCTTGTGTTCCGCCTGTTTTCCTTTGAGCAAAGTGTCCTCCTAATCATCAATCATGATGGAGTGAAGCCAGCCTCCTCTGTTAACTCATACCAATCGCCCAATTCGGCAGGCTTGCAGTGGTGTCAGCGGCAATTAATTGCCTTGTTAAAGGACTTCCACCTTTTACCTCCTGCTTTTACCTTTGTGGAACAACATTAGGCACTGGCTTATCCTTACCGATGGAGCTAATCAGTAGACACCATTCATCGAATATTGTTGACAGGCTAGAAGCCATTTTGGTGCTAAATGCACTGACAGCTACGGAAGAAAGTAGTGGTGCTAAGAAGGGTACGTGACTGATCCAAATTGTGGAAGCATTCGCCCTCATTTGTTGAAGTTCTTTGAGTCCGTAGAAGTTTAATGTTCATCTACTTTCGTAGATTCGTGGGTGTTGAAGGGGCAACTCTACTACCACTGATACAGGCACCTCTTGGTGATGCTCAGCACAACTACAGTCAATGATGCGTTAAATTTTAAGTAGTTCTGAAGGCGTTTGTTTGGCTTTTAGGCAACAAAGATATCTGCAGCCAACCAATTGATAGAGGATATGGCAAAGCTCGCATCACCGCGTGGGGCTATGACCCCGCACAGGGTCAATGTGTCCATTTCTTCTACACCGGTGTCGGAGGCAATGCGAACCGATTCCAAACACTGAAGAAATGCAGACGTGCCTGTGGCAATGTCTTTTTCAATTAGAAGAAGCTTTCTTCTCTCTGATTAACGATTCACCTCGTAAATATACACGCCATCCAATTAATACGAATTAAGTGAACTTTGACTTTTCCCGCTTTTGTTGTGGTGGCACTTCTCTGGCCCTGGAACACCTCTAGTGGGTGGCTAGGTTAAGTTGAATGGGAATGGGATGGTAAAGCAGCCCATCTGGATGGTTTGACCCATAATGTAGCAAATAGCACTTTGGTGAACTAGAGGAGGGAGGAGATTGGCGTCGTGCTCCACAACAGTATTTGATCTCTGTCCCATTGTTGGATGTGCTTGTGTTACATAAATCCAGTTAAATACTTAAGGTCTGGGTGTAATCTACGCGCAGAAGTCGAGTGGAGCTGAGCGAAAGAGACTAAACTACGCAAACTATTTGCAAAAAGTGCATTGATTCAATTATAGTGGCTTTCTCTTATCCATGTGTATCTCTAAAGGTCCATCAAAGTCCAATAGCTCTCATCAACGTATTGTAAAGTATAAAAGAAATCAGCCTTACTTAGCCGATACCTTCTGTGGATTTGTTAGCGGTGAGAATGTTTCATGATGATGGGCAGAAAGAACGCTTGCCTTCCTCCCCATCTCTTGCTGTTTGAAGTCGATAAGCAAGCCTATTGATGCTGTGAACTAGTCGTGCACCATTTCTTTTTGGGAGCCTATTCATTTAATGCTATAATCCCACTTCACTGTGACCTCAGTTATAATTGATGCACTTCTATCGGTCGAAAACACCACAAGTAGAAGTAGTCGGCCATATTTAGTAGGGATAAAGAAAGCTACTATTCCAGTGGTTAATATTTGTGCTTCTTTGTCGCCTTTGAGAAACATAAGTGACCTGCAACCTGCTTTTTTTTGTGAGGTCATACTGGCAACACCTAATCCGCAAAATTGTGAGCCAAGCTACTGAAGAACATATGAGTAGCACCGTCATGCCAAGTGTTTCGCCTGAATTTGTTCTGTTTGGAGACAAGGGCAATTACGTCACCTCCGCTGTTAATATGCAGCCTCATTATCTCTCCTTTTTATATGATTTAATCTCAGTTCTTTAGACAAATAGAGAGCTTTGTCGATGCATTCAAGTGCGCACTACTTAGGCCGCCAATTGATGGGTAACTACTTATTCCTTGCTTCCATTCAAAACCGGCAATCATCAGTCTATGCATTGATGACCGTTTCAAATGCATCCCTATGGCTCTCTTGAATTCAGTTCATGAACTTATATGTACCCATTGGAATGACTTGACCTTGAGTTGCCCCACATCTACGCCACATCTAACGTCACCCTCCCTTGCCTTGCTCTATCGTGCCTTTTACGAGGGCATACCCAAGTGCACATTGTACCACATTGAGTCATTTAGGAGGATTGCTGTCACATGATACATTGTAACTAACCTTGAAGCCTCGAAGTAACCCTCTACTCTTGCCCATAACTGCGAGTGAGGAGAACAGTCGGCTCAAAGGCAAATGCCCACCCCTTACTCTGCACAAATGTTGCAAAACAGTCCCACGAAAATCAACCAGTGAGTGGAAGTCGCCTTTTATTTTCAGTACTAGAGAAGTTTTAATCATTAAGCATTTAAACAAATTGCTTCAGAATTGTTGTCACTTGCCAATGATCGGCATAATTTAATCATCGGCGATGGCCAATGAATGCAAGATCTAAAGTAGTCAAAAGGTAAAACGCACGCGGGTCCTCTCATCTTGACCAAGTGCCATCGTTGCGATAGTTTCCTCCCTTTTCAAATCTCACAGACTTTGGATTGCCTTCAATTACGGCAGTAATGACAAAAACATTTGACTGGGTGATTTAAACTAAGTTCGTGACATGTGACCCGCCTGCCATTGTTTACTCTGGCGGTAAACAACACTAAAAGGGTGCTTCTTGGTCTAGCTTATGACCCTTGCGATTTACTGTGACTGCATCATTTGAAGACGCTGTGGATTGCTTCTCCGCCAAACATTCCTAGTGCATCGGGTTCTTCTGACTGTAAATATATTGAGTCTTATCCCACACCATATCATGGATTAACACGAAATGTCATAATATGCCATGCTATTGCAACATTGTCGCTCGAATTAATCGCATCGAACCGAAGCAAAAGAAGTGAATTAGTTTGTGTAGCCTCCTCATGTAAAAGCAATACCAGGCTGTCATAATACTTACAATATTCGGGATGACAAGTGGACATAGATCCACTAAAGAAGAACGGAAGTATAGTTTTGCCCGCCACACATTCCCTCACTCTACCGATCATCCGACCATTAGGTAGTCAATGAGCAAGATCCGTCGCTCAGCAACCGGTCAAGCACTACCAGTCAGCAAGATCCATGTTTTACGCATTCAGAACGGTGGAATGAATTTCTTTTGACTTCCTAATAGTCACATTTTGCGGTTATTAAAAAGTGGTTTTTTTACGGAGCACTTGATGATTCAAGTGTCTACCTTCCAAATGCCACACAGGGAATTAAAGGAATAGGAATGAAGAGGGACAAATGACATCTCAAGAAGTCATAACAAGTCCCTTTTAGGTATTTTTCCCATTAGTCCTGCCGATCAAGGTAGGAGAGGGTATTTAGTCGGTTAAAACACGATTTAATAGTTGACTTTGCTAAAAGCGATGACTTTGCCCAAAGCAATGTATTTTCATCGTCGATGGAAAATCGTATTGGACCTTCAATGAGAAGCCAAAACCGAGCATTTGATGATGAACCGCATAAACACAGACATCATTAACATCCATGTCGCTATTTTAATGTCTTACAGGAAGAGCTACCAATCTCTGTGGCCAACATGATCCATTTAGACTACAAAATCACTCATTGTTTAAACTGGGACAATCAGTTGTCTGTGTCTTGACTTAGTTTTAAATGACAACGATAAATAGGAGCAGGTAGTGAACAAGGCGTTCTCAACCAACTCTTTCTTCTCGAGACTTAATGAACGAGGTGCTATTTCTTCTTGAAATCCACTACAGTGACGACGTGGCATCACACTTGACTGCAAACTTGTAATTTGAATTTCTTGTTATGGCCGAGACCCACGAGCCACAATCTCCTGAGGGCTGCTTATTTGACTAAATCAAGTCATCACTGGTCTGCGTGAACAATGAGAGCCCTCCTACCGACCCCAGCGAAGGTGGATAAACAACTTTCTTTGAACTCTGATTGCCTTTTTGTTTCTTTTCTAGACTCGTTCGTCGGATGTAGTGTCCATTAGGTTTACCAAACAACTGCCACCACAGCGAATCGAAGCCGGACAGCATGGTGGCATGTTCTGGGAGGTGTAAGTGGTAAGACCAAAATGTAGGGGAGGCCGCATGTTTTGGTATCACAACAGCGTCCCGTTTGGTGTCCTTTTATCTCTCCATATTTGCGAGTATCTAGAGTTCACCTCTGTGCAAGCTAATTACATCAGATGAAAGTTGTTTTGGTTTCAGGCAAGAGGAACGGGATGTGAGGCTTCAATTCCGAATCAGATCATTGTAAGCGTTCCTTCCATAGCGGTTTCAGAGACGAAAAAGCGAAGTAAGGACGTGTCTGTGCTGAGGCTCCACAATCATGGAATTACAAATTTTCAGTGACTAAAGGACAGCTTAAAATGTCCGCCTTTTAGCTGGCATGAAATGATGTCACCCCAAATTATTAAAAGTTTTCTGTTATTTTTCAAAATATCAGCGTCTTCCTAACAGGTAGCTACATTCTCCATGGAAAACATAATTTTTTTTACTAAAGCAGATGCTAAAAAGTCCACCAATTCAGTCATCTACCTGAAAGTAGCGTATTCATAATCATCCCAGCACCTGAAGTGTAAAATGTTAGTGAAGCCTGGGATTCATGGAGCCGAGTGCGAACTTTGGAGCTTGTCAAAGAGCAGAACAAGTTAAAATAAGTAGTTGCAACACAAATGAGATCGTTGCACCATCTTCCGATGCGAGCAAACTTCTATCCGGAAGATAGGATTAATGCGAAAAGTGCCAATGTCTCTGAATTGCCTCTGAACAATCTGACTACCTTCTAAAGGCAGTCAGCCTAAACTAACACCTGGGAATGGCACTTACTCCTCCACTTGAATACTTGTGTTCACTATTGTCATAGAAAATTGCAGGTCGAGATCGTCACAGGAGACCCTGAGAGGGTCACAGCATCAATCCGGCTGCCTCTCTGTCGCTGTCCGAAGTGTGTCTGTAGTCTTAGTCAACATACTGCGTTATTGCATGTGTTTGTTTTCGTGTTCTCACCTTTGTACCTCTGTCTAATCTAGGCACACTCAGTTTCCAAACCCTAGTGTGATTAATGAAGGCACCTGAAAGCATCTACTCATCGTGCACCTCCACTCCTGTCACTGACAACTATGCAAGAATCCACCACACATCGGGAGACAAGCATTGCGAACGAATTGGGTTCTTCATTAGACTGAACTCTCGTTTCCAGTTCCTGCCTACTCAGATGTCGTGATCATCGATAATGCCTGCAGTTGAGGAATGTTGAATAGTCTAATGAGAAAATTTCGGGTTCGACGCCTGCCCATTTGAATTACCCAAACCACTGTGATTGGCCCCTTAACCCGCAACTATTCATAAAATGTACTAGAGCGCTGAGGAGTGTCGACATCACCTGCTCTGTTCGCATTAATCATTGCTACGAAACCCACCCACAGTGGTGAATCATCTCAGAGTAGCTGATACCCAGGAATGGGGTGTTGTTGGACACCAGTCGAGACAAACAAGTCAAAAGAGTTTGGCTATTGAATGAGTTGCATCGTTTGCATTGGCACTCCTAAGAAAATAATTACCTGCGATTCGGATTCAAGCATTGAGGAAATTCGCCAGTATGTGGCCTTGGTATGGTGCTCCGGGATGAGCACCTCCACGCATCTGAGAGTGTTGAAGATGCAACTACAACATGACTGATACTACTTGTGCTGCCTATACTACTCATTTAGCAGAACTATGGTTAATAATCCGTGAAATTGGAATAAGCATATAGCAATTTAGTCAACCTTTAGGCTATGCAAAAATCTGCTTTTAAACAAACCGCCGATACTAAAGGCAAACGATGGGAGCTTAGTTCTCCATCAGATATGTTTGTGCCTTTCGGCCTGCAGTGGGTTGAGCAGCAAAATAACTGAAATGCTAAAATAAAATCACTCTGGCAATGCATTCGAAAAAGCCCCATTTGAACCACCACGCGTATCCTGCCGTCAGTCATTATAACTTAACGGAACGTGACAACACACGGACCGCGAAATGCTCATCAAAGGGGATAACTAAAGACGGTCCTTTGGTGAACCACTAATTATGGTGCCTTAATCAAAGCAAAATTTAGCTATCAGTATGTCGTTTTTCCTGTTTTATCACAAAAATGACCCACTCTGGTTAGTAAGTGGCAGGAATTCTGTCACAGGTCAATCTGTACAAAGAGGTGAATAAAAATTGCGCATTCCTTAAAGACTAGGTGGATTTGCTGGTGTGTGGAAGCATGAGTAAGTGAGAGAACGAAATGTTAGTTGGATGCAGATTTGGGCGGGTGAGGGACAGAAACAGGGTAGGTAAGACCTTCAAAGTTGTGTTAAAATGCACGGTGACAAAGATTAGCTACTGAACTTTTGCACACAAAAATCATTCCCTTTTCATACTCCATAAATTGTTACACGATTTGTGGCAATCATGAGACTCAATATTGTTTGGCCACTAAGATTCCAGCATGTTAACTCTTCCCATTTTTGCCCATTTTGGATGAGAGCACTTGGCTAGCAGAAGGAGGCTGATTTCCAAGACTTTATCACTACTTGTTGTACTTTTCCGTGAAAATACCTCATTTTGCATTGTGACATGCATCCCTCGCCGTAACTAGGGCGTAATAACTCCACTCCATTAGGTCACCTCCTCCATCCAATCAAACAAACACTCGCCGACCGCATACATAAAGGGAAGCATGCTTTCACACAAAACCAGGTGACTACACCACCAAGTCACAATGACCGTGCTCTCTCTTCTCGCTCTCATGCTACTCTGTGTTGCCAATCTCAGTCAGGGTAAGTGAACAACCCTTCTTGTCTCCTGTCTGTCCTCCCGTTTCGCCTGACCAGACATGGTGGGCAGACGTCGGCCTCCTTTGCTAGTCCATACACATGCATACACTACTGCGTAATCATTCTTCGCATTCTGTCAGGCTGACAGCGGTTCCAGTGCAGAATTGCTTAATCAAGAGACTGGTTTCAGTTTCCACTTTCTACCATCACTCACTTGTCCACCTCTACCCTCTTTTCGCCTCTCTTGTGCTTGTGGGATTGACATGGGAAGAACTCGAGATGGTTACTACCTTGATGAGTCTATTGGCTCAAGTCGCTAGACTCACATCAGTAGAGCCCTTCAGTAGACTCAATATCAGTGCTACTCTAGACTGACTTGACATTCTTCATTTTGGTGGTGATCGTTGAGTGGGTTCGATAGAACAATTTGCTGGCATGCAACATGAAGAGAGCGTGGTGAATTCGAAATGTGGCATGATGTGATCACGTTTGGTTCAGCTCTTTGGGTCCACAACAATAATTTGCCTCAATTCCGCACATTTTGTGCCCAAGTTCAACACAAGTACAGACATCAAAGTGGGTAGGTCAAGTGATCTTGATGCATGTTGTGTGGCTTTTAGGCAACAAGGATGTTTGCAACCTGCCAATCGAAGTGGGACCGTGTCGATCAGTCGTCCGAGTGTGGGGCTACAATCCCAAGACGAATCAGTGTGTGAACTTCGCCTACAGTGGTTGTGGAGGCAACGCGAACCGATTCTATCATCGAAGCTCTTGCGAACGCATCTGCGTTAAACCTTCGCAGTCGAAGAAGGACTAACTCCTCGGTGATCGAATCGCACCTTGACGACTGCATGCTTTTCCACCGTCAACAATTAAATGAACTGCGATCTATCATAATCTTTCCGCCTCCTGCCTTATTCAACTTTCGGAAGGGATATATTTCTGCCCATTGTCAAGGTCTAGCAAGCATAGGCATCCACTGAATGGTTTGGAATGAGCGAGTAGCGTTTGACACTTCGTGCTGAAGGAAGTGAAGAGACACGGATCACAGCCGCTCTTGTGGTGGTCCAGACAGAAGCAAAATATAGCTGGACTTCCTCCTTTATTTCGACCGAAGCAAATAAGGCTGAAGGCCAATTAATTGAATCTCAAGGTTTTTCAAACCACTTTATCGCTTCCTCTCACCACATTAGATGCTACAAGATGATTTTGGCTTCGTCCCCAGTTCACTCAATGTTGTATCAGAGTAAAAGACAATCATCCGGCTTAACAAAATTGCAACCAAATTGTTTCCATTCAAAGCGCCTGCACAGCTCCCTCTTCAATTCATTTCATTGTTAGACTTACGCTTAAACACTTATTCAGAGTTGTGTAATCTCCACACAAAACCAAGCACCCACCACATTCAAGAAGGTCAAAGTAAAACACTAATTGACAATTCAAATGAAATCATTGTCAGTGTAGGAGACTTTGACTCTCATAAAACGCTGGATGAAAGAGGCCTTTGTGGAAAGTCAAACCACTTCCACTTAGGCATTGAAACTACTTTGCCTTACTTAGCCCCTACTTTCTTGTTCCGACGCCTCACCTTGCCTCACTCGAGCACACACTCAACACTACATTGTAACACACAAGAGCCACAAGCTAATCGCCTCACTAAGATACATAAAACTGACAATTTCGGTGTGTGGAAGCCTTTAAAGTGGGGTTTTTTCTGTCACTCATAACGGCGAGTAGCGCTAATTTCACCAAACGATCCCAAGAGAACGTGTCATTAGTCGAAAGGCGCTTTCATTATATTCAAATAAGTCTCTTGATAATCATGTTAACGGGGTAACAACAACAATGAGGAACGTTTAGATGGCGGTAAGAATTGAATGATCAGGAAGGTTTAACAATGCAAGATGAGAAGCCTATGCAGATTAATGGGCTCCTAGCTTCCCCCAGTTCTCTTAACAACCTCTTCTGTGGCTTTTTTTCTATCTCTTTTAAGTCACACAGGAGCAAAATGCTTATCACTGCAATTAAGAGAGCAAAGTGATTCGACTAAATGGCTTTAGCTAATGTCACATCAAATGGCGCCGTTGTCACCGCTAATCACGCTGCGAATTTGCTTGTAACGATCGGTAACCTGCATCCACTGCATATCCTTTCATTTCCACTCCTTACTTTTACTGTGTCATTTCGTGCCACAGGTTGTTGCATCTCTCCCAATTACTAAGTAGCCCTTGCTACTCCATTTATTTGCAAATCTGAATATTTTTTTTGCCTTCTGTTATAAAAGTAGACTCAAATTTTCTCAACTTCTTTCGCGGTCGAATACGACCTATCCTACCCCACCACTTTATATGGTATGACATGGCACACTATGAGCAATGTTAGGCAGTCTTGACACTAGCTGTTTGTGATGACATGACTGCAGTGATGTGACAAAGGCATGCCATTTGCTAGCCCCCTAGCGACTCACTCACCCATCCATCCCGTAAGATCAGTCATTCAACATCCCATGGAATTAAAAATACCACTTAGAAGCACTATTCAACACATTACTTCTTTCACTTCGCAGCGGTGAGTGATGAGTTGTTTCCTGTCGACACCTCAACTCGCTGAGCATGTGGCAGACGGAGGACAACCTTCGACGAAGTAAGCAATGTTATTGGTGGTGCACATTGAAAAGGCACGTGGGTGAGTGAGAACAGAGGACGGAACATGATACCTTCTTGAACAAAATTACTAACACTTCCAGTAGTCGCATCGAATTGTGTCTGAAGTGTCCACGTGCATCGTCCTTTCAACGACTGTTTTGGTAGGTGAATTTATTTGAAGCGTTAACTTTACACAAAACAGTATGTTTAAAGACGAATCAAACTTAAACTATCTTGAGTTGGTCACTCAGTTTTGCGTGCGTCCATATGAATTCAGACCACCCGACTGAGTTGACCACAAAGAACTTTTGGTAAAAGAGAACCTCCTAAGTCTCGATTCAAACCGATTTATGACGATTGGTCTAATAAAAGCAAGAGGGTTGATGTTATGTTGACACTTTGAGTACCGCCATGAAAGGATGCATTGGCTACCATTCCATAAGGCAACGTTCAGGCCTACTTTCGGTGGCTTTGATCATATCGTAAATAAATTCACAAAGGCCACCTCTCCTTCTTGAGACACAATAAAATGAGGTGCTGAGTCACTTTGAATTGGCTGCAATGAAACCATAGCAACGAATGTAGATGTACCTTAGCGTTGTGGCCTTAACTGTCACCTTATGACGCGCAATTCACTGCTGTGGTCAAGGCCTACGGGCTGTACGCACTGGTGTCTGTTTACTTGACCCAATCAAGTAAGCGCTGGAGGATTGCATGTATAAAAGGAAGTGTGCATTGACACAGAACCAGGTGACCACAACACTAGTTGGCGTGGACAATGATCGCTCTTCTAGCTCTCATGCTACTTTGTGTTGGCAGCTTCAGTCAAGGTAGGTCAACAACGTTTCGTGTGTCCTTTCTGTCTCCATCGAGTGAAGTGTTCATTGGACCCACCAAAACAATCGTCACCACTGTGAGCCCACTCATGGTAGCTTGGTAGCATATTCTAAGGTAATGCTTATCAGGACCAAAAAGCTTGCTTCGCATCCACCACGGTACCTCTCACTGCCGTGAAGTCGAGTGGTATCGAGAGTCCATGCCTGCAGCACTAAAGCAAATTAAATAAGACTTGGTTAAACTTTAGGCGAAGAGGATGTGTGCAGCCTACCATTAAGGACTGGACGTTGTCGAGCCCGCTTCTGGGTGTGGGGCTATAATCCTGCAACAGGTCAGTGTGAGACTTTCATCTACGGAGGCTGCGAAGGCAACGCGAATCGATTCGAGGAAAAAATGGACTGCGAGCGAGCCTGTGTTATGTCTTCACACCTGAAGAAGTCCAGTCTTCCCTCAAATGAGGGAATAACTAGCAAATATCCTCCTCTCTACAAGTGATAAATAAAGGTACTTATAACTATCAAAAGTTTGTTGTCATCTCCTGCGTGCATAGGTGTTTATTGGCTAAGCAGTGGCTTTGTGCATTCAAAGCGTGATTCCAGTAAAATTAAAGCAGACACTAGGAAACTCATTCATGTACTTAATTATAAGGCTGTGATTGGCATGCCCATCAGTGTCCTAGTACTTGTCAATGCAGCACAACTGAGATTGTGGAGGTGGCCCAAACTAACACATGGAAGGGACACTTGCTCCTCTTCGTGACTACCTGTGCTCACTGTTGTCGCTGAGGAAAATGTAAGTTCTGACCTGACCGAGATCGTCACAGGTGACTTTGAGAGACTTACAACATCAATTCATCTGCCTCATTGTTGCAATTGGGAGGTCACCCATCGTCCTATTCATTACACTCTGTTACTTTATGAATTCGTTTGCCTGTCCTCACCTGCAGACGCTCAATCTCTGAATCCTTGCATCATTACCTCGTGAGATGGGATGAGTCGAGGCAAAATGAAAGTTAAGCATCGCGATTGAATTGGTTCGTCAGTAGACTTAAATCCTGCACCGGATCCTTCCTTGCTTCTACTACTCAAATGTCATGGTCGTCGCTAATGTCAACCGTGGAGAAATGTTGAAGTGTCTATGGTAAAGTTCTGGTTTCGGTGACTAAAGGAGGCTAAAAGCTGCCACCCCATTTAAATCACCCGACCATTTTGATAGGCATTCCAACTCACAGCTCAGCATAAGATGCATTAGATGCATTGCCATGAAGTCCACACACAGTGATGAGCCATCTCGGAGTAGCCGATACTTAGGAATGAGGTTGTCAAAAGGCGTCGACTGTTGAATGGGTCGCATTGTTTGCAATGGCATGTCTGGAGAAATCATGTATGCATTGAATGTCAGCATGTTAACTTCAGACACTGAACAAATGATACAAACTTGAGGTTTACCTGTATTGCGCCTACATGGAAAACTCTACGCATTCGTGAGTGCTGGAGGTGCATCTCTAATGCCATTGATACTAGTTGTGTAGACATTTTGCAGGTCTATGGCCGGTAATCTGTAGAAATGAAGTGATCGCTGCGAAAATCGGTTGACTGCCAAACAAAACAGGAATCTACAAGAGTCTAATTCGTAAACAAACCAACCATTTCAACGTCAAATGCTGCAGGTCTGATTCCAGAATACATCACTTTGTGTTCTCACCCACGGCGACTGGGATAGGAATCACTGTTCTAGTATATGCTGTGGGGGCCAACGTTGTTTACATGAGACGGCTACTGCCATCAGTCACATTAGCCAAACAGGACGTGGCAATATGGTAGGTGGGAAAAGCTTACAAAAGACAACGACAGACGGATATCTTGGCAACTATTACGTGCAGTGACTCAACTGAAACAACAGTTAACCTTGCCATCAAGAGTGTATTTCCGTGTCAAAACGCAAAAATAACCCGATTTGATCAACAAAAGCCGGGAATCACACACTAGGTTATTTTTTGCTGAGAGCAGGATAAAACTGAGCGGCCCGTGATGATTTGGGTGGGATGGAATTTTCACGGCATCCACCGTCTTTAAAGTTAGATGGATGTAAGAGCTAACGCTCCATCGTTGGTGATGGGCGAAACAGGGGCCGCGAGTTTAACTAGTTGCGGACGCCAGTCTGCATGTGAGACGCTCACGACATGGTGAGTGTACTGCTACTGGCGAGATTATTACAGGATTAATGGCTTCTACGAATCAGTTTTGCTTTGTGTACCACCAAAATCCCACCATGACAAAGGTCAGTCACCAAGATTTTCGAATGATGCCAACATCATCATTCATTTGCCATCCTTTCAAAATTGCCATACAAATTGTGGCAGTCATCCGAGACTCTGCATTGATTAGTCAAGGTGATACATCTCCATGCATTTCCTCTTTTTACCTTGCCTAGTTTCAATGAGAGTCTTTGGTTAGCACAAGTAAACTGACTTTCAAGCTTGTAACACAACAATTCGTACTCATCCATAAAAATACCTCATTTTCACATTGTGACATGCATCTCTCACTGTAACTAGAGCGTAGAAACTCCACTCCATTAGGTCACCTCCTCCGTCCAATCAAACAAACACTCGGCGATCGCATACATAAAGGGAAGCATGCTTTCACACGAAACCAGGTGACTACACCACCGAGTCACAATGACCATGCTCTCTCTTCTCGCTCTCATGCTACTCGGTGTTGCCAATCTCAGTCAGGGTAAGTGAACAACCCCTCTTGTCGCCTGTCCATCCTCTCGTTTTGCCTGATTACATCCCATCAAGTGAAGTGTCCATTGTACTCACAGATCAACCCTCGATTCCAGACATGGTGGGCTGACGTCGGCCTCCTTTGCTAGTCCATACACATGAATACACTACTGCGCAATCATGCTTCCCATTGTTTCAGGCTGACAGCGATTCTAGTACAGCACTACTTAATCAAGAGACTGGTTTCAGTTCCCACTTTCTACCATCACTCACTTGTCCACCTCTACCCTCTTTTCGCCTCTCTTGTGCTTGTGGGATTGACATGGGAAGAACTCGAGATGGTTACTACCTTGATGAGTCTATTGGCTCAAGTCGCTAGACTCACATCAGTAGAGCCCTTCAGTAGACTCAATATCAGTGCTACTCTAGACTGACTTGACATTCTTCATTTTGGTGGTGATCGTTGAGTGGGTTCGATAGAACAATTTGCTGGCATGCAACATGAAGAGAGCGTGGTGAATTCGAAATGTGGCATGATGTGATCACGTTTGGTTCAGCTCTTTGGGTCCACAACAATAATTTGCCTCAATTCCGCACATTTTGTGCCCAAGTTCAACACAAGTACAGACGTCAAAGTGGGTAGGTCAAGTGATCTTGATGCATGTTGTGTGGCTTTTAGGCAACGAGGATGTTTGCAACCTGCCAATCGAAGTGGGACCGTGTCGATCAGTCGTCCGAGTGTGGGGCTACAATCCCAAGACGAATCAGTGTGTGAACTTCGCCTACAGTGGTTGTGGAGGCAACGCGAACCGATTCTATCATCGAAGCTCTTGCGAACGCATCTGCGTTAAACCTTCGCAGTCGAAGAAGGACTAACTCCTCGGTGATCGAATAGCACCTCGATGAATGCATGCTTTATCACCATTAACAATTAAATGTTTCTCGATTCATTATAATTTTCATCCCCTTTTCTATCTAAGCCTGGTGTGTAAGGGATCCACTGAACGGTTTAAGATGAGCAAGTAGCGTGTCACTCCGTGCTGAAGTAGAGGAAGGAGGCGCCTTTCTTCTTGGTTTAAGAGGGACACGAATCTCCGTTGCATTGCTGGAGGCTGATTGAAGTGCTGATATTTTAAAATCATAAGTACTTACTGGAGATAATATGGGATGCATTGTTTGGAGCAGAGTTTTTCTTGGAATTCATCTCCCTGGATGGTGCGTGAATAAACTAACTTTGAATTCAATTAATTTGCTTGTTGTACCCGAGTAAAAGAACGATCTTCCCACCTGATGAGTGACATGATCCTCTACGAAGAGCTGGTATTTAACTCCTAGGGCGTATGAAAGACAGTTAATCAGGTCAACAGACGCATCGGCAAGTAGTTTTTACAGCTTTGTGTCAAATTTGACACTCTCTAGTTTAACTAGCATTTGGAAGTCATCATTTTTTGAGTGCAACCTCCACACAGTAACGAGGATTAAATACGATTTGCCAAGTTGAATGAGATCATCTTCGATGCAGCACACTCGGAGTTTCGTTATACACTGCCTCAATGAAATTTGTGGGATGAGTCCAACCACTTACACTTCTTCTTCTTGTTCCACCACTTCACCTTCACATTAAGGCTTTCAGGGTAGTCGCTTTGATGCAGTACATAACTCCGACAATTCCAAAGTAGAACATGTCCTACTTGGAAGTTCCCAAGTAGACTCCTACTTCTATCTGCCAACTTGGACTAAAGATTTGGCTTAAATGTAATTGGCCATTACATAATCTAATGAGAACCTGCCAAGAAAGGTACTTAAATCCAAACCAAACTCCTTTAAATCAAGTTGACGCGGTACGAAAAAAGCGTAGTAAATTATTGATGGGAAGAACTGAATGTCCAAAATGACCTAGCAATGTGAGATTTGGTGTTATTGGTGAAGGAAGGGCGCTTGGCTTCCCTTATTCAGTCTAACTGCCCTCAAAGCAATAATTTAACGTTTTTTTCTGCGCCTCACTGGTAGCAGAATCCAATTGAGTGCAACTGTGATGACAATATGACTCGAGTGGATGGTTTCAACTGAGTCCATGTCAAATAGCACCTTTACCATTGTTTACCTTCTCATGTTTTCACTTGTAACGGTTCAGTGAACTGCATCAGAAGAGCTTCTCTATTTATTTTGCATCGTTTGGTGTCGTCGTGTGCCAAATTTCCTTCAAATACCACTCAGCCATCCTACTCTATCTGTAGCGTTCTGGAACTTCCTTGAGGACAAGGCATGGCCTTGAGGTCAACCCACCTAGGTCACCGAAACCGGCAATCAGAACAAGTAAAGTGTTACATTAGCATTTGATATGGTATAATGTGGCATACATTGGGGAGATGTGACATGAGATGCTATGAGCAATGTCAGACCTCTTCACCTTGAAAACGGTTTGAGAGATGTTCCGAGTCATTTAGCCGGTTTATGTGCAAGCCTGTCATTCAATCACTTAGCCAACCAGCAAGGTCACTCATCTAACAATTAGTGAAATGGTAAACACCATCAAGAAGTACTATCCTACAAAATGCTTGTTTTAACTCATCACAGAGATGTGTTTAGTTTCTGTTGACTTTCCATGGATCTAGGCATGTGGTTGTTCTAGGGACGCAGTGACTGAGGTGCTATTTACCTTCTAAATCCATCTCAATGTAACCATAAAGTCAAACATTGACGTACTTTTTCGTAAAGGCCTTAGTTGTTACCTTGTGACTCGCAATTCACTACTGCGGTCAAGGCCTACGAGTTGTACCCACTGATGCCTGTTTACTTGGCCCAATGAAGTAAGCCCTGGAGGGTTGCGTATATAAAAGGGAGGTGTGTATTAACTCAGAACTAGGTAACTACAACACCAGTTGGCGTGAACAATGATTGCTCTTCTAACTCTCCTGCTGCTTTGTGTAGCCAACCTCATTCAAGGTAGGTCAACAACTTTATATGCGTCCTGTCTGTCTTCGTTATCCTGCCCTTCACCTCCACCGAGTTAAGTGCTCATTGGAACCACCGAACAACCCTGATAGTGTGGTAGCATGTTCTTGGAGGAGTGGGCTACAAGACCAATATGTGGAAGAAATCACTCTTACTTAAATGTGTGTTTTGTATTCATTACAGCTCCGAGGAATAATATCCCATTAATTTCATAGAGTCGCGAGGTACCAAAGGGCGCATCTCTGCAAAACTTAATTAAACCAGCCGAAACTTGATTGCGTTTTAGGCGAAGAGGATATTTGCAGTCTACCATTGAAGGCTGGACCCTGTCTAGCCTACTTTAGAGTGTGGGGCTATAATCCCGCAACAGGTCGGTGCGAGAGTTTCGTCTACGGCGGTTGCGGAGGCAACGCGAACCGATTCGACGATAAGGCGGAATGCGAACGCGTTTGTGTTAAACCTCTACACCAGTAGACGCACACATTTCCTTCTGATCAAAGGACAACTTAAAAAGTTATCAGCTTTACAATCATTATCAAATAAAGGCATCTAAACTTATCCCCATTTTTCGTCATATCCTACGGACATTGTCAAATTCCTCGCAAGCAGTCATTTTGTTGTAATCGAGAAACATTAAGGGATCAATCTGTCTGATTCATTTCCATCAATTAGCAAGTTCATCGAATTCTCAGGACGTAACTTGAATGGTTTAAGTTAAAAGTGGAGTTTTTTGGCAATGAACGTGAACTTTTGAACTTGTCAGAGTGGGAAATAAGTTAATGCGGGTAAATGCAACACACCAGAGATTGTGGCATAAACACCCGCAATGGCCATGCGCCCATTGCAGAGTCACTCCAGACAGTGCTAGTTCACCTAGTTTACCTTGGGATAGTATGCAGATCTGCAAAATTCAGGCAGTGTAGACTAACCCCTTGAAGGGAAGCATGTACACCAAAACGAGGACGTTGATGTCGTGTATCCTTCTTTCATATCCATTTTCATCGAATCACCCACCGACACAATCACACCCCCTCATCAAGACTCACTTTTTGGCATCTGTGGTGGTGGGTTCATCATTTTGTAACCAGGTGTGTGGAGGCACCGTTTATGAAGGCTTAGTGCTGCAATCATAAAAAAAACCCTTGTTTGAAACATCATATTCGAATAAGTAAAAGTATCTTGCAATCATGCGGTTAAAAGTGCCACAGAAGTATTTAGTGGTTATTGTGGCAAATTCCACCATTCAAGATCATTCAAGAAAAAGCACTGAATGACCACTCATCTGGTTGCACTGCAGCTATGCCTTGGGTGGGTAACGGAAGAGGCCAGGCTCCTCAAGGGCAATGCAGTAGTCTTTGCCGTAAGATGAGGATAAGCTGCCCACAATATCAAGACAATGAGGCAAAATATGAGAAGTGGAGGAGGGACGATCCGTATGCATTATGGCTGACTATGAACAGGCCAGACGATTGTCATTTTGGTAGTGATTTCCGAGGCAGGTGACATTCGCTCAAGAAGCTACGGATGGTTTGCAGTCGTGACGAGGTGTTGTTGCCTCTCACAGTCCAAATGTACTTTTGCGTAGCCTTGAATGGCCGTCACTCTTGATGACTTGGATCCTGGGGATTGCATTTCTAAGACCTACTTTCTTGACCCAAACAAGTAAACATTGATAGACTGTGCGTATAAAGGAGAGGATGCTTTAATACAGGACCAGCTGACCACTCCTGTTCGCTGTGTTGCCAAACTCTGTCAGAGTAAATGAGCAACTTTCCTCGTTTCTCTTCACTACACTTCAATTGGTTTAAGCATCATTAGTTCCAACAGTCATTAGACACCACTTGTGTCCAATCATCGCGGTGTGATGACATGGGACGGACGACAAGGCAAGAGCGAAGGGTGCCAGGAGGCGAATGCTTAGTGTGTGGGAGAATTCGCTCACAATCGGTTTGGAACTTTGAATGTACGGGAGAGCTTCACTGCGCATCCACCTGCTTTCGACATCAGTCGAGAGGATTTAGTGTCCTCCTCTAAGGCTGCCTATGCTACACACTTTTGCTGATCTTTAATACAAGTAAAAAATGATGAAATTTGGTTCTCATACAGGTGAGAAAAATGGCGTCTGCAGCCTGCTGAGCAGGTTTTAAAGTGTAAGACTCCAATTCTGCCTCGGGTCGGTGTGAGCGATTCGTCTGCGGTGGTTGAAGAGCCAACAAAAGCCGCTTCAAAGTAAACGAGAATTGCAAGCGTGTCAGTGTTAACATTCAAAAAATGAGGAAACTAACTTCTGTCTGGCCAAAGAATAGCTCGCAAAATGCACGATATCTAATTAATGTCAATTAAATAAACGTGATTTTGTCAAGAATTGGCCTCTACTATAACTGCTTTCGCGCTGGCACTTTCTTGTCAATTGTCAGGTTCTGTGAAGTAGAAGATTTATTAAAATGCATCTAGGATGACGCAGCACCCGAACTGGCTGATAATAGGCTCAAGTCACAGCAGATAGCATTCTAATACTGCTCTAGAGGATGGAGAGCCTTTGCCGCATGGCCAAGGAAAAAATTTGGGTCATAATCGCATAGTTGGTGGCCGATGGAAGCGCTTGTGTCAAGCACGCTCCGATGGAGTGGGACACAGATTAAAGCACAGCAAAGCATGCATAAACGAAGCATTGTGAGGATGTGATGGATGGCACACTCGTTCCTGTGTTCGTTTCTTAAGGCTATTTAGAAGATGGTGATTTCGAATGCTCCCCTTTAGTTTTACGGAGTCCACGCCTTCTGTAGCAGCTAAAATTTTGGAAAAAGACAAGGAATTGCGGCTTATTTGTTTTCATCAAGATGGACAGAAAGAGCTGTTTACATTCATCTCGCCTAGACAAATGCAGACACATGCATGAGTGAAAAATCACTGCTATCATTCAAGAATGCAAACCTCCATGGGAAAAGACTTCATCCGTTGATTCCCTGATCCTTCTAAAGTTCATAAAACCCATGCGGCAAACCAGTAAAAACGAATCTTGTTAATGTTTATAAATTCACTTCTTTGTTCCGTATCCACCCCTTCATTCATCCAACCATCTGCTCATCCTACCCATCGCCCTGCCATGAAGCAGGAGCTGAAGATCTTCTTTGGCTAGAGTCTGTAAGAAATCGTGATGTCTTTACTTGCCGATAATCTCGGCAACCTCAAAAGTATCGATCTGCACGCAAATTTCTGAAAATAGATTCCCTTTAGAATGACCTACGTGAAATTGACAAGCTGTACTTAGACTTGGCCATCGTAACGGAACCCCACAATCATAAGGCAGCCCTCGGTAACACACAACTAGTCGCCACAATGAAGTAGTTGTCTGAGGTCGTTAGGAGCCAGAGAAAGTGACCATCCATTCCTCACAAAGCGCAAAGCCTGCATCATGGGCTAAGGAACGTGTCGCCTCACAAAACGCCTTGCATTTACGTTACTTTTGACGGTTATATATGAATTCCTCGTTCATTTTAGTAGCTAGGGCCGATGAAATGCTAATGTTTCACTTTGCTTGATTTACGGGACATATCACCACCTGAGGACATCAGACAAGGGAGAACCGTCACACTTGTTTCGACCATGTGCAAGCAATAACAGTCCCAAAACAAAATGATTCGAATTAAACTGCTTCTCTTATTCCGCAGAGGCTCAAAAGCGACTATACATTTGTAAGAATTAAGTGAACTTCCGTGAAATTTTGGTGCCTAAGGAGGCAAGAGAGCATC
Source organism: Taenia hydatigena (assembly GCA_036345935.2). Classification (NCBI taxonomy): domain Eukaryota; kingdom Metazoa; phylum Platyhelminthes; class Cestoda; order Cyclophyllidea; family Taeniidae; genus Taenia; species Taenia hydatigena. The sequence continues at coordinate 3,435,759 of JADWOT020000001.1, read as the reverse complement.
GAAGTAACAGGGATAATGCATCAAACAACTGCCAACTCCGTGAGAGAATCAAGGGGTGAAGAGTGTGAGTTGAGAACCATCGTCTTATCCACAAGCACTGCAGTCTCTTGGAGTAGAAATTGGCTCTAACAAATCCATTCGATTTTCTTCATCTGCCACGCGTCTCATGTTTCCCATGATTATATTTCGGCTAATTTGCCTACATTAACGCATTATTCTTCGTGATGTTCCTTAGAACGAAGTGTTTACGGCACAAATCAAGACTTGTGCGTCCAAGAATGGCAAATTTTGGAAAGATTGTTTGTATTTAAACTCATGAGCAAGACGGAATTGCATAAGAAACCAACGATTTTAGGTCCAGTCATTGAGATCGTTCATCGAGCCTGTTGTCTGGAAGTGTTACGTCAGCACGAGGACTTCTATGCGTTTACTACTCCTTTGGGCGCACAACCAAACACCACCGATACTACCCACTTTTGCTGATCGCTGGCCCAACCATTGGCAATAGTTTCTGAGAGTCTAGTGAACATTATGGAATTTGTTTGACTTGTAGGACACCAGGCGGCGATCAGTCTCTATAGGAACCTGCCAAGCCAGCCGGACATTGTGAATGCTTAATTCCATATCAGATGTTTGTGTATCGGCGTTGGAGGGGTTTTGTGACACGTCGACCTGAAAGCACGTGATTCAAAAGAAGTTGACAGAATTTCCCTGCATCACAGCGATAATTAGGAAAAAACTAAGTCTCATGAAATGGTGCTCGATGACGGTGTTTATTATTCCATCGGCTGTTGAATACCTGATATTTCTGGTTGACTGGATGGCCGGTTGACCGGTTAGCTCGGTGGCCAAGTGGTTGATTGCCTTATTGACGAGGTGGCTCGGCGGTTTAAAAAGAGACAAGCCATTGATTCACTACTTAAACCATGAAGTAAAATAGTCTAATTGAGCTCATAAACGTGGTGACGATATTAGGTTTTGTGTTTTTTGTTGTTCCACACTGCACTTACAACGAATAAACGTATCACTGCCATGTTAGCGTCAAGCAGTAGGATATTATGGGATGTAAACAAGGCAGAAAGGATTTTGTGAATCGCTCTTATTTGCAGTGCGGCACCCGAGGTGACCTTTAACTTTGCAGAACCGCCGATAATAGTGCCTGAGCAATGCTTGGAGGAGATGCGGCTTTTACTGATATCAACTGCAGCAGTCAAATTAGCTGGTGAAGGCAGTTAGCGGACCGAAGCGTATTCATTAGCTGTGGTTTGCTGCCTCATCCAAGTGAACCTGTTTCAAGGGTAGCAATGCCAAAAGCGTCATTCGTCAGATCGCATTGCCATTGCAGTTGCCGCGAAAAGTCCCGTGTAACCAATGGGACTTAAAAAGGACAGAAAGATGTCGGACGGGTGAGAGTTAGGCAAGTTAGGGAAGCCAAGCATCATATCTTGTGCAATAGCCTCAGATTTTGCATTGTCAGCCCTGCAATGAAGTATTGCGTGTGGCTATTTGCAGGCTGCAGCAATTCTCAAAGAATTTTTCTCGAATTTAATGAACTCTATACCAGCAATAATTGCACCTTTGCTCCCACTGTTGAACTTGAAGGGTAATTCCTTCACTCTCGTAAGTTTCCTTACAACTGCTTAATGGAGTTTGCACAGGACGTATCAGTAGCAGGCATAAGTAGAGGCCCAATGTAAGGCTCTACAGCAGAACGTATTTGTCGCCGAATTTTCACCTTCATTCATTACATAATAACAATTTGTCTGTTGGTGGTTGGGTAGTACAATACACTTTCTGGTTTGCCTCCATGGATGGAAGGGTGAGTTGAGTAATGCAAGGTAAAAAGTTTCAGTGAATAAGTTCAGGTACATGGATCAAGCAAAAAGGCCTCTGTGAGGCTCAAATTCCCATCGTGAAGTGTTCGAAAAGCTCAAGGTGTGGTACATGAGGGCTGCATTCATTGAAATCGGCTTGTGAATTTGCAATGAGTCTAACTTCATTTCCATACAACCTTGAGAGAGTGGCAATGAATTTCACGATCGCCTACTTTGTTGTTACTCATGACAAGGATTAAATTGTCATTCTTCATGAAAGAACATTCTCTAAAGCATTTGCGAGAAAATCCATTCAAAATAAGAACGCAGAGATGTGCTTTTACAGACTAAGGTAGAAATTAGGTCCGCAAAGATCACTTCTGCCATCCCCATCCATCTTTTAATGCAAATCTAATTCCTTCACTCAAAGGCATGCTAATTTAGTGCTTTAAGGAGAAAACCACCGAATCGTCGGGAGGTCATTCCTGAGGAACATACTGGCTTATAAAGAAGCTGTAGGGTTTCATTAGGCCGACACACATGCGTATCTCTGTTGGAAATGTTCACGGCTGCCATTTTGGATCACTGAGACGGGATTATACACGACGGAAAAGACGGTCTATGGTACCGTCTTGTCTAAAGCACATGTCATCCTTCACAATTTAGGCAAAAAATCCGGATTCTCATGTTGCCATGCTGCTACCGCCCCATGGGACGCACCCTTCAAAGGGGAATGGTCCGGTGATGGTGCCTTCGGGCCATAATCCGCACCAAACAGTGACAAGCAACAATCACTCGTGAACCATCTTAGCCCTGCATGCTACAATTTCGTCGAATAACCAACCTCATCAGCTTCCACTTGTTGTTGGTGTCCTACACTTCATTCTGCCAACTCCCTTCGCTGTGCACAGTCAGTAGACCTAAGTTCGTGAGCCAATTCAACTTTGGAAACATGAACATGTAAACCTTAATTGAGACTCCCCTGTAAAGAGCTTCTCGAAATGTTGCTTAATCCTTTACTGCAGTGCCAAATTGATGGTCCTCTACTCCCAGCAACACTCTCACCAACTGCTTAAAAGCTTTCGGTCGTACGACTTGTTGAAGGACGGTCAATGTGCGATCCTTTGCAATTGATAAAAAAATCACTATTCTGATTGCGATTTGTAGGAAAACTGCATACTACAGCTGCCAAGCGCTCCATTTATAATAACCTCTAAACTGGCAGTTTCTCTGTTGCTTATTTTGTTAATTTAACTTAATCGCAGAAATGGCACAAAGTTCACGACATACGCGAATTTCGGGACATCCTTTTAAAACGTACTTTCAAGCAGTCAGTGCAGTGGATGATCTTTTCGCCGGCAGCAGTCAAGCAGTTGCCTCCACAGAGAAAAAGAATTCCGAGCCTTCCAGGCAAAGACGTCCATTGGAAGCACGCACCTGGCATCGATGGCAGTGCAGTCCTCACATTGAGTGCCTTGCAGACGGGGTCATGGTGGTCACTGTCGGGGTCATGGCTGTTCTTCAATAACCTAGCCAGGCTGGAGTCGTCCATGGGCTACGACGTTGTGATTGTCTACCAGATCGGAGATGTTATCTACCATAGCTGTCCTCGCGATAGCTATGCTTTGACCAACAAGAAGTTATTTCTTCTTCTTCTTCTTCTTCTTCTACTTTGGATTTTAACACAAGCAAGCTGACATTTCTTCGAACTGGCAAACCGGTTCGCGTTGCCATCGCAACCGCTGTAGATGAAAGTCTCTCTCACAACGACCTGATGTGGAATTGAAACCATACACTCTGAATCTGGGTAGGCTAAATGGTAGGCTGCGAATCGCCACTTTGCCTGAAACACAAATTTGTCCCATCAGAGACACTTGAATTTTACAGGTCAACGAAAGCTGGTAGTCTTGATGGTTTTAGAGATGCAACCTTAATGCTGATAAATACCGCCTAAATGACTTCACTCTGCCGTGATTCGACTTGAGTCCAGTCAACACTTCACTCAATGAGGGCGTTGTGAGGAGATACGAAAATGCAGACGGGACACAAAGTACCATGAGAGCCAAAAGAACGATCTTGGACATTGACCTGTAGCATTGTGAAGCAGATTTTACCTGTTCAGATCAAGGAAAGAGCGTTTCACATTGTACAGACCCCAGAGCCTGATCTGTCAAAATGAGATGCAGATCATGCGGTTAAATTAAAGTACATTTAGTTTTAATTTCACGATTTCACTAAGGTGTGTTCCAAAAGAAAAGATGCTTGAGATTTTCTCGTTTACTATTCCCTCAAGCCCATCATTGCAATTTATCGAATCACTGGAGGCAGTTTCGAATGTCACCTAACTATTAGATAACCAAACTCTTCTTGGAAATCAGAGAAGTAACTTTTGAATTTAAAAGAAAGAAACCTCCTTACCTACAGACTTGGAGGTTGGCCTCAATGGGGCTTTCAAAATGGAGCTATAAATGCCCCGAAGGTGACAAGGGATGTGGACCGCCTGCATTGAAGGTAAAAATACTACTTTAGGCAAAGACAACGCTTCCAATGCACTCAATTATCACAGTGTGTTTCAACGGAGGCAAACATTCTTGCCTTACTTGCATGTAAAACAGGAGTGACGAAACTGCTTAACAATTGATTCATTGTGACCAGTGGAGGCAGTAATGAGTTGGTCAATGTAAGAAGCATGTCCGCTGAATGCCTCCTCCCGTCTCCCTCACCCTCTCCATCACCAATGCCCCAGTCCGTAGTTTTTTGTAAACGGTTACCTTTCAAAGGCTTAATATTTCATTTAAAATACTTTTTTGCTTGGTCTTTTGTTTCTCCAGTTGTTGAACGACCTACTTTTCTAGTGGAATGGTTGGCTGATGAGCTGGGTAGTGGTGTGGACATAGGTCCACTACCCATCATTGCTTCAAATGAGGCAATTCCAAAGGGCATTACGAGTTTCGTCATGCCTTGCCGCACTTCACTTCGAGTTATCGCATCACATTGCGGCATATTGTGTCACTCAGTCAAGTGTCGTGTCATGTAACAGAGTAGAATACAGGTGGATTTAAGAAAAGGTTATACAATTTGCATTCAGAGTTTAATTTGCCCCAAAAAGTTGTAGAAGCGTCCGGTCATAATGACTGTATACTACGTGGGATAGTTCAGGCATAAGACGGCATTAAATAGTACAGTCGGCGAAAACGGAAGAAGATAATTAGCGAACCGAAAAGGATTCAATGACTGTGGTCTACTACCTCGTCTCCAGTAAAGCATTTTCAATGCTTTGTCATTACTTTCGCAATGGAAACCATTCTGGCACTCGTGAGAAGAGAATCGGACGAAAATCTATATAGTAGATACCATTTAGATTGGATGGCGGAAGCCACATCCCAATTCCCTTTCAACAATCTCGGATCTGGCTTTGCTGGAGCATTCTGGATGCTCGATTTGAACTAGTGCTGAAACTGGCACGATAAATCTTAAGCGATTCTCTCCAAAATTCTCTTGGAATCGCTTGGAACGACTCGCACAGCCTAAGAGAGGCAGCCATTTTACTCCAGGTTACTTGTTCTTTCAGTGGCACATGAGTGACAGGCTGAAGCCCACCTTAAGGCTTCACAATAGAGCGAATCACACATAAAAATTTTATTATCATGAAGCTTATAATAGCGATTTTGCTATAGGACCCCATATGGTGCAACAAACTTGTTTAAGCCTATGTGAGGTGAGATGATGTGAGGTGGCGCAAGGTAAAGTAATTTCAATGAGTAAGTATGAGTGGTTAGACCTTTTCTAAAGGACCTCTGCGATGCCGTGTCCGATGGAATGCAAGATTTAGTGCATGATAGGTGACCTCAACCAAATTTTCTGCCTCATGTTTTGCTCTGCCCTATTGAAATTCGTCAAGCGTTTTGTCTTGTGATGCTTCCTGATTCCAAGAACAAAATGTAGAGCAGGTTGTTGGAGTCACTGCTAAGTACTTCTTTGTGGCTCTGATCACAATGCCTGTGCTACTATTTAGACGACGCTAATCGCAAATCATAAGCTAAAATGATTGACATTTTCATTGTCGCGGCCGTAAGTAAAATGCGAGGGGAAGCTGGTGATGTCATGCAGCATCAGGAGAGGTAAAGTAGACTAAAAAGAGTAAATTTAGAGAAAAGGAGAGCTGAACAAATGAGTGAGAGAAGTAATTAATTAAGAAGTAATTTACATGAACACTTCTGACAGCCTCCATCAATGTGGTAGTGCTTTAGATTCCTCACCGTTAACCAACCACTCGAGCCCGCCACCCACTAGAATTCTACAAGAACCTGAAATCGCTAATGTGGGTAAAAGGCGAAGTACTACCATCTTCGCATTTATTTAAGTAGTATTAGTCGTCGTCGTGAAGTATGCATGTAGTGAATTTTGCTTCCGTTGACGAAGAATTTAGTGCTTTCTCTTTCCGCAGACACGTTTGCAGTCTTTCTTGTGCTTGAAGCGATTGTCGTTGCCTCCGCAACCGCCGTAGTAGAAGCGCTCGCAACGATCTTTTTTGAAATTGTAGCCGTAAGCTTTGATGTGGGCATTGCATGGTCCCTTCTCAATCGGCATTGTGCAGATTCTCGCTTTGCCTAAAAGCCAGCCAAATCACATCAGGTAAGCTTGAAGTCCATGAATCATTGTCGATAGCTGTAGTGAACTTTGGTAGACATGGGTTGAATTCACAGTATCCTTAATGCTTGCGATTACATAGAGGTAGACGAACATTAGGCCGAGCTAAGTCTCATGGATCCAATGAGCCCGTCTGAATGCAATGAAGTACCTTACATTTTAACTATGGCAAGCTCCTTTAATAGCCTTTGCTGTTCGGTTATAATAAAATCTACTATATTGACAAGTGTCTAGTCTGAAAGCCACTTCATCGAGCTGTCAGCAGATCAATCACTAAGGGTGAGCAGATGCCTCATTTTTCCCTTCATGCTACTTCCACGCAAGAATGAAAGGTAAGATTAGAGCGTGAAATTGTAGAAGTTGGAATTGATCTACTGAGGAATTTATGTTGAACTAGAAGGAGGATGCTGGTGAGTGATTAGTTTTGGCGTACACCTTACCCGATGGACGTGTAGTAAAGAGAAACGTAAAGATCTATACGACACAAGAAAGGTTGATCACTTACCCTGACTGAGGCAGACAGCACAAAGCAAAACAAAAGCCAAAAGAATGAGCTTGGTCATTGTGATTTAGTGGTGTAGTCAACCGACGCAGTGTGAAAACACCCGTTCCTTTATATACGTTTTCTACGAGTGCCTGTCTGATTGGAGCAAAGTTGTAGGCCCTATTAAGTGGAGTATCTAAGCTTAAGACATGAAAGTGAGCATGATTTACAAGGTTAACACTGAAGAAATATGCAAAAAAGTACTGGCAATTTTGGTGCAGGCCTGAATACCTTCTTATTTACCCTTTATTAAAACCCTTTCTTAAGGTGGTAAACAATGCAAAAGGAAGGCATAGGAGGGAGACCTTTCTTGGCTGCCCTTGGCATTCGTCAGATTTGAATATTTGTGGAGGCTAATTGGAGGTAGGAGACAACCTGCTCTCCCTATCTACCGACAAAGTCACCCCACACTCACCTAGTCAGTAATGGTACAATCAACAGATTCGTGTTTGGTCTCGCAGATGTAGATTTGCAAACACAAGTGTGTGAACTCGGTCCCTAGATCCTTTGCGCCTACAATGAATGCCACGACACTGTTCACTCCTATCAAGTCTGTGAGGTTCAACTCTCCCAGACTGACAAAAGAACTCCCTTCTCTTATTGAGTCAAAGAGAGTTTATGGCATGAAAAGAAGTGAAAGAATCAGGATTATTCCTCATGTCATAAAATGTTTAATTTATTTCCACCATCTACGTAAGCTTTACGACAAAATGAGGACTTAATCGCCTTGCATGGTTTAACAGTCAGCGAGAGCTGTCAATCTCCCCATCGCGCTCAACATCCAGGCGCGGGCGCAACTCACAGGGTGTGGAGGTAAGATAATCGCATTAGGCACGATACATTTGAGTGATTCAGAAAAACACTTACCCAATAAAGTACGCATCTGAGTGTTCAACCATTTGCCTAGCATTACCGTGCTTGTGCACCTCTCAAGCAATTCAGTCGAAACATAAAACCCACTTTATGTGAATTCGCTGTTTCTGTGATGGTTTCCCGTAAGAAACACTTTTTTAAATTTGGAGGATAAATTAGTTGAAGCTAGTGTAATACTTATGTTCTTTAAATGTGATTTGTAGACCAGAGGCGGAAGGACAATGTTGGCCTGATCGCTCTCCAGAAGCCAACTTATCCTCGTTCTAGACTCTCCGACATAGTTGCTCGATATCAGCCTTCAGCATATAATAAAGGTGTCTGGAAGCGACCAGCCTTCTAATAGTAAGGTTGAAGAAGGAAAGAGGAGGAAAGGGAAGAACCGTCCACATTAGGAATAGATGTATGACCCGATTTGCGGGAGGAGTCGCTCACATTTGATTACGCTGTTGGTATTCTCAGCTTAGCACTGCACTTACCCTTCTTCGTTGGCTTCATAGCTTCAGCTAATTTGCAGTCGTGAGGTTTAAAAAATTTGCATTTTTGGCAGGTAAGTGCCAAGTCTTAGTGTTAAAGAGGAAGGCGGTTGAGAAGGCTTAGTATACAGACCCACTGAAGCAGTCAATGCTTGACAACTGAAAATAGATTGATAATGGCGCAGCAATGAGGCTAACAGGGCCAATGTTTGGTCAGCGTCAAGTGTGTTACCTCTTTGTTTACGTCTAGTTTAGGGACACAAACAGTTGCACCACTTTCGTCGTCAACATGGCGCCACACATGCACCATCTCTACAATTCTCTATTGCTTTGTTTGCACAGTCAAATCAGTGCCGAAAAAGTCACCAAGGGACGGATGACTAATGATGTCTTACATCGAACACTTTCACACCAAAACCATCACCAGTCGGAACGCTAACGCGATGCAGTCTCACTCGGTCAACAGAGCGATGGTGTCAACGTCTAAAAACGACATTGGCCGAGGGTCTTAAAGGGGCTCACAGCTGTCGTTTGCGTCTAAATCCGCGATTATAGAACAAGTCATGATCAAAGGATCATTAGCCTCTATTCCTTGCCGAAATCAGCAACTTAAATATTACTCAATCGATGAGCACAATGTTGGACATTCTCTAGATGGGGACTGTTGAGGCTGCCCCTTTTCAGAGCATCATAAAGGATAGAATTCAGTAAAGCCTGTCATAAGTACTAGGAGGTCGGTTCAGTAGACGAAGGCTTCAATAGCAACGAGATCAAGCCGACCCCAGAAACCATCAGTGCTGACTGTTCGACAAGAAAATGTGCTGAGAGTGTCTGCAAACTCAAAAACCATCTTCCTACTCGACTTCTTACAAGTTCTAATGTTATCAGTACCTAATCTGCGAATATTCTGGAAAGTGGTAAGGTAGGTGCTTGGGTGGTGCTCACACTCATTCCCTCCTGATTGTGTGCATGGAAAATCACACGATGATCAAGATCAATTGCTTTCCACCATCAAAATGTGCATAAATTTTGCCATTCATGTCGAATTTCGCAACATTTTGCCCAGGTACTTCTTTCTTTGATGTTGAGCAGCTTGAAAATAAAGCATCCTTAGGAAGGGCGGAAAAGTTTTTGACAATAACATTTAATTCACTAGACATCGATAGCCGTCGAGGACTGCTGCGGCATGAACCATAGTTAATACGGTCCCTTGGAAGCTTAGTAGCTTTGATTGTTTATCCAGCTCTCTTTGTGTGTTGTGCTAGCACCTCACTTCGTATGGGATGCCATTTATCTGCATAATCCTCCTGTTTAATGCAAATAGAGTGGTGAGCAACTTATCGTGGATGGAATGCTCTAATTGTCAGAGCAATGACAGTCAGAAAACATGTCATAGGCTGCTTACATCCGTTCCATGCTAAAATACAAGTTAACCAAGAGTTCTCTGGGGGTGTTGCATTACCCAAAGTTAATCGCAACTATGGAGAAACATTTGCAAATTGAAGTGAAAAGGGTCTAATATATTTGGCGCCCTGACAAACCGATCTTCTCCTCTCTTAAGGCAAATAAGACCCACTCGAGATAAAGATGTTAGCCATTTCACAATTCAGTGGTACACGCATTCAAAACACAATGCTGACGACCAGATTGTGCAACCAAAATAATGCCTAGTACCTCTTCAAAACAAAAGGCACCTCCGTACTCTATCCTTTGTGATAAGCGTCACCGAAAAAAATGCTTAGTCGCCTTCAGTGGTTCGCGAAATATGAGCGCTTTCAAGTCTCCCACAACATCTAGGCAATGCGACAACTCAATAGGCCCTAAGAACTCACAATTGCGTTGTGCGCAAAACTGTTGGGTGATTCAGAAAGACACTGCTAATTTGCATGCCTTAAAGTGTTCACTTAATTGCAGTGTTTTAGTCAAGTAAAGTAAAGTGGTGTGATGTGTCAAACGGTCTCTGTGTTTGAGACAAGTGCAAATGCGGCCGATGATCAAGGAGACCGATACAAGGCTCCGCCATGCCATCCTACACTCATGTACGCTCACTTTCCCCCAACAAACCCAACCCATCCACATCCTGTTAGCCAACTGTCGATGCTGCCTTCCCAATAGACTGTGCAGTCGGAATAGGACATGAATGATTGCCAATGCATCTCATACTGCTGTTGTCCACTCCACACAATATGTCCATGCACTTCAGATTACCCAATTTCGCACCATCTCTTCACATTAAGATGAGCCATTCCATTGCACACAAACAGAAAGTGGGCGCGCATTTGTGATCCCAGAGCTTTATCACTCCTCTTCACTATCATGCCTCCTTCACATAAATCAGGGCACGCATTGTCAAGAGACAAGAAGAATGCCTGAGTCTTGGACTTCCCAACTTCTCCAAACAATAAGTACCGTTAGACAGATGGCAACTCACATTTCGCCCACACATGCACCTGTCCCTCATACAAGAAGCCACAACTTCTGTGTAGATGTGTGATACAGACCTTTGACAATGATCGGGGAGACCACCGTATCCCCACTGTTAATGCAGGTGACATCAACGCAGCGTCCGATGTGGTGGTGGTTGGCGATGCCCCGGTACCACTGAGGCGACGCAGTGGTTGTAGGTACCACCGGTTTACCGTTGGGTCCAACTCCTCTCAACCACCACTAACCGAACCAATGCTCTCCTCTCCTTCACCCACCCTACCTACAGTCACATTAGTTCTCCAAGGTCAAGGCAATTCACAGTGAGGCATCGATCACTTCCATGTGGCATTTCCACGCTGTCTTGGTGTGTGCTTTTGTAAATTGGTCTTCACACCACAGTGCACTTTTCTTTCCCACCTAAGTCTCAACTTTTATCAGTTGTTGAACCACCCAAACAGTGACTGCATCATCCCAGTTGGCTTTGATGCATCCAAAGTCAAGGCGAATAACTCGCCAATGCTCAGTGATTAATCAAGTCTTTTAGATGGCCACACACCTAAGTCAAATTCGTTTGACCCTTCAGGCCATCCGACTGTACTTCTCAAAGACCCTCCGTTCCAACCACATAATCATACTGCGTGTGGCATCTCATCTCCTTTTTGCGTCGGGACAGATTGTGTCAAAGTGGAGAGAGAGATGGAAAATGGAATCAGGGTTGTCGCTACTTTAAGTGCCGCAATCATTCTTTGTTCAGTCAATCTTCATCTGGCGTTGAATCACTCATCCAACCAATGTCGTCGTAATTTTAAATAAATAAGTCGAAAAGGGTAGCAAGCAACTTATCACCGTGTGGTGGCTCAGCGCTTCCATTTGAAATAGGCCAAATCGTTCTGTTTCAGTACTGCGGAATCTTACACAACCGCATCACCTGCACTTCATCTTTTCTTGAGGTCATACTACTGTTCATCCCACTGTAACCATTTGTGGCACAGCAACATGCAACGAAATTTCGGCTCTCTCTACTTCTTCAAGCTTCGCCTCATCTCCTCATCGAGTTGGAATGGTTTGGGCTGCTGTGCGTCGCGATGAGGTGGACAATGTGCGATGGGATCGAGACTGTCATTGTTTAAAATGTCTCGTCTCCCCTTAATGGCTTAGTCCTTCATCATATTGCCCTGTGTCTCATAACTGCTGCCATTGACACGCATCCATGATGGAGGAAAGTCGGACACTTGCCCCAACCACTGACGGATTCGCACATTGAGGTACCTCCAACATACACACCGATAACACTTTGAGAAAGTTGCGATGTCGGTATCAGGAGGGTTCGATTTAGTTCTTTCTGCACTGGACCTAATTGAGTCAAGGTGAGATACTCGTACAGGTTCCGCGACGATGTCGACTGACGTACAAATATTCAAGCCATGCGACCGCGATTAGTCCAAATTCATCCTCTACATTCAAGCGCGTATATCTTGCGTGCAATGACATCTAATTAGTAAGGAAAATAGTTGTGAAACAAGCAAATTCTTCTGAGATCGCATGTCCCACACGATTACTTACCGATCCTCCTTATTGACACACATCAAATCTACCAATCCGATGACACTGACTTCACCACTCACATTTGTGTGTGAACAATCCTTGTATTTTCACATAATTTAGTGAAAAATCCTCCTCTCGAATGCATTGACAGAAGCAGTCGGTAACGGAATGCACAAAACTGGTGCGCAATTTGTGCGAACCTACATTTCACACTTCTTGTCAATTTCTGGCTTGGCGTTGAAAGTGGCAATTGGTAAACTGGCATTAAAATCAAGCTCTCTACTATATTTGCCAATTTTCCGGCCTAATCTGCTGAAAATGTATGCAACAGACTCATGCTGAAGGCTTTTACTAAAGGGTAATTCACTTCACGAAATCCGACTGTAGAGGGTGTGTATGACACCACTTCTTTTGCTAACTATGTGGTAGATCTGCTAGAACGTCCATTCACCTGGCTTCACCTCGAATTCCCTTTCCGACCATTCATAACGACACATCTAATTTGAGTTGAATGTTAATGGTGAAGAATGCCTGCCTTGATGTTTGGTACTTGTAGCTCACGTACTCACATTCTCCCACTCGCTACAATGTGTGCCGTAGTGATCAACACCTAAAGTGAATCCCTTCTACACAGCGCTATACCGGGACAGTATCTCTCAACGGGGATCCGCAGTACGAAGTGTTGGGCTGAAATTCAATCACCCAACGAACCCTGTAATGCTCTCATCGGAAATGCACTACCTTAATTAACCGAAAAATCTGCATAAAGCTCCAAAAGGAAACTACTTCTAGCCATTGAATTAGAAGCATTTAAAGTGTAGGTGCACCCCAATTCGGTGGACAATGACTTTTTTTTGCGTACAATTTAAAAATTTATGAGGAAAGGTGATTAAATAGTTCGTAACCTGCACTCAAGTACCTGTTGTTTAAATTTTGCCAAATCAGGGATGATTGGTATTGCAAATGAGCCCATAAACGCCATTTCGACTGGGCTGTGACGGTGCTTGAATCAACGAGTGGTTGAGCCTTTCGCACAAGCATTAAAACGTTGGATTCTCAAGGAGACTATGAAGTATTTGAAAGATCCCAAGTAACCTAAACCTGCTAAAAACTCGACTTTTGCTTTTGGATAATATGCATAACCCAAGAGTACTTGATTTTATTCCCACCGATCAAATAGAAATTGTGAGCTTTTAACTTAGAAGTGCCTCAGTGAGGCATTGTGAGTTCATGCTTGTCACCATGAGTGTATCACATGAATCGCGCCACGCTGAAGGGTTGTGAAACCATAGACACAACAATGAGAAGACAAAGGCGGCAATGTAAAATTAGCATGCGACTCGAATGCATGCAAAAGTCGACGTCGTCTCCACCAACGTCTCTTTTGCGCTCCAAGTCCAGAGTGCGTGAGCTCTTTTGACCGCTCTCAAAGCTAAACGATCTTCACCGCTTTTTCTCAAGCATCACAAATACTCTCTACGCCTGAGATTGTCATCCCAACTGAGATAAGAAAACGTGACCAAGAAGGACTCGGATTCTTCCGATGTATGGAAGGAAGGACAGAAAGATAACACGTTGGTTTTGAAGTCGCGAAGAAGCCAACCTAGTTATGTCTCCATTTGTGTTGATGTGGATAGAGTAGGTTGCGAGGCGACAACATTACAAATGTTGACTGTGGGCTTGCGGTAAACCGAGAAGTCGATGACGCAAAAGAAAGACAAACAAATGTCAAATTGACGGTCACTTGGTCTGATTTAGATGTCCAGGTCGCCACAACAGATGCTCTTCTACGCAATCATCCACCGACCCACGCGCACGTGAGCCTTCCTCAAAGCAGCAGTGGATGTGGTCAAGTGTTTGCAAACAAGGCTTATCTTACAATGCTATTATCATTGCAGTGCCTGAGTTTCCTCCAGCAAGTTCATGAGATAGAGGGTGGGTAAGGAGTTTATCAAGCAATTAGAAGAGGGATGGGGAGGTCATTGATGAGGGTAGTAGAGCACCTAGGCGGTGCCGCATGTCGCTATTGCAGAGGTGGATTAGCAAGGAGTGTACTAGCGTTAAAATTAAGTGACAATCCAATGGATGCATTTAACTCTCAATTGTACACCTCAAAAACTTGTAGTTAAACATGTGGTTCGGTCCTGAATTCGACTGCTGTTGCGAAATGTCACTGACCAATGCATTGGTTGCATTGATAAGCCGCAGTCTTAACAAGACACAAAAACTCTATTATTGTTGCAATCCTTCTAAGATGTAAATCAGTTTCAACCAGATTTCTCCATTTTATTGATAAGAGATTCATAAAGTTTGTTGTAGCAACGGCAATACGTATTTATGGTACATTTCAAAAACAGTGAAGATCGAGGTGTTGCAGATGTCGGCTCGAATACGCATCGAAGAAGAAAATGCAGCATGCTTTTTCTTCTTTTGATATGTTGGCAATGTATTCAGCATGAGAAGGAATGAAGGAATACCCATGTGGACCGCCGAATTGAACTAGGCTGAGGACCAGAAGCATGAGAATGCGATGGTATTTCTAATACTTACCGATCAAAGCGTGTTGAGTACCCACCGAAGGACCAAGTGATGGTGCTCTGGAGGCGTCACCGACTTTTTTATTGCTGCTCAAGAAGGTTTGCATCACGTTCAAAACTGTTGTTCCGCGTTGGCCTAGTTGTGTGTCGTTATCAGCGTCATGCTCGAGTTCCTCCTGTGGAAGAAGTCGCCACGCATGTTGGCATGGATGTAGTCTGACTGCCAAAGTACTGTAGACCCTAGAGACCAATGGATTTAGTCAACTTGTATTCCTTTGCCATTGCTTTTATCACAAGACCACTGCGTAGCTCATCAAACAACCAGAGGCCGATGGTGACTCTAACAACTATCAGCGAGCAACAGAGGATCAAAGCAGTACTATTCGAAAGTGGTGATGATTGGGCACCCGTTTTACCTAAAAGATTTTATTTCTTGCCCATCTTGGGTTACAAGACAGAGAATAATTTCGCTATAGTTATCGGATGGACGTACTCCGCACTGGCGCTTGGTGTCTCATCCTTCCAAATGACCATCTTCAAATGAAATAGCCCTTGCATGCGTAAATTGGTCGCTCCAAAATAGAAGTTATTTGCACAAACAATTTTCTGTGCTTTTTTAAGTACCAAAAAGGTGTAAATGTCTTTTATAGGAGTCCTACATTCCTTTTGAGAGAACCTTACAACGGTCTGAGACTTGCAGGGTACCTCACGCATCGTCATTGGCTTGAGTGTTTCCAACACAATCCCTCTCTCTGTTACGTCATGAATTTGGCTGCCTCCTACTTTCTACCTTTTCTCCTTTTCAAAGTAAGAACTTGGTGTCCCTGATTCGTGCATCGCATCTGACTTGATACGTTCTCACATCTTCTCCTTGCCTCCTCCATCGACGCCAAAGAATTAGTGATGAAATCGCCTTAACTGAAGGTAAGAATTCCATCTCTTATCCTTGTTTTTGGCAGGGTTTACGTCGTGTTGTCATTCCCAAAGCCGTATTTTATAGAAGTTTGTCCAAATTCATGCTTGATTTGTTAGCAGTCCTATTTTCGACACCATTATTTCAAATTTGAACACATTTACTATTCCATCATAACTCTTCGGCCAGACAAAGAGATGTACGGCTTCCATTGCCTTTGTAAAAAGTTAATTTTACGCTTAATTAGTGCTAAACCCTAGCAAAGCCATATAAAATTGAGAGAGGCAGTCTGTTTTTGGTGATGGATGCGACCCATCTCAATCTCCAACTTCATGTGGAGCATCGCGTGCAACTTCAAAGCAGCGTCAGTCCAGTTGGGTGCCAGGAGAGCGGCGGGGCGGTCTGGTCGGCGCCATCTAGCAGGTGGAGAGGGATACCACTCTGGATAATGCGGAGGGGCATGTGATGCAGTGCACTCACTTATCCACAATCGCAAAATTCATTGTCAGTCAAGGAGTGATGTAACGAGGTCGTCACTCCATAATTCGTGTTTTAAATCACTCTGGTTCCACTAAAGAATAGCTGAAAGCAGAGTGGAGGAGCACAAGTGATAGATGCTTAAATACTCTTCCATTTCCATGGCATCATATCCTTTTTGCGTCTTTTAGTTTCGGGAGAAGGCAGAAGTGACAATCGACGATCAACAGGCAGGGTCATCTTATTCACGAAGAAGAGCAAGAGTTCTTTTTTATCTCACCCTATTGCCTGAACAAAAGAAGGGAAGAACAACATTTTGCATAAAAAAATGAATCAGGGAAGGAAATAAAAGTACGTGCCGATGCTGCCACGTGGGTCCTTTGATGTGCCCAACTTTCTTTGCCATGAGGAGGTAGCACCAAGCTACCTTTCCTCACTTTCCGGCCATCTCAATTATCACTATCGGACCATGCTCTGCCAAAGAACCTCCTAGACTATCAGCTTGCTGGACTTTACCAGCAAGTAAGCGGATCATTCCTCGCATAAAGCGACTTTGTTTAACCTTAATTTTATCGCATATGCAAGATTTTCCACACATTAATTAAGAAATGATAATGAGAGATGAGTGTAAAGTGGAGAACTGTGGTTTTTATTTTAGACGACCCTTAATTGCTCCTAAAGAATTTAACACAATTGTGCCGCATTTCTATTGTCGTAAGCAGTAGCAATCACCTCCGCTTGGGCCGTCCTCACCACCACCCTCTACAGCGAATCCACACCAGAAAATCCACTCTTGGTAAAACATCCTCGATCAAAAGGGTTAGAGGAGGCGCTCAAATGCCCACTGCAAATCTGTAGCTACCAAAATTCAAGGTAGACATTCTTCCACACAAATTAGGTGTGTCGTTTTGATAGGTCAGAGGGGAGAAATTGAGTTAAAGCCAAGTGGATGAACGCTCTCACAGGTCTACCACAGCGATGAGGTTGAAGAATTGGTGGAATGTACATTCTCCACTTTTGGACCTCATAAAGTATATCATTCTTTATTACGAGCCTTCTCTATGGGCCTGTCATAGACACCAATTCTTTCTCATAATCGCCTTTTAAAAAAAACCGGAAAAATGACAAAGAGTCTGTCGGTAATGCCAGTTATCCAATTACCACCTTCAAAGTCAAGCCGGAGCTTAACAAGAGGAGTGATGTGTGGGTTCGCACACATTGCGCACCAGTTTTGTGCATTCGAGAGGAGGATTTTTCACTTAATTATGTGAAAATACAAGGATTGTTTACACACAAATGTGAGTGGTGAAGTCAGTGTCATCGGATTGGTAGATTTGATGTGTGTCAATAAGGAGGATCGGTAAGTAATCGTGTGGGACATGCGATCTCAGAAGAATTTGCTTGTTTCACAACTATTTTCCGTACTAATTAGATGTCATTGCACGCGAGATATACGCGCTTGAATGTAGAGGATGAATTTGGACTAATCGCGGTCGCATGGCTTGAATATTTGTACGTCAGTCGACATCGTCGCGGAACCTGTACGAGTATCTCACCTTGACTCAATTAGGTCCAGTGCAGAAAGAACTAAATCGAACCCTCCTGATACCGACATCGCAACTTTCTCAAAGTGTTATCGGTGTGTATGTTGGAGGTACCTCAATGTGTGAATCCGTCAGTGGTTGGGGCAAGTGTCCGACTTCCCTCCATCATAGATGCGTGTCAATGGCAGCAGTTATGAGACACAGGGCAAAATGATGAATGACTGAGCCATTGAGGGGAGACAAAACATTTTAAACAATGACAGTCTCGATCCCATCGCACATTCCCACCTCATCCCGAACCGTCCCAACTCGATAAGGAGATGAGGCGAAGCGTGAAGAAGTAGAGAGAGCCGAAATTTCGTAGCATGTTTCTGTGCCACAAATGGTTACAGTGAGATGAGCAGTAGTATGATCTCAAGGAAAGATGAAGTGCAGGTGATGCGGTTGTTTAAGGTTCCGCAGTACTGAAACAGAACGATTTGGCTTGTATTCAAGGGGAGCGCTGAGTCACCACACAGTGAGTGATAAGTTGCTTGCCACCCTTTTCGACGCAGTTATTTCAAAACTACGACGACATTGGTTGGCTGAGTTATTCAACGACAGATGAAGATTGACTGAACAAAGAATGATTGCGGCATTTAAAGTAGCGACAACCCCGATTCCATTTGTCATCTCTCTCTCCACTTTGACACAATCTGTCCCAAGGCAAGAAGGAGATGAGATGCCGCACGCAGTATGATTATGTGGTTGGATCGGAGGTTCTTTGAGGAGTACCGTCGGATGGCCTGAAGGGTCAAACGAATGTCGCGTGGGAGTGTGGCCATCTAAAAGACTTGATTACTCACTGAGCATCGGCGAGTTATTCGCACTGACTTTGGATGCATCAAATCCAACTGGGATGATGCAGTCACTGTTTGGGTGATTCAACAACTGGTAAATGTTGAGACTTAGGTGGGAAAGAAAAGTGTATTGTGGTGTGAAGATTAATTTACAAAGGCACACACCAACACAGCGTGGAAACGCCACATGGAAGTGATCGATGCCTCATTGTGAATTGCCTTGATTATGGAGAACTAATGTGACTGTAGGTAGGGTGGGTGAAGGAGAGGAGAGCATTGGTTCGGTTAGTGGTAATTGAGAGGAGGTAGACCCAACGGCAAACAAGTGATGCCTACAACCACTGCGTCGCCTCAGTGGTACCGAGGCATCGCCAACCACCACCACATCGGACGCTGCGTTGATGTCACCTGCATTAACAGTGGGGGTACGGTGGTCTCCCTGGTCATTGTCAAAGGTCTGATTCACACATCTACACAGAATTTGTGTTGCCTGTCGAACGGTACTTATTGTTTGTTTGTATTAGGGACAGGTGCATGTGTAGGCGAAATGTGAGTTGCCATTTGCCTAATGGTACTTATTGTTTGGAGAAGTTGGGAAGCCCGAGACTCAGGCATTCTTCTTGTCTCTTGACTGTGCGTGCCCTGATTTATGTGAAGGCGGCATGATGGTGAAGAGGAGTGATAAAGCTTTGGATCCACAAATGTGCACCCACCCTCTGTTTGTGTGGAATGGAATGGTCTAACTTAATGTGAAGAGATGGTGTGAAATTGGGTAATCTGAAGTGCATGGACGTATTGTGTGGAGTGGACAACAGCACTGTGAGATGCATTGGCAATCATGCATGCCTTAACTCGACTGCTTTACGCGCAACCTTCAGCACAGTCTATTGGGAAGGCAGCATCGACAGTTGGCTAACAGCATGTGGATGGGGTGGGTTTGTTGAAGGAAAGTGAGCGTACATGAGTGAAGGATGGCATCGTCGAGCCTTGTATCGGTCTCCTTGATCATCGGCTACATTTGCACTTGTCTCAAACACAGAGACGGTTTGACACATCACAGCACTTTACTTTACTTGATTAAAACACTGCAACAGATTATTCACTTGCAGAAATGTCAAGCTGCCAAGTGCCATCTCTTCCGTCGCCTGAATATTGTTGAAGGCTTCAGAGCGCTTAGTAGGTTAAGTGGCACCACTAAAATTGCTAGGCCGTTGTTTCTCGGTGAAGTTAATGCCAAATCTATCATAGGCATAAGGTAGTCGGTTATTTGCACATCAGTCTGACCTTGCTTGTTTTGAGGGTCAAAAACTGGAATTCATAATTTAGCCGTAGATTCAGTTAAAAGTCGTATATTATTTGCGTTTAACATCAAATACAGTTTGATATCTGGCGACCCTTTTTTAGTTTGCGGTCGGTAACACCTTACCCCTGTCATTCCAGAATTCTGCCTACCACTAATTTCTCCCTACTCGAACCAACTTCAACAGATAGATTACGGCCCGAATCTTAAATTCACAAAAAAATGGGATTTTAGACGATGTGAGGTGCTGAAGTGGCACTAGAAGAAAGCTGACCGATCCACAGAGATTATTGAGCCTCTAGAAGACAGTTTTTTGACTAGATCATGTGGTAAATCTAAACCAATCTATTTTCTCATAACTCGCTACAATAATACAGCATAGAGGCAGAAACGTGACACTCCTAGCTAATGCGGAAGTTAACAAGAGCGGAAAGAAGAGGAGAAAGCGAGCTGTGATTGTCGCCGCTATTTTCTAGAGCCTTTTGAACTTTGGTGAACGGGCACCCTACAAACTTAAATGCCTGATCGCCTCTTCAGGATAGGTTTGTTTAAGACCGAGTTTACTCTCCGCTGCCACCGATGCAAAGCCATAAGCCTACCAAAAGAATGAAGAAGACATAATACGCATGCAGAATACATTAAATGGGTATGAAGTAGGGCTTAGGGCAAACAGCATGGCATAGAGGTGGCTCCATCACCAAATACATTTGGACTTAGAGCCAGTGCCCTGGCCCAGAGGACATTCCGCCTACCGAAAGGGTTCCAAACCCAAAGAGTTGAAAATCAACAAGCAAGCTGCACTGGTGAAGTTGCAAACAGCAGCAGTGGATATATGCACTAAAGATGCATTTCAGATGGGGTTACTTAAGAGGCAAGCAATTAATGCGGTTTAGTAAATTTGCAAATCTGCACCTACGCATGTATAGTAGGAGTGTATTTTTGTGATAACCGTTCTAAGTATGGCACAATTATGCGTGAAAAGAAAGAGGGTGGGTAAAAATGCGAAACAATCAAAGTAGAGGAAAGAGGCTATGGCTGCGTGTAGGGTTGAAGTAATCTAATAATTGTAGAATCAAACACATATGGTTATGAGCTTATGCAGGAGACTAATGTAGGTGGATTCGTAAAATTGTAATTATAGGTATAAAAATATGCGGTATATGGTAGCATAAAAGTTGACATGATTTTAAAATAATAAAATTGGAAACACACGCTTGCACGCGTAGTGCAGCTGGGAAGATGCGACACCTACGCGTTTTTTGTGCATTTGCGAATATGTATTGCTATGCCAAGTCAGCCTTTTACACTTTAGTTGTAGGCTCTACGAATTTACCAAAAGTCAGCCTCGATTCTTCATGTTATGCTATTATATTTCTGTTTGAAAATGTTGGAATATGTGCAATATGGGCGCGGCCTCTCTGAACGGGTGCTTTGGGCTTGACGTGAGTTTACTTTGTATTTTGATTTTTGGGAAAGTGTTTTCCTGCAGCATATTTGCCTACTACGCAACAAAAAAGTTGCTTGATTGTTTTGCGAGAATCTCAATGCATAATAACGAGTGCATTTTATTCTGCAGCCTTTTTTATGTATTATGATTTTATAGGTGAATTTGTGCGTATGCTTGGTCTGGACTCATTATTTTCATCACGCTTACGCTTATATACATTTCCTTAGTGCACTTTTTCATCATGATATCCAAGCCAATCTTTTTTACTCTACTTGGCTTTGCTATTTTTATTTCTGCTTCACTGTTGGCACACGTCTATGACGACCTGCCCGAGTTCTTCGTCTTTGTTATTTTGATGTTCCTCATCAACGCATTATTAATTGAAACCCTCAAAAGGTCACGAAACAAAGTTTTGCCTTCCTCTGCTTCAGCAACAAGTAATTCATTTGCTGCTCGATAAATTACTCCGGCATCTCGCTACCCACCAGAATTTGGCATGAGACGAGTAATTGCCTAAATGACAAAATCCAGACTACATGGGAAAAGACAGAGATTTCTGATAACTTCATCTTCCCTTGTATTAATTGGCGATCATATGCCGAATTGTTATCCTTTGATCAGAGAGGAGTTAGTGCTTCTTTCTCTTCTTCTTCTTCTCCTGCTTGTAATATTTAACACAGGCGAGCAGGCAATTTATTTTATATTTGAAACGGTTTGGGTTGCCTCCGCAACCAGTATAGATGAAACGCACACAACGATCTGATGCGGAATTATAGCCATACGATTTAACGTAGCCCCGGCATTGACCTCCCTCGATTGGCAGGCTGCAGATATCCTCTTCACCTAGAAGCCAAAGAAGTGCTATCATATTCATTTGAGTTTTGCCGATCACTTATAGCTGCGTTAGATTTCGGCACGAGTTATGCATCCGAAATTCAAATGCATGGGAGCAGGTGGACATTAGACGGTTTGTTTTTATGAATCCAAAGGATCTACGCAATAATGGATGAACTTCCTCACATTTTGGGTTTAATACGCACTTCTCATATCGCCTACTACCCCTGCTTTCACGTTTATATCATAGCACCAAAATGTGTCTCCTTTATCTGCCGCAGAAGTCGTCACCAAAAAAAACAAGTTACTAGTCTGTCAACAGCATCTAATAAGTTGAAGCGGCCTATTATCTTCAACAAACTTGCGTCCACTAGTTGGAGACAATCCATAAAGTTGTGCGCGTGTCAGTCACTAAGGTAAGTAAATGTCTCGGACTACTTCCACATGGATTAGGGTAGAGTGCAAGTAGTAAGGCGTGAGGAGTGGTATGCATGGAGTAGGAAGTGGGAAGGGAAACTGCTCTGTAAATGTAAGTGTTGCACTGTTACATTTACAGACGGGTGCTAACACAGAAGACCAATTTCACTTTAGTGGACACCACCCGGCAGCGGTGTGGCGAAGAGAAGCGGACAGACAGGATGCAAGAAGAGTTGTTTACTTACCTTGACTGGGGCTGGCGGCCCAAAGCAGCATGAGAGCTAGCAGAACGATCTTGGCCATCGCGATCTGGTGGTGTGATCACCTGGCTTTGTGTAGAAACACCATTTTCTTTACACTATTCACGAGTGCTTATTTGATTGGATCAAGGAACTAGGCTTTACTATGTGCCATCTCTCGGGCCTGATCATGATAATGTTTGCAAATCACAGGGTTAAATGAAAGTATTTTACGAAAAGTACAGTTCAGCTTGATGTAGACTTAGGTGTTGTTTTGTTGTTAACTAGTCATAACCTCTGTCAAGACCTCTTTTCATGTGCGCGATAGACCCACCGTTCAAGATGGTTTGATGAAAGGCCCCTTCATGACGGAGTTGGATGGCCACTCTTGTGAACACATTGTAGATGTCCTGATTTAACGAATGAAAAAAATTGGGTCCTTCATCAAGTGGCAAGACGTGCCCTCTTAAAAGGCTCAATCCTATTAAGCGGTTTTAGCTGTGGCCGCCTCCAAATCCTCTACAGCACACAAACACCAAACAATTCTTAGGGTGTGGAAGGAAGACAGTCACATTATGCAATGTGGAGTGATGCGAGGCATAGGGTTGGTCAAGTATTGTGGAGCGTAATGCCGTTATGTGCTGTGATGTGACATGGCATGATGTGTTATGCAGTGCATCATTAATCTGTTCTTTCTGTTGCAACAGGCGGATGTGTGAGAGACGGAGTTTGGGACTATTATCTCATCCGTATGTGCGCACACTTTTGCACACAAAGCTCACGAGGTTCATCTGTTTAAGTGGGGTATAAACGCATAAAGCAGTCAAATGTGTCATGTTACGCTGCAAAATACTGTAATGTTGAGGAGGTGAGGGGATAATGTCAGAAACCGTATCCAACAGCTAGATCGTGCATCAACTAGACGCAATCCTCTAGCACGGAGCGAGGTGGTGAGAAGGTATAGGAAGATAAGTGGCAACCTGGTGGGCGCTCAAAGAGGCGTAGGATCGCGCCTTTTGGATTGTAGATTAACGCAGTGTGGGATCGGTAGTTTACCCGAACTTCTTTTCATCCAAAGTTCATGGTTAATCTGACACTTGGACGTGGTGTTTACGAATAAGGTCCGGTGTTAGTTCCGAACAATCTTTGTGCTGTATACTTGAATATTATAGTGAGAACTTGATGACTTGTGAATGCGATGCTTGATAAATGATGGCCAGATTTATAAAGCGCTGATGAGTAGTGGCTGGTGAAAATATAATTTATTGTCAAGGTGAGTTTTGATTACTGCTTCTGGTCTCTGAGACTCTCTGTACTTTGATAAGCAGGTAGCTTCTGCAGGAGGAACTGGAACATGAGGCTGGTGACAAAGCTAACGATACGCAACTGAGCCATTGGGTAACACTAGCGTTGAACGCAGTCCACTGGCCCTCTTGGAGAGCATCGAATGGACGGGTGTCGCCGCCAGACCGTCATCAACTAACCAGTCCTTCGGTGAGTACTGTATATCCTCTGAGTAGTGAGCCGTAAATATCATACTACCTCGTTCTCATACTTCTGGTCCATCACAATGTCACCAAAATGGCAGGTGATTAGTTAGCCTACTGATTTAAATCGGTCACCTCATCAACCTGTCAGGTATGTCATTCAGCTGGGGTAAGTATGTCATGATGCTTCATCAAGGGCGAAAGTTGAGGTTGGAATGTGGAGGGAAGAAAGAAAATCTCTTCTATCAAGATAATGATGCTGCTCTGAAATGACTGCAAGTACAGAGAAGATTGGCTCCAATCTGCCATGGTTGGACTCGAGTGGTGAATCGAGAGTTCAATAGCCACTGCACTCGACGGTGTAGTAAAGCGAATGGAAAGGCTAGACAGGACACGAGAAAAGTTGTCAGCTTGCCTAAATTGAGGTAGACAACAGAAAGTAGCATGGCAGTCAGAACTGCGATGATTGTCAACGCTTTCAAGTCGTGGGATCGATCGGTTCTGTGTTAATCCACCCTGTCCTTCACATCCACGATCCTCCACTGATTATCTTATGGAACCAAAGACGACTTTATTGAGTGCAGTTTCCATATCACAACGGGTTTCATTTCTTCCGACACTGTGCTACCTTCTCACCACATGCTATTCTTAGCGTTCTTCACCACTTTTAAGTCTATCACTTGTTTTTCGAACAATACAATTGAGAGTCTAAGTCCCTTGTGGAACACGAAACAAAGTACTTTCGCACATTAGTTCAAAATAACTGGTCCAACCGTTGCCCTTCCCTCCCTTCCGAGGCTAACCAACCAATCAAATCGTTTCGTCAGCTTTGTTGTATTTAATTGAATTCCACTGCTCGCTAGAAATTGTCAAGGGATTGGACAATGTTACGAAAAGAAAATTTCGACTTTGATAGGAAAACAGGAAGCAATTTACTTTTTTTTGTATTCAATGGAAATTGAACAGTTTTACCATAGCCTTTAATCAGAATGAAGCCATGGATGTTTATTATTCTTCCTCTTCTAAAAGCGATGATTAAAACAACTTGATATGCACTTTAGCCGATATTTGAAACGATTTGCCTTGGCTCCACAACCGCTGTAGTAGAAGTGTATACAACGACCCGATGAGATCTTGAAGGCCTACAATCTTATACGAGAGCTGTGATTTTTATCCACAATTGGTACGTTGCAGACATCCTTATAGCCTAAAATCCAAAGCTCATCGTGTACTGACCTTCGTTGAGTTGAGAATCGTTTTTGTGGAAGTAGGCCGTGGGCCAAAGATCCATTCAAATGTGTTCCAGGTCTTCCTTCATAGCACCTACCACTTCTGCTTCCCCGTTCAAGCTTCTCCCTAAATACTCCAGAAGTCATCACCGAAATGACAAGTGACAAGTCTGTCAGCAGCATCAAATAAATTGAGTCGAATAATTAGGTGCTCTCACAATGAAGAATGTGGAAATTTGATGGAAGATCTACAACTTCAAGGTGATAGTGCTGCGTCGAAAGGACAGAAGGCTGACTTCCTTACGTCATGATTAGGCTGCAGTGATAATTAGAGATTGGAGAGTTCAATGAACACTCCACCCGACAGACACGAGAAGGGATTCTTCACTCACCTCGAAGAAGGTTGGCAACAAAAAGCGGGATGAGAGCTGAAAGGGCGGTCGTGGTCATTGGTTATCCAGTGGTGTGGTTACCCGGCTTTGTGTGAAAACAGCCGTCTTGGTGTTTTCATGTGTACTTATTCGATTAAAAAAAGTGAAGGGACCTTGACTCGTGGTGTCTCTCGGCTTTAGTCGTGATAATGGATGGGCATCACAAGGCTAAATGAAAGTATTTTACGGAAAAGTACAGTCATATCAGAAGTCTTATTCCATTGAATGGACCTTTGTCGCAAACTTTTGTCCTCGGCTTCAAATTTAGGCTATAAAATTTTGTGAAGGGTAGCCATTCTGTGGAGCTAGGCTCTCTTAAAGACCACAACACTGCGGTGTATGTGGAATGAGCGTATGAGAGAGATGCTACGGCATAAAACGTTATTATTTATTCAGGTCATGGTAACTGTGGAAGACTGTTTCACTCAGCTTCACTCTGTATTACAACCTTTCTGGAGCAATCAACTAGGGTTTTATAGCATTGGCATTTGCATCATTCTCCATCAGTACAATGGGAGAGCTAAAATCTTTCCTGAGACACGATGGAAAGTACTTTCTTTCTTTCTTTCTTTCACCCGTCAGGGC
The DNA here is from genome assembly GCA_036345935.2 of Taenia hydatigena. NCBI lineage: Eukaryota > Metazoa > Platyhelminthes > Cestoda > Cyclophyllidea > Taeniidae > Taenia > Taenia hydatigena. The sequence continues at coordinate 3,409,154 of JADWOT020000001.1, read as the reverse complement.
TAACCAACCAACTGGATTGCTTCATCATTCCAGTTCCATTTGAATGAAGCCCGCGGCCCGTTAGAATTTGACATGGAAACAATTTGATGCCTTCAGATTCACTCTATTTGCATAAATTGGAGGTAATACATCTTTAGGTAATCCTTTAATCAAAGAACATTTAATTCTTCTTCCTCTTCTTCTTGGATGGAGGATCCATGCAAGTTCGTTTGCATATTCCCATAGTTCTGAATCGATTCTCGTTGCCTCCACAACCACCGTACATGAAACGCACACAACGACCCGTCGAGGCATCGTAGCCCCATGATTCGATGCGAGATCCACAGGTTCCTGGCGCGATCGGCAGTTTGCAGATATCGCTTTTGCCTGAAATCGAGGAAAAGTTGCACAAAATGTCAACAAGAGTTGTGTTGTAGTCCAGCCACCTTTAGTATTACCAGCTGCACTAAAGAATGGATGTTATGAATTCAAGGATCGCATCCGTATTTTGCGTTTACTCAAGCGCTTCTCTATTGTCTGCTCCGGAAGGCACCATTGAGATGGCAAGTGACCAGTTTCTCAACGAGTTCCAGTAAGTTGAGTCTACCCCATGAAGTTGTCAATGCATTATTCACCTAGGCTAAGTGTGCATCCCATGCCACATGGAGAGTCGAAAATAGAAGGTGGCATTGCCCTTTCAAGGCAGTAGTGCTGCACTGAAAGAACTGTATTATGATTAGACTCGAGTAGGAGTTGAGATTGGTGGATCCAACGGGCACATCACCCGATGGAGATACAATAAGAAGTAAAGAAAGGAAGAACAGGATGCAAGAATGGTTTCTCACTTACTTTGAATGAGGCTAGCAAAACAGAGGAGCATGAAAGCGAGAAGAGCGAGCCTGGCCATTGCGATCTAGTGATGTAGTCAAATGGCTCGGTGTGAAAGCCGCCATCGTGTTATATCCGCAATTCACGAGTGCTTAAGTCATTGGTTAGAGAAGAGTAGGCTTCAAGGAGTGCTGTCTCTCGAAAGTAGTCATGATAATGGATGCAAATCACAAGGCTAGAGAAAGTGCTTTGCGGAAAAGTACAGCCATGTCGGATGTAGACTTGAAATTCGTCCTATTAGATGGTCGTAAAAACCTCCTTGCAGGGCGGTGGACCATGAAAAGGGGGAGCATGGATGGATGGAACTTCTTGGCAAAAGAATGTAAGGTTTCTAGCCTGCCGAACCCAGATGAGTGACCTTTGCCGACGTGTCATTTTGAAAACGAGGTGGGAGATGTCATCCATCGAGCATCTGTCCATCCATCCACGCCTTACCCATGTGCAGGTACCGTACGGGTGAGCTTTCCACTTCAACTAGTTGAGTGCGATCTCCTATGATCGCATCAGCCTCTGTTTAAAAACTCGACATCTCCACCGCCTCGCGATCTCGGTTTTGCGAGGTGTATTCTATAGATGTATCGTCCCTACTTCACCGAACCCCTTCCACTTTTTGTCTTGGGTTGAGAACATCGGCTTTGGACTATGCGCTTCACGATGAGGCTTCCAGCCATTAGTCAAAGGCATTTCGTTCCGAACAGGTGACAGTGGTCTCCGTCAGGCCTAAAATCACATGAGTAACCGCAGCAATTTTCGAGGTGCACAATTGAGAGTTGAACAAATCTGCGTTGAAAAGCTACGCATCCCTTTGACTGCCAACTAGTTTGAAGGTGGCGCGTTAACTTATGCCTTGTGGACCTCTCACAGATCCATCATCCATGTGCTCCACTAGGCGGGTTACTAGTCTCCCCTTCTTTCTGCGCTTTCGCGGTATAGTGCTTCCTCACTTTGTGCCCTCAAAAGTTGCCAGAATCAACTCAAACGCTAAAACGGTGACATTGTTGAAAGATACACATTCACAGCCGCTTCCAGGAAAGCTCAAGGGCAAGCAGATTGGTCGGTTATTCCGTAGAAGAGCGTCTGCTACGGTGAGCTGCGAATCTAAGCATATGCGTCCCACTTAGGCAAAGCGAAATGTTTTCGCCCACATGTTTCGTGCCATCGACTTCCCGTTTCACAAATGTGGAGAAATAACATTAGTTCTTGGAAGACTTACTCGTTCGGCATGAATGTTAACAAGTAGGACGAATGCAAAAGCTTTTTAAAGGAAGGAAATGAAGTTCACGCATCGTATCCCACCATCACTAAATCTTCCCATTTCTTGTTCCATCCACGCCATCGCTATTGAGGACAAGGACTCCCTGACGGTTCGCAGACAGGATCCGGTTCCCTCCTGGTCACCATCTTTTCGTCTCAGCTCCAAAATGAAGAGTATCGTTGACGTTTGAAAAACACTTTTGACCACCGATCCTTCGGTCAAATGGATGTGTTCGCGTTCCAGTCTTTGAGCACAATGAAGACGTCAATGGAGGCGGCTTATTCATGATGGATTTGGTGTACATCGTCGTCGATCAGATTGGAGCGCAATGAAATTTTGGTGTGCTTCTCGTTGAATGCCTGAGAGGGAGAGCGGTGGAGTTGCACGACTTCGATCTCAGTGAATGATACCCACCACCACCCACCAGGATTAAACAAGAGAACAGAAAGCATATTGGTAATTCCGGATTCATTTTATTTGTACAAATCGAATTGCGTGCATTTTTCACCCCCATCCTCTTCGTTTGCATTGAAACGGCTTCTTCCGCTTCCTCTTCCGTCCTTTTCGCCTTTTATAATGACTGACACAAGCAGTCATGCATTTTATTCTATGCTGGAACCGATTTGCATTGCCTCCACAACCACTGTAGACGAAGGGCACGCAGGTGTTCGATGCGTTGTCATAGCCCCAAGCTCGACTGTAGATGTCACAGTGGCCCCTTTCTATTGGTAGTTTGCATCTATCCTTTACACCTGAAAGTCCACGAAATGCATCATGTTTACTTGAATTTTTACGACTCACTGACTGCAGTTGTGTTGAAGGTTAGCAATAGCTAAAGATGCATTCAATAGAGTTGATTTCTACTACCTCTGGCTCACAACTTGTCACTAAGAAGCTTCTTTCATGCCTCCTCAGGAGGGTACCAACAAAGTGGCAAGTGACTGGTCTGAGCCTACTGAGCTGGAGCTGGGCTAAGTGAGTACCACATACTGCTTCCACAAGGAAGGTGAAGAGTGGATCTACTGTTTCAAGGTAGTATTGGAGCATTGGATGCGTGGATATGGACTCGAGTGGTGATTGGTCGGTCCAGTTGTTACTCCACTCGACAGTGGTGAAGGCGAGGGACGAGTAGGACACGAGAAAAGGCTCCTTACTTACCTCGATTGAGGCTGGCGACACAAAGCAGGATTAGAACTGGAAGAGCGATCTTGGTCATCGCGATCTAGCGATGTACAAAAGCACCCGCCTTGTCGCATTCGCAATTCACGTGGGCTAATTTGATTGGGCCGTGGTGTTGAGCCGCATTTGGTTCTGTCTCAAGGCCCTAGGCAACTCACAAGGTTAACTAGAGTACTTTACGACAAAGTACAGATAAATGAGATACATATTCGAGCGTCGTTTTGGTGAATGATAGCCGGAAATCCCCTTCAAGGCGGTAAGGGATGAAAAGAGGAAAAAGGAACTGCATGGCAAAGCAATGCAGGGTTTTACATGATAGGAAGAAGCCACAGGAATTCCCTTCGTCGTTGTGTGCTTTGACGAGCTGGGAGCCGCCATTCATCCATTCATCCATGCGTTCACTCATTCATCTGTCTGGTTCGCCTCCTTCAACGTACTTCTAGAAGAGCATAGCTCGAACAAATGGAAGGAGGCTTGGGTTATTGACTTTGCAGGAATAATTAGACATTTGGATGGACGGGTGGATGAATGCGGAAAGGGACAATGGAGGGAAGGAATGCACGTGGAAGCTAGCTGAAAGACTTCATTTCCAGCTTTGCAGGTAACAGTGTGTTTGTCCAGCCTTTCATCGAATTGACTATCTTGCGACCAATGGACCCCGGAGGCGATCCGGATTGAATAGTTGTACTATCTTGAGTGCTGCTGTGTGTTACTTCATCAGGCAACGAAAACTTGCTAAGTGAAGTCAAATGCTGATAAAGGAATAATTTCTTGACATTTTAAGTACGAATCAATGTCTGCCTTTGGGTTTCAGGGCCTAACACCCACTTCGGCCATTTGAATATAACACTCGTGTTGAAGGGGTAGAACATTCATGCTGGAGAGATGGCTGGATGGAGGAACGAATGAGTGAATGGATGGATTCGGGATGGATGGATGGATGGCTGTGGCAATGATGGATGAATTGGTAGGTGGATGTCGGATGGATGGATGGTTATGGCGTGGGCAGTGGAGACTCTGAGGCATGATTTCCAAAAACATGCTGGAAAACGGGAAGAAGTGTTTCTAGATGAATGCCTGGACGAGTAAATGGATAAATGATGGATGGATAGGAGATGGATGCATGGATACATCCATGGTCGAAGAAGTGAATGAAGGAATTGAAGTATGACTGATCAAATGGGCCGATGGACTGGCAGATGGATACGGGGTGGTCAATGGATGCGTGACTGCGATATGGATGGATGAACGAGTGAGTGAATGGATGGTGTAGGTTCCGAGGCACGATTCCACAAGTAAACTCCTGGTACTACTGAATTCCAGTAAATTGAAAAGCCATCCACCCTAATTGGACCCATGGCTCTTTATCAGTCATCCGTGGAGGAGACCACCTACCCCCAAGGCTGTTCCTCCCCACACTAGCCTCATCCACTTTCCCAATTCCTACCCACTTTGCCTAGTCACTCGTCCAACCCTCCCAAAGGAGCACTCGAAGGCAGCAGTTCCGACTTTTCAATAAATATTAGCGTAACTCAACATCTTGAACGGTAAAATGAGAAAGAGATGGAGGTGAAGGCGTCAAAGATGTCAGTCCGAGTCGGGTAGTTGGGCACAGCAGGCGAGAAGAAGGTAAATAAAAATGTCCAAAAATCGTCTACTTCTGGGTACCTACAAACCCAACAACAATGGCAGACCTCAGTTAGACGCAAATCATCCTTGAAATGCCTATGGAGACCTCCACGTACAACTTACTGGGGAATGGGCATGGGCCACAGGAATACCATCGCCGAGAGGGACACGAACCACTGCAAGCGGAAAGCAAGAAAACACGCAATTTTGGTAGAGTCGGCAAATAAACTCAGGCTAGGATGTCATTTAGTTGTCAAGGCGTGTTGTTGACGATGTAGATGGTGATTATGAAAGGCAGGAAGTAGTTAAATGGTGTCAAGACTTCCTACTTCAAATTGGAATAACTTGACGCAAGAAAGGAGAAAGACGGTTTACTCACTTGTGCGCTTGAACCGATTGTGCTAGTTACTTCGATAGAGAAGAGCGGCAATGCATTCGGTGAGGAACCCGAGCAGTCTGCAGCTCGTGGTGCGCACTGATTGATGAGAAAATAATTTGAAAATCAGCTGACTGTGGCGGGTGGAAGTCTCACGTGGTACAGAGTGAAGAATGAAAAAAAATCGTCGACTTCGCCTTCTATGAAGACAAACAATTCAGAGAAGAGAGAAGATGATAGGTGAGCTCCTGACTTGAATAATCCGTTTCTTACGATCGTAGTGGAAATGCAACCCTACATTTTAGTCGTCAAGGAGGAGAAAGGTGTTGCACCAGCCAGAACTCCATACCAGCATTCCAGATCTCAGCAGAGGTCTGCTAGAAATGGTCTGCGATGCTAGTTGCCACACAGAAACCGAAGCAAAATTGATGTCGGTCCATTGTGCCGATTGCAATCCGTTCCACATGTGCGTTTTGTTGAAACAGTCTCCTTACACTGTGGTATGTTCTTCCGTTTCGTTGTGAATGTTGTACGTGTAAAGGTCCATTTTCACCTCCATGGAGCATGCAGAGGCACCCGATGTGTGGATTGTGAAAAGAGATGGCTAATTGGTACCGTCTCCATGCGAGTCACCTTCAACAGCATCAAATCTGGCTGAGCGCATTCGAAGTAGAGAGGGCAGAGGTCCAAGAGGCTTTGGTCTTCCTTGTTTTGGTTCAAGAAGGCCTGTCGAATTCCATATCATGAATTGCTGTAATAAGTTAATAGACCAAGTCTTGGTTTTTGCAATGGACTCACTTTGGACTTCCACCATACCTCCTTTGTCGAGTGGGCGGACCGCTGGACCATTCCTTTTTCGTCAGGGAAGTCACAGGCGACGATATTAGTGGTAGTGGAAAGAGAACTTGATCCTAAAGGGCATCCACCCTAATTCCTACTTTTCAGAGGTATGCTCTAGCGTGGCAGAAGGTGTGGATGTACTGCAGATGGGAAAAGTAGTGGCAATCCAGACGGTGTCAACTTTTGGCAATCGTCCCATCCCCTTTTTCTGCAGGAGAGCTATTAGCATGTGAAGGTATCTGCTGACATTCCTCTTGACACCTCCTACACTTCTCTTCCAGGTGGAGAGAGCTACGACACCTGTGGCTGGGTAGCACGGAGGAGAGAACTATACTTCAAGGAGGAATAAACGCGAGATCCTACCTTCACAGAGCTATGTTAAATCTCGCCCTTTGTTATACGATCGCGCTCTTGGTCCAATGTTCTCCTGAAATGAGTGGCAACCACCACAGCCCTCCGTCCTCAAATTCAATTTCCATGCTGGACGAAACTCCAATTCCGGTGGGATTTCTAGGAACTTTCGGTGGTACTGTAGTCAGCCATCTCAGTTGGACGCCAATCCGATGACTGGTGTGGTTGGCTTGTGGGTGAATTCTCAATTGGGTTGTGATGGCTGACATGGAAGGTCTATCAAGAAGAGGGTCAGGAACAACGCTCAGAAGAGGGAAGGAGGTGTGTTAGAATCCAATTATTCGTTACTGTGTCTTTGCCATGAAGGGCTAAACTTTGGGATGTGCCAGTAGCCTCAAACACTCCTCCACGTCTCCAAGTTTCATTCCACCCCAGTATTATGTCTTCTTTCGTGTTTAGAAAAGTCTCAGGCCCAAGCATCTTCTCCCACCTTAGAAATGGGATCACTAGGCGCTTGAGAGATGCGACGCCTTTTTGGTATCATAAAATCTCATCTCTCACAAAGAGAGACCGCCTTGCTGAACAGGATCAGCGCTTCCGTTGTGGGCTTACAGGAGAATGACAAGAGGTTTTCGCATTTCACAGCTGTGCCAGGATCAGTGCCCTGCGTGTGCTTCTGGTAGTGGCTCTCTCAAGTAAGTATAGCCTACCTACTACAACAATGACCGTTTCTGCGGGATGGAGCATCCACATTATCAGGCGTTTGACCTTTCCCCCATTGAATTGCATAGCCGGTAATGGATTGCATTAACAAGTAGATTCCGCATTTGAAGAAGCCCTAATAATTTAAAAAACGAATTAACCTTCGTTGAGCTCTCAGTAGCAATTCTTTGCATTCAACTCCAGCTAAGGTGAGTACTGTGTCAACCGACCAACCACTCCTCTTCACTTGGAATCCGCCTAGCCTCACAACCCATTTACCCCACACCGACTCGTTCCAAGATGCCAAATACTGTCGGGAAACAACAGCCTCGTCCTTCAAGCTGCATGCCAATTCGAACCTTTGCGAACCGCCGATCGCCACCACTCTCGGCATGTTTATACAACCCTGTGGCTGTGATGGGCGAGCATTGAAGCAGTTGCCGTTCCAAGTTTTTTTCAGAACCTTGACATCCAAATCGTGTTCATGACCTTTCCTTCCTTATCTTCCTTCAAACCTTCATATACGAGTGCACGTGAAACAAATGGTGCCTGCGGATGCCATTTTCAGATGTGGAGCGTGACAGCACACTCCGTGGTGCCACGTAGTTCGAAAGCGAGTTCGCTGTACCAACGGTGTGCAAGGAAGGGAAGCACACCGCTTCAGCTTTTGAGGCTTGCAAGTATGCACAAGCGTGCGTACTGGAGGCTGTCTGCGTGAAAAGGCTAAGGTAGTAAAAGGTTCCATTTTCATGCAACATGGAAGAAAATGACTCCAACCGATGCAACGCGAAATGCACTTCGCTCCAAAATCTATCAATTGAGAACAAAGTGACAACGCCCAATTCAAATTTACGGAGGCTTTTTTTTACGAACTTTTTACGATACTGGAAACAAATATAAGTCCTTGATACAGAAGGCATTACAGAACGCGCACAGATCATAATATAAACAAAATTAACTCTGCTTTCTGGAATAGCAGTAACTTGGCGACAAACGTAGCTTCTGTTCTTAACTAAGCACGTATTTTATAAAGGGAGGAAAAGAGCAGCATAATAATGGTAGCAATGCATAACAGGTAGGTAGCCTTAAGCGGTGGCTGACACGAGAATATCACGGGAAACGTAGCCTGTCGGTCGTCTTCGTTGGTTGTAAATGCTGCGAGTTGCCGACTGGCCAAAGGTCTCAATATTGAGCTGGCGTTCAAGGCGGGCATTAGACATGGCACCAGCATTACCAGATCGGTTGGCTCCTCCTTGTCCACGGTTTCTATCTTGACTGAGCCGTCCACGCTCACCTTTGCCACTTCCTACTGGCCCTCGAGGACCACCCTCGGAGCGGCTAATCTGGTCGAAGAAACACTTCTCCCGAACGTAGAACTCACCCCTATGGTTTGATCGGTGTCATTATCAAAGCATTTCTCAAAACTTTATCAATAATTACAAACCAATACTAATCTTTACCTTGACAAACTTTGCATACCGTCACTATTTGCCGAAGATTCCGCCCCAGCATTTGCAATACCCGTGGAGGAGTCTCCCGATGCTCCGCTGTCAGATGTCTTGCCGTTGTAATTAACGCCAGTTCCGTTTGAGAGGCTACCAACTTGTCTATCACCTGAGCTTGGAGTATTTTGACCATCTACGCACTCGGAATTCAAATTTATCTTAGCAAGCTCTACTTTTAGCTCTTCATTGGCAGTTTCAAAGTCATAGGGCTTGCTACAATCGACCTCTGTAAGAAAATGGGTAACCAAGAGTGCCTTATGAGGATGCGACTTAGTATTTATGAATTAAAATCAAAAGAAATACCTGAATCTCTCTGATTTGAAATTCCACGAGTGGGTCCATTTCTACGTTCATAATTTCGCCTTCTTCCACCATTGCGTGGTCCTTTGAAGTTTGATTGCGGTATTATATTTAGACCGTTTGATCGGTACAAAGAAGTTAAATCGGGTGGCAAGTACAAAAGTAAACCACCGTTTCTAGTAGGCTGCGTATAGGGCGCTCTGCTTCTACTGTTACGGGGACCAGGTCTGCGAGTGAAACGATTATCGATTGGTGCCTCCCGAATCGGTACAGAGAACCGGCCACGTGTGGAAACTGATGCTGGAACTGCAGCTGTATTATAAACTATGTAGGCCTGACGCGAAGTCTCGGTATTTCTACCACGGCGAGGATTGCCTGTCGGCGGTGGCGGCGGCTTACGATTAGGCCTTCTTTCCCTATTGTTATCTTGAGTTGGGTTTCCTATGACTGCTGCACTATCACGATTTACGATCTGAATTTTAATTGTGGTCAGTAAGAAGGCAGGACAAAAATTAGCAAAACAAAATAGACTTTTGAAGTACTTACCACAGGTTTAGCCGGTGAAGTATTCTTCTCAGCACTACTGGCCTCTTTAACTGCAATATCGCCGATTTCACTATTTACTTTGGCCTCATTGAGTACCGATATTTTCTTGATATTTGTCAGCCAAAATGTAATGGACTCAAAACGAGTGCCAATTGAAGGGAATTTGGGTATTTCATCTTTATCTGCGCACGGCTCAGTAGCTTGACCATCTTTTCCCATAAACTTTACATTTTTAAGTGTGATGGTCATATCGGCCGAGTTCAACGCAATAACAACGCCCTCGTACTTGTACTGCACACTTGTCACGAGGCGCACAGTCGAGCCCATAGTGATTGTGCTGAATTGCGATTGTCGTCGAAGTTCCCTCTCCATAACGAGTGACGAAAAAGATACTATTTTTGTTCTATTTATATCCGAGTAGCCTCTAGAGATCCTCAGAAGTTCTGCTGCTTACCTCGAGCACGAACCGTGTGATTAAGCACTCCAACTGCGTCTACCTCCACCGCTTGCGCGATTACTCGAGTTCAAATCTCTGTCGATAACAGCTCACTGGTCAATAAATCGATAAGGCGCATATGTCGCGATCTGATTGGTCGACGTGAGTTCGCCTCGTCGGTTTGAGCGCATAACAAGCGCAGCTCAGCGCCCCAAGTGTGTTTGAGGCGGCAAAATATAAAACAAAGAAAACTTTTATTTTTAGGGGCAAAAAGTGGTTCTATTTTCCAGGAAAAATCTTCTATAAGGAACCACTGGATTGTCGATTGACAGAGCTGTTGACTTACTGTATGGAATTTCCGGTTTGTCTGCGATGATAGAGATCTGTCTAGTCTTCAGGGAAATGAATAGATATCCCATTAACATACTTAATGACTAGTACCTCAACCCAGCGATGCGTTTTGCAAGTGCACGGTTTCTGCAAAAATCGTTTAGACAGCACTAAAAACTCCATCCCAAAGGAGCTTCCCATGTGCACCTCTGGAGAGAAGCAGTGGTTCGAATAATCGCCGCAGCGCCAACATCCTAAGCGATAGTAAGAATGAGGCCGACAGAACTCCGTTTCATCCTCGCCAAAGTCACTAGGCATGGTTTTAATACCCAAGCCTAGGGATGAGTGGGCTTGTAAAGATAGATCTTCAGTCGACTGATTACGTCACCCGTAACTCAACTATAAGTCCACAAAACGCCACAATACATTTCACCATGTAATGACATATGGTTATTTATGTACAAACAATATAAACAGCAACGTCACAAGACTTGATTAAGACTGAGCAGCTGTTAAGTGGTTGACCATGGCTTCAAAGAGGTCACGAGCTCGTGAACAAAGGTGGCCCTGGGGATCGAGGTCGGTGGTAAGTGCCAGCAGTCGGGAAGACGGGAAGGGAGCTTTATCTCCGGTGAAGGCGGGACCGGGACGACCGCAGTAGACCGCGAAGGAGCCGGGTATACGGTGATTGTCATCATCTTCCTTCTTGATGCGCTTTGCGTCTGAAGGCGCGCTGAAGGCTGGATGGGAGATGTCGAGTGCGACCATTACGGCTGTAAGGGAAAGGCAATGATATACCCAATGCAAGAAAAGCCAATTGCCCAGTAGATTCATCCCGATTAAACAAAGAGTGAATTAAGAGAAGTGAAGAGGCTTACGCCGTAGGTCAGGATCGATTTCAGAGCTGCAAACTGCCACTACAGAGGCCAGAAGAGGAATCGAAGTTGATAAGAGAGCCAACGAAAGGGCGTTAATGCAAGCTGCCATAGTAGCTGGGTGACCTGACACCCCAGAGATGATTTGAATACGAATAGCGAACTAAAGTGAAGCCGAATGTCGGAAGGGAAGCAATTTATTTCAAATTGATAGAAAAGAATAACTTTGATTAGCAAGTAGAAATACAAATCCCTCCAAGTCATAATAGATATTTTGACCTAGATCTACACATGAACTAATTGCAAAACGCAGGAATGAGACGTGAATTGTGATGGCATTGAAGACAACAAGAGTTCTGAAAAATAACCTGGGTTCTTGGGTATACTTTAACGTCAATTAGCCTTTCCAAGAAATTCTGAAGATAAAACTCCATATCACTTTCAAAAGGAGTGTGAAGACCGGACACAGGCAGAACAGAGACATCAATATGAGCGCGATGCGTTAATTCATTTGCCATACTGGCTTCCTTGGGACCGTAAATCGAAGCCATTACATGAGCGCCCCCGAAAGCCCAAGAGGATGACCCAGTCGCATTGCAGTCAGGATTCAACTCGACAAAAAGATTCGATACTTCCATTCCGATCTAACACGCCTTCAGAGGCAAGAGGTTTTAACGTCGACCAACTTGACCTTGAAAAAGCTTGTGAGTCACTCCAAGAAATAGGGGATTCATAACATTTTGCAGCTTAACAATGCTACCACTAATTCAAAATGAAAAAATATTGGCTAATAAGCGTCTATAATAGTGGCGTTCTGGCTTCGGAGTTTAAATGTCTTTACTAGGTGTTAGCTATTTCGACATCATTGCCTAAAACCACTGCTTTTGCAAGTGAAGCAAAAATTACCCCTCCGGCGAATAAAAGCCAACTCTAAGCAAAGCAGTCTAAGCATCGCTTGGGCGAAAATAAAATTTTCGTGTTTACACATTTGATTACAAAAAATGCTGCCAATACCTTACGTTTTGCGAAATAGCCAATCAGGATGGCAAGTGACACGGTACAAATTCAAAAGTTTGTTTGGTTATGTTCCGCTCGCCCTTCAATGCGGGAGGTGGTAATTCCGATCCCCACAACATTCACGAAAAGATTTTGCAGGCTGCCAAGAGGTCAGGTGTCATATCGTTAAACGGTCGTGGACTTTCCTATGGTAATACTGACTTCATTTCCAGAAATCTCGCGTTTTTTGTTTTTCTTTTCCTTTTGTGCCTGGAGCGATGTTTGCTTTCCGCAAAAAATCCACCCCTGCATTTGAATTTTTACCAGTATGTACGGCTCAAAATGCATTAAAAATTGGCTTCCTATTTCCTCTACATGTGCTGGAAATTTTGAGAAATTATGCTATTGGTCTTGCGTCGCGTAACCAAGTTAGCTCATTTCTAGTAAATTTGCCTTGGACTTCATTTTTTTACGAAACTTGACTGTATTCTTCTTCTGATCGTTAAAACAACCTCTTGGTTTGGTGTTTTTAGTCCCACCTGTTATCTGGACGTTGAACAAGGTCCCTTCAGAGGAGAAGCCCATTAGCTTCGAATCAGCCGGTGATGACGATGTTAAATGGTGGGAGGCTGAACCCATCACTAGACTCAATTTGTTTGGTAATTCTATAAAAGAATTACCTGGAGACGGTATTGCTCAGCTAGACAGTCTCGTAAACATAGATGTAAGCTTTTTCTATAAAATTATGTGTCTGAATTCGTTGATTCCAAGTCGTCAGGATGAAAAGATTAAAAGTATTATCGAAAATTAATTACCTAATGCTAATATAAGTAATTTCGTCTTAAACTTAACTACCGTATTTAGAGGGTATGGCACCTGAAGGTCTGCGTGGTCTGGGCAAAAATCATTTGTTTACGTCTTGGGACTGAGTTGCCAACTGCGTTTATCTACTCCTCTGTGCACGAGATCCGAGACACGTACTTAGTGACCATGATCTTGTCGTGTAGATGTTGTGCTACAAAGTTTTACACGTCGCTCCAAAGATTTGCGAAATTGACTCCTTTGCGTAACTGCATTAAGATATGAAAGAAGGGCTGGAGGAACCTACGCCAAAATCGTGTGGTCAGAGATCACTTATTCAGATCCAATCACTGGGTCTTGAAACATGATGGTTTATGTTCGTACCTATGAGGTTCATTAAATTAGCCAAATCACTTGAAAGGTCGTGGGAGGCCGAGTATTTATATTTTTTTACTGTTTACTGTAGATTCGGGATAATGAATTGATCGGTTTGCCTGAGGAAATAGCAGCGTTGGTGAATTTGAAACAGTTCTTATTAAGGTGAGTTAGGGGTGTCTTCAATTTTATTTTGTACTTATCCAAAAGTCTTCTTAACGTAACGTGGGTTTTCGCGCAAATATGCTTCTTTCGCGCTGCTTTTATTGGCAGTTTGTTGGGACTATCATTCATGTCCAATCCGCACTTTTCACGCCAGCTATGGATGATGCGTGTTGCGTTGGATAACACTGAATGATGTTCGTAACGACAAATTACTCCACTTTGCTCGTTTTTCTCGTAATCAAGGCTCAGGTACACTATGATTTATTCACCGACTGTCTTTTAAATCAAGATGGTTCCTTCAGTCATATTGGCTTGAAGGTGTCTTGGCTCTTTTGTTTTAGCATAACTTCCTTACCTCTAGTCCCCGACGTTTTCACTATCAAGGTTTGGCTCAGGTAGAGCGACCGCCACATCTCGCAATAGCTTTTCCTTCAAGTTATGATTATCTTCAGACAAGGAATGCGCTATGCTTTTTGCACTGTTTAGGCTCATCCAACCTGTGTAGAGCGTATGATTTGATGCACAACAAGTGTCACCCGTACGTGACACTGGTAACAAATTTGTTAAAAATAAGGAGGCAATTGGAAGTCAGCCTTTGTACCCGTATAAACAGTCCTCATAAGTTGTTGCTTCATGTCGGCACACGCATTATGTACCCAACTCACCGCATTTGCATCGCATGCATAATACAAATGCGACGTTTAGAACCATTCAAGCGGTCAGGTCATGTCGCCTGGATGATGAAATTACTCATGAAAGTCGGGGAGTCCGCGTTTTCTACTTCTCGAAATGGTCATGCAAACGGCTGTCACCATCTAAGAAGTAGGCACTTCGGACTGGCCAAGCTAGTTTTGATTGATAAATTTCCCCAAAATATGAGTTGTCTAAAATCTCCCCAATTAAAGTGAAGCTAGGTTCCTTACCTCGTTCAGGCTAGGCTGGTCATTTCCCCTTCAAAATGCATCTTGTAATTTAATTAATAAACACTTGTTGATGATTGCTAGACTTTGCTACTCTTAAGTGTAATTTTGGGTCTTAGCAGCTACTTGAGTGCTATCTGAAGCAGGTTTGTTTAGAATGCTCTGCTTTCTGTGGACATATTTTGTAATTTCGCTGATGAGATATGCATTGCAAACAGCTTGCTTTCGCACCTTTCCACTTTTTGTGCATCTTGAGTTGGGATGTTCAGTTAAAATATTCCCATGTTCGAATTAGATCGTTTCTTCCCACCTAAGGTACAACTTGGATGTAACTTTTTGAAAAAATTGCCGCGCATTTGTGGAGATGTGCTGATAGAGATAAAAATGTAATTTCAACCACTCCACGAATGTCTCAAAACTTAGAAGGTTTAGTATATAGCTGTTTCTCAGTGGCCCACATAAAAGATGTGGTCATTGTTTACGGGCTCGTTATCTCAACATGTAGCTAGTCACAAGTGATGTCTTCTTTTGTATTAGTCATGAAACAACTGTATTTTCCATGGTTGAGCCTGTTTTAACTTGAACAGCGTTTGGATTCTGCGCTGGTCTGTTTGGCATGCTCCCTACCAGGGATCACAACCAGAAAAGGCATAATCTGTTAGCAATTGCATTGCCCCGAAAGTAAAAAGTTCACCTTTTTCCAAAATCAGCGTCGACCCTCACCTGTTTTAGTATTTTGAATTCGATCTAATCGCACAGTCACTTTCACCCTAAACTGGTACATGACATGCCACATGTGTGCGAATGGGTTCATCACCTTAATGCTGTAACAAATGGGTCGAGTTTCACCCTTTCTGAAGGTTGGAGTGTCCATGGTGCCTCGGGAAACGTGACACAACTCGCAAATTCACCACTGTATTCATTAAAGGATGTGCTTGCGAGTTGGAAAGCTCTGCCGGTTGGCAATAAATCTCCGAATGGTGACAACGAAAATTGGCACTCTGCTGAGCTCCTTGTGCCTGGAAAACTCATCACTGATTGTCAAAGACATTTCACAGAGATCATGGTGATAAGTCGGATGGCCCCTTGTTCTGATAAATCGTCTTTATCTATTTAATTTTTCGGCGATAAATGTGTGTAAATTGGCATGGATAAGGAAAATACACTCACTAACGAATTAAAAATACATAGCGTTGACATATCCTCACTAATCTAAGATGGCTTTATTTTATTTAAAGACAAGAGGTAAGACCTTATTACTACTCCAATGCAGCATTGAACCGGAACTCCTTGAACTTCGGTTTATGCAAGGCAATGGCTCAAGAAAGGCGGACGCTGATTGTGGACATTAGGCTTAAATGGAATTTCGTACAGCACTTTGAATCCAAAAAAGTGTGCAGATACCTTTGACAGGGTCTTCCTCCACTTTGCTCTTTCCCTGATTGGAAAGGACTCACTGGAATAAAAGTTTTCCAGCTACCATCGGATCATCAATGCTGTCGTAGAGGAGGGTATCAGGTTTCTCGTTGCCTCTAGTGGTGGCAGTCCATACATCGCTAAAGCGGTGGAGGTGTGTCTGTTTGAACCAGCTTGTCACCTCTTGTGAATGTAAGCAACAAACGCGAATTCGCAGGTGTCTGGGATAGACTCGAAACATGGTTTGTGTGGTGGTGGCACGATCGTCTGCTCAGTGGTAAGACATTAGACCGATGCAAAAGCCTCCCAGATGGGCGTGCGTACGTCACGTTGCGAATAATCCAGTCATGCCTCGGAAATAATTCCCGTGGGCATTTATTCAGCGCGTTGAATGCTCAATTCTGAATGCCTGATCGAACCATGATGTATGTGTGAGGTACTTATTTGCAATGGCCAGAATCATGTAGGTATACCGAAGGCTTAGGAAGGCTAGCTCTGGGTACCGAGATAAGTGGATGACCTTTACTACTGAATTACCCATCTTCACCGAAACCTTTTTGGTACGAATGCAAAATTCGTTATGTATCTTATGGAACAGGAGGCATCTACACTGTCTCCGCCTCTTGTGTTTGTGCGCGAGACAACTAACTATGGTTTACACCTTCCCTCCCTCCCGACCATCAAAGCTCAAACCAAATCGCCACTCTGCCCAAGGCCTTCACACAGTTGACGGCTCTAGTGCTGTTGGATTTAGCGCACAACCGCCTCGCCGCACTGCCCGATGACCTGGGAAATCTCTCGGCGCTGGAGAAACTTGTAGGTTTCGTTGATACTTCCATTTCTTTTCTCACATCTGACTGGTTGACAACTCTGCTGCAGACAATTTAGTTTGTAAAGCGATGTCTTATTCCATTTGACTGTTTTTCTTCAGCTATTTTCCATTTGAAAGGCTTTTAGTTCCTTTTCCCGGTTGTCGGTATCGTTTCCGAGTTCTCATCTTGGCAACCTTTTATGACCCTTTTGAAACTAAGTTATGAGTGGGCCGCAGTACTTGAGTGGGACTTTACTCAACTGTTATTGCACGATTGTTCGTTCTGTTTAACCCTCCACTTACTTTGGTTGAATCACCGAGAAATGTGCTTTTTGTTGGTGTCAATAGAGAACTAACTTTTAAACACTCAAGCTGTCCATCCTTGTAGACCCATTCGTAGAAAGTGCCTGTTGCCAGAGCATTTGCTGTGAGAAATTTTGCTTAGATTCAAACCCAGACATCAATATGTTGGTTTAGCGCAGCCAATTTTGCAAATCACGATTGAGACTTCTTTTTTCTGTTCTTGCTGCCTCCACTCAAGGACGTCTCGGATAACCAGCTGAGCCAAGTTCCATCCAGCCTACCTCCTGCACTAACCAGTTTGAATCTCAGCAAAAACCGCTTAATTCGTCTTCCTCAAGGGTGGATCCAATCTTGTCTAGGTGCGTTCTCAAATTCCGCCCCCTGCTTCACTTACGGTTTTTTGAACGATTCAGGCAAAGCAGACTTCGCTTAAAAACTCGATGATTAAGCTTCTAGAATAGTGAGGCAGACATAGTAAAATGAACATAAGGAGGGGAATACTTGGATAGAGAACTTTAAGATGGATGTGTATTTTTTTTTGTGAATGTGTTCCAAATGTGACCTTCCAACCACCAAAGCTATTTACCGCTCAAGCATTCCCTCTAGTGATCTTTTCACGCTTGTGGTGTAGCATTTACCAAATTATTTAGCCATTTCAGTTATTTTCTTCTAAACTAAAAGGCCTTTTTAAAAATACTAAATTTGCTAACTGCCGTTCCGTCTGCGCTTCCCTCCCTCCCCGCCCGTCTAGTTTTACGCGAATTCGATGCTTCCGACAATGATCTCGAAGATGTTGGAATCACCGAGGAACCAAAGTTGCCCACTCTAACCATTCTAACTCTTCACAAAAACCATCTTTCTGCAATCCCTCTACTCAGGGCCTTTCCACGCCTCAAAGACGTATCTCTCGGCGACAACCGAATCGATTCCATCAATCTGGAGCATCTCCAAGGTCTCCTCGAGCTAGCCACCCTTGAACTCAGCCGAAATCGCATTTCAATAGTGCCAGACGGCATTTCGAAGGCTCTGCCTGCTCTGGCTCGATTAGACCTCTCCAGTAACGAAATCAAGAGGTAGAGTAAATGGTAACCTCTTCTGGTGCCTCCGTAAGTGGGTCTTTAATCCTTCACTTTTGTGCGATTTTAGCATTCCAACTGAGCTAGGGTTTATGGAATCTCTAAATGTACTTGCCATCAGTGCCAATCCGCTTCGAAGCCTCGGGCAAAATGTCATAAATTCAGGAACAGGGGCAGTAAAAGCATTGCTAAGGGAGCGTCACAGACCTGAAAGCATTCAGGAGCCCAAAAAAGGGCCTTTGACAGCTCCTTGTGCCGATGAGACAGTTGTGTCTACAAACCCCTACGAGCATCTACCGGTTGTGGCCGTGGGGTCAGGTGTTCTCGACTGGGGACGACGAGGGAAAAAGCAGACCAGTGGACATCGATTTGGTGCGCCTACAAACGATGAGAATGGAGAACTGCCTCCCCTGGATGATCAGGAGGTGTGGAAAGCAGTGGCGCTCAGAGGATGTAATGCGGACGTCGTGGTCAAGAAGTTGTTTCTCTCCAGTCGTGGGATTGAAGCCTTCCCAATGGGGTGAGTGAGCGATTGTATTTAATCTCCTGGCTTTGTACATTTGTAAGTCTTGTTTTGGATGAGTGCTGAATTCTTTTCAGCTTGCCTTTCATGTTTTTGCTCCTATAGGGTGCAAGATCCGAAGATTGTCAAAAGCGTTCTTTTTTCGTGACATTTAATGTTTTTTTCCGGGCTTAATATGGCCTATCAACATGTGATTGCTTAGGACAGCATATATGAACTGTACCCTTGTAGTTCAACCATGGCCTCCATGAGGTATGGCACTTGGACACATTACTTTCACTACTTTTAGGATTATGGCCTTTCGAGATTCTCTGGTAGTTTTGGATCTTTCTCACAACAAACTCTCGCAACTTCCAGATGAAATTAGCTGTCTTTCGAGGTTAGAAGAGCTCAACCTAAGGTAAGTCCTCACAGCCATGTTTTTGGGCTACCTACTTAAGTTCTTCAGTAACAAGAATTCTCTTCCTACAGTACCAATGCACTCGCTTCGCTTCCCATGAGTCTTTCCAAACTTTCAACGCTGGCAACACTCGTTTTGGATTTTAATCCAGCACTGGGACCTGAATTGCCTTCAGGTATCCTCTTTGTTGAACCACTTTGTCGGAGTCTGCAAGAAATATCGGCTTGTGGCTGTCGACTGGCACGTCTACCACCAGCTTCGACTATTTCTGTTGACCGGATGCCGCGTTTACAGACGTTGAATGTCTCCGACAACGATATTGGAGCTCTTGAACCGGAGCTGGGTCTTTGCACACAGATTCAGTAAGTTGGAGTAAAATTTGCTTATCAGATTTAAGTGAGCCTGTTTTCTTGGCAATCGGCGTTGTGTTGTATCGGTACAGCTTCTGAAATTTCCATTCATTCAGGAGGATTTGTATTGCTATAATATTGTTGGAATGTATTTTTTTAAATCCGTGCATTGTGGCTGCCATTTGCTTCAAACTAAAACCTTGAAACCTTTCGAGAGGTGGAAATTTTATGTATTTCCCGATATAGTTAACTGGTGCCAGATTCATGCAGCTATTGATATGTTTACCTAATGCCTGGGAAGCACTTCCAGCATGTAAATATCCTAAGACAATCTGCTCCACCTCACCGTTGAAGCCCGGTTAGCGCTGACTTTCGGGTGCCCTAGTAATTGTGTTGAGGTCACTACCACCTCGGGGCCATTTCACACGTCAGGCGATGCGTTATTTGGCCTTTTGCAGACTAAATGAGCATTGACAAGCATGGTTATAGAGTAGTAACTACTAGAATCTTCATTGGGAGACTTGAGCACGACTCCTTATGAGAGGCTTAGTCTCTTCGGATGCTGCACAGTTGGGCTTCTGAGCATCCCATCTTCATGAATAGAGTCTTTCTTCCAAACATCTTGCGCGTTTTCACCACCTTTTTCTTCTCTTTTCATGGGCAGACAGTTGAATGCTTTATCAAACTCATAAAAGGTTTACTCCCAACTCTTCGAAAACAATTTCATGGGGGATTTTACTGGTGTAAATAAATTTTCTTGCATTATGAAGGCAGGTAGAGTCCTTTCCTCGTTTGAATACAAAAGTCCGTGCAATCTGCTTTTAACAGCCAATATTTAATAACAAAATACGTACCAACTGTCCTCACTAAATTTCATTGAGCTTATTTGGAGAGCAGGCAGCTGTTGAGGTCCACCCACGCCAGTGGCCACAGCACGAGCGCACTTGCTGGTTGGCCATGACTTCACTTAAGGCGGAGCTGTTGTCATACACACCTGCCTAAGGGAACGGTTTATCACACGCCGGCTAATTTGCCCTTCTCTATCTGAATCGGGCTCTGCGAGTAATCCGCGATGTCGATCCCAATTAAGGAAGTGCCAACACCATCCCGAAGTTGAGCTAGTTCAAATGACTCTCGTTTTAAGGGGTCGACAGAGAAGGTCTCCTTGCGAAGTCGGCATCCCAGGTGGCAAGGCTCAGTCGTCCGACAGTGCAAATGCTGCTCTCAAATGTGTCCCGGAATTCATGCCTCACCCAATGACCTGTGACACATTCCAAACAAACATGGAGCTAGTTGCTGGTTTGATCCGGAAATGTAGTCCGCTCGTGCACAAACTTGATGTGACAGAACATGAACGATGGATTAACTGTTTTCTGCCTAAAAAAATCGGTCATCAAAATCCTCTGAAGATTGGAACACGTGCGCTGACAATGTTAACAAGAAATGCCGACATTCCAGTCCCCGATTAACAATTAGAGAACAACCCCCACTGTTTGATTTTTGCGTGCAGTTTACAACCATTTCAAGATGACCACATCAGAACGCGAGCTCTGAAGAAGATTAAACAAGATCCTGAGATGACTCTCCAAACTCAAACACTAGAATGCCAACGCTTGATGAACTTGAAGCGTGATGCAACCTTAACCAGAAAAGGGGTCACATGTCACGAAGCCAAGTAAAAACAGTTTTCGGTCTGCAAAAGTCGCGGTGACTGACATTTCGCGGGGTTTTGTGCCTCCAGTAAATGTCGTTTTTTGATACGCTCTTGATTCGGTCCCAGGAAAGTAGGCTGCTACAGCGAGAATTATTGAGGTACAACTAGTTGTAAAATACCAAATGAATTGCAAGAATCGGGAGTGCTCGAATGCACGCCACCATGCCAACCTGTCGGGGCAGGCAAGCCGCTGGCGAGAGTCTGTTTTTCTCCAATTGGTTACAGCTTAGGACATTGCCGCAGTCTTTCATAAGACGTAGAAGTGGGATGAACGGCAAGCAAAGCACTAGAATAGGTGGATGACCTGTAGCGCTCGTAGTGAATTGCTCAAAATTCCTGGTTAATTAGATTGCATAGTTTATTTGATATGTCGGCAACTGGGACTCTATGCACTTCGAAACGCTTCAGATTCAATTTCCCGAAGTTGGAGTGGATGGAATGGCTGAGGCTCTAATGTGGATAAGGTCGCGGTCTTTGCAGCCAAATGGTCACCAGTTACCAGAGGTGTTTGCACAAAGCATTGAAGTATGCCCAAAATTCGAGGCGATATTTTTTTTTGGAAACTGGGGTTAAATCGTTACAGTGATAGCCCTTACGGAGAATGAATTGCAACGACCTTGGGAAGTTGGTTTCTTAGCGGATGTAGATGCTCAAAGATCTTTTTGTAAAACACAAAGAAGGGCAATTTTTCGTTAGGCCTGGCCTTAAATTTCCGTCGAAAGGGTATCCAAGGGCTTATTTCAGCACAATTTACACCCTTCGAGATCAGGATCGGGATCAGATTAATATTACTTGCTCAAGAATTTACCTCTGATCCTCAGTCTATTGAGTGGACACGGGTTCCGCGTTTGGACACTATCGGCATGCCGACACAACAATAACGTGTCCACTTGGTTAATTCACTGGTTGGCACCTTCCAGCATTTGATCGTTTTTCCCGTTAACCGAAGAAAAATGACACCACTCTCCTTCCTTTAATGATATCTTGAACTTTATTTGTAATCCTTACTCCTTCCTTCTCTCCTTTCTTGCTTCCTCAGAAATCTCCACGTGACCGGTAACACTTTCCGAATCCCACGACCTGCGATTGTTGCCAAGGGGACAGCGGCAATTTTGGAGTACTTGCGATCAAGGATCGCTGAATAGGCTATGTTTTCTCCTTTCCTTTCTCGCTCCCGTTTTTTTTCCAGCTGAAGAAACATTGGCTCAGTATATTGTATCTTTTTGAGGGTGTATTGCCATTATTAAAATTTTCGGAAAAGGACAAGATCTACAACTTTCCGCTGATACGAATTTGTTGTGAGGTTCTGGCTTTGTGCATCCGTCGGATTTGGCACGCTGTTCGCACCAGTGCCACGGGTAGTAGTAAGTGGCAGGCGTGTCGTATGATCATTCCTACTGATCGGCGTCAATGTCGTGCGTCAGGTCCGTCGACCTGGTGTAGAGATGGCATTGGGAGGCAGCAGCTCGGTTTTACTTTCTTCCATTCCGTCTTCCAGCCCTTCTGTAGGACGGGTAATGTGTCGTGATTCGTCAGCAGGAATGTCAAAGTGAACTTCCCTTAAATTGTGGTAAAGCAACTCTTTTGGCGTTTTGTTTACGTTTGGTGGAAAAGCTGGGAGGCGAAAGGTAGAATACTCCTGTTTTTCCCTCTAAAAAGGATTGATGGCCTGGTAACTGGACCCATTTTGTTGACTTTTTTACTGCGCAAAGTTTTTTTTTTTGTGAGTGGACCTGAGTCCTGCGTGTCTAAGATGCAAATCTGGGTGCCATGTGAACAATTTACGCTACAAATGGGCATTGTATATGTGTGTATGTGTGTGTGTGTGTGGTAGGAGCACAGATTCCGCCAAACTCACAATCGGAATAGCCATAGAGATCTTTGTACACTGGTGGATGCCGACTCACCGCCATAATGGAAGGATACCATTCCGGCAGATCCTGTTCTGCCTGGCACTGACCAATTGAAAGACTTAAAAGGAGAACGCCAGTCTGGAGACGTCCTCAAAAGTTTGGAATGGGTGATGCTGTTGACTTCCTCAGCAAAATCCTTTTCTTACTTCGAGCAAGGCCATCTTCTTTCACAATACTGTAATGTCGAATTGAAAGATTCAACAGCGTTTCACCACTCAAGGTGTATTTGTGGTATCCATCAGGGACCGGCGTTTAACCCATTCATTCACCATTCATCACAGGTGAGGTTTCATCCACCTTTCTCGTTAAAATTTGCCTCAAAATTTATGCATTCAAGTTAGAAATGGTGCAATTGTCGGTTTTTTGGGTTGGAAAATAAATGCTCAAGGCTTTTGTGGCACGTCAATCACAAAAACTCACCACAGTCGTCTATAACCTTGCCATAATTTGCAGAGTTTTTATGAAAATGGTTATTTCTGGGCTAAAAACAATGCTGTTCACGCTTCGCATCTTTACTTCTTGTGTGTCGGTTCAGTGTGTGATTGTTTGGGGGGGTCGAGGAAATGTGAAACTACGGCGATATGAAGAGGACCGATGAGACAGCCTCGCCTTGTTTGTCCCGCATGACTGGGAGCTTCCTCCAACGGGCAGCAGCCAGTCCTGATGTTTTTTGAAGAGGCTATTCTCAAACAAATATGCCTCGGATCGAATTGTTTGGCCCCCTGTGAAGGCACAATCTATGGTGAATAGTTGAGCCTCTGGGGAGAGAGGGAGAGGAGGAGCAATCCCTTTACTTACCACTTTCCACGATTTATCCTCCTTAGTTGATGTAGGTATAAAGCAAATGTCGCTTCACACCTGTTAAGCATCAATGCGGCTTCGTGACGCATCCTCAATGTGCCCCGTTTAATCATAGGTAGAGGGTCCTCCTGAAATTTATGCATCTCTAAGTGGTTCATCACTGGAATCAAGTGTATTGTGCTACCATCTACCGCACCCTCTCCAGGTGTTATAAAACAAACCTGACGAGAGGCCTCCACCGCTTTGCAAACAGAGGAATTAGGCAGACTCAAGCTAACCAGGTAAGGTGCGGAAAGGCTTCCGCATTTCAACGCTTGGCAAAGAATTGTTGTGGACTGGTGTTTGTATCCTCGCTGTGGATGTCTACAGTGCCTTTCCGTGCGAACAAGGTGGAGGTGGAGAGCATGTCCAATCGACCGCTGGTTGGAGACATGGGATTGTTTGGCAATGGTCCAACCAAGGGGACTGAATGTGAGTTTATGCTGCGAGACGTTTCAGGATGTTTGAGAGACGGACACGTAACAAACAAGTTTTTGTGCATTTCTCCAGTCCGCACAAGTCGTTGCAGCGAGGCATATCGCAAACTGTAGGATTTCTTTATCACTCCATCCTCTAACGTGGATAATGGAACTTATGTGTTGTTATTTTTCGTTTCTGCTTCCAACAGCCAGGATGCAAAGACTTCCTTTGTGAATTTTATCACCAGAGGGGATCTCTCATCGTCTGTTGTACTTGATAAGATTGTTGGGTTCATTTTGATATGCACATGTTGAAGACAGCTGTAGGATCCACGCAGCCTTTCCACAAGACTCCTCTCCCTCCCCCCTTTTATGCGGTGTTCTACTGCTTAAAAGTGGCTAGCCGGCCACTCTTCTGACCATTTGGCTTCTAACACTTCTGACTCGAAATTCTCGGACTAATAGGCTTGAAGTGTCGTCGATGGGGTTATCAACGCGTTGATGTCTGCCGCCATTGGAGACACCTGGGAGACGCATGCTATTCCATCAAAAGCTTACTCAGGTTGTAAATACAACAGAACCAGTTTGTTCTATTAAAAAAAATACCACTTTGGACCAAGTATCTCTCGACTTACTTTTGCCTAGGGCATAAAATACTTGGTTTCCCAAAGGCAATGTCACGTGATTTGAAGTCTTGGCATCGCGTCGAGAGATGGAATAATCCTTATACAACGTCTAAGAGAATGTTTACTTGTCTTTCCCCTCCTCTCCATTACTCAGTCTTGCCTCCAAAAATGTAGAATCGTCATTCTAGTGGTACTTGGTTCCTAAGGTTGGTATTACATATTCACGAGGTATTTTTCGATTCGCACTTCACCCATGCAATGAACGTTTTCTTATTTCTACGGCTGCTATTTTCAGAGCTGTCAACAGCATCCACAGCAACCATTGCCACTGCTCAGGTGGCTATTTCCTTCAGTATAGCTTGTCAGTAAGGCACTTTGTGTATTTTTAAATCCAAGTTAGCTACATCGTCGTTTATGTCAAACCAGGACTTGAGTTGATCACGGTAAGGAGGAAGTTTCAAAGTGCTGCAAGTTGATACACTTATTTCACCGATCTGACAGAACGACTTTTCCATGTCTTGATAGCCAGCTTGCATTGTCATTCTTGATATGTGTCGATCAAGCGTCTCAGACGTCAAGTGACAAATTTTTTGCCTTTTAAATGATTAATTATTCCTCAGTTTCCTATTGTGTTTGAAATCCTCTGAGAAGCTTTGCTCATCGCCACACACCGTTCTGTGAGCATGAAAGCCTTACCATCACTACGCTCAACGTCTACTACGATGTGACGGACCTCCGCGGTGGCTTGATTTTCTGTGCCTGTCAAAATGTCACTCCCTACTTCATTTGACAGTTCGGCAGGCGAATGTCTTCAGTCCACCGTCGCTAGATCGCCGCCTAAGCGGTATGAACCAGTACTGAGGAAAGTAGTGCACCAGTCAATAGCAAAAAAGCCAGTCATTTTCACTGATGCTAAATTTTTACAGGTATAAACAAACCTCCGGTCAATATGCTTGGCCATTGTGTAGTGTGATGAGAATGAAAAGTTGCATAATTTCTTTTTTTTTTTGTTTTGAAACAACTGAATTCCAATCCGTCAGAGGAAGGGATTGGTGCTTGCAACCGAGAACTGATTGGTGGTCGGGGCTGAGGTGAAGATGTTCGTCATTTGCTCTTGGCCATTGAATGTCTGCCAAGGAGGTTCGTACCTAGTGAGCTGTTGGGAGCCCGCCGGTGCCGGCTGATTTGCTAGGCTGAGGATGGGTTGTTGCTGGACGGTTGGAAGCGACTAGGTGAAGTGCAGGAGGAGGGTGACAAAATTGTGTTAACGAGGCGAAGAAGTAAATTTAAAGCACTTAAAGACGGATAAACAGAGCGGCTTACCATTCCTGTTCCCCAGTTGAATGAGGGTTTCCCCATGGATGGTATCGCAGTCATGTCATTCGCTTTTAAGTAGCTATTTCCAAAAATGTTCTTTGTGTCGGGCGGAGGTGCTAAATTTGAAGTGGAAGGAGTTATTCCGCGCATTCACTCCCAACCAAGTGCAAAGTGAATAAATCAAGGTTTTCTACAATACGTGGATTCACAAATAACTACTGTCACACGTGTGTGACGTGTGTTTTTCGTCCGTTGGAAAGAGTTGCTATGGGAGAGAGAGGCTAAATTCAGAGGAGCAGTATGAGAGGAGGGAACTTCTGGTCTGGAAGCAATTGAATTGCGTAATTTTTAGCTAGAAAGTTTGAAAACAGAGCTCGTCTGTTGGGAGCTGTGATGATGGCTTTTCCTTTGAGGCAGATTCTAAGAGGATCGGCATGTTTAAAAAGTATTTTTTTTTCTTCCAAGGTAAGAAGTTGGTTGCATCGGCGTTTTTTCATTATTTGCTGTATTTTATTATCAAATGCGGTGCAATGGACGTAGAGGTTTTACAGACTCTTTCACTCTAAAACAGCAACTACTGCACTAATCTGCGAGAGCGACGGACTTGTCCGACAAACTCCTACTTCATCATCTTCAGCAATGAGGATTTCGGAATCCGTCCGAGGGAGGAATAGTCACGCGATGATCGGCCTAGCGACTGTTTACAAAGCAGTACAGATCGCTTTTTAGTGACTGGAAGGGCACAGTGAGGTTCCAAGGTTGAGCAATCGGCGATATCTCAATGCATTGGAGATAAAGAAGATCAACGAAATTCCCTTTCGTGATCATCAAAACGTGCCATGCCTCAAGATTGAAGGACCTGACTTCAGTATTCAATGAACAAACACACACACACGTAGACATCTGCACTTAAACACACTTTGGAGTTGTGTCAAGTAATTTGCACTCCAGAGCAATGCCAATCAGCCGAATCCGCGTCTACTGTAAAGAAAGTTTAACTTTTGCAGCTCCATTCGGAAATAAATCAACTGCCAAATGTAACGAAGTATAGAGATCAAAGTACGGCATTTCGAGGGCCTTGTGCCACATCAGACGAATCACAGGTTGACAAGGTAAAGTGTGACTCACTGACAGACTTTATCAAGTAAGCATCCACTTGATCAGTTTTTTTGATTACATAACCCAGGAGGAGTGATCGATGGCGACCCTGACGGAAGAATAGAAGATCCTAACTTGACCCGAGAAGATGCGCTGATCTCGAGCCGAGGGAAGAGGATCTTACGTCATTAAGGCTAGTTGAAGTCCTTAAACTCACGTTTCTCAATTTTGCAGATGTTGTCCAGATCCACTAAATCTCGATGATTGCCAAGCATGTTGGAGAGTTTTGAATCCGTCTTTTCTGGGACTGTTAAAGATTTGGCGGTGCCGAGGGCAGCATCAAACGCATCAACAGTGGAGGCAGGCAGTAGAGTGGCAGTACCAGCGGCTGGAGCCCTTCCCCTCGCCAAGCTTTCAAAGTATTCGTCCGCTGAAGTCTTATGCATGGGCAGAGTGGAGGACGACAAAGGTGACAGCGTTTTGCCAGACATGAATTGTCCTCCAAAATTGTCAAGTAATGGCCTCTCTGCTGGTGTGGTAATACTCAGTGGACCTACAATTGGTAAAGACCTCATGACTGATAATTTGACACCTGAAGTCTCTGATCACGCACAAACGAGATGTCAAATCGTGTCGTAAACAAATTTGGTTGCCTTAAAGTGCTTAGTTTTTGAAGTGAGGATGATTTGTTTTTTGTTTTGGAGAAGCAAAACAAAACAATTCTGGTGACTTTGCGGTGGTGAAGTTGACAATGCCTTTGATCAAACAGTATTTTGTGGTCGAGTTAAAGCCTATTTTTACAACTCATTCAAGTCTAATTGCTGAAGGAGGCTCCTGAAAATCGAATTTTTGTTTGGAGAAATTTAATTGAGAATATTTGAGTTGACCTGTGCGTGACCCGATTTCATCAAAATGACTTTTCACAGCGTCATAAAAAGATCGTAAATTTATAACTGGAAAAAAAACTTTGGAGCTGCTAAACCCTATTGCAAGCGTTTCTCTCCTGGTCTTGATGATGTAAACAATTAGGGAGCGTGGCAGACCTCCTCTTTTTTGTCTTGCATTGCGGGGCTCCACCTCCTCGCCATGAAACTGGAACTGGTTGATTCAATTTGAACTCTCAACTAGAATAAATGATGGAACAAGGACACCAAGGCGGATGTCTTCGGTGCCTACGTGTTCAGGCGAGTAGACGATTTGTCCATTTAACAGTCGGTTGGATGCAGAGTCGTCACATTCCAACTTACGGTGTCAAGGTGGCCAAGGTTTTGCGACAAACCTCAGCTCATGTAAAGTCTGTCAGTACGTGATTTGGTCAATGAGGACACCTCCACCACTCCAGCTCAAGGGAGTTGCTAACGCGTCTTCCGAGAAGAAGGGGATTCGTTGACGTCCGCTACATCACGCTCAGTTCTACCATTCAACATAAGTCATTCTCTCTCCCCCTCTTGCTGTGCGCACGTGGTTAGTGTGGATATGGGTGGATGAGTGTGAATCCACCGCTACGACCTCAGACGTGAGTGGGTTCATGCAAAGGCCTGAAAACAGGCTTTCAAGATTGCAGCTTTATTATCGTAGATCCATCATATACGCATTTTAGTCGGTCATCCATCAAGCCAGTAATCTATTCCGTCCTAGCAGGACACCATCTCTCGCCGATCTGCTTTTGTATTTGCAAATCAATGCTTTAATCCACAAAAGGTCTTTATTTTGCCGGAATAATAAAACATGAATGAAACTGCTCCGACAACGTCTCGTCAACACCTCTCATTCATCCACCGCCGCTCTCGTGGTAGGTGGCGATTCACTTTGATCGGCACTAAAATGAACCCGTCACTATTACTTAACATGCTCATTCTTGAGTTTAGCGCACTGGCACATAGACAAACACTTAGTTACTTGACATCTCAAAGTGTCAGTGACACGGTGTTGACTTTATGCGAATGTATTTAACCAATTTAATCGGTTATTTAATTTAAATGCTACATAGTTTGCAGCAGAGGCTATGCCCTACACCTCGAAGATCTCCTCCCATCAAAAAAAAAACGAATTTATGTGTAAGTTCTCTTCCCTCCAACACAGGTAGTCGGCATCGTACCATTATCCAGTGTCACCCTCATTTCCGACCTGTTTGCCACACGTTGTGTAATTCGCAGTCAAAATTGCCCTCCTCTGCTCTGCGAGAGCCGGCAGCCTTGACAACGCCTAACGCTTTGCCACGTAGCTTATACTTGGAGAAGAAAAACTCCCATCAGTGAAAACGCCGTCTTTCCTTCCACAAGAATGGCTTAAAAGTTGCTCTTTGTGGCGAGTCAAAGCTAGCCATGAGTATTTCCATGTAGGGGAGATTCTTCAATCACATGGACGCTGAAATCCATAAAGTAGTATGGGGTGCCTTCCCAACTTGGGACTAAAAAAGTCGATACACACACCGAATGGTGAGCCGTGCGATGCCGCCCACATGACAGCGGTAGCTGCCTTCGCCAAATAGGATGAGACTACTCGTGATGATTGCATTGCTCTCCAGTGCGAAAGGAGGGAAAAAAACCGAATAATAAAAATGGAAAGGGAACACTAAAACGCACCAAAATCGAGTCCGCTCAAGTCGGCCAAGGTGTCACTTTTTTGTGAACCCGTCGAGGTATTTAACAGGGGAACTTGCGATGAGTCCACACTCCATTTATCCACTGCCGGTGGGGCAGGGTCTGTAAATGAAAAGAACCACAGGTTCATAGAAGGTATGAGCTAAGCAAGGTGAGAAAGGAGGATACACTTGGGTTCAGTCAATGCCACCAGTTGTTGAGCCCCTTAAAATACTTCTACAAAGCTAGAAAACTAAATGCATTAAGAAAAATTGGCAGCTTTATAGGCGAAGCGGACCGTTTGTTTGCCATCCGTCACAGCGTCTTACAGAGGTTAGATAATGTAAGGCAAGAGTAGATTCCTTTATTTGTGTGTGTGTGCGTGTGTGTATGTATGGATTACGATAGCATCTGCTGGAGCTAAACCAGCTAAATGTCACCGTTCTACACGATTTCACCACGGTTAAGACATCCATTCTCAAAGTTCAACGAAGCCGCAAATGTCATGTCGTCATTGTCGATGACACTAACTTGAATGTCCTTACTACAATTGCGCCTTAAGCCACGTGTTTTGAAAAATGGTGTGTTTTTAATTAACCGTGGAGAATAAAAGAGCCTACGCTATCATCTCAAGGGCGATCCGCATTTAGGTGGATCCATCACTCGCCTTGGAAGAAGAAGAAGAAGAGCAAGCGAATCACAATTACACGTTAGTAGCTACTTCAGCTTTGTGGCGGTAAGATTTGTCTTCAAAAAGCCTAACTTATCTTGAGTAAAGATATTTCACAGCATATATGCTAGCTATAAACAAATGTCTAACACCTTCCTAGGCTTTTTGGCTCTTAGCACATTCTAGGCAGCTTTCACCACACCACCTACGGTTCCATTTCTCCGATTATTTTGTACCAAAGTGCAGAGTTAAAGCATCCAATCGGCCTCTGACGTTGGATGTTGGTACAGTGATTCCAAGGTCGTGAACTGCGTAGGCTAAACGTTGCAAGTTTTTACCTGCAACGAACTCAAACGTCAAATGCGAATAGCGAGACACACAGAGAGTAGGAGAGATAAAAGAACAGCCACCAAAGCCACCAGTGTTAAATGTCCTTCGCTTTAAGTGGAAACCTGTGTGAGTGGAAGTCTACACGCAAATGTGCGCATTTCAGAGGGTCACTTTACTCCACGAACTCCAATAAATCACTGAAAGGAAGAGACAATCAACTAGAACATAAACTCGCCAGTTGAACTGGAGGAGGGAGTGCAGAGATCAGAGACGGATAAGCTGGAGAAGCGCTTGAATCGTGTCTCCAACCATGAGTTGAATCGTCCCGACTTGGGAGGCTCATCATTGAAACAAAGCAAATCTTCGCACTTCGACTGAAAGAGGAGGCAAAGGATGGTGGATTGAATGACTAGGGATAACCGATCAAGTAATGCGGTGGTGTGGTAGCTTGAATCGCTTAAAGTACCCTCTCGACAATGGGGAGTGGTGAGATTGCTCATGTGACTGTGAAAATCACGTCGACTGCACAGAATGCATACCGATAAGGATGGATGTCAGCAATTGACATGCACACCACTGGCGGAGTAAGGAGTGATAAACTAAAAAACACGCTTTTCTCATTTCCAAGGCCCGTTTAAATCCATAACGAGTTCTACTTTCCTGTCACTAATTTTGATGAAAATCTCGCACCGCTAGTTCAATAGCAAATTCAAATTGATCGGCTTATGTAAGCATTTCGAAGTAAAGAACAAGTACGTAACAGTTTATTACTCGAATTGAAGGCGCTTTGCTCGTGATACATCCGCGTTTGAAACGTTTTTTTTACGGCAGGAAGTAAAGAGAATCGCATAATACAATCATGTGACATCTTTTGCCTAGAAATTAAGAATCGAAATTGGGTAGTTCTGCATTAACGTGTTGGAAATACCTCGATTCAAGTAGCTCTCCATTGTGCAGTCATCATAGGAAATAAAAGTTTCAATCAGTTTTCAGCAATTAAGTAACTTAGACCGAAGAAAATGGCCATTTCATATAAAAATGTTTTTTTTGAAAATTTTTTATTATTCTGACCCTGATCAAACGAATAGTTAAATATTAGTATCTGGATTATCAATAAATGCTTTTAATTAGAAACAAATCTCACGAAACAAAAACTATTATTATAAAGTTGCAACTTCTGCCAATTCGGGCTGAGTTAGTTATCTTCCTCTTAGGCACTTTTCAGGATTTAAATCTCCAAACCCAATACGAAAAAGCAGAACTCGCGTTGCTGACCTTTCGTGAACTCTCCAAAAGCGTGGGTTTGGTGTTCAGGTCATCTTTTGGCATGGAATTAGAGGAGTTTTGAAGGCTGAGGGTCATTGCCATCTTGATGTGTTCGTCTTCCTCTGCGTCTGTACGCGCCACGTACGCATCCGAAGGATTATAGACCGATCTAGCACGACGTCTATAATCGAGATTGTTTCCTCTGTCTGAGTAAATAAAGGAAGCACATGACTGAAAGTTCACTGGACGAGAAAGTAATGCACACATTTAAACTTAACACCTTCCACACGTAAAGAGTCGTAAACTTACCTCTTGTACGGCCAATTCTCGCAGTCTGACGCTCCTGTTTAAGAAGACTTTCGTCTTTTAGGAGAGCTACTACACGTTGGGCTTTTTCTCTGATAAGAAATCCAGCATTCAGATTTGGATCATATGAATATACAAAGTCACAGAGGGTCAGGATTTGCGGAAGTTGAGCGCGACACTCTTTAATAAACTAAAATGAAGGGAGGTATTTTGTGCCTCGATAATCACAGTGTATTAGCACAAAATGTCAGTAAAAGGAACAGAATGTTTAAAATACATGGATCAAAAAAATTTACCCGCAAACTTCCATACTGCAAACAGGCCTCAATAACAACAAGGGCTTTATAGATATGCCGCCAATTTTTACATTTATCGTTCAGCCGCTTCCATATCATGCCTACCGTATCAGCATACAGAGATGGTGTTAGTGTCATGTCTGCAATTTGCAAAAGAAGTTCCACACTGGGCATGGAGGGATCGTTGGACGTGGCTTCTCTCACTAAGAGTTCAGCGCGTGAGTAATGCCCAACGGAATTTTTTATCCTTCGCCGGATGGGCATACTCCGTGAAATTACATGCACTCTGCTTCTGAAATGAGCAAAGGTCCTAGGTCAAACAACTTTGGCATTCAGAAAGTTTAAACAATACATGCGAATACAAACGTGTGGGCAAAGCAATCAAGCAACATATGTTGAAATGAAATGCCGATTCTTTTTTACTGATGGGCTGCTTAGTTACAAAGCTTCATGCAGTTTTAATTTCACTAATAGCCAGTTATAATAAATTAGGATTTTGCTATTACTGCAGCAACTAGATACTTTTTTGAAGTCGCACAGGAGTAACAGAAAAAACAGCTGTAGAGTGCTCATTCCCTCTCTCAATCCACCCTTGCTATAAGAAGTCTGAGTACGCTTTGGCATCTTTATTATGGGCAGGAGAGAGGGTACAGAGGGATCTTGTAGAAGAATTCAGGACGGGGATGTGTCGCGCTCCCAGAAGTCACCACGCTGCTCTGCGACCAGGTCCAAATTGTCGTCCCACCCTTTGCCTACAATAGAGATTTAAGTAACGTGCGTATTACACTGCCCCCTCGTCTTTTGAGCTCCATCCTCTGAGCTACTCTCACTGGCTCGCTTTAATTTAACCATCGGGTGGTTTTATTTCTTTTACAATTACGTAGGTTTCGTCCTCATAACCGATCAAAGGAGCACCTTTGTAGGGTCGGATTTTATTGTGATGGACAGATATTGCCTGGGTGCGGAGGTAGTTCGTGGGAGAGATAATTTTTACTACGCGGTAGGAGTCTTTACTCCAAGGGTGGTAAAATTTGCAATGTGTTCCAGGCGGAGGAATCGGCCGATATACTTGGACGAGACCTCCTTCATGGTAGACAGTGAGTCGACTGTGCTTGTCGTAGTATTTTTTTTGTCAAGTATGAGACATTTGTAGGTGTCGCCAGGCAAGATTAAACGTCTTCGTTATCCATTCTTTTAGACGTTGTACGTAGTCCGGGGCATTGTCAGTAGCCACTTCCTTACTCGATAGGATCACATCGGAGGAGACTCGCATTTCGCGGCCTGTGAGTATCTTGAACGGAGAGACACCGATTGATGTATGGACCGTAGCCCTATAGGCGAGAAGAGCGCGTCCAAGGTTTAAATCCCAATCTTCCGGTCGTGCCTCCTTCGCAAAAGCCTTTAGTAGTCCTATCAGGGTCTGGTTAGTTCTTTCTAATTGTCTGTTGTCCTCAGGGTGTTTAGGTGTCTTGCGCGTCTTTGCGATTTTAAGGGACCTGCATAGTTCAGCGAAAGTCGGCTTTCGAAATTAGGACCTTGGTCGCTATGGGCTGACTCAGGCACTCCGTGTTGACAGATCCAACGATTGCAAAAGGTTGACGCATAGGCTGCAGGAGTGCGACTGCTGTGAGCTGAGGGTTCTTGAAACTGCTGCAAGGGATGCAGGTTCGGCAGAAGTCATGCACGTCCGGGGAGAGAGGGGTTCGTCGGTACCGTTTGGTCCAGGTCTCCACCATCTTTTTTCTCGCCTACATGGCCCGATTGTTCGCGCAACTCTTGAAGGACTGTTTGTATCAGGGAACCTGGAACAACCACACGCTTGGGAGACGTGATGTCTTCTTAGTACCACAAGTCCTCATCTCCCAGGGAGAGTTGAGACCATTGTTGCCATATCTGCTCGGCTGCCTTACTGGACGATTTCATCTCTTCCGCGGTGGGCTTGGACGAGGATGCCAGAAACCTGTCGCATATCAGGGACGTGTCGAAGTCTGTACTCTGTGTGTTTCACCACTAATGTTTAGTCGGCTAGCTTAAAAATAGGGTTCCTACTACACCGCTATGCCTTTCCACTGAGAGAGGTCTGCGGGATAATGCATCCGCGTTGCTATGCGAGTTTCCTTTTCTGCACTGCACAGTAAAGCCATATTGTTGCAGTTTCTCATACCAGCGTGCAACCGAACGGTCGATCGCCTTCATTGTTTTCAACCGGGTCAGAGCCTGATGGTCTCTTCTCACTATGAACTGTCTCGCTGTCGGGTAGTGCTTGAAGTGTCGCACCATTGTGTAGATGGGGTACAGTTCACGTTCTGTTGCACTCTTCTGTCTCATTTTTTTTGTTTAGGCTGGCACTAGCGTTGGCGATGACGAGTTCTCTGCCTTCTTTGTCTCTTTGTCAAAGTGCACCTCCCGCGGCCACGTCACTGGCGTGCGTGTCTAGTTCAAAGAGAGGTGCATCGGTCTCGAAGTTTGGTAAAGCCAGAATCGGAGCGGAGCAGAGCGTTCACTTTAGTTCTTTGAAGGCTTCATCATGTTGGTTCTCCCACTTGAAATTCTTTTTCGCCTGCTTCTCGGTTAGCTTGTGTAGGGGACTGGCAATCTTGGCGAAACCTTTAACGAAACGCCTATAGTAGTTTGCCAAACCGAGGAAACTGTGGAGTTCCGTCTGATTAGTCGGTGCTGGCCAAGTTCTCACTTGTTTCGTACGATCTTCGGTGACCGCCATCCAATCTGACGAGACTGTGTGCCCCAGGAAGGTGACTGAACGACGAAGAAAATGGCACTTCTTTGGACTCAAGGTCAAACCTGCATCCTGCAGACGGTCCAGCACTAGTTTTAGATTAGCGTTATGCTCGCAGATGTCTCGACCGAAAACAAGGATGTCATCGAGGTAGATTATGCAATGTTTTGGCAAAAGCCCAATCAGTGCCGTCTGCATCAGGCGCTCGAAAGTGGCTGCGGCGTTACGGAGTTTAAATGGCATTGTCTAGAATTCGTAAAGCCCAGCGAAGTCAGGAGAAGTTCCTGACGCTCCCTCGTCGCTACCTCGACCAGCTGGCTGAGATCATTGGTCTTCATGGCCTGGAACTTTGCTGTGGTGGAAGGTAGTCGGAGTCCGGCTTTGAAATGAACGGCCACACAACTTTTCACCTTGTTAGGTGGGCAGCTTTTGAAGACCCGTTCGGCTAGGATTTGCAGGATCCCAGCGTACTCCTCGTCGTATTCGCCTGGCTTTTGATCGCGGCGAAAGAACTCCCTAGCCAGCGACTGCTCTCGCTGGTCGATAACGAGTTTAGCCAGTATCTCATAGCACTGGTCAAGGTTGGAGTCATGTGAGACTCCGGCGTCAATCGCTGCTGAGAAAAGATCTTTGGGGAAGGGCGTGCAGGATCAGCGAAAATTCTCTGCCGCTGAGGGTTGAACCTCACAGCTTTCATCCGATCCCCAAAATGTATTCCTTTATTGAAACAGGGAAGGTCCGCCAACGCTGCCACCAGTGGAGGAGGTTTCTCCTCTTCCTTCTTAACGCCCTTGTTATTAGAAGTCTGAACACGCTTCAAAATCTTTATTATAGATAAGAGAGAGGGTGCAACGCGACCCTGTAAAAGAGTTCAGGACGGAGAAAAGTCGCGCTCTTAACGCCCACCACGCCGCTTTGCGACCAGAGTCGAATTGTTCAACCCCCTGTGGCCTACAAAGCACATTTAAAGAACATAAGCATTACAATAGCTCTCAAGGGAATTAGAAATCTGCCAGGATAAGACGCTGAATACTCCGCAGGGAAGAAGTTAAACCCACGGGTACATAAAGACTACCGTAATACTTTGTTTTTTATGACTACCGGTTCCAATTTCGATCACAGAGGTGGCCGCATTGCCCTAGACGCTTGCGCTGGCTTCCGGGCCATGCTACCAGCTTCATTTTCTCTGTCTATTAAATATGCATATTCCACCCTATTATTTTGCCTTCTTTTGCCTTCAAGGGAGTCTACGAACGCTAAAACTACTCCACTTAGCACAAATAGGCAAAATATCAAAGCAACTTAACTATTGAGTAAAATTCGCCCAAATTGTTGGGACTCTGAAATACTCTCAGCAAACTTGTTGGCCGCGAGTATACTAATGACATTGAAATGTGACTTGACTACAGCAAATTAACGAAGACATTAGACATCCAATTTTTAGTAATGAATCATCGCTGCTCTTGCAGTTCACCCCTGGTCAATCAGGATGATGCAATAACTCTCCTACCACCACATCAGAATCCCCTTCCCCTCAAAGCAACATCATTTTAGACGTTTTTATTTACAGCACCGAAAAGAAAAGAAAAAAAGGACAATCCAGCCTTGTAGGCCTATCACAGAAGGAATAAAGGAAAGAAAGCAATAGAGATCAGTGTAAGAAAGTTAGAGCTCAAGAGAGTTGCTGCGGAGGGGAGTGAGAAGTGTGGAAAGGGTCGAAAGGCTCTCAGATCGAGACAAACATGATCCTGAACAGCTGAAGGACGGTTGAAACCGTAGATACGCCACCAGTCCAGGTGGCAGTCCTAGGTGATCCAGTGTAGCGTCGGCAAAGTACTGAAACGTCATTATAAGGGAATGTAACTGACACCCATATTGTTTACGTTTCAAGCGCTACTGATAATTAAATAGTAAAAGGTTTATTTTAAGTTGACCGTTTCTTGCCTGTCGAATTTTTTGTCTCACAATCGCCTGCAGGGTGGGGGGAGGCTCGAGTTGGTAAACAAAAACCATTTCCTGCAGTTTTCGACGTCCCGGACTAATATTCCCAGCATCGATTGAAGCAGATTTGCCATTGAGATGTACCTCTTCCTCAGCCCACGCATTTGTCTCCCAGTCCCCTTCCATCCAGTTGGCGGATAGCTAAAAGTCATTTTAAAACGATGTCAATTGATCCTGCAAAATAAATTATTGCGAAAAATTGCATTAGGCCAATGAAGGAGGCTTGAACTTTGGAACTAATTCACTGAATGGGAAAGTAGTTCATAGCACTCAATCGTTATTTAAATCAACATCCGCATCAGAGGGGTTTGAGGTTAAATTATAAGAAGACATCAGCAACGGCGATCTCCTGAACCTTGCAAATTTATTTCATAAGCCTTTCAAAGGACTTTGAAACCACAAATCGCCCCTGCTAGATCATTTCTGCATATCTCAAGGAATAATTAAGGAGAAAACAAAGTGTACAGCAAATTTACTTACATGGCTACTCCCCGGTCGATTTGACACCGCGCTCGCAGTCATGGCTGCTGACTCAGGCGTATTGATGGTGTTTACCCTCCTCCTTCTTGGTGTTCCACCACTGCCCTCCATCTCCACCACACCCCTTCTTCCTCCTCTGTACTTCCTTTTAACTCCAACGCTACCGCCACCAACGCCGACAGAAGCTAAGGCAATTAATGCTAGTCGAGCGCCACATCTACTCATTATGGGCATATAGTTGGTTGGACAGGTGTGCAGAGGACAGAGCGGGCGGTCGAAGCGTATTACCCGAAGTGTATCTAGACTATCGCTATGAAAGACGGTGAGGAAGAGCGGAGTGTATCCCGGTGGCGGAGGAGGAGGCTGAGTGGTGAAAGATCCTGTTTCACCGACACCACCCTCCCCTGTACTCCAGTTACGCTTAATTAGTAAAATCCAGGACACTTGTTAGCTTATAAAAATTGTCACTTGAATATTTCTTTAAGTAGCATTTACCTGCTGAGACAAGTCTGGACTATTCCCGGATCCTGATACGGCCTCACTGGAGCCCTGACAGAAATTGTTGAAAAGCAGGGCCTGGGCCAGCGATCCGCACCTGCATGTCGACGTAGTTGTCACAACCGCGAAAATGAGATGACCGGCAGGAGAGTAGAAGACCTTGAGAATATTTATTCCACTCCCCAATCGTCTGTCCGTTCGCTGCTCTTGTAAAAGTGAGTCTGTAAAAATGGTGACATATGATTATACTTAATTATTATCAGTAGACTGTACTCCTATGATCTTAAAAATAGTGATAGAAAGTTTGACAACCCGATT
Organism: Taenia hydatigena; assembly: GCA_036345935.2. Lineage (NCBI taxonomy): Eukaryota > Metazoa > Platyhelminthes > Cestoda > Cyclophyllidea > Taeniidae > Taenia > Taenia hydatigena. The sequence continues at coordinate 3,370,416 of JADWOT020000001.1, read as the reverse complement.
AATTTATTGAGCTACCGTGGAAACAGTCACACAAGTTCGAATTCCTAAATAATTCTTTATTTCTTATGAATGAGCAGAAATAATTTGTCTCAGTGGATTACTAATCAGACATTAGACATTATGCATTCAATTCCAGCACCTATTAAGTGAAAAAGTTCCTCCAACACAATTTAGCGATTCGTAGAGTTGCTCTTGCTGTCAGTATGCAGCGCCTATATTTCTGAACAAAACAGACTTCACCGCAAAGTACTGAGAGGTTTTCCAAAGGTTTGACATTTCTTGGATGTGCCTTCTCACAAGAGGAATGAAGATGAGAGCCTGTCATATGTGTGGGCTTTTCAAAGCTTAATATTTACGCTAAGTATCGAAGAATGCCTGTCAAAACACAACTCGAAAAAGTATGATTGGCTGGTTAAACTAACCAACACTTGATGGCTCGTGCAGAAGCAGCATGAAAATAAAATGCACCATATCCCGCCTGCCAATGTCCGCAAACCCTAAAATGTTTATATCACGATTTGCATTAATGCATTTCTTGAAGGTCTCGTCGTGAAGCAAGAGTCGGTTGCAATTCACATTGGAAATGTAACCAATGTAACGGCCAGACATAGGTGAAAGCGAAACGCTACGAATAGCACTTATTGCCCCATAAAATGTAGCAGCAAAAAATACATAAGAGCGTACTCATGACTGCATTTAATGTCCCCTCCGAGCCAAAGCTAAACGTACCACCACGTTTTTTCGGCGATATAACTGCATTCACCTTGGCAGCCTATCGAAAGAATTAGTAGCCGCACATTTTTATGGCTCTATCTTACCTCCCTTTTCGCGATAATAACAAATTTTCTGGGCGTTTATTAAATTTGTCTTTTTAACTATCAAATGACCTTGTCGAAAGTTGTTTTACCGCAGTCAATAAATCGAACGCATACGAAATCGTCCGCAAACTTCGGCAACCACCACTCTGTAGAAAAGGAAAGGCAATAACTCGTTCGTAACAGAAAAAAACCAATTAAGCAACTACAAAACTCACTCATTTAGCTGGCCTCTGACTCCTCAGACAGTATCTGCCGTTACAGACAAGCTTACTGATTACATCTCCTTCCATTCAAGGCTTGCAATTTTGTGGTGTGGATTAAGGCTCTATTGGTTTGCTTTATTTTTCCTCCAGTTAGAGAAAAAAGACTTAAAATTCATCTACCGATAAACTACCAGTCGTTCGTCTGTTCCAAACCTGAGAAAGGCAACAACACACGCTTTGTTTGTGTTGCGAGGGATCTTATTTTCCTTAAGAGGAAAAAGGTGGTAAACAATTTCATGTTTGGTGTTAGCTCTTCAAAGTAAAAAGCGCCCGAAAATTTTGTTAAAGAAACTGAACATTCATCGTAGCCTTTTTGACTGCTAAAAAGGTTCACATTTAGCAATAAATAAGCCGTCCAGTGTTAATAAAAAGTAAGTAGTTTTCATGAGCGTAAGGTCAAAATGCAAAAAGAAAAACACTAAGATGGACGTTTAGCATAGTATATTTCGCAAATTGTGAAATTTCAAGGCGTTCAAAAGGCTGATTCGCCAGTTGAGTCAATACCCACGCCTGCCTGACCACTTAACCCTCTCCACACACTTGTTTGTCCATCAAGTGCCTGCTCGTCCAAAAAGCCTGCTTATCAGTAGTGCGCTTTTGTGGCCATCTGGCTGCCTATAATTCCACCTATTGATAGAACCTCCGTGGTTTGTTGCGGTTTTAGGCCAATCCTTGAACGGTAAGTGGGGTGTAAAGGCTTGGCAAGAAGTTGGGCACGGAACTACTAACCACTTAAAAACTACCAAAATAAAATTAAGATACAAAAGTCATGTGCAGAGGACGTCGTCTCAAACGACACGACATTATTGTGCTCTCTATACCGCCTCACAGAAGGAGGCAAATAAGAGCGCCAGTGAATAACGAAAATTGTGTGAAAAAATAAACTTGGTTTTCGCCAGCAAGTATTTTTACTCATCCGTACGTCTATCAGTTTGACAATCCATTCATTTGTCTCTGTGTTTAGATCCTGTATCCGCTAATTCATCTTCCTATGCGCTTGTCAGTTTATTTACCCGCTCGTCTGTTGATCCTCCAGAAATCACATGAAGCTGACAAATTGACCATCGGTCCACCTAGTCGCGTACTCACCAGGCAATCCGCCAAAGTCTCGTGTCCTCGCAATCCTCTGCCAGGAGGGAAGTCGCACAAGAGATAGACACGGCGCCTGCGCTTCAAAGAAGCCCTCACCCAGTGAAAATCTTCGACGGTAGTGCTGCAACAAGGAGTGGCCCGAGTCCTGTTGCATTTGCACAAAATGTACGTTAGCGAGGAGGATGCGCGAATTTTCAAATCGTGGATCAAAGTCAAAGAGAATGGCACTGGGACAATTGTAACCGCCAAAAGCGCGAACAGGCTCCGGCGTCTCCTCGCCACGTCCTCGCAGATCCGTTCGAACTGACTCAGTGTCGTCTTCAAAACTGGCAAAACTCGACGTGTTTTGTGTGAGAGTGTTGACGGGGTTCAACCGTTGTGTATCGGTCGTCAAGGGCAGCTCAGTGATCAATTCGCGAGTTCGGAGACTGTAGAGCTGAAAGTAAAGAAGGATATTATGCAGTCTCTCAAAGTAATTGGCACTAAATTTTTGTAAAGATTGCAAACAACAAAAACAGATGCCCAGCTGAATTAGGTTGTGACTAAAAATGATCCGCATTGTATTAGCTTAAGGCAACGGTTCAATCCCACTGGTCACCCACGAATGATTGCACCCAAAGGAGGTGGTCCATCTCCAACCGCCTCAAATCACACCAAATGCGTTAAACCAAAGACGAGGCAAATTCGTGATCATATTATTCAAAAGCTTTACGGAAAAAGAATTAAATCAAAATAATGAGAGGCAGATCACACCGACCGCTTTTCCGCTCACCGCAAACACCGCGGCACGTGATGAACAAAGGCCGCGGCGGTGCCGATGTCAATTTTTTTTGCTGTTCCGCATGCCTAACGATAGAAACACGACGACTCTTTGTTCCATAGGTCGCCCTCACAATTGCGCTATGGCTTTTCTCTAATGTAAATATTTGCCAGATTAACGACTGGTTTATATATTTTACAGGTAAATCGCACATAAAAAATGGGAGTGCCACATTTCAGTTAGGTGTTACTCTTTTCAAACACACCTAAAATCTTTTAAAAAGTTAATAGATGGCACAAAATTGTTCTTTGTCAATTCTTGTCAAAATATTGTCCAACAGTGCTAAAACGTCTTCTTGTCCCAAGATTTTGGAGCGGAATCGTTGCCATTCAGCCTGACTGCTGGAGCAGAGCATAAGAGGAAACCCAATCACCACAACCAGAATGTCCTATTTTTTTCCAAAGTAGTGCCAGCTATTTTCGGAATTAATACAGCACCTCTGAAATGGTACTTGGAATGAGAAAATCCTGAAGCTGTTTACCTGTTCCGAGTCCCACCAATCTGTTTGTGGCGCACGATCAGGTTCAAACAGCTATTGTAAACTGATAAGGAACACGTGACACGAAAAACCAAAACCTCATTTGGGAAAGGCTGTCCAGGAGTCACACGTAACTGCAGTAGCAAATGCTCTAACCGATATTAGAACACTCGAAAGTCCAGAAATAAGTCCTTTAACAATTAAAACGTTCTAAAAAGTACAGTTTACGCTATTATCTGCAAAATTTACTTCACATTTTAGAATTAGGCAAATCAAAAAAAAAAAAACTTTTTTGGCACGGTCTCCACGTCTGCGCTAAACAGGAAGTATTGTGCTAGTGCTGCAAGATTTCCACCTACCAGAAGAATTTAAAAAAGGGGGATACAATTCTCAGCCCTCACATTCTACTCCTTTTGTGTTTTTACACTTCCTTTTTAGTTAAGCCGGAAATGAAGTTAAAATGAAGAATTTGCTGCAGCTGAGCAACGCTATGCATACCATTGGTTAACGGGAAGCCAATGACAGATTGAAGGGAGTTACTCCACCAATCAACTCTCAGGGATTTGGTTAGTTACTTAATTCATTTTGACTTATGTGGCAAATGAGGCAAGTAGTTACGAATTGCTCACTCCCTAGAAATCACATAAATGCATAAAAGATTAATTCGCTTTTCGAGTGGCCTCAGAGGTGTTTTTAATTTAGTCACAAAAGAAATCGTCTTATCGTGGTAGGATTAATGTTATTGGTCGATCTGAAGCTATGCGCCAATGAAAATACAGCACGTTACATGACCATGTAACTCAAAAAACAGGTATCCGATTTCTCGATAATAATATGAAAGAAGGTAGACAGTTATGATCCTACAAAGAAGTTAAGGAATTAGAGGACATGAATACGTGATAGTCCTTCTTTTGCACTAATTCTTAGATTCGAAAACAAGAAATCTGTTCCCCTTGCTTAAAGCCATCTCGCCTTTTCCAATTTTTTCTACGAGATAAAGGCAGCAGTAAAAATGATACTAAAGGAGAGAAAAATAACGAACTTAGGGATTCTTTAAAAAGTATGAGTTAAAAAGTATATTTACGCCCGAGTGCTTGTCGTTCTACTTCAGTCCATCAAGTAGCAGCACTAGCGATGACAAGTGTAGTAGAGTGTAACATGCTGTACACTCCATCCAACCACTTGTGGTACCCAACCAAATTCCAATGTCCAGCAGTTTCACCAATGGGTGCAGTTAGTGGTGGGATGAAAAACTAGAGAGAGAGTGAGAGAGATGGTGCAAGCTGGAAGGGGTAAAAGGTTTAAAATGAAAAAGACGTGAAGAACGAATGGCAGTGTAAGCCTCTCCGAACCGGAAAAAAAGTGCACACTGGCGTTACTATCTGCACCTTTAAAACTGCATCACACATTCGTGGGGCGCACACGAAGGATCGTGTTGAACCAAGGAAGGAAACAACTGGAGATCGGGAAAGGTGAGGGTTATGAAAAACGTAGTGGACCCAGGAGGATGACAAGACGAGTGACCAAATGAATATGGTAGCGGTTGGATTCTAGAAGGATGGCCAAAAGAATGGGAAAATGAAGGCACAACTCAATAAACTCGAATTGATGAATTGACAAATGAAGCAATTAACGAATGCATCAAAGACAGACGAACGAATGATATGAGGGATGAGGGAAAAAGGAACAGGTGAAAGGCATCAGCAAATGTACACTCTTTTTATGACACATGCGCTCCTTTCGTCTCCTCTCCATTCCCCACTCCTGCCCCCTCCTCTCCCCTGTCAGTGAGAGCGGAGACAGCGGTAGTGAACTTATAAGATGTCCCTAATAGGCCTAAAATTAAAAATTTTTCACGTGGCAATCCCTCTCTCTACATGGAAACAAAAATGGATCAGCTCAACTCTCAAGCCGGCTTCTGCTTCTGTCAGTCGGACCGACTTGATCGAAAAACTCGACCCAGGCGAAGTTAGCGACGTGAAAGTTTTGTGTTCAAATCCGTGCCAACTTGCGGTAGAAACGATTGACTGGCATCCCCAACTTTAGAGGCGTTCAACCATTTGAAAAACCCCATAAATCATTCCTAGTCAAGCACTATGTGGGTGAACAATTGTGAAGAAGGTGAGTTTCATGGCGTATTCAGTCTGCAATGTGCACTTCTTCCTGTTCTTAGGCAGAAGCTCAGAGATTCGGTTAGCACGTGCCAAATTTGCGACTTTTTCGACAGGGATATTAAGCTCAACTGACTCCCACCATCTGGCAGGTTATGAATGTTAAAAGCATACTACGCGTTGATCGTCAGATTGGGCAAGCACTTTCAATTTGGCAGGCGATCTGGCCACCAACTAGAAGTCGCCTGGAACACAAGACGAAGCTCAGATCGTGAGCAAGATAAAATGATAGCTGATGTGTATCGCCAAAGAGGGTCCATAAATCATGAGCAATTTGTTTTTAAAAGTAAATGGAATGATGAACCTTCCCTGGGCGATTGAATCGATGAATGAGTGGGTAGATGGACGAGCAGACCTCCGATAAACAAGTAGATAGAAAATAAATTGATGGAAGGCCTTTAGGCGAATAAATAACTGATTGAATCATGGAAGGAATGGTAGATACGAGGTTCGACATCGGTAAATTGAAACGGTAATTAAAAATGAATGAAAATGTGGTGGATGGATGGGAGAGTAAAGAAGTTGTAGTTGTTATCCTGTAAGGGTAATTCCTCATCTACAGATAAGTCTTTGTCGTAAAGAGCTCCCATGGTAGAATGCGGTGACTGTTGCAATTTAAGTAGTATTTAACGTTCCCACCTACTGATATGAGACTGACCCACGAATTGCAACTTCTGCTAGCTTTGTCAGGGGCAAAATAAACGTAGAAAACATAAAAAGCACCCTCATTCAAAGACTATTAAACTCTGCCCGCCTCGTCACACATTTAATCTACTGCCTCCACCCTATCCATCAGGACTCCGTCCATCCCACTTTCTTGGCCACACCCATTCATCCAGGCTACGCCCATGTAGAATTCACCGTTCCACCGATCTGCACGCTACCCATCCGCCCATCTGTGTTTGGCTTCGGCGCGCACCTGAGGTGGCGCCGATAAGCGTCCTTCCATCCTTCTTGTGAGGTGGTGTCTCCTTCCCCTCTTTCCCATCCTTTCACACTCAGGAAATTTCATTAACCTGCCTGGCATCATCTTGCGCTGTTCACCTCCCATTCCACTCCGCTTGCCATCTTCAATGCTGTCATTTCATGGTTTGGGCTGAAAAAACAGTCATATATGCCTTTTTAAAGAAAAAAAGTGATGGAGTTAAGTGCATTTAGACCTAATCAAGATTTAATTGCATCAATTGTCACTGAAAACATTATCTTGTCATCGACAGCACCTCAAAAAAAACGGAGAGAAAATTCCAGACTTGTTTGTTAATCCTTAGTTTTCGGTATATCTCGTTGCAATTACTTGATTCGAGATGCTAAAAAAGGCAACTCAAACTAATCTGCCTTAAGAACTATGGAAGAAAAATCGCCTGGCCTCCTGCAGAGCATTTTTATGTGGCGGAGTAGCAGAGCCCTTAATGAGGTATGTATTACGTCTCCGGGACCTATCCACTCCTAAAGGCAACACAAGAATTGCTAGCGACACCATTAATCGAACATTTCTGCATCAACAGGAAGAGTTGGGGAAATCGCCCTACCCGAATGTTAGCTACCTGTTTCCACCTTGGAATGCCTATGAGGTAAGAAAGGACTTTTTTGTTCCAGACCCAGGCAACTGAGCGCCTCTTCAGACCAGATGAGCCTTGAAGGCTTCGTCTGTGGTGCCCTGAAGACAGGGTTGTTACACCGTTGGAGGGCAGGCAGAAGCAACGACTGAGTAGCCTCTACTCGACGCAACATCAAAAACATCCCGATGGTGTTTTTGTCCTTTATAGGGCCGAGTAGGAATTGGGAAGTATTCGGAGAGAAGCTCTGGTCTTTTAAGTCAGTGTAAAGGAGGACCGTAAAAATTACCCTCCTATAGGAGGAGAGAAAGGTATTGCGCCATCCTCATCATTCACCTTCTCCCAAAGATGCTTCTTTAAGTACCGGTCACATTGTTCTTGAAATTCGACAATCAGATGAGAAGTGGAGGCAAAGAAAGCTCTATGGAGGCAGAGCTCCCACCAACCTCGTGGATGGTAAAGGCACAACAGATAAAATTCGCTACGTTAAAAGAGCTTTTCCTTTACGAACCGCTTCTAGAAAAGGCCGCACCGATTCGTCTATTCACTTTATACTCATGACTGGGCAGGCCTGGTTGATCACCGAGGGGGAGAGAAAGGAGGCAAGCTTAGAGTTCCCATTGAAGGATTCCATTAATTACCAAACCTTTTCATGTTTTGTTTATGGCCTTGCCGCCAAAAGGTACTTCTGATCTGAATGCAGCATTTCAGCATTGGTTCTTTTTTCATCCTCTCAGGTTAGCAGGCGACTTTAAAAGAAGGCCTGGGAATTGGGACATGCACCTTTCTCGACTTTATTTCTATGCAAATTTTAATGCATGGCTGTTAAAATACACCCACCTCTTGGGAGATAAAGAATGAGATTACACTCAGCCCCCCGAGATCCAAGTTGGAGACAAACGCTTACCTCTCCATAAAACTCGAATAATCTGTGGCCCCCACCTCCTCTGTCCTCTTAGCCAGCCTCCTCGAACCGAGGGTCCAAACTTGAACGGCCAAAGAGAGAGATAGAGGGACAGACAGCAAGGAATTTTCAGTCAAAACGCCTTGTTTTAAATGGGCAGTGGAATTTGCATTAAACATAGTGAAAAGCTCGTCGTGTGTACTCCAGAGGCGAGGGTGCTTCATTCCGCCTCAACGCATTCGGCCTTGAATTTTACTGAGCTCCAAAGAGTTTAAAATGTTAACATTTTAGGGAAGAAATAGGGGGAACTTGTAATGCCCCACCAACCTTAAATGTAAATTATAACGGCCACGGTAACTTCGATTGTCCACTTTATTGTCGTGGGGTACCAAAGTGCCGTTGTGGAGCTTTTCCCCTCCTAAAGGGACTAAATTCAAGCCGGCGGAAAGCGGCAGACGAAGTCCACGTGCATTAACGCCAGACCTTTGGGAGGCAAGGGTGGGAGGAGGGGGACGGCGAGGTCGAGGAGGTGAAATGCATGCAGTTCTAGCAGTCAGTTGGTAAATGCATAGCAAAGTGCCAAATTATGCCAGATCTTCTAGTAATCAGGCAATGAAATGAAATAATTGCTCAAAAGTGACATTCTCTCATTTATTAAGCTGTTTTGAGGGTGTTTGTTTTGTTTTGCTTGAAAAAAAAGTACGATTACTGCACGGCCAAAAAAGGAGCCCACCAATTCGCCGGTGTAAACAAATCCCACACCGCTGCACAACCTTCTGAAGTGTGAGACGAAATTGGTTCCCCATTACCGGAAACTAGATTATGGCAGCCCGTTTTCCCCCACAAGGCTGGAGGGAAAGGAGGCAGTGGAGGAGAGTGAAATCCCGAATCTGCTTGTACCTCCGGCTAGCTGTGAAACCGCAAAAAAAGCAGGAATCGAGTCTTTCACCGGTCAGAGGTACAGGAGAGGCTTATTCACCACAGTCACATAAATTTATTTGGAAGGCTTTTAGCTATTACTGAATTTCGCCTCCCTTTTCTGCGCCCTTTGTGGTGATAGGATCTGAATTGCTAGCTCTTTAGGCCAAAATGTGTTTGAAAGACGGAAGGATGAAGAAAAAGAATCGGACAAAAATTAATTTCGCTGATTAGCCTCATTTTTTCCTCTTTGTCGCCTCTCCTTCTCAACGAATGTCTTAATTAGGGAAGTGGTCCTCGTTTGGCATCCATTGACTGCAATGTGTTCTCGTAATCCAATTTGGATTGTTTTGAAATGAATACGAAAACAAACTCAAAGGAGCTAAAAAGGCGGTCATTTTTTCGTTAGCCACAATCCCCTTCCCCTTGATACACCAGAAAGCTTAGACGCGGCTCGGCCTGTCTGTAGATTAAGTCGTCTTTATCCACGAAACGCGATCTTCCCAAAACATCCACTAGACTTGAGAGCATAAATCCAATGGACAGTGTAGGACGGCTTCAATGCCCCTTCGCATGTTGTGATCGAATGCCTGCCTTATTTTTGAAGCACACATTCCACAGAACAGGCACCAAAATAAACACACGAAGCGATGGCAACGCACCATGACAGGTTTTTACACCTCCCATCAATGTGATTGGTGAATCACCGCCACTCTCCTCCTGGCAATTGTTAGCCTCGCAACCGTAAAATAAGTTAATAAGGCAATTCCTATAAAATCTCCGCATTTCCTTACCATTATATAACTAGTAAGGCAGTGGAAAAATGTCTCCTCGCGTGCCTACTGCATGGAGAGAGTCCGAATCGTGCCTTTTTGCCCAGAACCAAGGGGTTCCAACAGAGCTTTACTTCTTCAGATTTTGGGAAAAAAGAAGGTATGTCAACAGAGCTTGCAGCATTTGAGCTTACTACAAGAAGAGGAAAAAAAGTCCAAAGCAAAGTATTTCCCATGAAATATTTCTCGCATGTTCGTCACAAGAGCTACAACAGTATTCCCCTGCCCATTTCACACTTTCGCTTTATTTTCATATAAAAACGTCAAATCATGTAACTTGGACGCCCCCTTTTTTAAAAGAAGATATGACATGAGCCTCACCTCTCCGCTACAAGCACAAAAGGTAGCTTTTTGAATTTGATTAGGGTGCCACCATTGATCGCGTGCATCTCTGTGATGCGATTGGTTGACCATTTTCAGGCATCGTCTCGTAGGTAATCAGGAAGATCTCCTATTCTCTCATCCCCAAAAGAAGGTAGTAGAAAACCCATCTCTCGACATTTGTGCGGAAATCAAAGACTCGGGAGCTGATCCGTTAATACAGTAGTCCTATCTATTTTGACTTTACCAACTGTGAACGTGCCATTGCCTTTAAAAAGTGGCTTTTGATGCTAAATTCCAAATCCTTTGTCATTAAGACTACAAAATCTTTATAAAGTACACAGCTTAAAAGTAAACTGGCCATCGAAAGCATCCTTGCGTACCCATTTGACGGACATTTAAACGCAAATAGCTATGGGCAAAGTTGGGTTAAAACCGATTGTTATTTATTTGACGCCACATTACATTTCGCCAGCGAGGGAGCGAGTAATCAAATCACTCGAATTTATGATCGGACGAAACAATTTTAAGTGCAGTGAGTAAATTTTCTTGACGAGTAAATATAAACTGTTTACTTATTAGCCCCATCAGCGATCCACCTTACAGTAAAGTCCACGCGTCAGAATGCGAGAAAATGCGCGAAATTGCGGTCGTTTCGGCGATACACATCAATGTCAGAGATGCCAACGGATTCCAGCAGTTTCATTGGTTTGCATTCTCCAATTGATTTGATGCTGGTTTTTCATCGACCAATGAGACTATCCCCACCACACATTGATATTTCATTTCCACCGATTTCGTAACAGTTCTCAAAACTCATTTGGAACAGTTCGGAAGGTTCGTTCGTCCACAGAAAGCTCAAAAAATAGATTTTTTATTACATGCGGTTCCGTTGGAAGAAAAAGTCCCATTTACTAGGAAGTTTTTTTCTGCCACATTTCATCTAACTTTTGAATGGGTAAAAAACACAAGTTGATTTAGGCTTCTTTGAGCAGTTCACTCAGTTGGTCCAGACATGACACCTCCTCCTAGCATAGAAAGTCAGATTTTTTGTACCCCTACTGACCATGTGCCGCTCTGTGGCATTATGGAGTCCCCCGAGGTGGCACTTCACTAGTTAATTTGTTTACCTAAAGGGTAAGCCCCTTCCCTTTCTTCCTCAATCTTGGAATGATGAAGAGCCTTCGAAGTCACACGACCAGGTAACAGCAGACTGAATATGCTTCCTTCCACAAACCTCTCCGTACCTAAGTCTTAATTATAGAGCTTGAAAACCCTTGTGGAGGAAAAGTACACCTCTCCCATTTCATGCCTTCCCAGAGTGTAGAGTTTCGCCTCGGACAGGTCAGCTTCAACGCGAATTCAACAAATATTGCGCTTGTCAAAACGAGGCAGGCACATTCTTTCCTTCGCTACGATTTTCGCATAATTTACCGAAGAGTAAAACGACTTTTGCGTTAATTAATTTTGAAAAAAAAAACAGGTAACTCTCCTACCCCCACCTCCCACCAGATCAGTGATTGGCCAATTAATAATGTAAGCAAACTCTGCCAAAAAAACTCGGCTAATTTGACTTTAGGTCCGAGATAACACATTAATTCGCTAATTACCAGACCCAGGGGCAAAAAGGCACCACCTACACCAAATGGAAAGCCGTGCAGTTTTTCTGCCTCTTTTACGCCTCTATCAGGTCTGATGATAATGTGCTGGAGGTGGTTGTTAACTGGGCTTGGAGACTTCCGTTCTACTGTCCCACTTCCGTTGTTGGGTAAAATCAGACTAGGGAGAAGTGGGATTAAGACCCTCCTTTTAAACAAGACTTTATAGCGGGTTTATCTATGATGTGGATGCATTCCCATGGGAATGGTAATAAAATTTCTTGCCTATTAAGGAATCGCAGATTCAAATAAAGGATTTCATTAGGTAAAACGGAGCCACATCTGACAGTGCACTCGAATTCCGAAAGGAATGGGATAAGTGGGGTGGGGAAAGGCATGCGGCAAGGTATTCGAGCGTGGCGGCCACCCCGAATACCGTCAATTGAGGTGACGAGGTCCCCTTAACGACTGACCTTACTTCCTCCTCTTTCTGGCATTTTGTTAGCCAGGCGGGGGAGAGGAGGGGGAGGGGCGGAGAACAATAACACTCTCATGCGTAAAGCTACCAAACCGAAGTGTCTTTCAAGTCGTAACGCCCCGGTCAGGGGAATCATTCAAGTTCGACGACAAAAAATCACACTTTTATGAAAAAAATCATTAGTTTAACTCGTGTATGAAGACGTGAGACCGCCATCTTAATTGACACTTAAGCAATTTTGACGTCTTGTCAAATTCAAAAAGCCGCTTTTTATGTAGTAAATGTATTTTTGGTTGTCTTGAGGCCAAAGAAGTGACGAATCCTCCATCCTGAGAGAAAAAAAAAACATGAGGGTGAGGGGGGGGAGCGTTGGGGACACCGAGGTTAAATTCAACCATGACAAGTTTTTTGGTTTTCGGAAAAAAAGTCGGTAAAATCAAGCAAACATAGCTTTTTGAAATTGAAGATAAAAAATCGGAGCCATTACTCTAGGAGATAGGAGGATAGAGGGGGGGGGGGGGGGGGGGAGGAAAGGGATTTCGATCCAAGCGGACGAGCCGAAAGAAATAGCAAAATAAACATTGCTTTATTGATGATGACAACTGGTGACATCCTTGTCCAAGGACATGAAGAGAACTTTCCAATATGCGAACGGCAAAACAATGATTTCCTTGCTAGCAAACTCATTTTAGAGGCAACTTCAAGCCTGTAACCAACGTAACTCCTACCACCAACCTCTAAAGGGCAGACGAGGAGTGCGAGCAGCAGGGAGGTTTGTCAAGCCATCTCATTTTTATGTTTTGTGAAATTGTTCCTACTTCCGAAGCTCATTTATGCAATCTTTTGTAACATATGGTTGCTGGAATGTACCATTTAGGCGCGAGGCGATGAATAAATACGAACCACATGGCGGGTTGGACGTCATCGGCCCGCCAACCACGAGGAGGAAACATGCTTGCTCCCTTTTCCTCCTTCCAAGAGCATAAAGGCAGAGGTGGAGGGGAGAACCACTGAGCCAATTAAAAGATTGCTCATTTTTAAGCAAATTAGTCGGGAAAGCAAGCGACTCCTATGCGATTTGTTGCGATGTGCAAGTCATATTTTGGCTTCCAGCTTATCCTCTCTACGGTTGGCGCTAGGTCACTTATGACCTCAGCGAGCAAGTGAATCGTTTGTCTCCCATTCCGTGAGGACAGGATTGCCCACTGCTGATAATGCCATGGGATTAAAAACTCGGCCTCCACACCTGTTGGCAAGCGCATCGTTAAGGTCGGACTCGAGGACTCTCAATTCACCCCATTGGCCAAATGGGCATTAAAAAGGAAAAATTGTTTCATAGGAGAAATATGCAGACAAGATATTTCAAATTGCCTCATTCCCTAGCTCCTTTTTCCCCCTCCAAACATTTAAACTTTTGTGGAGGAGGAAAAAAAGGTGCCAAGCGGGCGAAGTCCCCGCGCCTAGAGTCTGGTGAAAAGATACCTACACGTGCGAATAGTGTCTTTTATTATAAAAAAGAAAAAAATTGTAATGTGAGCAGATGCGTATGCCTCCGTAGTAAAAGAAAGAGCCATTAGAGGCGACGGTGAACACGCGATTCGGTCGTTAAATCGCCTTGATTCTGTGTCGGTGTAGAAGCACACGCAATTGCGATTTATGAGATAGGCCTTTAAAGTGTCCCTATTTAAGGTGGTCCTAGGTGATAGATGGGCATACTGGACCAACCTCGTGACTGAAAAGTCAAAGGAAGGGAAAAATCGCCGATACAACCATAAGTTACAAAGTCCCAGACTACCCCGACACCACGTGTCGCCTTCTAGCCAGCCTTCCCGGCTTTAGTGTGCAAAAATAGAGATTAAATGGCAGGTAAATGGAAACGTTACGCTATTAACCCAAGATTTCAAGGTAGGAAAGGGATTGAAAACCACCAAATCGACTTGTACTTTGAGTGGTCAAGACACTGTTTGGTCTCCCCAACCTGCGATATGATTGGCCATCTTTCAATACATAAATTCAGTGGCATGGAAGTGGAATTTTTTTCCTTTGTTTCATCCTTTTTAAAAGAAATCTAAAATGTGCCACAACGCCTTTTGCTGCCAACTTTTCTAAAAAAGGAAGCAAACGATAGATCAAGTAGTGCGTCACCTTTACCAATGATTAAGGGGTGAATCACTACCTTACTGTACTGCATCGAGGATCTTAGATTCGACGGGCTGTGCCCTTATCCTGCGTCACAGTCTTCAGGCTAAGCTAGTGGTCGCTTAGCCCTCCCCTATAACACTACCACGTCTCGCTCTCAAGACTCTGACTTATTATGGCTTTAAGGGAGATAGGGTGGGGAAAAGCACATTAAAAGATTGAATGCGCACACCAGCGCTAGCCAAAAGTCCCTTTTCTTTGCAAAAATTACGCAAGAGATTACTAAGAAGGCACACCATCTGCCTAGCAGTAGTCAAAACTGTGGAGGCATTAAAAGGCCAATAAAGCGGTGGGACAGCATAAATAGGAGCGAAAGCGAAACACTAAACAGACCGTAGAATCGTGGTAGTGGAACGACTTGCTTTGTGTGTGCGTGTGTGTATTTAGACAACACACCTTATCCTTACCCACAGAGTTGAGGCATGAATAATTAATTGTGTGAGAAGTCGAGGAGGCAAAAATCAAAGATGGTGAACCTTAAAATTGGCGCCCAATTTTAAGCTACACTACTTCGACCGTGTTTCTAACCAACTACTGGGCTAAAGCCCTTAAAAGTAGGAAATTAGGTGCAAAGACCTACTCATCGAAGTTACACTTTTTTCTTGCACAACAAATTCGTACATGCTTAAGTACGAAACGCTGTGACGGACAGAAGACCTTTCAGACAATGCTTTTTAGATTTCAATGATCTTAGTGTTCATTGTTTCCTTTTGTTGCCACCCAGTACCAGGTGCAAAAAATGCATTCAAAGTTAGTGGCAATTGCTTAAAATGATAGACTAAACAAGGATGGAAAACCATAGGAACGTGAAAAATTTTGTTGCAGTTTTAATGAAAATTAAGGTACTACTGAATGAAAGAACTGAGTTACGCACCCAGTCCACAAGTTGGAGGGAAAAGCAAACCAGAAAATGCAAATCGAATATAAATTTTGTTTCATGGGCCGAACGAGAGCAGTTTTATTTCTTCGTAGGATTTTTATTAGACTCATATTTCCACCCCCGCGGTCGAGTAATTGAAGTTGTTGATATGATTAAGCAAGAGGTTTAAGGCTTTGAGGTGAATAAAATCAAGGCGAAAGTGACCCTTCCTCGGGCTAATGTAACGAAAAAAGGCCTTAAACTGTTTTAATAATAAGTACTGGTAAACAAAGAGTTACTTTCTTAGAATTCTTCATCAAGTAGTCAAATGGAATGTGCTTCGAAAACCATAAAGTCAAGTGCTGGAGCAAAAAAAGCCTAATCGGAACAAAACCCAAGTAAATGTCTAATGGAATGAGTTTTTTGGACCTCAGACTGCATTGCAAATTAACCTGCAGATACTAGCGCAATATAAGTTAAAACTTTTTTAAACATGAATGCACAAGGCAAATGGAACACACGAACCTGCAAAGTAGTGACACGGCTGATTCGTGACCACGGCAATCGAATGAGACAGAGGGACGAGTCAGGAGAAATACGCGCGGCAACGGAGTCGGGTGAATACTTTACAGACTGACGGCCAAAAGTACCCAAAAACTTGTGGATGTGAAGATCTACGATGCCGAACTGGGTTATGAGGTTTCTTGCCAAGTGGACGATTGCCAAGCCGTTGCGTGTGCACAAAATTGACTTGAAGTGGAGATTTTGCACTGACGATAAATGTGCTGGTATGTGATTGTATTCAAAATGCTCCGCAAGCTTAGAATACTTGTTTTGCTTGTGAAAGGAAAATGGTCCTCGGCGTTTACTCAGATTGACAATGTTTTGCTTGCTCAAACAAAATGAGTTAGTGCATTCTGTAGGCTTGCTATATGGACATTCAATTGTGTTGTCACTGAAGTTATAAAGAGCTAAAGAAATCAGGTTTGGTATCCATTTTACCACTATATTTCTTCCTCCAGGCCTCCAATGAACAACTGTATACGAGTGTCCACGGTCGTCCAGTCACTCGGGAACATGGTTGTAAAAATTGATCCATATGACGTTGTGAGTCAGCAAGTTTGCTTTCTTCGACACCCATTTTGAATGCGAGAAACTGGGCTTTGCAGAAATTAAGGCATGGAAATAACTTCAGGAGTCCTCACCCTTTGGACGGTGCACAAATTACAAACTTATTAAAATAAAGCGACAAAACAAACCACAAAAAAGGTAATAGCTCAGCTTATTCCCTATAAAACTACTATAGACCCTATATAAATTTTCAAAAAGTTTGGCGTAATATTCCTAAATAGGTGATACTGAGCTATAAAATAATTATACACGTTGCAACTGCATGGCATGCCATTAAAAATCATACAGCTTTGCTTCATTTGGCAACCGACACTTAAGGTCGCAGTCGCATACCTGTAAATTCTACATTAAAAGTTTTGATTTCAGTAGGTATACTTTAGGTTATCTAACGCTAGTCACAGGTACGAATCAGCATCCTGCTTGCAACTAACTTGTAGCATCCCGACACTTCCCTGAAGGCAAAAGAAGGTATAATACTTGAACAGAATATGTAAGCTCAAACATTAAAAGAAGTGAGACTGCTAATGTAGCGTCCCGAGGCTCCCTTGAGGCAAAAGAAGGCAAAGTGGCAGGGTAGAATACATATATTCACCTGACAGGTAATAGACTGCTGGCATGGCCCGGAGGCCAGCCCACGCAGCTAGAGCAGTACGGCCACCTCTGTGGCCTTGACGGAAACCGGCAGTTCTAACAAACAAAGTACTACAACATCCGTTGGTAAAAACTCATTTAAGTAGAGCAAAACTGATCGCAGTTGACTTGTGCCCCTAATGTAATACTTTGTTTGTTATGGGTGCCAATTCTGACTTTGATTATACCTCCTAGTTGCGTAGACTGGCCTTCGGACTATTCCGGCATCTTCATTCCATCTGTCTATATATATATATATATATATAGAGTAGCGTCCCGAGGCTCCCTTGAAGGCAAAAGAAGGCAGATTGCTAGGTTAGAATATATATATTCAACAGACAGAGGGAAATAGGCTGCTGGCATGGCCCGGAGGCTAGCCTACGCAGCTAGGGCAATACGGCCACCTCTGTGACCTTCACCGAAACCGGTAGTTCCGACAAACAAAGTAGTACATACATATAATATCTTCAAAGGAGTCTTAGGACGCAACCTTGGTAAAAGCGGAAAGCAACCTGACTTTAAAGGATTTCCACTGCGATCTCTACCGCCCGTGCCATACATCAGGAGTGCTGAGAACGACGTCTGCCCACGGCATCTACCCCATCTGCGTGTTTTACAGGAAGGCCATTAGCCAATGAAGCAACACTAGCTGTGAACCACCTGGGAAGGTTTCGTTTCAGAGATTTCCCTAATATACCTGCCTAAGGAGATCGGTGTATTAATGTCTCCATACGGGCATACTGACGGTCGGCAGGACCTCTTACTCCGAGTTGACCTTCCGAACCGGATATAACTCCAAGTTCACTCGAACTGTTGAGAGGGTTCACTGACGTGGCTGTCAAGCATCGCCTCAGTTGCGTCGAATGCCGCCGACTGGCACGGTCAGCACGTGGGTGCTTCTTGCAGTACTGATTACGTTGGAATGGCTGATTCGAGGGGTCTATTAAGGGGAGTGTCGAGGACGACGCCCGAAAGAAGATAGTGGCTATGCAAAAGTTTGTTCGTTATGACTGCCGGTTTCGGTCACAAAGGTGGCCATTTCGCTCTAGTCAAGTGGGCTGGCCTCCGTACCATGCCAGTGGCTCCACTCCCTCTGTCGGTTGAATGCACACATTCTTTCCTAATATTTTGCCTTTTTTAGCATTTTGGAGCGTCTCAAACGCTGCACATAGACTTAGTGATTTTGGCCATCAACTAAAAGAAGCAAATGAATGATGATTGTAGTCAAAGTCCACTGTATATCTCTAACTTTTTCCATGGTTAAATTTTGTAACAAGCTTATCCAGATGCTAACGCCTCCCCACGGACATACCTATGGTCGGCAGAACCACTTATTCCGAACTTTGTTCCCAAGTCAGACGAAACCCCAAGTCCAATGCACTGCCAAGAGGGGTCTTTGACGTTGGTGTCAAGCATCGCCTCAATCGCGTCGAGTGTCGGCCACTGGCATAGTTAGCTCGTGGGTGCTTCTTGCAGCACTAATTACGTTGCGATGGCTGATGTGGGAGCTTTACTAAAGGTAGTGTCGGGGACGCCGCTCGAGGGAAGAGATGGGCGTTGCACTTTTATATTTATTTTTGGATCATTATCCTTTTGGTTACACTTTTACTTTTATGTCAGCCACCCACTAATCTTGTCTATATAGTGTATTTCATCAAGATTCGCATGCCTACAAACAAAAGTAATTTGGAGGGCATAAACTAAAATATTCATTATGTACTGCATGGCTCTGATACGAGTGCTTAAAGGTAAAGTTGTTAAATTCCTTTGTATGTCGATAAATTTGTGCTTTTGTATGCATTCACCAATGACTTTGCCATATTACTAAGATTTGGTGTGGAGCCTCCTCGTCCCGTCTCGTTCTACTCGCTGCCATTCTGGTCTTGCTGCAAATATGAGTATTGGCGCGATTCCTACTGCGATGATTCCTCCATCTGCTCCTGGCGTACCTGGACATACAGCTGCTATGCCAGCAGCAGCACCCATACTGCCTCCAAATCACACCATTTACATTAATAACCTAAATGAAAAGATTAAAACAGATGAGTTAAAGAAATCACTTTATGCCGTCTTTGTTCAGTTCGGACAGATCCTCGACATCATTACGGGTAAGTAAGATTTGTGAAATGGAAGCTGTGTGGCATTTCTGAGGTGTATTCAGGAGAAAATTTGGTGTTATTCTCTTATAGGTAAGTCTGTAAAGATGCGAGGTCAGGCATTTGTCGTCTTCTCTGAAATTAGCTCTGCTCGCAGTGCTCTCGAAGCAATGCGTGGGTTTCCGCTGTATGAGAAGCCTATGTGCATAAATTTTGCTCGTACTACCTCCGACATCATTGCCAAACGCGAAGGGACCTACGTTGAGCGTCCTAAGCGTCAGCCACCACCGCCGCCACTTCCACCACCGACACAGCAACAAAACTCAACAATTGATGCAGCAGCGCTGATTGGTGGTGGCAGTGCACGTGCTATCCGTCGTCGGCAACAGCGTCTAGCAGCTGCTCAGGCAGCTGCTTTAGCAGCGGGAAACGGAAGTTCAACAGCTGGTGGATCTTCGACATCACCACAAGCATCGTCAACATCTGCATCACAGTTACATCCACCGCCTATAAATCCGGCCACCATTCCCGACCAGCCGCCAAACAAAATCCTCTTCCTTACTAACCTACCGGAGGACGCCAACGAAGCCATGTTGGGCATGCTTTTTGCGCCATTCGTCGGTTTTCGGGAGATCAGAATGGTTCCTTCTCGTCACGACATCGCCTTTGTAGAGTTCTCCAGTGAAACTGAAGCTGCTACGGCTAAACATGGTCTTCAGGGCTTCAACATTCGCCCAGGTCATCCCCTGCGAATCACTTTTGCAAAGAAGTGATTGTTGCTCACCGTGTGCCCCCTTTTACTATTAATAAAGTGTTCTTCCTTTTAACTGCCTTGCTCGTATTCTACTTTCTTTTAGTAATTGCGGCTTACTTCTCAGGTTACGTTTGCGGTCGTCTTTAAGGTTATGGACATTCGGCCAAATCATACTCTCTACGTGAACAATCTGAACGATAAGTTGAAGAAGGCGGACTTGAAGAGGGCTCTCTACTACCTCTTCTCGCCCTACGGGCGCGTTCTGGAGATAATCGCAATGAAGACGCCGAAGATGCGAGGACAGGCTTTTATTATCTTCCAGGCTATTACCTCGGCTACGACGGCGTTGCGGGTGCTGCAAGGATTCCAACTCTTTGATAAGGTGATTTGCGTCCTTTTAGACGAGTTTTTTCTAAGTCAAGTTGATTCCTGGGTGTTCTTAGCAGTTTTTCAAAGTTGGAAACGGTTGATGTGGTGATGAGATGGCTTGAAACGATTTTGAAGACTTTGTAATTGCGTACATCTTTCTGCATTTTGCTATCGTTGTATTTCCTCATATTTTGTTTGGTGGAAGGAGTGCCTTTATGGAATAAGTTTCGTGAGCTCCTGTTCTTATTTTCAGTTGAATTACGAATGAATTCAAGTACTATTTGGGGTGTTGCTTTAAATAGCCGAGATCTGATGTGTTGATCGTTCAAGTATCGTTTGAAAGTCACCACAAAAATTGGACGGTTGAAGCTATCAAACACCCTTTTGGAGCTTTGATGACTCGTCCACTTTTGGCGATCCTATGTGTCGCTCAACAATTGAGGCAATATTTGAATCGATAGATTAAAGGCTAATCTGGTGTCACTTTAAAATCTCCCTGTGCAAATCCGACATTCCATTGCAACGGATGCTTAGAGTTAACTGATGTCTGATTCTTTCATTACTCACGCGCTCCCCGATCCTGCTCAACTTCTCCCTCTCTTGACGTCTGAGGCAATTTCATTGCATGTAAAGCAGCTCAGTTCAGATTTACGAAACCCCATACCACCATTTGGTTTGTGAAGCGACTCGTTAAGCTCACGTTGGTATATTTTCGAAATAAAGTGCATTTCATCGTTCCCTGGGCCACTTTCGAAAGCTGTCCTCAAATCTTATTTATCCTGTCTCCCTCCCCTCACAGCCAATGCGGATCCAGTACGCACGGAAGAACTCCACGCAGATCGAGGTGTTGCAGGGTGTGAATGCAGAGACCCAGAAGAAGAAGGAAGAGGAGAGGGAGAAACGACGCCGAAGGAAGTTGGCTCAGCGACAGGCTGCTGCTGCTGCTGCCGCCGCTGCAGCTGGTGGTGCTGGTGCTGTTGTCAACGGACAAGCAGGGGTATGCCATTCACTTATTCAAATCTCAATCAACAATCTATTTATGCTCTCCTTTTTTGTCCAATTACGCACTCTCATGAGATCTCACTTTGATAGGCCCTTTGGATTCCATTTCCCGAATTGATGGAATCTTTTAAAAGGGGATATTCTTGGGGTACAGTAGTAGGCTTATAATTGAAGGTGACTTTGAAACCCTAAAGCTTAATTTTACACAAATAGAGCTCTCGCATACGTAATGCAATGGGAACATAGACCGCGTTCGGGATGCAATCCCGTCCCTAGTAGGCGGTTGAGGCCTTGTCGTGGTGTTGGAAAGGGGCCGTCTCTGTTTTGCAGGTTCAGAGTACCTCGGACGGTTCATTTACGACCACTGTAAATGAGGGATAATCGTGGTACTGAGACACGAAGGTACAAGGGTTATAGTGGAAGAGGTTTCAAGGAAGCTGGTTATTTTGCATTGGCTCACACACTTCTTCCTGGCGGCCTTATTTTCAATGCCGTGCCAATGGGGGAGGGTTGAAGGATGTTTACCATCTGCAGCGTCGAATTAAATTGTCTCTCCTATCTCGGTGTTAGGATGTCTTCAAGATGTCCTGCCTGCAAACAACCTAGTAGCAGGCGTATTTGCTTTTCAGGCTGATGGCGAAGTCGACGCTGAGCCACCGAATCGTGTGCTCTTTGTCAGTAACCTACCCGAGGAGACCACTGATGCAATGCTGACGATGCTCTTCAACCAGTTCAGCGGTTTCAAGGAGGCTCGTCGAGCCGTAGGTGGGATCGGTTTTGTGGAGTACGAGACGGAGGCCCAGGCGACGGCCGCTAAGGTGACCTACCACGGCTTTAAACTGACGCGTACTCATGCCATCAGCGTCACCTATGCCAAGCACTGATGTTGGTCCAACATTGGGTTATAATAACTTTGCCTTTATGTACAGTCCCGTGTATGAATTTCTTATGCCATAAAGGGGTCCTTTTCCTACTCTGAGAGTGTGTCCTTGAAGGTATTTCAGACGGATGAACTATAGTCATTGCATCTAGAATTTGATTGGTCGATCACAGGGAACCTCAACGTTTCCCATGTTGCGCCACCGTATTTGTGTCTCCATTTTGCCGCAAACTTGTCGATGGCCTCTTTCTATCCGCCTTGACGACTAAGTTTGGATCTAGGGTGGCTGGTGCATGGTTCACCTATTTGGAGGCGGATTTAGTCAATCAGGTGAGAATTTTTATTTTCTATCCATCCTTGACGGCTTGAATGCGTGTTTTGTATTTGGGAGTGCTGGTTTCAGTGACTTCATCGTCTGTAGCCTGGTGGCCATTAATTTCTGTCATGAGACTTGAGTGTGGATCGAGGATGCTTGAGTCAATGTGGGGCGTTCAGTTTGGGCGTGTGGCATCATGCATTTCGTCACTACTGTCCGGCCTGGATACCGTTAATCGTATTAGGAGTAATCGAGTTCACTCCATGGATGATTTGGTTACAGCCAGCTTAGTAGTGCTACATTCAAATTGCGTAAGTTTTGCAAGCGCGGCCTTCAGCGGCGATCACAATCGGGGTGGTTTCCGGCTTACGAACACAGTAGGTCCCTTGAGCAATCCACTCACCTTCTTGGTATGATGACAGCTCTTCATTCTTTTCGAATGGTTAGGTTTTGATCTGGGAGTTCTTTTCTGGTCAGCTTAGCTGGCAGCCAATCCAAAGTTGGGATATTTTTGACCTATCTGGAATGTGTCTTCGAAGCTTATTGCCTGTTATCTGTTAATTTGTGGTATTTGGATGGAGCATGTTTCCTCAGTGCCCGTCTCGATTCTCTCCACTGATATGAGTAACGCCAAATTGTTGTCCTTGACACGTCAATTTCGGCTTACGATAACCGGTAAAGACAATCCTTCATTTCCCTCAGGCATCCATCCTAGAGTGATTCGTCACGGTCATCCCCACCACGCCAGTTTTGATTTGGCTGATAATACTTTGACAGGCTTATTGCGAGGATGCTCTCCTTTACAGAGATTGTGCTGTTTCGATCCATTTTTTACGCTGTCATCCGTTCACTCACCCCGTTTCCATCCATTTCATTTCTATCCATACATCTTGCATCCATTTATCCGACTACTCTTCCATCCTGTTTCCAGCCATCTATCCACCCATCCTTTCACCCATTCCACTTCCATCCGTTCATCTCGCATCCATCTGCCCGTCCATTCCATGTCCATCCCGTCTCCCTCCATCTATCCTTCCACCCATCGAAATGGAAATAGAGTCGAAGTCAGGGGTTAACTCGTTCGTTCATTTGCGATTCATTCATTCTAAATCTATTCCTTCCTTCGTTTGCTCATACCTCTTCATTTCTTCATCAATTTTCATAACTTTCTAATGTTTTAAACGGCCTTTGATCTTCAAATTGGCAGATTTAAAGGAAGACTTCTGCATGTGTTTCCCCTTCTCATGCCGTGGTTGACTCAAGTTTTCGGATGAAATCAACGCGAGAAAAAGCTGAATTTGGCATCCTCTGCCACTTTCTTTGATATACGTCGAGGTCGGTTGTTAACAGCCTCCTTGTGAAATGTATCAAATCGTACCAAGAAGGACACTTCTCAGCTTCTGAGGTACAGCTGAATCGGTGGCACGACTGAGCAATGAGTCATTTGGGCCTTGAAGGGGGCCTGTTGATCCCCCCGCGGCTTTGACGGTCAGTTTAAGTAGTAATGGAGCCAAATTTCTCTTTTTAAAAGCAATAAAGTCGTCTTGCCACCTGGTTAAGTTTCTTCCTACTCAGAAGCTCTCCAGTAGGTGGAGTGTGAACGAAGAACACTTACAAGAGGCGTTCAAGTCAAGACCAGGACTCTGAAGTGCCTGCAAGTCTGACACCTGGAGCTTCTAAAGAGTGAGCATCACTTTTACTCGGGGTTTGATCCGCTGACAACTGAAAGATCCGCGTCCGTGTAGATTTTTATCACTCCTGGATTATCCGTCTCTGCAGCCATAAGGAGGACTTGTAATCTCGTGGGAGTCCTCATCTCCCCTCCGATCCCACGACAAGTTGCACATCGATGGACGGTTGAGGAGGAAGAGGTGTTTACCCACTAAATGTCTACAAGAATGATTGCTGTCCTGTCGACTTGGAAGTCCATACATCCAGGCTCGTGGAAGAAGGCAAACGTGCGGTCAACACGATTCAAGTGTCTTGCTGTTGAGCAACTCCATGGTCGGGCGTGTCATCATCGTACTGTATCGTGTCCTGTCGTGCCTTGAGCCCATTTGAAGTTGGATGTGGATGAGTGGGTTTAGTTTGACGCCTACAATCCTCTTGCACACAGTTGGTACCAACGCTGGGTGTTGCGTCGATCAGAGACGTCAAGCGACTGATGCCTGGGCTGGATTGAATTCCAGTGGACTGCACTGATGCGCAACGGAACCCGCGTGGTTCACCAGCTTTGAAGGCCCGGACTGATTCGAATGTCCTCCTTGTAGGTGTGTTTAATCGTAACTGTGGAAGCTTTCTTTCATACCTAAAATGGATTGTGGAAGAGCTAGCCCTCTGTCAATTCCCTTTTCATCCACTCCTTGCATCTCCCCTTTTAACCATCCGGATATCACTCCGCCATTGTCCACACTGCATGTTGATCGTTACGTGTTATATCTCAGGAGGAATGCAATCATTTCTTTCTTGATGGAGGCCAGTGCAATGCTCTCCAACCTTCCCGCGCTTCAATTGCGGGTCCCATGTCTCCTCAGTTACCGTTCTAACGCCAACTGCGTTGCCTCCACATGGATTCAAGACAGCAGCAATGAAATGTCACCAAGAGTAGTACGTTTAACTCATTTTCTTGCTGAAACATCTTGTCAGGATTCAAGTTTGCGTGGCTTTTGTAATCTCTCTATGCATGCCACCCTTCCGACTGTTTGTAGCTTATCCTGTCGGTGGCCTATCCCGTTATTCACTTTTGGAGGCAATGTCCATAATTCCCGATTCCATAACATCCACTTCCACACGGACTTGTAATTGGCCTTCTACTGATTTGCATTTGAGT
Source organism: Taenia hydatigena (assembly GCA_036345935.2). Taxonomy (NCBI): domain Eukaryota; kingdom Metazoa; phylum Platyhelminthes; class Cestoda; order Cyclophyllidea; family Taeniidae; genus Taenia; species Taenia hydatigena. The sequence continues at coordinate 3,345,100 of JADWOT020000001.1, read as the reverse complement.
AGGACGTGATGACGCTGCTTGCCATTATACATTCTAACTCACGCCATTCGAAGTAGTGGTCCAAAAGTGGCCACTAGCATGGGGCTGACATAATCAAGGTCCCACACTATCGTCGTGGAGGCTTAAATAAAAAGATCCACCTAGTCAAATATTTAGCTGATACTTTCTTTTTTAGATATTAATCCAGTCTCATATATTTTTTGTGCTATCAATTGAGCTATCTACACTAGGTTTCACTTCGCTTTAGACAATTTTATGCTTAGATTGTGTCGAATCCTGTATTCGCCTACTTGTGAATGAGCTGGCTCTTTTTTTGCGGGTCGTAAATCTCCCCCAAATCTGGTGCACTTTTAAAAACGTTAATTGGCCTAATCCGTCACACCTCTCTCACAGCGTTTATGACGTGAGTCGCGCCAGCTTCTCTGCATTTCTTGCAGTTTCGCAATCGGTTAATGAGGCTGAGCACGGCACTATTGATGTAGATCGCACTAGCCTTGGGGTGCCGCATGGCTCGGCGACGTGTATCACCGCCTCTTCAATTGTTGTGGTTGTTCCTTCGAATAATTTTAAATCTTCTCAATAACTGCTTAAGCGTTGTTTTGGCCATTCGGGAATGTATGCCTGGACTTGAACCTATCAGCATCTGACTCGAAATCTTTCTTGCCTGCTTCTATCCACCTTGTTTGAGGATCAGATCAATTCGTATCTCAAGGGTTTGTCGTGTTCCACCATGAGACAAACTTGTCAAATAAGAAAATTTGGAGTACATGACAAAAAAGTTGGAGTTGTAAATGCATTGATTGGGTTTGCCTCCTCTCTTTCTCGGTCTTTGCGTCTGTATCTCTTTCTTACACTGTCGGCACGCTTTTGAAGTTGAACTTGGAAATATCTTCAGCATCACAAAATATTCATCCGGTAGTACTTAAATAATTACTAAGTCAATTCATTTAGTAGTTAGAGGCGGATGACTTTGAAGTATTGTGACAACTTGGGAGCATTAAGCCTTTACATTGTTCACTATTTGCGGGGCATTTAGGATTTCAAATGAGCCTCTTTTGTCTTCCGCCTTATCACTGCTTGTTACTTGACCGTTGAAGCAGAATAAATTGTTTAAAATAACCTATTCAAAGGTTGTATTAACAATGTAAGGGTGTGGAAGTATTGCAAACAGTTCAAGTAGCTTTAAAAACAGCGGCAGAAGATTCATTTTTGAAGATGTCTTTCTTTCGAAAACTCCTTGTTTGAACTTCCTCATAGATTTTGCCGTTTATGGTTGGAAGAAGTACATTCTTTTCTCAAGTAAAAGTGCTTTCCGGGATCTGGTTTTCTAGGGCATAAAAAGTAACTTTTGCGACTGTTAGGACTGTGTTGCTTTGGTTCATTTGTGTGTTCCCTTTTTAATTACGAGGCATCCTCGAATTGCTCAAGGAGTGGCACTTCGGCGTCATTTGCCTCTCTTTAATCTTACTTTACATCCGAATTTAAGGGTCCTTCTTTACTGATATGGGCTATTACGGCTTTGGAGGTTAATCAAGATGCTACCATGCAAAAACTGAAGGGCGTATGCTAATTTTAGATATGATTTGTGCCACTCAAATGCTGTAACATTTGTATCAATATGTTTACCGTTGAGGAGATAAATGCTTTAGAGGGATCACGGTGGCTGACTTTCAGCTCACTTCTGACAGCCGCAGCTTATAAGGAGCAATTGCAGCTTTCATTTGTTATTCATTTAACTTGGAACCTTTGCTCAGTAAAATTCCATCCTACTCCACAACAGACTACACCGCTCTGTCTCTCTCGACAGCCACCACATGCCAAGCCCTGATCTCAGAAACATTTCTAAAAAACCCTGCATGTCAATATCACCAGAACTTGTCGGCTTCTGTGTAGTTTTGCCACAAGCTGCACGTTTGTCAAGGTTCTGCCAGAAGTTGGGGGCGGGAGAGATTGAAGGGGGCTCGCAACAGGTATACGTGTAATTGCCTGTTTTGGCCTTCATAAGGCCTATTTGAGTGTCTTACTGTTGAGCCACTGTGTGCCTAAGCGTGCCATCGTCTCACATTATCGTGTCGTGGTGTCGTCCCATACCATATCGCGGTGTGCTGTGTTTGAAGTCTGCTGTGGATGAGTTATCTGAATGGCATTTAACGCCTTCATTCTCGTTGACAGAAAAGGCGGTAAATCACAACACTGTGCAACTTGCATGTACTCGTTACCTCCGACGGTTGTCATCTGGATCAAAGTGTCGGGTGCCTGGTGTCTGGATTTGATTGTGTTCGGCTGGACTTGGTTTCACCACACTGAAATAGACTGTTCTATATTTTACTGAACTGAGGTGGTGGCAGCTAAAAGCCTACCACCGTAACTTCCATCCTCTCGGACAGGTAGGAACTGTGAAATCTCAGACTACTTACGAGGCAAATCTTGTGAATCTTCAGTTATTTTACACATGATAGTGCCGTAGTAATACGAGCCTTCTGTCGATGTAATCATCTGTGCTTCACCAAGTCGTTCCAAATCCTGTTCATCAAGCCATTCGGACGCCGCTCGACCTCCACACCGCGAATCACCTGCTCTCCAAGAATTTGCTTGCTTTCTGTGGATTGCCAGCTTAAATTTTCCAAATCGGATTTATTTCCAAGGATCGAACATCATCAGGGGAACTCTCATTCTTTCGAGATAATACAGCCTCCGGATCTCGGACCTTAAGCCGCAAAACTTACCCGTGAGTTAATTTATTCTTTAGATTGGAAGGGAGACACATTCTCAGTTGTCTTTTGCTGCACTCCTAGATCAGCATAACCCCTTATTGTCATCTCTGTCTCGTTGTTACACTCACCTTCAGCGGTTCTTAACGGGATTTGGTGGTATCCGCGTTGCTCCAAGCCCTCTCACCTTCAGCTAATCTAGTGAGGACGACGTCAACGCTAAATTTAGTCATTTTACGTCTTATGCATGCTTTGGTCTAGGCATTTACGAATAACTACCTTGAGCACACCTGTCAAAGGGGTCGGCAACTGGCGTGTCGTTTGACAGGTCTATTCTAGGTCTCACATTTCGCTGCTCCGCCACTAAATTATCTTTGTGGAAACGTTTTGTATAGGAGAAAAGTGGGTTTGTTGTGGTTATTTTGTGTCCCTATCCAGTATTGAAGTCCCTCATTCCCAAAGTGGCATTTCCTTGTCATTCACCCCGAGTTCAATAGTTGTAGACGTTCTTTAATAGCGAACTTTTGTCAATGGTGAAACAAGTTAGTGCTTTTTCAATTACGAGGAGGAAAACAAAAAAGTTTAGATAAATAGAAGGTGAATTTCTTCGTCACCGCGCCGATGATGATGTAATTGATTGGTGCTACTATATACATTAAAGAGGACATCCCAAATGTAGCGCAGTGATGCGTGCTTAAGATGGTGCCACACCAACGCCAATAGCTACCCTCTCTGTATGTTCGTTCAACACGCACCTTCCACTCCAATACGACTTCAAGGAGGGCGCAGGGTCTCCAAGTAGCAGGCTCACTCTTGGGTAAATCAAACATTTCAACAAGAAATTGGTTTCTTTTTTGCTTAACTCTGAAAGTGCGCTTGCGGTGCCGCCATTGGGTTCCTCAACCCAACTGCACGCCAATGGTTTACATTGCCTTCAGTGGAAGCTTGGAAGACTGCTTTGCCTTCATACTTGACTTTTTTAAAGTTATTTAAGCATGAAAAGTTGTTTTTACTTATGCATGCAATCTCCGAATCCAGCCAGACAGATTGTAGCTGGCGAAACAGAAAAATGACAATGTTAGGTCCAAAGTCTGGTCCTTTTTCGCCTAAAGATGGGCTTTATTTTTAGCAAATGTGGTCCAATTTCCCGAGGGAAATTTCGGCAAAGCTTTTACAACCACTTGAAAGCATCAAGGCTTGCCTTAGTTTTTCTTTAGGAGAAAAAAAGACTGCTGCCAGAGAAATGGAGAGGCTTGTGACGGTGCTTTGCGCACCCCATCACTAGAGGAGGCACAATCGTTGCAAAAAGGAGGCAGAAAATTTGCATGAAACGTCTGAAAGCACACATCATTAAAACAAGGCGCGGAAGGTGAGTTTAACCGCTCATAATTAGCATGTTTCTTAGGGGCAAGAAAGGAGGCTTTGATTAATTCACCTCTCCCTCCCCCCTTCCCCCCCCCCCGGCTCAAAAGTGTTGTTGTTGTTATTGTTGTTGTTCCTTCTTCTTCTTCTTCTTCTTTTTTTGTTTTGATTAATGATTGCCACGTTTTCACAGGCTTTACTAATTAATGGCGACTTCTTCTGTAGTGTTTAACAAGTCGGTAAGCTAGCAACTTGTTTCACCTTGACGCCTCTTTGCGTGATGCTTAATACCATTGACAAAAGCTGAAAACGGCTTCTTCTGTTTACGTCAAATCAAAACAAAAAGCAAGTGTTTGCGTATGTGCCCACGCCTGTCAGTCCAACTTACTGCTTTTGTTGTCACTGTAGTTCTCTGTGAAAAGTGGAGCATTTGGGGCTAGGAGACAAGGCGGAGGTGGGATCCGACGCCAAAACCTTTTCATTTGCCGGACGATGCGTGTTTAAGGGCACCTTCAACGTTGCTTTGCGTTGATTTTCGCAGTGGAAAGGCGTTGTACCCTGTTTGCACAGTCACCAGTCCACCTTCCTCCAGCCTACTTGTCTATTCACAACTAGCGTCCTTTAAAACTGTTTTTTTTTCAACTTCATGTATGAGGTTAGTGATGACGTGAATTGATGCTGACCATTAACTTCGTAATCTTGACGAGCTTTCCTGTTATGAAAGCGGGTAGGGGAGGTCGTGGCTGTGTGGATTCGGAGTTTCGTCTATGCCGATTGCTTCTCATCTGAAGGGGCATTCAGTAGTGACCTTTGGCAAGCATCTGTTTGTTTCCACAAAACTTATGATGTGAAACGTTCTTTGTCGTTATTGCATGTGCTTATTGTTACCTTCTGTTGCCTAGGCTTACACCAAGTTGTGTGTTGTAAACGGATTGGTTGAGGATGGTTTGATTGGTCTAGGTCGTTTTCAGGCTAAAAAAAGGTCGCCTCCTGTTGCGACCTTGACCCGTAAAACCTTCAAATGGGATAAGTTCTCTGTGAACTTTAGTTGGCAACCTTCTACTAACGCTGTGCTAATGAGCGCAGCAGACTGGTTGGTATTGTAGTCAATTAAGCGGGATTTTTATGTCAGGCCCTTTCACCTGCACAAATTTCTCCTCAAACACCTTTAAACTGGTCCTAACCGACGGCAGTGAAGGGAGGAATCCTCGATTGATGAAGTCTATCGTGAGCCATCCAAGTGGTGCGACAACTCAACTCGATTTCCCGCCGCTACCTTCAAAGAATTTGGAACTATCGGATACGGATGCTTTCTTCTGACACTCATGAGGGCTTGTTGAGTCAGAAGCCTTTAACACTTCAAATCCACGGCACTCAACTGACACAACAGACTCCGCCGATGATCTTCTTTGTGACTCACTCCATTCCGTGGCTCTCTTCACATTCCTAGTCCATCCAACGTGTCAAACACAAATCTAACATCACCACCACCGCTGTCACAGCTCCTAGCATCAACTGCAATGTATTGTCTCCCTGAAAAAATTCACATTTGGCAAAGAAAACTCATTTCACTTTTCAGATCTCAGTCGAGTGATATTCTAGTGGGTTTTAAATTCAGACGGTGGTGGGAATGGTTTTGAGGTTCCCATAGGTGTGAAAAATTGTTGAATAGCCAATCACCTAACAGATGATGGGAGGTAGTCATAGAAGCTAGCGGAGACAAAAAAAGATTTTAAAAAATGAAGAGCTTTACTTCTTTCTTGTTCTCAGAAGGTGTATACCACTTCATTGTCTCTCTTTCTCTCTCTCTCTCTCTCTCTCTCTCCCACCTCTGAATTGATATTCTTAGATCTAGAGGGTTGAGGAGAGGACGATGGAGTTTATTGTGCAATGTGTGGGCTTGTTCTCTCCAAGACGAGGAAGTTGGTACTTTAATGTTCTATCAATGCGTTCTTTGTCTTCCACTCTTTGTTTGCCCCTCACTTGGCAATCGCGTAGCCGAATGGACACTTGAAGAGCTCCGGATTTCACAACACAGTGTTGGAGTCTCTTAAGGGGCGGCAAGAGAACAAAGAACTTGGTCGCTCAACGCAAGCACTTGTCTACAACACTCAGGCCATGAAACAAATCATGTGTAAGCTATGCGTCAGTCTTCATTCCAAAGGTGTAACCCCACCTAGACCCCCTAAGGTCAGGTGGTGTGGCAGACAACTAAGCAGTAGACCACTCAACACAATCCAGCAAAAGAGGGGCAAAAAATTTGAAGGTAGGTTATTATTGGCGGTCATGTGACTGACCTCCGGGTGGCTTGCAAGCGTACGTCCCATGATGGGGCGTTTCCAGAGGAGGGCGTTGATATGAATCGCCAGTGATCAGGGTTTTTTTTTAGTATTTGTTTGCCCTTCTTACCCGCCCAAGTTTATGGCTTTCCGGTGAAATCGTCGATGGGTAGATAATCAAATGCACACCGCGATGCCTTTTGATGTTTAAAAGTCATTTAAAGCACTCAAAAATCCAACGCGGCCGTAAATTCTCCTACCTCATTCGAAATGTTCACTCTTATTGTGAGGTTTGCGATCCACTGGCCGAGTCATATCCACTCACTGCTCATGAACCACGGTTCTCACGACCAGTGATTCCTGTTCCCAGGTCTTTTGGGTCCACGGACTCCACAACTCGGGACGACTTACGTCAAAAAAACGTGAGAAGTAATAATCGACTCAGTAGGCTTTTTCGGTGAAATTTTCCCTTTGTTTTCCCAGAGCAAATCGAATTGAGCCTTTGTGGATGAATGTTAATGACTTCTTATGTGACAAGTTGATCGTTTGTTTGGCTATGTGGACCCTTCCCTCTCTATAGGTTATGCTGCTACTACTTACACGGCAAGTTAGTAAGTAGTATCTTCCCCTCGTACTACTTCAGCTATTTGCCGATGCACTACGGTACTTTTGATTAATTTAAGAACTTTTTACAGCTTAAGAGAGCTGAATTATTAGGGAGAACCTGTAATTTTTCAAATAGATGCTTGTTTGAGTTAGTATCAGCGTTATCGCAGACATCTCCCTTTGACAAGTCCGAATGCTTCCTAACTGTCACTTAATTATTGGCATTTTGGTCAAAACTTTTTCGCTTCCAGTGAATGCTGAGGCTTTTCTCTACACGTCAACAGGGAACAATGGCAAGCATCGCGGACCCTTGCGCATTGATGCGTTGCTGAAGGTGTTAAGAGATGAGATAGCGGTTCCTCTAGCACCCAGAAACGTGATTGATCAGGGCTTGAATAGGAGGACGACTTGGAGTAGATCTGTTTGACTGTGTTTACCTGATGCGTCGTTTCGTGCGCCCGGGTTAAATGCGTCTTTTTCACCATAAGTGAAAGGCGGAACTTGGGTGTTTTGATGACCAACTGAAGTCAATACCAAGGCTAAGGAATTTATGGGGCTGCGTGTGGTGTTGCCCCATTTTCTGCCGTGAATGCTTCCCATCAATTATTCCCTCAATTCTCGGTCACTCATCTCGTGGCCCATTGGGAGATAAGTCTGACGCCTTTTTGAAGGTGGTGTCTGAAGAAAGGAAGCATAACCTTCCAGTGTTTCGGTAACATGATGACAGTGAAGCAAAACCGAGACTCTGAGCTTCTGCAATAAAGGAGGATATGGGGTTTGGGTCAAGAAGGGGCAAAATAAATTTATGTTTAGCATAATCCTATCCCATGCCGGTATACTTTCCTCAGGCACTAGTTGATGCTCTCAAGGTTTTGGGATTAAGGGATTTGAAAGCACACTTAAAATGGAATGAAGGGCGGTTGGTTTGCTTGCGAAGTCGATTATGTCTTGTAGTTTCCAACACACCTTTCTACACTCTCGTCTCCTTAGACTCCTCAACATCTCGACATTATGGTGGTGGTAGAATCGAGCTATTTCTCCAGCTGTTGCACGATACGTGTACAGAAGGACGCGTCAGCATCTGTCAGAGTCTGTCGGTGTGTGTTGGTGTCCTGATTGGGTCACCTGCAGCGCCTAATAGGACTGCCCTTGCGAGTTACCACTTTTGTTCAGCACCAACTAAGAGAATAACAGTTTGTTTTTGAAAAAAAGGCGAGTCATAAATGCTAATACCAACGCCGAACCGCAGACCATCGGTGTAGATGGCGCCATTTACCCAGCAATCTCATGAAACTTCCGATTTCACAGATAGGTAGTACATCGTGGCCACGCTTTGATTTTGAAGGCTGATTGTGTATTCACAAGGGTACTCAACAAGTAACGCGAACTGTTCATTCTTCTACACAGCTCCAATCCACACTGGTACACTTGCCTCAGCCTCTACTCACCACCTTCAAGGCTCTCATGGTAAAGGGTTTGTCAGTACTATTCCACGGGAACCTGTTTCAAATGTGGAAGAGTGATGCTTTGCCCGCCGTAAGCCAGCTTTTTGCAATCGCAAGTGTTTGCCAGAGAGTATGGTCACAACTCTCTAGAGGGAAGGCTCATTTTCAGTGTGGAGTGGCGACAGGCACCCAAAATGCCGCACGATTGAAGAAATTGTGAGAAAACGGCAACTACGGCTAAAAAACTTCATTGGAGGTCATTTGGTTGGCAGAAAACACTTTGTCTAGATGTGTCAAAGCGATAGCTTATTTTTTCGGCAAACGCTTCGCAACTTTCTTCTCACTAACTCACTCTAGTTACTCCTGAAGCAGACACTTCAACAAGGGCAGTTTGCGAACGTCTGGTCGAATGGCAGCTATGCAAGCATTGCTACAGTTCATCCATGGAAACAGAGATGTAGCAACTGATGCATCTTTGGGAGTAATTGGTGAAATCTTAATTCGGGGAGAGAGAGACATTGAGAAACTCTACCAATTTTCAGCGAAAGAAGGGAGCAGTTGAAGATTTGGTTCAGAACCTTAGGTGAACAAAGTTAATCTGTTTTTTCTCCATATCGGTATGCGAACTGAGTTTTGGTATCGTTAAATAAGAAGTGCAGCGGCTTTAAAATATAACGTTTTCCTAGTTCAATGTGCTTTTATGCGATTGGTTACCGGATGACCAATAGTATTGGGATCGTAAATAATTGGCCAATTGGAGATGCCGAAGGGATTCAAATCTAACGGAGGCAAAATTGGACGATAGATTTGTTTAAGATTCGTCTATTTTTGAGCGTCTCTGTCAACTGAACTAAAATACATGTGGGACTTAGGTAAAACGGAGAATGCGAGGCAATAACTTCTCACGAAGCTCCTTTCAACTGTCATCTCTGGGAAGGCTTGACAACAAACGTGAGGTGTTCTTTAAAATAAATTTTTTTGAAGTTGTTTTTTAGATAGACTTTGAATGCTTGAAGTTTTCTTCACACAGTGCACAGGCTTAGTAGTTTTGTAGATGGATATGCGCTTAATTCATTGCCTCATCTGGAATGGGTTGAGTGGAAGGGAATCTGAGGGAGAAGGGAGTGGCGAGACGAACACCATCTTCTGAGATGGTCAATGAATGTTTAAAAAAACCTTAACTTCGTTCAAACGCTTGAGAGTGTAATCACTGCATAGCTATTCGTCTCGGACTTCATATACACATTTGCGAGCACTCGTTCACATACACTACAGTCGCCGCTATCAGCGATTAATGTACATTAATCCCTTAAGCTAGTTTTAACTATGTTGCGGTCAAGGCAAAAATTTCGTGTAACTTTAACAGCATCTGGCACAAAAGGTGATTCGACCTTCACCTGCAATGTCGCCTCCACTGCGTAGAAGTTCACGCCTTTTGTACACATGAAAAAGTGAACATCTACAGCGGTGGAGGGCTGGTTGGCTCACCTGCACCCCACGTAAGCAGATCCATCATTCACCCTGTCTTCTACCACGCCTTCTGGTCACGCCCATAATCCTTTCTTACCTGGTCTCAAACCGCTTAGGCTCTGGCAATTTAACCAACCCGTCAGCTTAGCTTTGCCAGCCCATCTGTGCACTGACAATTGACCAGTCTTCCATATCACTGTCCCATATTACGGCTCTATGGCATGCGTCGTGGCGTTTTAATGACGCAACTCACGATTGTTGAGATCTCACAACGCCATGTAAAATTCGGATCAAATTTGGTTGTTAGACTCCCCCTTCTCGACTATTCATGATTGGAGGATTCATGGCCACTTGATTACAATGCTGTCTCATTTGGCAGTACTTTCACAATTTTCCACCCGTGCTCCATTCCTTTTTCCCTCTCCATCAAATCCCAATTCACTAAGCTCATTTTCAATGCTGCATTGAGAGTGACGTTCATTCATCCCTAAATGATAATTAAATTTGGGCATTTTAGGAAAGAATTTTCAAAACTAACGCCTATTTATATAAAGACCTTTTATTTTACTGGAATTCGCATATTCAACGTTAGGCTTTCTCAGAGGTAGGAGTTGACGGAAGTGTTGCGCAAAGTAATCGTTGCACGTCTTTTGTTTTCTTCAGCTAAAGATGTTTTCAGTTTTGGCGGAGAGGCGAATCCGCTGCCCTCATTCCTTCCATGTTGGATAAAACTAGTCCACTTCTCTGATTGGCCGACCCTCTTTTGACCTTTTTGCTATTGGTCACCCGGCGACCAATCACGCAGGTCGATATTGAACTTGCGTGTTAGGTTATTCTGAAGATGCTGCTCTTCTCATTTTACGACATTAGAATTTATTTATTAAGCAAATACGATGAGAAAGTAGCATTCAAAACAATTGCATTCATCTAAGTTTCTTTCCAAATATTTGGAGATTCTCCTTTTAAAGGCCTCAGATAAACTTCCCCCTACGTGCACTTAAAGTTGTTTGACGTCTTAAATATATACTTTTTAATTGAAGCCAAATTTCTGTCCATAAATCAGGCGTAGAGTCTATGCGGCGGCCCAACTACCAGAAGTAATTGCCACGCAGCCGCTTTCGGTCACTATCGCTACTCTTTCGGACCTTCTCTGTCCTGTGAACATAGCTACTTTAAAATTTCTGGTTTAAGAGTAACTCTAAATAAATACTCGGTGTTCCACTGAGTTGCAACGTTTGGATGACGCACAAGTGTTTTTAAACGATTAGATGTCCTACGGTGAGGATTGTTGTCGTGGATGTTAATCGCGAACAAACTCCTCGGTCTTCTCCCAAGGAGACGATACTCATGCTCCCTTACGAGCACTTGCAATAGGAAAAAGATGGCTCACGACGAGCACTCTGTCAGCCCTCCTCATTTAAAGAAGGCTCCGGAGGAATGATTCAAGTGAACAAACAAAACCTTCACGATGGAAAGCCTTGTAGGCGGTGGGTAGAAGCTGAAGTAACTGTAGCAGTGTAAGGTGGGACTGTGTGGAGTAATAAAGAGGTTTCTTTACTTCACTGCTATTTTTGTCCACAATCCATCCTCGAATCAAAAAAAATAGTTGCTAAGTGGTCTACAGACCACAATGTGCACACTTTAATCGGATGGAAGCATTCAGTGGACATGAGGCTTCCTCAGTCCTAGCCGCCAGCGTCCCTGGCTCCCCCTCCACCTAGATGAAGTACATATAGAAATGGAAGGAATGAAAGTTTGCCCTTCTCTCATCCTTCCTTATTTAAAGCCGAACGGAAGTCACAAATGGTAGGCATAGGACCTTGTTGCGAAACCTGTTGGTGGCCTCACACTGACGCTCCCACTGTCGCCGGTAAAAACATGACAACTAGATTCGTGGCTTGGTGTACTCACTTGATAGATGAAGCGATTGCTGTCGAAATGTTAGAGGGACGGAGCGAAAGGTGAGCTAAGTATGGAAAGGTGTGTTTAGAACTCGTCGATAGGCTCTACTTCTCAAGTATATCAACCATCAGCGGCGTATTCACTGCTTTGACGATGGAATCATGATGTATCCCTTAATAATTTGAAAGTGTGTGGCACATTTAAGTGGTGTTAATCGGGCATTCCTGTTGCCCAAAGCGTAAGCTTTTAGCATTCGCACATCTACATCAAGCCCATCATTCTATTTCCCAGGCAGTCAATTTATGCTATTGGTTCCTCGTCCAAATCCTGACGACGCTACTTTAAAGTTCTCCGTTTACTCAGCAATCGGTTTACGGATTTCGAGAGAAATTACCTAAAAGTAGATTTGCTTGGAGTTTTTTAAAAAGTCAATTTGGCCCCCCGCATTATCAAGGAGTGAATTCTCGTTTCTGCGATTGATAAATCAGCTCTTTGCCAGCCATCTCCCTATGTAACTCCGTAGTCAGTGAGTCGTTTGATTTACACTATTTGGGGAGTTCCCTCTCTCTGACATAAATCTCAGCCGCCTGCACCGGTTGAGAGGAGGCACTTCGGCGCTATCATCAATCCTCTTGGTGTGCACCTTAAGATGCTTTGCCAAGGCACTTCTAGCGACTTACAAATTTCGCTGAGAGTATGTGGTGATCCTGAGTCAGGCTTCAAATTGCGTTAAACCGCGACCCTGATATCCTCCACACCTCACATTAACCGACGTCATGAATTCACCGACCTCCAAGTAATTAATCTTCTCCTTTTCAAACGGATAGAGCACTTCTAGAGGGCTGAAAGGTGGACCAGGCCTCAGGCCTTATTCTTTCTCTAAAAGTATACATATTTGAATGACGGAATGGGGAAAAAGCAGCAGTGAATGGGAAAGGCACCTAATCACGCAAAATAAGACGTCTGTTTCACGTGGAGGGAGAAACTTGAGTCTCATCCTGTTTCTTAACTATCGCTTGTTTCAACATTGCGGTAAGGGGAGAGTGAAAGCAACCATTTCCAAGTGTTAGCCAGACCGGAGAAGTGACCCTCCTCTCCCTCAAAGGTATTGAAAGCACTTGAGCTCCTGAGCTCCTCACATCAGCCTCATCGTCTCATTAGGTAACAGCTTCCCTTAATGTCTTGCTACTTTATTAGAGAAAAAAGGCAGAAGAACTGGATTATGATCAGTGATTGGTTGACCCGGCGATGTGGTATCATAATGCCTTATCATTAAGGCACCGTCAGAATTCACCCTCCACTAAAATCCTCTCTACAAAATTGACTAAAGTGGATCATCCTAATCCTACGCTCTGGAATACGTGGCATCCACATAGTGGGGCTAGCAAATGCGCTCCTGATCGGTTCAGAGAGATTTCTCCACCTCCTCAGCTTCCCAAACACTCCGAGAGAGATGAAAGAAAAGTAGAAGCAGTATTGTCATCTGTACAATGTCTATAAAGAACTTGATAACCAAAAGATTGAATAGTTATTTACCAGAAAAGAAGGTGGGGAGGTGTTAAACAACTTAGTAAGATAGCGTATGATCTAATCATCATCACCTATTCGGAATTTGGGAGAGCCGCCTTTCCTCGAATCGGCCGGGTAGTCTCGTGGTGGAAGTTGGGCTTCATCTCGCGGACTGTTTATATTCGTGTAGGTTGGATGGATACGATTTGGTTGCGTTGCGACACGATTCAAAGCTGTATTCTCTGCTGTCTGTTGGGCTCGCCTTCTCTCCAGCTCGTTTTCTTCATCATCTCCACCTCCACTTCCATCGTAAGTCGCCTTGGACCTGTGTTTTTTAAGTCTCAGGAATCTTGACGCCTTTATTTTGGATCGTAGGACACTGAAGTACTCCTTTTCAAAGTCTCCTTGCCCTCCTGTCTCTATCACACCCGATTTGCGACGCCATTCAGGACCGGCATAGTCTTCGTTGTTGTCTAGGCCATCCGTCTTACCAAAGTTCACTCTGTGTTCTGGAAGAGTATCTAAGGATTCGTAAGAATGTGCGTTGAGATTAGTGGAGGAGCCTTGATTTTGACTAGAGGCGAAGTATTCCAGCAATCTCGAATCCGAAAAAGTCACTGCAAGAGATGGCAAATGGATAGTTGAGTCGCCACTCTCAAGCATATGCCTTTGCCTAATGGTCTCTGGAAGACCCTGCAGGTAAGATGAAGACTTTGCTGGTTTGATGGTGGCATAGTGCAGCTTCAGTGCGATATTCTCGTACGTTCGGACAATTCGCTCGTCATGCGTCTCTGGATTTCGTTGAAGCCAACGACGAGTGAACCGATCATCCAATCGAGTAAAGAATACACGAATACGATTGCGTCCATTTGAGCCGATTATCGCCTCTAAACCAGCTAGAAGGTGGTCCAGAACATTTCCATTGAGATCGCCGAAAAGGGAGAGCTCCTCCTTTCCTGCTAGTTTGATGCGGAATAATTTTACTAGGGGTTTCATTGTCAGACCCATCAAACCAACAGTAAAGAGGATGATAAAGAGAGTGCCAGTGACTATTATTTTTCGCACACGTACGCCATTTGGGCCCAGTTCTTGGTTTTCCACAAGAAGACCGAGGGAAAAGGCCACAGCTCCACGTAGACCACCGTAAATCAGGATGGCTTGCTGCTTGAACGTAACGCGCAGATTATTCACATTGATCAAGTTGATAATGAAGGTAAGTAGGAGGACCACAATTGCTCGGGCGATGAGACAAACCACTATACCCCAAAGACAGAAGCCCGTATTCCATTCAATCTCCGCGGAGAAAAGTTGTACACCAATGAGGAAGAAGATGAAGGCTTCGCTTACTTCGGCGATCTCTTTGATCACCACATGAACGCTGGTTAGAGCAGATGACGAGATGTTATGAAAGGCATAGTCAGCTTGCACCAGACCACATCCAATCATCGAGATAATACCAGACCATCCTAGGGTCTCACCGAAGATGTACGAGAAGTATGCCATGAGGAAGATCAGGAAGCAACCAAAGTGGCCTGTCCAACGAGTAAAGATGCTGGTAAATAAGCCTATTATCACTCCGACGATGAGACCACCGAAAGAAATGGTGAAGAAGGAACCAATCCCAAGTCCAATCTGTGCACCATCGACATCGGCTACTCCGACAAATTCACTCATAATACGGTAGAGCACAACTGTGACCGCATCGTTGAGAAGAGACTCACCGAATACCATATAGTAAAGGCCTGGCTCTACACCGATGTCTTGGAAGATCGCCAACACAGCAACAGGGTCTACAGCAACGATGAGTGATGCAAAGAGGAGGTAAGCATTGAAGGTAATGCCCACCGAATCGCTCCCCATCGCTCCAGCCTTGTCCAGCCCATACATCAATGGGCCGATGATGAGGAAGTTGAGCACGGTTCCGATCACAGCATAGATAAGGATGCTACCAAGGTAGTCTAGAAATGTTCGGTTGTACAGACTGTAGGCAGCATCCAGGACAATGGGTGGAAGGAGAAAGTGGAAGAACATATCTGGACGCAGTTTCCACAGAGTATTTTCCAGACCCTGGTGGGTGATGGCATTGAGGATGGCGCCAAAGATGACACCAATGACGATGAGGAGGAGAGACTGTGGAATGTAATCTGGCACGAAGGGCACCTTTGGGTAATACATCTTGAAGAGTGTGATCCCCAAGAGGGTTAGAATGACACAGAAGTAGATCGAGAACTCCGAGATATGCCATGCAGCCAGTTTAACACCCCCCTCTATCGGGTCCTCTGCTGAGTCGTTATTATTTTGTGCTACGAGAGGGACCGGATAGAGCATGAAAAGTAGGAGACATAGCTGAAGCACCACACGAGGCAGCTCCATGGTCTTTCGGTTAGTCAACAAGTCAGCCGACTATTCTAGCGGGTAGACTGAGCCGCTTTTTAATAGAAGGTCTCTTCACTCCCTCGCACCTCACGCTGTGGAGTCATCTTAGTGCAAGTTGGCTCTCCTCTCGTCCTCCTCTGCAATTGGCAATAGAAATATCACATGCTTATGCACCATTGGTCTGCGCCAATCATGTGCGATGCTACGGACGCACCCAGAAGCAGGTACGCGCGCACGCGTACAAACATGCATGCAGATAGGTCAGAATCCAACCGCCAGACAACTTGAAAAAGGGGTGGGGGACCCTCTCAACCCTCTCCCGCATTCAAATGGCTCAATCGCTGGTTGGTGTGTCCCCCTCTCTACTAACTAAAATGTGCAGGAATTAAGTAGCCTCATAAGTAGCACCTTATTTTTTTCTTTTTTTGCGCACTGTTATAGCAGGAATTTGCCACCGTATGGCGAAAATTTTCGCAGCTTCCCTTTCCCCCACTTAGTGAAGGCTTTTTAAGTAGAGTGGGTTTATTTACTTGTTTATTTATCGGAAAATGCCTATGTTAGGTTGTACCTAAGCAATTGAATTGTGAATGATTGCCCGGGTAAGGCAACTCAGTTAATAATTGATCGCATTTCATGGAAAAAAATAGTTTGGGTTTAACAAATGAGATGTGCTTGACTTTGATTTGATTCGTTTATCGCTTATCTCCGATTATTTGGATCTTAAAAGGTTTCCACTCTCATCAGTCAACTTGGTGAGAGTTACTACGCAAAGTATATAATATTCTCGTTTTCCCTTTGATCATTAGAAAGGGTTGCATGGGAGCGGAAATGACTTTTTACTTTTATGAACCCTGTTTGCTTTCGCAGTTCCGTTCTGATTAAAGGCAAACCAATCATATACTTGTATTAGACTTTATTTACCTCCCACTTTTCAGACGGACTTTGACTTATGATTGTCACCTTCTAGCATAACATTGTAGAGCCTGAGGCTTCCCTGAAGGCGAAAGCTGTCATGGCACTCGGACGGAATATGGACTGTCGGCCTACAGAAACGCGTGGAGTCTACTTGCATGGTTCGAACTCCGGACCATGTGACGCGGGTACAGATGTAGAGCTCTGTAGTGCAACCTGGTCTCAAAACCAAGAGTTCAACTAGCAACTGAAATTTTACAAATTATTACCGGTGGATTTGAATCATCTGGTCCCCCATAATGAAGATGTATTTGTAAGGAAAACTCTTTCACCGCTTTACGACAATGCTTCCCTTACCAAGTTCTCATTTAGGATGGGTAGTGTCAAAATTTAAAAAACACCTGAAATTTAACCACCTACCGCGCACAAACAAATACTGGCTAGGCATTAGTAAAACCAGGCTACTCTTGACGGTTGTCAATAGGGCCTTCTCTGTAGCAGACTTTAAATGCCGTAACAAGTGTGATCCAATGTGAAATGTTTAAAAATGTGTGTTTTCAAAGCGTTCGCCAAAGCTGACTTTTAATTGCCGTTAGCCGATAGTTGGTTAACGAAGATTGCCTTCTTGCCCCAATGCCCCGATCTGGTTGGCTGGCAAAAGTGATCCAATCACATTGTAGAAAAATCTTCAATCGCACCAATGGTAATTCGACATTTAAAATTTATGATTCAAAATCAATTGTAGGGTATGATCTTAAAGAAATCATATGAGAAGAGGAATATGAGATTGGTAATTCCAGAATATTGTAAATTTGCACAGTGGGATAAGGAAAGCCTAAATTTTTTAGCTGGAAAACTTAGTTATATTTTGCTGCGTACAGTTACGATTTGACTACCTCTTTTTTATCAATAAAATATTCATCAAATTTTATTCTTTGCAGCTAATATTAAAAAATTTGATTACTGACCCATTTTTACCATGTCTTTGTCAAATTAAGTACAAAAATTCTCGAAAGAACGTTCCCATGAAAGTACTCATTAAAAAGAGACAGATTACCACTTAAGGGGAGTAAAAAGAAAATTGACACTCTGTCTTTAAATGCCGGTACTGTCATAAATGCGAAAAATCAAGATTTTTTTACAAAAAACCTTAGGAGAACTGATTACACAAGCGTAATTAACAAAAATCATGGGAATATGGCGGTGACTTCATTCAGCTGCATCGAAGTGCCAACGTAAAGGTAGTGTTATATTAGTCAATATTTTACACACAGCATTTCTGGCCGACGAAGTCTCAACAACTGGATGCTGTTTACTAACTGGCTACTCTCTCCGAACGCTGCTACAACCTGGATACTGATATCAAGTCGGTGATTTGCTCACAATTCCGCCAGCTCTTATAGCTTAACAAGGTCTAGAGCAACGCTAAGACTTAGGGTTTGACAAAGTAGCCGATTTAGCAGCCGGTTTAGTAAAAAGATATGAGCAAAAAAATTCACCTTTGTATCTTTTGTGACTGTATGCGAAAGCTTGAAATGGCGCTCGGATCGCAAGTTATATTGTGCGTATGCGGGGAATGTTTCTTTTAACCAATACAAAATTGAATGAGACCAATGCATAGTGTTAAGATAGGGGAAGGTCCATTTAATAACTCATAATTAATCTCTCATTAAATTAAGTAGGTCAAGAGAGAAAGAAGAGGATACATGTGACGTTGATAAGGAGGTTGAGGCACCTAACTCCATCCCTAACAGAACCCGTGTGGCTGCCCTCGAGTTCACGTCACAATTAAGGATTGAAGCTGATTGCGCAGGGACAAAGAGGCCATCAACACCACTGATGCGGCAAAGTGGAATGTCAACACAATCAACAAGGCATGGAGCGTGGGACACAGCCACTCCACAATGCACGTACCAAAGTAATTGAAGCAAGTGTCCAGTGCCTCGTCGGAATCTGGCGACTAGGTGCAAGAAACAGTGAGGAGGGAGGTGACCAGACACGCCATGCTAATTCCATCATCACTGACGGTGTCAATTTCAGTCGGCACTCGTTCCCCTCTTACCTAGCGATTGATAATGAGGAAGGGAATCAGAATGCGAATGGGCAGTGGAGTGAGGTTAGCACTGAGGATGAGGGTCAGATGTGGGACGAGAATGAGAATAAAGATGGGGATAGACTGACCATCTCGTGACCCCCTCCCTCGTGCACATCTGACGACGCCTCCTTTCGATCCAATCGGATTCGCATGACAAAGACACTTGTGCGCACCTCCGACTTCTTCTCCCATCCTACCAACTAATCAGGGACACCTGCCAATTCCACAACAAATCGACTTCCACGCTTGTACCAACAAAGTGTGAGAAGAGGCACCGAGCATGGAAGAAGACAACAGCCCCTCTTCGTCGGCTTTGAGTCACTACCAGAGTACGAACAGTCCTTCAATCCACCTTCCCCATTGTGCAATTGAAGGTGGGTGTAGATTACTACCGGTGGCTCTCATTCCTCCCACAGTTTCTTGTGTCGCACAATTGGTGTGCGAATGCTTTCCACCATCAAAATACACCGAAAGGAAGTCGTCGACACCCTTCCTTCCCTCTGACCTACAGGCTAATACTCCAAATGATGAGTTCCAGTACAAGTTGACAAACACACTTGCGACAAACAAAACTCCGTCTCATTTGCTGCTGCAAGGCCACACCAACACTGTGCATGGTCAGTAGATGTCACTGAAACGAAATGAACGGTGGCGCAACCACGGCAAGTAGAGCCGACGAGACATGCATGCATGCGACACCCACCATGCCACGTCTCTCCTCTTCGCCCTGCCGCTTTCCTCCTCACACCGACAACACATTTGTCGGCTTGAAGTCTCATTTCATGCCCAACACAACACTCTCCCCTTCCACTTCACCTCACATTGCATTGCATGGCACCGTAAGATGTGATTTAGGAGGTTATCCGACAACACTACCATTGTCCATCCACCACCATGACGGGACACTTCACACACACACACTCACTCACTCTCACTACACACTAGTCCACTTAGAAGGGAAAGTGAGAGACATCTCATCATGATCATTGCTTGACATACTCTCGATTTCCAGGTCAGTGCCTCTGTTCTCCACATACCACCACCACCACACGCCGCCACCACCACCACCACCACAACTACATACGCATTCGACAATCACGTGCCCCATCCAAACTGATCCACACACCACCTCTTAACACCTGAATGAATAATTAAATGAGGCGAATGATGGATGTCACAGACCATACACACACACACACACACACCTCACAAAACATCACCAAGTACCTGGTCACGCACCAAAACAACAAACAATTGATGCTGTGTACTCTCGCCACTGTGTGGGCAGGTAGGCAGGCAGGCAGGACGGCAAAGAGGCAGGTAGGCAAACTGGCAGGCAGGTAGGCAGGAAGGAAGTAAAAAAGAAGGAAGGAAGGAAGGAAGGAAGGAAGGAAGGAAGGAAGGAAGGAAGGAAGGAAGGAAGGAAGGAAGGAAGGAAGGAAGAGAGGAGGGGTGAGTGACTGCCACATCACTTCAGCCATTCCTTCCTCACTACAATCCACCCGTCCACCCTCCAACCCACTCCCTCCCTTCCACAACACATTACACTTGACGTGTGCCACTCACAATCACTTTGTGTCCATGCACAACACCCGTGAACAGGCTGTTGCAAAGGAGCGTGTGGTAGTGGTTCGTTGCTAATTCCTACCAAACAATTCCGTCTCATCTGCATCACGGTACATGACATCATCAACAATGCAAAGGACAACGATCCCTGTGCAACTCCTTTCTTGACAAACACTTTGCTCCCACCCACATCCTCCCCATTCCTCACATCCACCTGCGTTTTCTTTCGCTAATGCATTCAGCGTCGTCGAGATGGCAGTATGGGTGGGAATGAGTTGGAGGATGCAGGACACTGAACCACTCCAAACAACCAAAACAACGTGTTTGTTCACACAACATCCTCTGACCACACGTCAATTCGGTGGGTGGTGGACATGACGAGACAAGAAAGGGTGAGTCAGGACACGACTCGTGTAGTGGTGGGGAAAGCTCAAGCTGCTTGCACAGTAAGACAAAGTGGAGGCGCATGCATGCACAAACCAAAATTCGTCAAAACAACCAAACGTCCAACCAACCAAGTGGTAGGGTGGGTGAGCATCTCGTCCAACCTTCAGTCGCGTCCAGTTCAACCGACTTAGATCACATTGGGATGACTCCTCAACCAACTGCATCATCGTAATCCAGACGTGGTCGTGAGTGTGAGGGCTCAATCAACGTCGTGCCTCCAACACTACCTTCGTGCTCACACACCCTCCCACTGACCCACTCCACTGCTACATCACCACTGACGTCCCGTACTACCTCACTTCAGTGATGCCTTCCACATTAGCACAACCCATCCGTCTTCTTCCCACTGGTGCTCCCCTTCTCGTCTCCCACCCTCTCATCCCTCACACTGGCTGCATTCTCACGGCAAAAGACATCACATTGCTGTGTGCATGAACGAGCAATGGATTGCATGGTGACGAAGGAGGCTACTTTCTCCGGTAAGAGCTTTCAAGTACCACAGGACCTTTCAAGTACACCAAACTACACCATTGTTCTACATCGAGTCTTCCCCTTCTGTCCTGAAGCAGCAAATCACAGGATAGCCATCGTTCCTTACTCAGGTCCTCCATTGGGTCAATTCGTGTGAGCGTTTGTGAGTTGGGATGCTTGTGTAATCGAGAGTGGGAAGGGAGGAAGGAAGGAAGGAAGGGAGGGAAGAGTAACTCGTCCTACTTCCACTGACATCCCCACCAACACCAGCATCATCAACATCGCTGTTTGCCAAGTTGTCACCTCGTCCTCACCAACGGCGCCTTTTCCTCCATTTCAATCTACTCCACTCACAGTCATCATCCCTTGTCAATTCCTACCACTACTTGTGGACTATTCTTCCCTTTCTTCATCTTCCCTCTTTCCACCCCTGCTATCAGAGGGTGGGATGTTTTCGGACATCTTTATTATAAGCACAGCAGGTCATGTGGTAGCCAAACCGAATCATTTACCACTGGTGTGTCTCGCACTCCGGACAGCGACAGGGTTCGTTCCCCACCAGACTTACATTGTCCTCCCACCTCTCGCCTACGAAGTTCATTTAAAACGCATAATTATCACACTACTACTGCTACTACTGCTGCTACCACTTCGGAATGTTGCTTTGCCACATCAATGAACTCGAATGTTGCTTTGTCAAATGTTAACTGACTCACAGAGTGATGCAGATGTTGTAGCAGTGGTGGCCACAGTCGAGTCGCATCATCCAATGTCAAGAGGGAGGATCCACACTGTTTGTCTTCCTCCCTCCCAATTCGCAACTCCCTGACACATCTTCTCGAATGTGGTGGATCGACAATCACAACATTGCAAGGCAGACAGACCCACTTCGACAGGCAGGTGCGAAGTGTGACTGACTCAACTCGCACACAAACGGATCGTCTTTCAGTTGAAATTTTTCCAGTCTGAAGGCCGTAATTTGAGAGGTCTACATTGAAAGCGCACTTGAAGAGGTGCCACATTCGCCAATTTTCCAGGCGCATACTTCACCGACTCTCCACTCATTCACCCCTCGCGTGTGAAGTGTTCATTTCTGAGAGCGAACTAGAATTTAAAAAAAAGAAAGCAAGGCATACTTGAACTGTAATTTGTCGGGTTTATGTCCCACTAAAGTCGAAGTTAAAAAAAAATTTTTTTTCTTTGTAACCATGGCGACGTTTCTTTGGTGCCACTTTGTCTCGTTATACCGGAGGTAAACAGACTGGCCTCGGTATTTGGGAATGTGAGCTTCTTAAATGCTTAATCGAGATATTTATGAGGGATTTTCCTTACGAAATCCCTTTTTTATGCTTCATTTTAAATCCTTGTTAGTTTGCTCTTGTTTTAAGCTCATTTCTTCGATTCTTTGAGACAAGTAGCTGGATGAAAGGTGTAAGAGGTCACAGACTCTCAGAGTAAAGGAAAGCTTCAAGTTGGCTTAATCTCGGGCGCGATGTCGTCCTTTTTTGCAACTCTACATCTACCACCTTGGGCGTCTTCACTGTTCTGGGATTTTGAGTCCTCTGCTGGCATCTCAGTTCCGCCGACCGTCCCTGCCAGTCCATCTGTTCACTTCCACCTGCCTTGAGCTCTACACCATTATCAGGAACTGGTCATTTGAATACCTTCAGCTGCTGTTAACCACAAATCAACAGCTCCTTAACTGAGCTAATGACATCTTAAGGTGAATTTTTCTATGACCTGAGAAGAACAAAGCACTCTTCCCATTCTAGCTATGCATATACTTGAATGGGATTTGACTTTATTTTATATTTAACTTACTTTCGACAGTGGAAACGCGCACCGAAAAAAGTTAACGCACCAATCGCCTTTCACCTAAAGTTAGTATTCTCACTCTCGGTGGGAATCGAGTCCTGCCCCACTCCACTCGTCAATCAGGAGTTGTTACGACACAAGGAAAACAAAAAAAATAGCGAGAAAGAGAAAGTGCGACAGACTGGGAGAGAGTGAGAGTGCGAAAGCAGTCACATGCACTAATCATAATAAAATACTCTCGGTGCGTAACCTTTTCAAGAATGCCCACTACGTCAAAGAAGGGCTAGATGTGAAGAAGTATCTGCGTCTCTCTGTGTGTCACGTGCCAGTCATATTTGAGGTTGAAGAGCTCTAACTTGTCTTGTCTTTTATCAGTGGTTTGACCTTGACTAGGCCTTCCGTTTCTTATAAGGTCATCTTTTGATTAAATCATTCTTGGATGGAACCCACAGCCGCTCACTCTAACACAGGGCTGTCACAAAATTAGGCAAAAGTGTGATTTTTCCCATAGCAGAAAGTTTAGACCTACTTAATCACAAATAAATGCACAATGTTGGAAGGGCCTACTACCTAATGGAAGTTTCCCGAGCTTGAGGCATGTGCTCGTGGTGCTCCACTCGATTACTTGTGCCATCATATTAACCACTTGAAGCATGTCAAATAAGAAAAAGTTTAATCGTACATTCGAAATTGACCACTTTAATCCCTTATTGCTTTACCGCCTCCCATTTGAGTGTTCTACTAGGAGGCTTCACAACCATAGAGTCTGGGCATTCAGGCTGCCCTTCGCCCTGCCCTTTCGTCTCCCTATATTTTCCAAAGAAAACCCCCAAGAAGACGGTAATTGCCATTCCTCTATAGGCACTTATAGACCTGACATTTCCCGCACACAAAACATAGTTTGTAGTGAGAGAAACAGGAATGAGGTTAGTTTTTTAGGCAACTAAATGCCACAAAAACTTATCCAAGTAGATCATTGGCATAATGCAAGAAAATGCCGCAAACACTCCCGTCTAAACAGCATATCGAAGCGCTGATCAGTTGGTGTAAGGGTGTTGTAACTGAGCAGGGACGTGAGGGAAGCCAGGTGGGAGGGTTGAGAACCACTCGACATCATTTCAGCCTTAAACAAAACAAAATTTGGTGGTTAGCTTCTTTGAAACGAGGGTTTTTTCGACAGTAGTGTGAGGCTGTTGGAGAAGAAAAGCGGGTAGGTCTGTTGATCTAAAGGCCTCCATCAGGAGGTTAGCGTGATTTTCTCTTCAATTCCTATCGGAAAGAGGT
Source organism: Taenia hydatigena (assembly GCA_036345935.2). Classification (NCBI taxonomy): domain Eukaryota; kingdom Metazoa; phylum Platyhelminthes; class Cestoda; order Cyclophyllidea; family Taeniidae; genus Taenia; species Taenia hydatigena. Next base: position 3,320,850 of record JADWOT020000001.1, on the reverse strand, counting down.
CCTCTGTCTACTTGATTTGCTATTCCTCATTCCACCGAGATTGATCAAAGTCGATTAAATAAGGCTAGAGCTGTGACTTAAGGTTTTTCTTTTTTAAGGTTAAGTCATGGACATTTATCAAACAAAAAAGGGCTCACAAGACTCGAAATTCAGACGGTTTGTCCAAAATGGACAAAGTGGAAACAGAAGAGTTACGAAAGACGAATTTGGGCATGAAGCTCGACGTCAGATGGCTTTTTTAGTGCTCACTTTTATTGGTAGGTCTTGAATGAGAGCGATCATATCCTCAACAATTTCCCATTCAAAGCTTACCTGTCAGCTTAATTGCATGATTCAAAAGTACGGGTGTTCAGACCATAGCAAGACTTCGCCCTAGGGTAAATGGCAAAGGAAGTGTAGACTGTAATCTTTGCCGCCTGGTACACAGGTTACGGACACAGGCCTTCAGCCATAGAGGTATTCGAATAGGAGGATCCCGGCTGTGGTGGTCTCAAGCTCAAGAGCTAGTCGCCTCTCCCCTCTGGAACCTGCACCATTCTGAGTGGCTAGTCGAAGGATAGCCATTCAGTGGGTACTACGACTAGCAGGTGTAAAGTGGAGCAGTCCATTCCAGCATGGTTTAGCTGTACTAGTCAGACCTTCTAGGCCGTAATCACATTCCAGGTAAAAATTAGCTGCAGAGATAGTGTGCTCTCTAATCCGCAGCAAAGCATCACAAGCCTAATTTAATCCAAAATGCACTCGTTTTCAGGACTCGCTCTCGTGTACTATCATCCACTGTCACAGTGATTATAAATGTGATCTGCCTTTCAAGCCACCCTCAACTGACACATGACCCGAATTAGGTGACATTCACTTGCCAAAACAGAACTTTTTTTTTACTCACATTACCTGTCTCATTGTCATCAACGTCGAACGCACCAATGTTTGATGTCTTCATAAGCAAATTACCCTAAAAAGTTATCAAGGTAAAGGGATGCTACAACTTGTGAGAAAAGGAAAAAAGTAATGTCTAGGCGCATCAAGATAAGGTATCCGAGTGATGGCAGCGTCTCAAATGCATAAAATCAAATTAACTAACATACGTAACTGCCACAGTCATGAGAGTGACCAGGCTTGTGCGCGTGTGAATATGGCGTAATGCAAGAAAGAAGTAGAAAATTTTTCACCCCTACTCCACCCAACTTCACATAACCAGACGAGTAATCATTCTGCACTTCAATGGCGAAGAAGAGAGGGTGCTAGAGCTGCCCTTAAGAGCTACCAACGTGCATGGTGAAGGATTAAAGGGCTGGTTCGGTGGGGTCTCACTTGTGTAGGCTATCTTCGAGGTGGAAGCCTCCTTGTGAGTAAGAAACAATTTCATGTAAATAATTGCGTCCCTCTACTTAGTTGGAATAAAGGTGAATCTACCTGTAAAAGCTTAAAGAGATTTGCTGGACTAAAGGAAGAGTAAAGACTAGGGAAATCGCTCATGATTTGTACCCAACTATAAGTGGACGTAGCTAACAGTTTGAGATTGAAAGATTATTCCGTAATTTTTTAAGCCCAAAACAAATAAAGCAGTTGATACTGGCTACCAGATGGTGATAAGTTCCTTTCATATTTTGAAAAGGTGTTTCGCCTTCAGCGGTGGGTCAAAGGCATGGGTAATACGGTGGAAAAGTTTTAATAGAAAAGGATGCAAGAGCTACTCATCTATTGTGATTTCTTAAACAAACCTTCGGAATTGGGAAGTTCATGCCAAGAAAATTAGCTGAATGATGGGATATCATCCAAAAAAGGAGTTAGAAGTGTTCTGATCAATGCATGCGAGTTGAGTCAGTCACACTTCGCACCTGCCTGTCGAAGTGGGTCTGTCTGCCTTGCAATGTTGTGATTGTCGATCCACCACATTCGAGAAGATGTGTCAGGGAGTTGCGAATTGGGAGGGAGGAAGACAAACAGTGTGGATCCTCCCTCTTGACATTAGATGATGCGACTCGACTGTGGCCACCACTGCTACAACATCTGCATCACTCTGTGAGTCAGTTAACATTTGACAAAGCAACATTCCGAAGTGGTAGCAGCAGTAGTAGCAGTAGTAGTGTGATAATTATGCGTTTTAAATGAACTTCGTAGGCGAGAGGTGGGAGGACAATGTAAGTCTGGTGGGGAACGAACCCTGTCGCTGTCCGGAGTGCGAGACACACCAGTGGTAAATGATTCGGTTTGGCTACCACATGACCTGCTGTGCTTATAATAAAGATGTCCGAAAACATCCCACCCTCTGATAGCAGGGGTGGAAAGAGGGAAGATGAAGAAAGGGAAGAATAGTCCACAAGTAGTGGTAGGAATTGACAAGGGATGATGACTGTGAGTGGAGTAGATTGAAATGGAGGAAAAGGCGCCGTTGGTGAGGACGAGGTGACAACTTGGCAAACAGCGATGTTGATGATGCTGGTGTTGGTGGGGATGTCAGTGGAAGTAGGACGAGTTACTCTTCCCTCCCTTCCTTCCTTCCTTCCTCCCTTCCCACTCTCGATTACACAAGCATCCCAACTCACAAACGCTCACACGAATTGACCCAATGGAGGACCTGAGTAAGGAACGATGGCTATCCTGTGATTTGCTGCTTCAGGACAGAAGGGGAGGACTCGATGTAGAACAATGGTGTAGTTTGGTGTACTTGAAAGGTCCTGTGGTACTTGAAAGCTCTTACCGGAGAAAGTAGCCTCCTTCGTCACCATGCAATCCATTGCTCGTTCATGCACACAGCAATGTGATGTCTTTTGCCGTGAGAATGCAGCCAGTGTGAGGGATGAGAGGGTGGGAGACGAGAAGGGGAGCACCAGTGGGAAGAAGACGGATGGGTTGTGCTAATGTGGAAGGCATCACTGAAGTGAGGTAGTACGGGACGTCAGTGGTGATGTAGCAGTGGAGTGGGTCAGTGGGAGGGTGTGTGAGCACGAAGGTAGTGTTGGAGGCACGACGTTGATTGAGCCCTCACACTCACGACCACGTCTGGATTACGATGATGCAGTTGGTTGAGGAGTCATCCCAATGTGATCTAAGTCGGTTGAACTGGACGCGACTGAAGGTTGGACGAGATGCTCACCCACCCTACCACTTGGTTGGTTGGACGTTTGGTTGTTTTGACGAATTTTGGTTTGTGCATGCATGCGCCTCCACTTTGTCTTACTGTGCAAGCAGCTTGAGCTTTCCCCACCACTACACGAGTCGTGTCCTGACTCACCCTTTCTTGTCTCGTCATGTCCACCACCCACCGAATTGACGTGTGGTCAGAGGATGTTGTGTGAACAAACACGTTGTTTTGGTTGTTTGGAGTGGTTCAGTGTCCTGCATCCTCCAACTCATTCCCACCCATACTGCCATCTCGACGACGCTGAATGCATTAGCGAAAGAAAACGCAGGTGGATGTGAGGAATGGGGAGGATGTGGGTGGGAGCAAAGTGTTTGTCAAGAAAGGAGTTGCACAGGGATCGTTGTCCTTTGTATTGTTGATGATGTCATGTACCGTGATGCAGATGAGACGGAATTGTTTGGTAGGAATTAGCAACGAACCACTACCACACGCTCCTTTGCAACAACCTGTTCACGGGTGTTGTGCATGGGCACAAAGTGATTGTGAGTGGCACACGTCAAGTGGAATGTGTTGTGGAAGGGAGGGAGTGGGTTGGAGGGTGGACGGGTGGATTGTAGTGAGGAAGGAATGGCTGAAGTGATGTGGCAGTCACTCACCCCTCCTCTCTTCCTTCCTTCCTTCTTTTTTACTTCCTTCCTGCCTACCTGCCTGCCAGTTTGCCTACCTGCCTCTTTGCCGTCCTGCCTGCCTGCCTACCTGCCCACACAGTGGCGAGAGTACACAGCATCAATTGTTTGTTGTTTTGGTGCGTGACCAGGTACTTGGTGATGTTTTGTGAGGTGTGTGTGTGTGTGTGTGTGTGTGTGTGTGTATGGTCTGTGACATCCATCATTCGCCTCATTTAATTATTCATTCAGGTGTTAAGAGGTGGTGTGTGGATCAGTTTGGATGGGGCACGTGATTGTCGAATGCGTATGTAGTTGTGGTGGTGGTGGTGGTGGTGGTATGTGGAGAACAGAGGCACTGACCTGGAAATCGAGAGTATGTCAAGCAATGATCATGATGAGATGTCTCTCACTTTCCCTTCTAAGTGGACTAGTGTGTAGTGAGAGTGAGTGAGTGTGTGTGTGTGTGTGTGAAGTGTCCCGTCATGGTGGTGGATGGACAATGGTAGTGTTGTCGGATAACCTCCTACATCACATCTTACGGTGCCATGCAATGCAATGTGAGGTGAAGTGGAAGGGGAGAGTGTTGTGTTGGGCATGAAATGAGACTTCAAGCCGACAAATGTGTTGTCGGTGTGAGGAGGAAAGCGGCAGGGCGAAGAGGAGAGACGTGGCATGGTGGGTGTCGCATGCATGCATGTCTCGTCGGCTCTACTTGCCGTGGTTGCGCCACCGTTCATTTCGTTTCAGTGACATCTACTGACCATGCACAGTGTTGGTGTGGCCTTGCAGCAGCAAATGAGACGGAGTTTTGTTTGTCGCAAGTGTGTTTGTCAACTTGTACTGGAACTCATCATTTGGAGTATTAGCCTGTAGGTCAGAGGGAAGGAAGGGTGTCGACGACTTCCCTTCGGTGTATTTTGATGGTGGAAAGCATTCGCACACCAATTGTGCGACACAAGAAACTGTGGGAGGAATGAGAGCCACCGGTAGTAATCTACGCCCACCTTCAATTGCACAATGGGGAAGGTGGATTGAAGGACTGTTCGTACTCTGGTAGTGACTCAAAGCCGACGAAGAGGGGCTGTTGTCTTCTTCCATGCTCGGTGCCTCTTCTCACGCTTTGTTGGTACAAGCGTGGAAGTCGATTTGTTGTGGAATTGGCAGGTGTCCCTGATTAGTTGGTAGGATGGGAGAAGAAGTCGGAGGTGCGCACAAGTGTCTTTGTCATGCGAATCCGATTGGATCGAAAGGAGGCGTCGTCAGATGTGCACGAGGGAGGGGGTCACGAGATGGTCAGTCTATCCCCATCTTTATTCTCATTCTCGTCCCACATCTGACCCTCATCCTCAGTGCTAACCTCACTCCACTGCCCATTCGCATTCTGATTCCCTTCCTCATTATCAATCGCTAGGTAAGAGGGGAACGAGTGCCGACTGAAATTGACACCGTCAGTGATGATGGAATTAGCATGGCGTGTCTGGTCACCTCCCTCCTCACTGTTTCTTGCACCTAGTCGCCAGATTCCGACGAGGCACTGGACACTTGCTTCAATTACTTTGGTACGTGCATTGTGGAGTGGCTGTGTCCCACGCTCCATGCCTTGTTGATTGTGTTGACATTCCACTTTGCCGCATCAGTGGTGTTGATGGCCTCTTTGTCCCTGCGCAATCAGCTTCAATCCTTAATTGTGACGTGAACTCGAGGACAGCCACACGGGTTCTGTTAGGGATGGAGTTAGGTGCCTCAACATTCCACCTGTAGTCGGCAGTTTCGGCTGTTATACGAGATGATGTAGGTTCTATGCCATGATTACTAGCAAATGACTCCTTTGCAACGTCACATGTATCCTCTTCTTCCTCTCTCACTTGAACCACTTACTTTAATGGGAAATTAATGATTAGGTATTATGCTATTTCAAAGAGCTATTCCTTAGCTATCAGGTGTCCATCAGAGACAAAAATCCTGCATTTTGGAGACTGCCTTTATTTTTGGAAATCTGTCATTTGTGAAGTTAATGTAAAGAATAATTTTCAAGCTTTTATCAGCATACTTGGTGCGATGAATCGCCAATTGACTGTTTAACAAAGACCATCCACCCTGTGCCCGTTTATTGTGAGAGGTCATCGTTTGTGTGACCTTGACCGCACTCTCAAAAACACTTCGACCTTTAGAGTTGACTTCGGTGTTCAACACCTTTGTTTATGACTGTCCTGTCTGCATGTCATTTGACCTTCTCTCTTTACCCCTAATACATATCTCTAGGAGCTCACTCAAATTTGCCTTTTCGGCTGCTATGCTGGTGACTCCAGTAGACGATTCAGATCTAATAATATTAAGAAGCAATATCACCAGGACAAAGATAGCCTTTTGAAAGATTATCGATGTTGAACACAACGCAGTCTTTGGTTATTCAGCTTAACTGAATCGCATTGCAATGGGTCCGGGTGGACCGATCCCGGGGAAGGTAGCAAGAAGCTAAAGGACATTATTTCTGAATTTGGAGCTTACCGAATGTTTCAGACTAAGACTTGGTAATTAACACCTTATGGAGTTACTGACATGTGACTACTTTAGTGCGTGTTAACTGTGGTACTACGAAATCTTTAATTAAAGGGCACTTGCGCATCACAGTGTGATAAATATCGTGAAGCAAAGTGCTCGAACTTGAGGTGTTATGCAATTTTGCAACAGAGACTGGGCCACCTCGCAATCACACGCTGAGGAATGACAGAAAGGAGTTCAATAAGGGTACAATTCACTGCAAATAAAGAGTCGACAGTTTTAATTACTGCTCAATGCTCTGTATTTTGTTCTCGTTGTTGTAACACTTTGTTTGTTCTGACTGTCGGTTTCGGTCACTTGAGTGGCCATATTCTCCTACCCGGCTGGCTGGTGCCGGGGCCATGCCAGCAGCCTTAAGCGCTCTGTTTCTAAATTCACATATTCTGCCCTGACACTAAACCGGCCTTTGCTTTTAAGGAAGTCTCGGGACGCCAAAGATGTACTCTGTTCAGCAATTCCTGTGTATTTCATCTAAAGCCCTCGGTATTTTCATATCACCACTGTTAAGGCGACTTTTAACAAGTTGCACATATTCGCTTAAAAGAAGAAGGTGAAAAGTGTAAAACAATGCTCTTTAAAAACGGTATTGTGAGTGTTAAGTTACAATTCACTCAGTACACTCTAAAGTGCACTATTTATGTCCTCATTTTATAAACGCTTATTTGAAAAACCAAAATAACGATTGTACACGAGCTGATAATCTATAGGCGAAACAATTTACGTGAGTAACTGACCCTAACCCAACCCCCCTCCCCATCAAAATACCTTAGGTTAAAAATGGCAAATGTTCGAGTGCAATGAAGTTTTAAGTTGTATTCGAAGGTAGATGCTATCCAAAAACTAAATAGTGGTAAAAATTACCCATCTCAAGGTCAAACCTCTGTTTATGGGATTGGTCACGTTAAATAATTTACTTAAGCACATATAATATTGTCTTAAATAGTTATGAGTTTAGTCAATAAGGATACAAGCTAATTAAACTCAAAACCTATGAAATATAAATTTTTATGCGAATATAGGCACATTTTGGCAACTTTTTTGCAAAATTCTCTGGGTTATTTATCCTAGCTAAATCTTGCCCGCGTCTTATAAGAAATCCGGCACATCAGGTCTCATTTGGCGTGTTTTTCCCGCTTTTATAAAGGCGAAAAGGTTATATAAGGTGAGCTTGGAACATCAGTGATGTGAAAGCAGGATTTGGCTTGAGCCATAAGTGTGCTTGGCCAGGCATGGATTATATTACGCTTGAAGTCTTATTACATCTTCATTTTCTCATTATCTTTTTGCTCTCACTTCAGAGAACTGCTAATTCTACCTCTTCCGTAGCAGCAGCAAACTCAGATAATGAGTTACTCCTCCTACGAAGGTAGACTTTTGGAGGTGTTTTCCCACTTTGGGATGATCCAAAAAGACACTTCCGAGGAAGGCGAGAACGCGCTAATCACTGAGGTGCTGAAAATTCCAAAGACACGTCTTTTAAAAGACATTGGACAAATGACAGAGGTGTACCTTGCTATGCAATCCCTCCACCCGGCTAACGCGGTGAATTACCTGAGTTTCGTGACTGGAACCCTCTTCGAGCTGGTTAGTCATCCTGACCCTGACGTTCGAATGGCGGCTGATGAAGGCATAAACCAAATTGTCAAGGTAATCTGCAGCCTTTAGGTATCTATTTTAATGAAGCTCTTGGAACGTTTTCCTGCTGGGATGAGTTATTTCATTTCCCCTTGATGCTGCTTACTGTTTCTCCCTGGTAGAAAAGCAGCCTCTACCTATTTGCTCAGATTCCATTCGTTTCCAGATCTTAGTAGGCGTAGAGGTAGGTAAGAATGCCTATTCATTGTAAGTCTGAGGCCTTCTTCTGAATAGAGGAGTTTGATTCCTTTTTAGCTTCTTGGCTGAAAGTTTAGTTCTGTCCCTGTTTATTGTACTTGTAGAGACGCTAACACCGATTGCTTTAGGATTAACGCATCCATTACCATTGCTGCACATGGGACGTTGCGGTTCCCCTAAGTTCGTCACCACAACTATTTGGTTTGGATGTTTCTAATCTAGGGATAGTTTTGTTGTTTAATTTTTAGACAACAGTTAAATAGGTCATTTTGGCAGCGTTTTTGTGTCATGATTGGATTTCGTCCTGGGGTCCTGGCAGCTGGAGCGCTGTGATCGTCTATCTTATTTCTCTCGCGCTCTTATTTCTTGTCTATCAACTATATTTCAATTGTTTTCATCTAGTTGTAATAGCAGGATGATGATAATCACTTGAAAGAACAAGAGAAATGAAGAAAAAGTAAGGCAACACGTCTCAGCCACTCAAACCAAAGTGTCAGTTTTCCCTCGAATGAGACGTGTTACTATGTACTGCACACCTTTGAGTTGTGTCGTTTGGGTAGACCTTGGATGTAGCTGCTTGGCCTTTGCTGAGCGAACGATTCCTAGTGATCATTTGCTCCTTCAGATTACCGTACGCCTCCTAACAAAGCAACACAATCAGCTGCGATGAGGCGATACGTTCCTTAGAAGTGTGTAGTGGGTAGTGTGATAAATTCGTTCGCTTAACAGGACAGTAGCAGCCGATCTACGAGCTATATGCTAATTGTCCCCATAGGCACTTGTTACTATGTGGTTTGGTGCGACAACTTTTACGCACAAATTCCGCGCTCTCCTGCAGTGCTGATTTCGTTTGCAGCAACACTGATTTTGCTTTTGATTAATGTTCAACGATTCGCGGTAAACATTCGCATCGGGATACATATAAAAACAAACTTTTATGTGCAAAAGAACTAGCTGTACAGTCTTGTAGGAATGAAATTGCCAATGTCTTTGGAGATTGGGGTGAGTTGTTAATAGCTTGGGAGCAATCGGTCGCCTTTCACTTTCACGTCAGCTAGGAGGCGATCTAAATTTGGCGGGTAGTGAGTATGTGTAGGTGGGTTCCATTCGCTTAGTCGCTTTCAGAGCCTCCATTTTGCAGTCAATGTAGGTGTAAGTGAATTGTTTTGGCATGGCTCGCGTTAATCATCAGCGTAAGTCGCTGCAATATGCGCCTAATGTGGCGAGGAGTGATCCGACCTAGTTGTTTCCCTGTAGACTATTTGCTCGTGTTAATGCCACTCTAGCAGCAGTAAATCGTTAATTTTCTCATGAATTTTTGTGAAGCATTGCACAACAAAAGAATATTCTCGTTGTGGCAAGTGTGGTGAGACGTCAAAGTAGTGGCAAACGCACGGATGACCTGCAATCTCACTTAAATTTCGGGACGTGCCTCGAGATATTTCGTCCGTGCGCCGGTCCGGTCCAAACATTGTCGAAAGTGGTAGCAGGTGCATGGGATAGCTAGGACCAAGCTCGGTACGCCTCGGGAGTGGGCCGTAACTGCGTCTCTCAGTGGCGGCCTCTAGCGTGTTGGGTCCGCACTTTCTGCGGCCGCTCATTTCAATATCAGTCACTTTGAACATCCAATCCTGGATGAGCCGTGAGAAATATGTCATGCGTTGCCACTTCTTCAAGTTTACTGTTTTCTCGGTTCGATTTTAGCACTTCCCAGTTCTTTTGGATGGGGCTGGTCATGTCATCCCTCTCTCCTTATCGATGGTAGGCTATCAAACAGAGGGACTTTAATCGACTTTCCTCTTTTTCCCATTCTTTAGTTTGCAAATATCCACCTGGTTCAAAGCGTAATTTGCGAGGTCTTTCTGGAAATTAAACGCAGTCTTCACGCCCGCTCTCTGTCCTCAGCTCTACGCAAGTTTTCAGCCTGCATTGGCCGGATCAACCCCAAGAAACGAAGGTCAGTTCCACTTCTCATTACTTCCCATTCGGATTAATTTAACCAGCCGATTCGCTATGCTTTACTGAGGTGTAAATTTGGCGAACGAGAGCGACCGTCGTCTTTTCCATGTTTTCATTCCCGACTATTGATAATCGAGCTTGCATGCATTGGAACGTATTGAAGGCCCTCAAGCCAAATTGGCTTCTCCAGAGCAAGTTCTGGTAGTACGGCTTAGTCACTGTATCCAACGTATTCTAGCCTGTGTGATTTTCCCATCTTCTTGAATGATCAGTGTGTTCGTCGTTCCCACGGTAATGATATCCGTCGTCTCTTCTTCAATTTAACGGGGGGTCATCCCTTCATCAGGCTGTCCTCGGCCTGAATGGACTTTTACCAAACTGAGGGCTGAAACTCTGGGCCGGGTTCCACTGAGGCTGATCATCTTTTACATTCCCGCACCATTTATATGATTTAACTCGGTTTAAGATCATGCTGTCCTCCAGACTCTTCATCAGTAGGGGACTGTTAATGCATTCACTACTGCTGTCTTGGCAATTGGGGCTGGCACTTGTGGCGCTGGTGTTGTCAAATCCACCACTCTAGAGGTGGTTATACTTCCCACGCCGGGTAGAGTCAGGAGGACTGTTAGCGGAACCCCAAACTACCATCGTGAATCTCGATTCGCAGAACGTCATCCACCTCCTCCCTACCCGTTTCGAATGTCGCCTCCCGCGTCGCTTCTAGATTGGCGCGACTGGCACGAAGTTTGGGGAACGAATTTGCAGCATTGCAGGTCAATATCCGGTTTCCGTTGGGTTTCAATGCGATTCCTCATCCCATATGTGCTCTTCGTCAGGTTGTCTCCTGCCCCTGCAGGAATAATTCATTCGAGAATCAGAGTTGAGGTTTGTGGGTAATGTTTCCTGAGCACGGTACTACCGGTCAGCTATCTGTCGGATTAAAACAAATGTCAACAAAGCCTCAGCAATGCATCGCTCTGGAATTGGCCTTTCTGATGTGAATTTGTGCTACCAAAGTGGTGAATAACATTCAATGCCAATTTCATCTGGATTACTTGGGTGATTAAAGGACCTCGTTAGGAATGAAGAAATCAAGGGAAACATCCCTCTTCAGCAAATTCTGTGAGTAACATTTGACACCAATGACAGTCTTAAAATAGGTTAAGATCACGCAGATCGCGAATGCTGGCTTGTTACCACATTGAAAGCCGGGCAGAATCTTATTTGGGTCTACTTTTAAAAATCCAAGTAGTACAACTCTTCCGCAAAAAGTACAATTTTGCTTGATAGCCCAGATAGCAGCGCATTAACTCTTGGTATCGCAGACTGTGTATCTTGATATTCTAGTGAATTTTCGTGCCATATTGAAGAGCCCGATTTATGTGATACCGCAGGCAAACATTTTTCCCTCTGTCTACTTATGTCTCAATTAAGTAGCTTAAGCATAGCTATTGAAAAACTAAATTTTCCATTGGCTACTTTGTTTCAGGCTATACGCTGTCAACATTCTGCCAGCTCTGAATGGACTGATAAATCGTGAGGAGGAAATGGTGTGGGATTGCTTCGCCGAAACCATTGAACCCATCGCTATATTCATCTTTCCTCACACCAGCCAACAGGAACTCATTACGGTAGGAATTATGTGCTACTGAAATAACGAAATAAGTAGCTTAGTTGCTGGTATCGGGGCTTGTTTTTCCAGGCTGTGGGTTCGCAAGTAAATAGTCGTAGTATTTAAGCTAAACCATACCTTAAGCATTCCAAAGGATCTGAAGCATTTCAGTCAGAGAAGTCCTACTTCTTCAACTGCGTTAATTCACAACTTTTTCTCTAATCTAACGAAGTCATTGTCGGAATCTCAGGGGAAAATTAACAGAGAATTAACTCATTTTTTAATCACATTATTCAGAGGCCATCCTCAGGCCATCGGCAGCCGAAATATACTGTTGACGCTTTGGCAGCAAGATATGGTGTGATCATGGTTAACATCAATTGCCTTAGGACACGTGTGACGCTGAAGCGAGCATGCTACCATCACGTTGGACACTAATATCTTTCCTCCAGCAAATTATTCCTACCCGAGAAAGGAAAGCTTTTCATTACCTGTTCTAAGGTTTTACTTTAGTGTTTGAACGAATAGGGGAATTAGTGTGGCACTGGAGTTCATTGAATTGAGACGTATTTGTTTGACAGCTGGTGAAAATGACTCATTGCTCTTTTTATTTTAAATGCTGCACTATGATGATAGCTCCTCCTGAGAGGTCTGTTGGAGAAGGTGGAGTGCGAGAAGAACTATATTCGAAGATCGGCAGCTACGATCTTAGCGTCCTCAGTGGTGCACTCGCGGCTGCCGCATGAGCTTTCCTATCTGCTAATTCAGCAGCTCATTGGTGAGTTGTCGGAGCAGCTCCTTGTCTCCCAGTTAACCCTCCTCATGCTCTCTCACCTACCCATCCATTTATTGCTCAGTCATTGATCTCATATTCATCCATTCATTCAATGCCTGCTTCTTCCGTCCATACATTTGCTATTGGGTTGTTCCTCCATTCACGCACCTTGAATTCTTTCATCCCAACCGGTGATCAATCTTCTTTTCCTTTTCTTTCTTGACTCCATTCATTTATCTTTTTTTGTGCGTACCTTTGTTCACCATTTCCTCATCCATACGCCCAGCACTCCTGTCGTTATTTTAATTCGCTCATTTCTTCACCCATTCGTGCATTTATCTGGCCTCTCTATTTCTTCGCCCAACCATTATTGTAACTTCCGCCTTACCTATTATTCCCTTAAAATTCGCCTTTTTATTTACCTCTCCTCTCTACTTCATCCGTTCCCGGTTTGTTTATACACCATTCCACTCTTTCCTGCCATGTCAATTTTTGCGATGGTCAATCGTACACTATCTGCCCCGAGTCCATCTATTCTTCCCTTTATTCTACATTCATAGGTTCCTCCATTTCTCCATCATTTCAGTCATCCATCAGCTCACCTATACATCCATACAGTTTCAGCTTTAGCTCCAAATGTCTGCAGCTCACTCTTTGGTTTTTTTTAAAACGCTGATAATCCTTCGTTGGTGTTTAAGGAGCTTGGTTCAAAAACATTGTGGTTGTTTGCTGAGGAAATGGGGGTTTAACAGTCATTTTTGGATTTTCAACCCCTCTATTTTGTGATGGGAGGAGGTGACACAGATTAATTAGACTTTTAATCATCCGCCATCTTTCTTCCTCCTTTACTTAAGCTCGCGTGCTGGTACTTAAACAGCGTTTTCTTTCGAGAGGGTCTGCAGCAGCAGCAGGTACGGCGGCGATGGCAGCAGTGGGTCTTCAGGGCTGCCTCTGCACTCTTCGTAATCTCGCCTCGCTCTATTCACGTATCCCGACAACTGCGTTGGTGAATGAACGCGCCAAAGCCAAAGGTATGCTCAGTGAGTAAAATTATGAAGCACGTTTCTTCCCAATTTGCAAGGCGAAGTAGCTGTAGAGTTCCCTCAATCTTTTCCTCGACCTTGTCCACAGCCCTTGCATGGATTGGCGCACCTTCTTAAATGTCAATTAAGTAGTATGGAGGAGGACTTGATGGCGGTTCTTCTCATTGCATTGACAGGACTCTAGTTACCGCTAATTTTATCGAATTCAGCGGTGAGATTCATGAGTTTTCTCAGAAAGAGTACTTGCCCGGAAATAGGTTTATTGTTATTGTTAAAGTGCACAGAATGGCTTTAAAACTAGCGTAAGGACTCCATGTCGCCGTAATGTTGACCTGAAAGGTGCAACTTGGACACAACGTCCCTTCACGTCTCTTCAATCATCACCAGGCGACCAGTTGGATTGGAGTAACTTGTGAGATAGGAACTTAGGCCACAGCATGGTTGTGCACCACAATGGAAATACATTCAATTCTCGCAGATTTAGATAAGTGCAGCCTTGTTGAGTCTCATTTGAATTTTCTTCTGATCACTGTCTTATACTGATTCTCTCTTTTGGGAGGGTTCGCTCAATATAGAATTCTCTTAATAAATCTCCTGACAAGCGGTATTGGAGCACTCACTCAGTGTCTTTTAATCAGACAATACCATTACCTGAATATCTTTTCCATTTTTCTTTACCATCACCTTTTTCAAGGTCGGCCTTCGCCCTCCACCTACCTAGCAGCTCCGTTGGTTGCCTTGGGTGTGGAGACCGCAGACTTCGTAAACTGGCCTCGCGAAAGCCTAGAGTTCTTTTGGTGGAGTGCAGTGCGTCTCCTCTGCCTGCAATTGGCTTGCCGAAAATGTCAAACTACATCGTCGTCCAAGTCTGCTTCATCAGCCGTGATGGTCTGCACGGCGGCACTGGAGTGTCTTCTGGAGATACTCTCATCAACACCTGCGGGCCGTCCTCCCACGGAACTCCCTGAGGGGTTTCAGGAGGTCTTGCGGATCTTTTGTAGTATGAAAAGGCTTCATTCTCCGTCAGCAGTGCTGCATCTGGACGACTATGACTCGTGTAGGTGGTGGGGAGGGAATGGAACTGGAAATTAAGTCTGTCTAGAAAAATGGTTTACCTTCTGCAGTGCGTGCTTGTTCCATGCCATCCTTTGATCATGGAACACTTTTGAACTAAAAACGAAATGTTTTCGATCGACAGTTGGAAAGGGATGCAACACTGCACCTGTGGATTGTTAAAATGATTACTTTTCTAGTACTTCAACTGTTCTACCTATTTGTGACTCCTTTTGATTCGCATTTCAGCGGTGGATGCCTCTGACGTGGACGACGTTGGTTCAGTGGCCTCCCAATCTGCAACACCACTTACTTCCACCATCGTCGAAAGTGGAGGAGAAAAAATATCCCTTGTGAAGCGAAACCTTCTTCCCACTGCACCTTTGGCGCCCGGTATACATTCATTCCTTTGGCGTTTTACGTTTTGTTGGGGTTACCTAAGTTGATATTTGTTCCTCCCTCTCTTTGTAGCTCAGCGAGAAACAGAAGCGTTGCCCAACGGTCTTCCGAGTGAGTTGTTTTGCTTCGATTTCCTATGACAAAATTTTTTAAATTAATAATTGATGAAGTGTCATTCTAGGTTCGCAATCTGACACGACGGATGAGGTGGAATCTGAGGATGAAAATGAGATTCTCACCACCTCCTCGATGCACAGTTTTTTGGGCCTCTTTGCGCACCAATTTGGTCTCCTATCGGGTGCGCCATCGACAGCTCGTGCCGCGGCGCAATCGCTAGCGGTGGCGTGTTTGGCGAAATTGTCGCTTACGCTTCCACCGGGGTTATTTTTTGAACCACTGCAAGCGACCTCCCAGCCTTCAGGAGAGGAGGGCGGAGAGGCGAAAACAGTCACTGGAAGTAAGTGGAGTTGATTTGTTGCTTGTTGGACGCACACTTTTCCTTATTATGATTGTCTTTCTCTTTCAGTTGAAATGGCTCTCCACCTAATGCACCACAGTGATCCTCAGGTACGAGGTAATGCGTGTCTCCTCGTGGGAAATATTCTCCGTTCTACCTCAACACACGCTCTGATCAAACCATCATCGTGTCTGGATGCCCATCAACATCTGCAAATCTACCGTCTCACCTGCGGTCTGGACGATCTTCTTGCCTCTGAGGTAACTATCTTAGTTGCTTAGGACGCATTCTTTCAGTAACCAACCAGTTAGTCTTACCTATCGTTGTCTTCACCGTAGTTCCCCTGGTCACTCCTAATATCGTGTCTTCTTGTTCCACAGAATCGAATAATACGGCTTCTTTTTCGTTATTCAGAAATCAGGCATCACTTACCGTATGGCTCTGAAGGCCCTTCGGTCGTGCGCCAACCCACTCCTCCATCTGCCAGCCGTCGTTCCTATTGTTGATATGGAAACGGAGTCGGCATCCGTACGTTTATTGCAGTGTCTAGCCGCCCGACTGGTGGACTGTGCTCGTCACCCTTACCGCCTGGTGCGACGCGAGACTCTACTCCTGGTGGCTGGTCTGGACTGGGACCAGCTGGAACATTTGGAGCGGACTTGGGTACGTGGGCATCTGTCAGACTGTCTGGAGTTTGCAGTTCAGATACCATAGAGTAGAACGGTACTCCTCAAGCATTAACTTTTCTACTTCATTTTCAGTTCGGCCGTTATAGAAATGGCACTTCAAAGCGTCTCGTAGAGGCCACGCCGCTGTCAATTGTCACCTGGAACGAATGTCTTCGATTATTCGCTGACGCTGATCGCTCCCTTGGTCGAGAGGCATTTCATTCCCTTCTCGCCCTCGCCAGGCGCATTCCATCTGCTGATCTTCAAAGCACACAGATAGATAATGTTGATTTGGAATCCATTGACACTGCTGCTGTCCATCTTTTTGAGCATTCAGCTCTCACAGGTTTGATTCGTTGTCAGATAGCCAATTTTGAAGGGGTATGCCAATCCGTTCCATTCTGTCGCAGGTCAGAACTTCGTCGCGTGTGATCTTCCGGTTGCTCAAGACACCTACGTTTCCACTGTCAGTGGTTTTGCAGATGATTTGCGTTGTGTAACCAAAGATCTCCCTGTGTATTTGAGGTTTTCGGCTCCACCATCGCCTTCCTCCCAACAACTGAAGTCGTCGCTGCCTCATAGGCGCTGTTTTTGGCGACAGCGACACATTCGTGGGCTGCATCGGGTGTTTCGGGAGGTGGTAGACAGTCTTCTGGAATTGTCACCTGTCTGTGATAGTCAGGAGAATCGGAGCATGATGGTCAGACCTCCGAAATGCCTCCTAATACTTCAGCTAATCCCATCCATTTACCTCATAACTCTTTCTTTCTTAGCATTCGTTAATCTTCGGTCTGGCCGAACTGCTTGGCTGCCCGCCAATAACCTCGAATCATGTCCTCTGGTACACTCCATCCTCCTTGCCACAGTCTTTAGATACGGCCAATGAAAATCCTACGATCTCACCCGCTCAATTCGCCTTGCAGCGCTACCAACGACGTCCCAAGATGGCCCTCCTTCTGTGGCACTGCATCTCTCAGCTCTCAATTTCACCTCTCGCCTTAACCGACCTGGCTTTGCAGGCTCAGCTGCTTTGTCTAGCTTCAGGATGCGCTCTACGTGAGTTGGCTGTCATTGTTTTCTCGATATCGGTGGGTGCGTTGGCACTTACAGGAGTGGTACACTGACTTGAGATTAGTCCTCCCTCTAAACAAATATTTTTTTTGCTCCAAATCTGATGTTTTATACCTACTAACGTAAGCCGTGTGCTATTGAAGATGAAGAACCCTTGGGAACAGTTTAAACCTCGTTGGCAGCCCTGATTGCATATATTTTTTATTGGGATTTTAGGCTGGGGCGTTAGCAGTCTATTGGAGGGAAGTACTCCAGCTGGTGGAAAAATGGAACTCCATCAGGATCACGCCTTCACTCGCGCATCTGGAGCCCTTCTCAAGCATGTTATCAAGTTCGTTCTCTTCTCTGCCTCACTCATGAATCCCAATTATTCGATCCTGTATGAAATGCTGCTACTTAATTTAATATGAGTAGGCAACAAGTAGGGCGCATTACCGTTTCACATTGGAAATCCATCAGAACATTCTGATGTCCCATTGCCTGTTTAGCGATAACGGGCAATAATGGGTTAATTCTTAGGATATTGTGGGTACACTCCTCTCAATAACCCTCCAGACGGCGTTTTAAGAGGCTTCAGGCCAGGAGCAGAGCTGGAGAGTGCGGTGATCCCGAAAGTTTTCTGGCTTTTGCAGCTTTATGGAAAGGGGCAGAATCTCGCCGGCACCTGAATGTAAGCAAATTATCCCCCGAATGCTCTTTTAGATTGCTGGCAATATTCTGGCATGTCTTCAAGGGAGCGAAACCGAATTCAGCGGCATCCGCCACCAGCATCCTCTCCAGCCTTGTTGGAGGCAATCCGGCCTCCTCTTCGGTCCCAATCGCCAGCGCACCAATTGGAGGTTCCTCTGCCAATCCTTCCACCGTCATTACTACAACGATAACTACTAGCCAGACTAAGTCCAGGCCCATTTTCGGCCTACAATTTGTTCAAACCACTGAAGCCGAAGGTCTGTTTGCATCTAAGGGGTAGTTTGAGATGAGATGAGATGAGTGCGTAAGCCCATCTACTCATAGGCCTCCCTATGATAGCTAACCTTTGAAAGTCCTTGAATTCATTTGTGCTATCAACAGTCAGATCCCTTAGATGGCTACCAACTCCATTTATTTCTAAACGCTGGGCCTCTTCTTCCTTGAATCTGAAGTTCTGATATTTTTAAATTCATTTTCTGCGTCCAACTGCCTTTGGATCCGAAGGTTATATGTTTGGTGGGAATAGCCCAAAGGATCTTCTACAGTTTTTAATCACTGTATGTTCAGTCTGGGCGCTATTTTCCCAGAGGTTTGAGTGCTTCGATCCGTTTGACCGGCTTTTGGTACAGATTTTCTAATTCTGACGAGGTTAACATTCTTTTCGTCTTTCTCTCCACTCCCTTAGAAGAGGAGAACCGCTTGGTACTTGGTAGTCGGGAGACTCACGGCTACTTCGCTGATTCACAGGAGTACATGCAACTCTACAATACCATCAGGGCGTCCTTCGAAGCATTTAAGGTAATTTTTGGGGAAGTGGAGCAGGGTGGGGGATGGAAGTGAGGGAGGCATGTGCTTTCCCGGATTTCCCTTTATCGGCTCAAAAACTGAGGAGATTTTCTTAATAAAAAATTGCTTGATATGGGATATTGATGGCTCTGAGGGGCTGATATTCCACAATCCCTCCTCCTCACCACCCTGCTCCTACCGCGTTTTTTTCCCAGCCGCCAATCTAAGTCTGGTACTACTTCAGCTATTAATTGTCATGATGCGTTACCTGAATTGGAAGAAATATTCATGACCTATGGATCCATTCCTGGGAGGCAGATGTCTTCCCTTCACGAAATTCTGGATTTTGGTTCGTTGAAATCGGTCTTCGATCCAGGTAGTAGGGCACTAGCCAGAACAATGATCTGGAGACAGGGCCGAAAGGATTTTTATCAGTAGAGGAGTGTTGGTATAACTACCGAGTCTCCAAGGTGTTGAAGGCGGCTTCGTAAATACTGGACCCACGATTGGCCACTTTGAAGCTCGTGTCTTCTTGCCACGTGACATGCATGCGCATAGGGTCGCATCCCGCTCCCTCGACCTCTTGTGGATCTCCAAATTATGCAGAGCTCACTGCATCACACCTGCATTTAGCATCAACCTTTTAACCCCGCTTTTGATAGACTTCTCTTCATTGATGTGGAATACTTGCTTCCAAACACGCCGACATTGACATTTGGGGATGACTTCAAGCATGTGTGCTATCCAGGAATCCCCATTTCTCTCTTCATAGCCAGTCCTATGTTGGTTTTACGCTTGAAGAGTGAGCAGGCCTTCAATGCTGGAGGTGAGAGCTTCTTTTATCACTTAGAAGCGGAAGGGGTTCAACTACCAACCCCCGAGAATCGAGAGTGTTGGGTGTGCTGTTTGGTTAGCTGGCTATTGATGGAGTGTGACAACTTCAGTGACTGTTGTGAACGCTTACAAAACGAATCTTAGACCATAATTTACGGGATAATGAAGGAGATTTGGTGTCGCCTGTCACCAAAGCCACTTCTCCCCAGCTGTTCTACAGAAATGTCTCCGCCTACCAATTGTACGTGCATCATTTTGATTGCCAAAGACACCCGGAAAGATGCCTCTGTCAGTATGCTCAATACCAGAGGATGCGGATATCCTAGTGTTTTCTGTTCTCTCATTGGATTTCATTACCTTGAAAGGGCTGTCACGTCCTTATAAAAGAATGAGTTCATATTTATGTTCCAACGACATTTACACGCTACTTTTTTTTCATTTAAGTAAACGTAGCTCTTAAATGAATCTAGAGCTATTAGGTTTGTGCAAGAATAAGGGGGAGGGGGGGGGGGGAGGAGGAAGGAAATGACAGCACTTCCCAGCGCTAAATCCGCCGTACGAGCATTTCGCGCGTTCAGGTTTGATGGCTCTGTTGGCATACGAAGTGTCATTAGTCAGCACCCACTGTTCCGCGGTCATTCGCACACAGTCATTGCTGCCTGCCGCCTTAACCGATCTAGACCACTGCACTCATGATGTGTCACAATGGCAATCCTCCTTTTGCATGTGAGGTCAAACGCTCCAGTTTGACTTCAACTCCCCTCGCAGTTCCACGTGACGCACATAGAGGGTCGATTTTTTGCGACAGTCCATCTGTGCATATGTGGACGTGTGTTTAGCCTCCCTAAAACCTCAATTCTTCCAACGATGGAACAGGAACAACAGGCAGAGCAACAAGTCTATTATCCCCGCCACGAATCTCATATAGTTCATCAACCGTTTGATCCGCAGCGTGATGTAGACCTCTACATTAACTTGGAGAACTTACCTCCAGGCACACCAATGATGACGTTTGGAAACGATTACCGTGATCCAATAGATGCAGGCATCGAAATCCCCGTCTTTATAGGAGGTCCTATGTGGGTCTTGCTTGAAATAATCGAAGAGGGCGGAATTCATCCCACTGATGACTTAATAAATGATCTCAACTCTAGTCTGATATACGACCCGACACCCTATGAACCTCAGTGCACTGTGTGCGTGTTGGTGCGGTGGCTCCTGACGCAATGCCAGCATTACGGTGAGTGTCTGCATTTGTGTCGACTGCGGCAGATCATGATTTTTGAAATTATGAGAGAGATTTGGTGTCGATTGCGTCCAAAACCTCTAGCCTTTTCAGGACGACATCTTGATCAGGCTTCAAGGATCAAATACCTCATACTACCGATGCATAATATGTATCCGCTTCCTCTATTTCCGTTTGCTCCACCTGCCGTACTGCCATGGGTGCAAGGGGGGCGACTAGTTTCGTTGGAGTGGACTTACGGCTTTATGTTTCTCATCCATGAAGACATTGTAAGTGCGGGCGAACTTGCTCCTATATCGCGTTTTCTTTTTGCCAACCTGATTCGGATCTTGCGCGCATACATTAATGCTAAACTACCCTTTGTTCCTGGAGCAACAAACTCGCGGCTCTACATCTTGGATGCTATCTGGCTTAATTCAGGCATAGCGCTAGAAGTAGTTATGAAGCTGGCTAAAACTATCTTTCTGACGCTCGCTGAACTAGAGGGAGATTGGATTCCCCATCCTACCCCACCGCCTCCGGGTTTCCGTAGGGAGAACAGCATATGGTATCGTAAGAGAATGCAACGCATTGTGGATAATCTGCTAGCGATGAATGTGGCTGAATTATTTTATAATGGCGCCAATCCGGAAAACTTTTACCAACACAGTATTAACTGTGCGACCTCTCCACAACTGTGTCCTTGTCGTTATGCGCGACATCTTGCAGCGACACTTTAGCTCTTTCACTTTGTGTCCCTACCCTCCCGAAAGGGGAGGAGACGATCGAGTTTGCCTTTTTTACAATGCGTCTGACGGGTCCGCGTCTTACCATTGTCACAACTCCACGATGGAGTGCACAATTTGATTGGAATAATACATGCAACCAAATTTATTGTGCAATCTGGGTCTTTCGTTTCCTTTTTTCTTCATGGAGTTCACGAATTAAGACAGTAGAGAGGGCTTGGCATTAATTTTTGGGACGTCTAACTTGCTACTACTTTCTACTTCTCGGAGGCAATAATGAGAAAGTGAGGCTAGAGATCTTTGCGCAAAACAGAGCTACTCTCCCACCTTCTTTAGGGTTTAAATGGCGCTATCTAGGGGTAGATTGGTCAGCATAATTGATTCCCCGGCATCCGGTGACTTGGAATCACGTGACAGGGGATCAATCTTGGCTACGGTGGGTGCTCCTGTGAGTGTGTAGGTGTCATGACCTTTGAAAGTTCTGGCTGTTCTCCTCGTCACTTCTGCGGTCTTCCGCATCGTGCTTTTAATCCCCAATGTGATGAGCATCTCTACATTGATTTGGACTGCATGGCCCCGGACACACCCATGGTGGAATTCGATGATAAGTTTAAGTGCTGTGTGGGCCAGGGTGTGCCCATACCTCTCTTCATAGCAGGCCCTTTGATGGTGTTGCGTACTCTCTATGACGAACAACGAGGTTGCGGCCCCGACAGTTTCTTTGATTGTCTTGACTACACCGCAATTTACGATCCAACACCGGAAAATCCTCAGTGTTTGGTTTGTTGCTTGGTGCGATGGCTTCTGACGCAATGTTGCAGTCTCCAGGAGTGTATGGATAGCTTGTGCACCCAGGACCAGATGATAGTGTTTGAAGTAATGCGAGAGATTTGTGTTCGCCTAAGACCCAAGCCTCTACACGTTTCGCCTCGACATGTTGAATTTGCCAAGCGATTCAACTACATTGGATTGCCATTCCACAATTTCTTGCGCTGCCCCTTGGCTCCCCACCTTGCTCTACGAGACGTCGATTGGGCTACACAGTTGGCGGGTTCATTGGAGTGGACAAATGGATTTATGTACCTCATTTACTTGGACATTGGCGATCGAGGCATGCAAAGCGACATAGCTCGCTTCATCTTTGTTAATATCATTCGAATTTTACGTCGATACAGTGAGGTTGCGTTTCCCCCGCAGTGTGACCTAGGCTACCCACAATACTACATGCTCGATGCTGTTAAATGTAATCAGGGAGCAGCTCTACGACCAATCATGAAGTTGGCAAGAGCCCTCTTCCTGGCCCTCCTCGAATACGAGCCTTATGGATTTGTGTGTGATACTCCACCAGTGCCGGGCTATCGAAGGGAGGAGGTCTACACCTATCAACACAACATGCGACGTGTTATGGAAAATATTTTAATGATGAACGTTACTGACATATTCTACAAAAACGTCGATCTCAATTGTGCAATCGTGCATACCCTAGATCAGCACGATACACCCAACACATGCGCGTGTCGTTTTGCCCAATCCCTCGAGGAGGAGGACTGCTAACTCAACCACTCTTGAGGGGCAAAGAAAAAACATGCAACTAAGGCGTCTTGAACTATGGCATGCCGTCAAGACTATGAATGCTAAATTCAACTTAGATTAATAAATTCAACAAATTCGTTGCGCGACGATTATTTTTTCTTTTTGTTGTTTCGCTTTCTGTTGCGGGTGTTAAGCTGGGCGGTAATGTTGAGCACACTTCTTTTTGCGTCAGACGCGTTGGTGTAGGATTTACCTAAGACGTCGGTGCCGTTAAGCACTGCTTAATCAAAATCGGGAAATTTAGATCTCGTGACTTGGACCCACGTGACTCGTCCACAGAAGGTCGATTTCAGCTGTCCGGAGCACGATGGCGGCTGCGGGTTCTCGTTCGCCGAGAGCGGTATCAGTTCGGGTTCATGCCACCGACCTTCCACATCGGCAGTATAATCCATGTTCTGATACAGATATGCTTATTAATTTGGAGAATTTGCCTCCAGACACACCGATGATGGGCTTTGAGGTGACCTACAACGCGGTTGGTCGTCCCAACATCCAAATTCCCCTTTTCATAGCGGGTCCTCTGTTGGTTTTTCGTCTTCACAGTGAAGACTTCCGACCCTCTTGCTTAACCTCCTTCATTCACAGTATGTCCACTGAGCGACGACGGTACCCAACACCCGAGAATCCGGATTGTGAGGTTTGCTGCCTGGTTCAGTGGCTGTTGACGGAGTGTCGAAACTATGATGATTGTCTTACGCGCCTATACCCCAAGCCCCAAGACATTGTTTACGAAGTCGTGAAGGAGATATGGCTCCGCTTTTATAAGAAGCCGATTCTCATCTCGCGAAGACATCTTCAAGTCACTAAGAAAATCAGCTTTCTTACTCTTGCTAACGGTGAGCCCTTTATCTTTCCTGGAGACCCCGAACGCCGTCCATACAATCTCGATTGGCCACTCAAGAAAGCCTATTCATTTTTGTGGTCGAATGCGATAATCTATGCATTGCGTCAGACCCTGAGTCGCGGAGGCATTCTGAATGATGTTGCCGCCTTCCTCCTTTTGAATGTCATTCGAATTTTGCGGCAATTCTTTCTGGCTCTTACACCGCCCCCCGGTCCCATTCAGATTTGTGACGAATTGTTTGTTTTAGACTGCATTCACTATTTTCCTTTAACCACGAACCCAATAGTTATGTTGTTTGCAACAGATATGAGTAAGCTTCTCCTTCGGCTGGATGACAATTGGAATTTCAACGAGCGCGGTGAAGAAGAGTATGCACGCGATAATCTTAGGGCTTATGAGTCCTGCACCTTTATTGCATCACTGAATCTTCTCATCATGAACATGACCTGTTCTTTTTACAAAAACAACATGGCACAGATTTATGTGCACTATTTCGACTGTCGGCAACATCCAGAACGCTGTCTCTGTCGATATGCTCGATTTCTGGAGGAGGCAGATCAAAATCGCTGAATTACCGGTTTCCTCTCATTGGCGAAAAAGGCGGAAACTCTTTTTCTAACACAATTTGCTTTGGGCGAGTGCGAACGCTTTCGGCAATGGCATTAGAACCGGGTTGAAGTTTTAACTTCAGTAAATAAATAGTAGTGCCATTCTGTCCCCTTTTTAGCGATGAATGCAACAAAAGCTCAGGCTTATAGGGTATTGCTCTCTCTACTTTTTCTCCTTTAAGTGGGGAACGGCATCGTCATGTCTAGTTGTGAGCTTGCTTAAATCATGACTTCATTTGTCTCTTCCTCGGGTTGTCGATGAGTGAATTTGGACCAAGCCACCTTAACCGCGCATCCACAACCACAAGGGAATAAAAAACTCGGACTAGCTCATTGCACACCCATTTGTACTTTTTCCCTCTTATTTCCCCGTCCATAGTCATCTTTCTCGGAGCCGTCGACGAAGGACCTTACGATGAATCTGCTGGCAGCTACTCTGCTCTCCTTTGCACGACTGACGGAGGTACTGCGCTTCGCTGAAGTGGTATCCTGGGTTGAGGAGGTTCTTTGCTACCTTGAAGTTGCCTTCATGTGGGATCCGACTCTCGTCCTCGATGCTGCTCTCAATGTACGCCTTCGGAATTCGCCTTTTTGGTGATCAGAAAGCAGTAGTGATGGGGTGGAGTTGAGGCTTGGATGGGTCCACCAATACGACCCAACGATTCCAGAACATCTAGCTTTGAAAATCTACTTTGATATCCAGGCTATGCTAACTTCGGAAGTGCTGGTCATTCTTAGGGTTTGATTTGACCGTTGACTCGGAAAGATTTGTCTCATGAGCTACTTCATGGCAATCTGTGTGTGGGAAAGGTGTCTAGATCACTGTCTTACAAGGGTGAATGTTGCACTGTAGGCTAGATTCGCCGCGACTAGGTACGAGCAGAAGAAATGTTCTTCTTACCGTTGCATTCTTTCAGCTTTTGAGGGCTCTATTTGGTACCAACCTGACGAGCATCTGGAACTCCGAGTTAGCAGACAAATTTCGCTCTGTTTTGGACTCGGATACATCGCCGATGGCAGGTATGAATGGTAGTTCGGTGCTTCTTTCTTCATTCACCCCACCTTACCCTAATTTTCTATACCGCCATAAAAGGGACTGATAGTCTCGACGCTCAAATCCGCCACCTCTGTGAGACGCACTTTGAAATGGCCGAGAAGACCTGCTCATCCAGTGCTGTTGGTCGATCCTTTTTGGACTGGTTGCACGCTGCACGTCAATCTAATCAGCCAGTTATGCTTCGTCCCGCCTCTCTGCCCTCCAACATTCAACAGGTGTGACCGTTTCTCATCGAGTTACCTTTTTTAGCCAAACCTAGCCTACTACATTCGGTTGTTTGAACCCTTGGTGCTTCAATGTTTGCACGAATACCACCTTCATACCGATGCGGCGGTTCAAGCGAAAATCCTTCACGTTTTGACGGTTCTAATTGAACTTGGTGTCAACTATTCCCAGTTGGATGAGGAATTTGTAAGCTGTACTGAAGCATTGAACTAAGTAACATGCTTAGTCGGCTGAAAACACTATATTTTCAAAAACAGATAATTTGTGCGATTGTTAGGCGTCCAGGTGGTTTTCTAGACTTCTCTTAGATGCATGCTTGTTAGTAATAAACACGACTGTGGAAGCTTTTTGCCACCCAGCATCCTGCCTTTAATGTTTGGCACCGTCGGCAGCTTTCTTTTGTGGTGTTAAAATCTCCCTGGAAGTGACCCAGCTTTGTGAACTAACTTTCCTTGTCCCGCTTGAATTTTAATCAGGTGGAAATTGTTTTTTTTTCGCCCTTTTACGCGTCCGTATTCAGCGTTTTCTCAAAACCGTGATGGTTCAATGCGAGTCGATGCAACACAACAACGCCACAAGTTCTTACAACCACAAAACGTCGTCCAAAGAAGTCACCCAATTGGTGTCCAATATGTTCCAGTTCTTCGTTGCCCTTACCCACGAGAAAAAAAGCAGTCCTGGCATCACCCCTGACGCAAGAACCGTGCTTTCTCTGTCTGAGGTTAGTTGAATTGCATGAAGAAGCTACATTCCATCGATTTCTTACGCGTCTTATAGGTGGTGCACTTGGCGGAGGTGCTTGCGGCTGGAGGTGTGGATGTGGATTCCTTTGTGGTTCCCGCTCTCGCTCCCTTGATAATCGATATCTACGTGGTTCGTGGCATCCAGTATCACTCTGCTCTTCGTGTCAACCGACCAAATTCACCGCAACGACGTCTCGCTGACCTGAAAGACCAACTACGGTAAGTGCAGATTGTTCTATCCACTTATACCGCATTTCAGCGACTGGAACGCACATCGAGAGAATCTGTTGGGATTTTTATTGCCCAAATTTATCGGGCATTCAAGGATTTTCGACTTTCTCTGTGTAATCCTGGAAGATGCCTCCTTGACGGATGCTGTCATGAAGGTGCCTTTTGAAGCTGGAGATGATTCCATGGCAAACAGGACTACAACTGAGGTATGTCCGATGTCTAGTGAATTTACCAGGGCACTTATGAGTAAGTAAACTCGTTTCTCTTCCCTTCCTCACATTCGTCACAGATCTGTCGACACTTTTTATCGACTCTAGCCGACTGCCGTCTTGCCATAGACACCTGCGGAGACGCAGAGGCCTGTCTTCGCCTTATTAAACGTCTAGCTTTGCCGCCATGGCCCGCTTCAATCATCCATGACCTCCTCCTTCGCCAAATCATCCCCATCCTCTTCCAGCCACTCCCCCAGGGCTTTTCCTTTAAGGAGGTGGGAAAGACAGGGACTTTTGATCTGTTTTTTTATTTGTTGATTCTGACTCACCACTTTTTTTGCAGTCTTTGGATCAATTCCAACGTTGGGTAGCGTGCAAATTTGTGTGTCTTCGTTTTCTTCTACTCCTCGCCTTGAAACAACCCTCTACGCTTTTGCCTGCTCTTCGTGAGTTTGGCACCTGTGGTGAGACGGATCCGCGGACTGTTCTGTTTGGGTGAGTGGGCAACTATTAAATCACCAAGCGGAACCTTATTCATCCCAAGGAAATGTTCTACCGATGCGTATCAGTAGTAGGCAAAAACGTTTTATCGAGCTTTAGCCCTCTTAATTTTTCTGCCAGAAAACGGTCTACCTGAATTTGTTAGTTGTCATTTAAAATTTATCGTTTTTAAGGCATTTGCTAGACCTTTTGAAGACCACTTGCGAGGCTCTTCTTAATCATCTACCGGATTCCGTGGATGAGGTCATCTCGAATTCCCCACCATCATCAACGGGAGAACCCTGCCTAGCCTTCATTGAGCAACTACTATTGGCTCTTGAACTGGAAATCCTGACCTTCGGTCGTCTGCGTGAGTTGTCATTACCCCATCCCATCACTTCAAGGAGGGCGGTATAATAATCCCTTTTTGATCTCGTTTTAGACGCTGTATCACCGAGTGGAATACCACAAGAGAAGGTAAAACATCCTTCCCTCTCCTTATCCGCTCCTTTAGCCAACTACCGTCTTACTTTCTCTTCTTCAAGATGAAGCATCTGGATGAGTTGCTGATGACCTACGGTCGTCTAAAAGTCCTTCCCCTAATCCTCTGGCATCAAATACGCATCAAGGTATTCCACAACTTCAGTGGAGACAACCTCCGCATCGCACCGTACCATCGCAATAGTGTATGCCTTCGTAAAACTGTATTCTTGCTGAACTTTCGGAGCGAACGAGACCAATCAACGAGTGATCTTAACTTTTCGTTGGCTGCTGACTTGCTGGGACTTTTGAAGGCCTCCGAGGTTCATGGAATGATTGCTTCCGTCAGAGACGTAAAGCAACGCTTGGTGCTCCTTAAGGAGGTCTTTTCTGCTCTCATCACTGGGGTTAACGACGCTAAGGTAGGTTTGGAGGGAACTGTGCACCATTCAACTAGTCGAAGCTTTATGCCTTTTTGTCGATGTAAAAAGGTCGGCTAGCGGGCCCAGGACAAAAGTTTTGAGGTGTAGATACTGGCCTCAGTGCCTATCCTCTTTTAACGATGAAATAACCCCCAAACTTGGCTCCATAAATAGGTCAGCCCTGTCGCCTTTTGGAAACCATAATAGTTAAGAACGATGGCGACTTCTTGGCAGATGAGGATACTAGCTTTCCATTTCTAGAATCCCTGATTCTACTACCTCGAAATCTCCTTTTATTCTGTGCAGACCCCTACCGAAGTTGTCGTACTGCTCGAAGACTTAAAGAAGCTGACGCAAGACCTCTCAAATTTGGTTGCTCATGAACATGACAGAAAGACTATTCTGCTGTCTCTGCTTCTCCCAGTCGAAAAGTGGTTTTCTTCAACTCCTCAAAACCTTCTCTTCCAATTGCCCGCCATTCGAAGGGAGATGGAACTTCTTCTAGTCACCTGCCTTCATGAAGTCAGCGAATCTAAGGTTTGTAATGGATATTAGTTTATTTTGCGGATCTTTCACTTAGAGGTGGGGATTTTTGTGCTTGAGGAATGTCATCTTGATCGACTTCGCCTAGACAGAACCGGTTTAAGGCTTGAATCTTCCTCGCAGGTGGACGAGATTTCGGAGATTCTGACTACACTCTTTGCCTCCCTCGACCCATCTACTACCACCTTCTTCACTCGTGAGCTTCCTGATGCTCTAGCCACTTTGCATCGTCGCCTTCCACAAGCTATTGACAAAGAGGCGGCAACTCCGAATCAGGAAAGCCACTTTGTGGAGAGTCTAATCGAAGCTGCTCTGCAGAAATCCTTGCATGTCTCCACAAAAGATGCTGGACGGTTGGCAGCCAAACTCCTTCAGCTAAGGCGCTCCGAGAGAGGCGTTGACCTTCCTGAAGCGGTGCCCCCACGACTTCTTCAGCATATCGTTCGACTGGGTTTTGTGGAAACCATGAAGCGATTCAACAACGACGATGCGGGGGCGTTTGGGACCGATCCAATGTGGCAGTTGGGGTGGGCAATGCTTGGTTCATTGGATGTCTGGGCAACCAATTGTTTTTTTTGCTTCAGGGATATGAAGGGTGTGGGACAGTATCACGGTCAAAAAGCACCGGGAGCCGGTTTTGTTTGCGTTCTAGTTCCATGAATCAGAGTTCACCAAATATGGTAAAGAGTATTGTCTCGATCAGAAAGTGCCGCAAACAGCTACAACCTTATTTGAATGAAACAGAAGACTCGCCCTTCTGTTTGCTTTCCTGTGTGGTCCCATAGTTCATTCAGCTGAGTCCAGCGTTACGTATATGTGACATGCGTCCTTTATTCGTTTATGGTGGCTAGCTGCAGTACTTCTTAGTAAACCACATGAACTCTGATAGTGGATCTACCCCTGGACCAAAGCAATCACAAGGATAGTGGCGAATTTTGAAGGTCTTTACTATCCCATTTTTAGAAAGGAACTCCTTTTCAAAGGACTCGTTACCTTCTGTCAGAGGGCAGATAAAAAGGGTAGGTGATTTGTGAAGTCTCCATTACCTCTTCTGTCGGCCCATATGTACTTGGCACTAACGCCTCTAGAGTGTTCCCTGGACCTGTCACAGCGTCAACTGGCAGGGCTTGCAGCAGCTACAATCGATTTTCTTCTCCTCTCTATCCGTCTCCCACTGCCTTTTGCTTGTTCGGAAGATGAAATCAACTCCATCTCTGCCTTTCTTTGTTATCTAATGCAGGTTAGCCTCCTTCAGCCATTCTCTCCTCCCCATTACCCTTCTTCCAGCTACTTTGATTGAAGTTGCATCCACCTTCTTAGTAGAATTTCATCCATTTGATGAGTGAAACCAAGTTCTCGCAGCCCTGTCTTCTGAGCCTTCCGCTGTTGACACTTCGATTAGCGATTGTGTTGTCAGCTTCGGGTGGCTCCAAAGCTCTGGATTCGAGGCAACTTTCACTGGGGACTTTTGTCCAATTCGCAGAAGCATTGGATGTTTCAGGTCAGTTAGAGGTAGTTGCCATGGCTCATGAGCCTCTACAACTATAGAGGATTAGTAAGCCAATTGGTCTTGTATCTACCTACCACAGTCTCTCTTTCGCGTCCTGCCACCCTCATAAACTCATATCCCTCCGCTGAAGTCGGGGATGAGGACACATTTCTTGATCACCTTGTCTCACGTCTTCATTGCCTCCTGGTGCCTCGGCAACCAGGCATCTTCCGTTCCACAACCTCCGCCCACGTCCTGACCCGTTTCACCGAGGTGCTAAATAGCTTTGCCGCGAATGCGGGTGCCACTGGCGGTGTTGGTGGTGGCGCTGGTGCAAGTGACAAAAGTAGGGTAGCGCTTGCCAGCGTCATGGGCCTGTGTCGACTCTCGCCTGTTGGTCCTCGTTACGTCCACGCCCTTGGAATGGACAGTTCGGACATTGCTGCACAGTTTTCCGCTTTCCTGATTGGTGAGTTGAGGAAGAAAAATAGATGGATGAATAACCATGGGACCAGGTGGACAGGAAGGTACTACACCAAGCGTCTTCCCTCATTTTTCTCTCATATCAGCTCTCTGTCGTCGGCCCGAAGTGATGCTACGGCTCCGTCAATCCATGGGTGACACCACTACCAAGGCTAATGATGGCGCAGATCGATGTGATGGCAACACGAGTGTTCACCAGTGGAATCCCGACCGTGTGATGGAGATGGATCGTGACGCTCTGGCCGAGACCTCCTCGTGGCTACTCTCACTAGGCTGGCTCGACCGCTCCATGTTCGAGTCCACCTGGAATGCTCTACTGGCAGTGTGCACTCCACCACCACCACCGCCGTCATCACCATCTTCATCGCTGGAGGCGGAGATGGAGGAGAATCCTTTTGTGAACAGTAAAGAGGTAGGGGCGATGTCAATATTTCTTTAATTGCCGAAATCGCTGTAAACTCCTGTAAAATCAAAGTCAAATTTTATTTAAACACCTCGTGCGGATTGACCATTTCAAGTGTGCTCCGCTCTCTCCTCCTTCTAAATTCAGGAATTGGTAGAGGTGAACCACTGTCGCGTTCTGGGTCTTAATGCTCTGACCCGTCTCCTCCTCAACGCTGCGCATCGTCCACGACCCGGAGATCCATTGAACAGTTCGCCACTGCATCAACCGCGTCTTTCCCTGCCGCCACAGTTCATGCACACTCGGTGGGTCTTACTATTCCATCATAGCCGAGCACACAGTCTAAACGCAATTCTGCTGCTTCTTATAGACTCGGTGGTAAAGTTGGCCATGTGTTGAGTCGTCTGGATCAGGAGGCAAAGACGTGGTTCTATGACATTCCCTCCACTAGTGCAGTGATTGGCTACGATGCTGACAAATCGGAGGAATGCCAGTCCTGGCTCTCCACCAATTTGGATCTTCAGCATCCAGCGGACCTGGACTCGTCGGCTAACCAAGTCCCGATCGATTGTTTGGTAAAGTGGATGCTCCATTCACTTAGTGGTTAGTCAGATGACTGTGATTTAACCGAAAACAATTCGATCCCTTTCTTAGTTGCTTTTGTTTCTTCCAGAACCAGTGGGCTTCGAAGCGGACACCATCTTCTCCTGCCTCCAGTCTCTGCGTTTGGTTCACCACATGTGGCTTCGTCCCCTTGAAGAGCGCCTTCTTAACCAAGCTCGCGGTTCGGGCGAATCGGGTAGCTCCGCTGCAACACCTAGGACATTCGTTTCGTCCTCCCAGCGAAAAAAGTTCGTCCAGTTCTTCAAACGCGGCGTCCGACAGTCGTCTTCTGACTCCACTCCTCATCCTCCACTGGCTTTCGGCGAGTCCATTCTCCTCACTGGGGTTCTATCTAGCGAGGATAAAGCGTATATGGACTCCTTACCAGAAACGGAAAACGTCGACGAGTCGCTCTTGACGGTGCCGGAGACTGTGCCGTCCTCGGACCAATTGGTACCGTCGCTGTCAGTTCTCACTGCGGTGGTCAAATCTGCGGTTCTTTGTAGCGATCTCTTTACCACTAGAGAGCAGTTCCTCTGGCTCGTTGGTTGCCTGCAAGCCGGTACGCCTACCTCACAAAGCCGATGACTTATGAACTTCTCCGACAACTTTTATAATCTACTGACAACAAATAAGTAGCATATATATGCTGGTCAACTAGAACCTAACTGGACTCGAGATACGTGATTCATGAATGTGCTGTTGGTGTACTAGTGTACTATTAGTTTTACAAGCCTTACCAAATCTGATAAATAGTGCAAGTCGCTAATAATGTGCATAAGTAGTACGTTTGCTCTATTCTGCCAGAGGCTGCTATAAATGTTAGTCTGATAATAACATAGAATAAGTAGTATATTTCTCCAGTTTACCAGAACCTGCCACTCATCGAAGAGGGCTTCGAGGCACCGATCTACGTTTGGCTCACCAAGGGCTTGGCTCGATGCACCGCTGTGCTGGAAGCCACGATGCTGCCTGCGACGGAGTTTGGTACGACTCCTGCGGTAGCACCAACTACGGAGGCAGAGGAGGGAATAGAGGGAGCAGCAACCGTAGCTCCGCAGCAGCATTACTCGGCGCCCATTCTTCTGACTGCCAATCTGCAGGCTGCGGTATCGGTGGCGACCGCGGCAATGGGGCCGACAGCCGCGGTGCCACTGCAGGATGCGGGTCTCCGCGCCGCAATGGATCTGCTTCAAGCCGCTCTTCTGCTTCGTGCGACACGACATCCTGCGCTACAGCAACCAACACTGCTAGCAAATCCACCGACTGGTTCAGCGCTACTCAACTCCTTGTTGATGCAGGTGATGGAAGGTCAAAAAAGGATTTGTGCTTATTGCTGTAAATGAATCCCGATAGATTTGAATGGACTGTTAGATGCATGAGTAAATCCATGATGGACAACAATCCAAAACTACTTTCCCATTTCTCGCAAAGGTCTGCCTCTACCTTGACAATCGGCTAGATAATCTATTTGAGTCTGACGCCACCATGGAAAAACGTTGGTTAACTGCGAAAGACACCGGCCTTGGCTCCTTCCGAATCGCTGGCAGCAGCAGCGGCAGTGGTGTCTCGAAAATCGCCGCCGGACTTGTCCGAACCGCCTCGGCCTCCACCTCCTCCAGCCGCAGCGTTAATTCTGCTCTTGGCCGGGGAGGTAGGTTAAGTATCTACAGCCCGCCCATTTATGATCCCATTTAAGAAGCACCAGCGTTTCTCCTGCCTTTCCAGCCGACATTTCCTTCAAGCCACGGCCACCAACTGAATGGGCGTCGGAATGCACTGCATCACATCAGTGCACCGTCCTCGCCACTGCCTTCTACATCGTCGAGCAGTTCTCTCCGCTGGTGGCAAACGAGTCGACTGCCATCAGTCGGCTGATCCCCCGACTCATCAATCACCTTGTCAGGCTGGCTAGAGCAATGCTGCGAGACACCTCACCCGACTTTACGCCGCCTATGCGTCTGGCTGAGGTAGTGTTGGGGAGGAGAACATGGAAGAAGGAGAGTGGAACTTGAAAATTACTTCTTTGGTTTGTTTTCCCTCTAAGGTTTTCAAAAGTTGTTTCGCAGACACCCAGGCAACCCTAGTGTGCGCGGATTCGGTTGTGGTGGCGTGGACTCGTGGAATGCAGCGACTACTTCTGAGTGGAATAATAAGGAGAGATGATTGCGAGGTACCTTTTTTCGTAGCAGAACTTGTCTTCTAAATAGGGAGTCGGGTTGATCGCATTAGGAGTGTCTAGAGGGGCTGGGAGACTATTCAAGTCATTCTTCTCTTTCAAGATTCTAGCCAAGCAGGCAGCAGAACGCCTAAGCTGTGCCAATTCCACGCGTCTTCGTCTACTAGCTCTTAGTCTTCTCACCACCATTCTCTACGTCCTCAATGCCGATTTCCTCTCGCGTGTATCTCCGGATCGCAGCGGGGCTAGCAGCGTCAATGGCAGCGCTGACGGTGGGACTAAGTCTTCTTTGGATCAACCTTCAACCGAGGTGTTACTGAGCACATCCACGGAGTACCTAACCAGTCTCTGGCAATGCCTTCGTGGGCTCAGTAGCCTCTCCACTCGTCCGCCTTTCGTTGGTCCCCACACCTCTCCTCTGGAGGCGCGTTGTATCTCTCTGACTCTGAGCAGTTTTCTGGAAGACCTCGGTAGAAGTCTTCTAGCCGCTGTGGTCTCTTCTTCTTCCTCTTTCTCCACCGTTCTGGGAGGTCTTGTAAACAAAACGGTGGCGGAAGTGGCGCGCACAGACCAGGCCTACGTCCGTCTGGCCACTGCAGTGCTTCGTGCAGCTGTAGTGACCTTATGTGGCATCCAGAGGGGCGCCGAGGTGGCTCGAGAGTGGGTGCTTCTGGCACTCCCCTCCATTCTCCATCGGACGTCGTCGCGAGTCCTTCGTTGTCACGGTTACTGGGTGGCGGCTGTATGCACTCTGTTGGTCGAAGGTGGCGCTGACTTGAATTGTGAGGCGATACATTCCATGTCAGTTGTATACCGTAGCACGGTCCATCTTTTTCCTTTCTCTTGCGTCCATTTCGGGATTAGAATTACGGTGTTCTTAACTCCATCCCTAACGATCCATTTACCTCTGAAATGACCAGAAAGCGCTCAAGAAAAATAATGGCAGTTGTTGAGGTCCAAGGTCGTTGCTTAGCCGCGTATTGGGTGCACCGAAGGGCTGGAAGGCATAAGGAGGAGGGGGCTCGTACCATCGCCATAAGGTGGCCAAATAAGCCATCCATCACGACAATAACATTCCTTCGTAGACAAGTCTCAACGGGGACGGCATTTGATTTCGTTTCCATCTGAGAAGTGAATGATTCACCGATTAATCGTCCCTTCTAGATTAGCAATCGCTCTAGCCAACCCCCCTTCACCTGAATGGTTCCAGTGGGAGGGGAGGGATGAAGAGAAGCAGTGTCTGGATCTGCTTCGTGCTGCATCATTCCTTCTCCCGCCATCGTCATCATCAAGCACTATGGATGATGGGTTTAGAGATCGCTTCCTCGAGGTTCTCCGCACTACCGCCACTGCTTCCAAGTCTGTGGAAGTCGGTACTGCTGCGGATGGTCTGGCAGATATCTGCAAGGCGATGGATAAGATCTAGTCGATCGTGTCCTTTCCCTACCTGTGATGACTACTATTTTTTTCGTTTCCTTGTCCCTTCTGGACGTTTTTGTGGTTGAATAAAAGTCTCTAATGACAGTTGTGGTGTGAACTTTTTTCACTTCACCGGTTTTGCTGAGGTGAATCGAGGTCTGCCTTTCGAATCAGCGGTGTCTGCGATCTCGGTCTCACCTCTGACCCTCTCATGTGGCGCGGGGAGAGGGTCATTTATGATCGACCGTATGTCCTGCGCGTTCATTGGCTGACCGTACTCGCAGCTCTCTGAACACGTCGTTCTTCGGCGATTGGAAGTCGCCTCGCTGATGTGTAAATCCAGCAAGCCGAGATTTTTGCAAACTAGTGTGGGTAGCTTTCAACTGGTTGTCACAGGTGAGCTAACACATATTCAGCAGGGGTGTGCGATCTCCTGTTCCTCGAATGGTAGCTGGAATTTTGTTGCAAGGAAAGACTGGAATATACTCCGGAATCTCTCGCCTCTCAAATCTCGTGGCAACTTGACTGCTTTACACCACTGCTCCTCTCCGTCTTCTCAATCGTCCATCTGACCGCCGTTAACTTCCCAACAGTCGATTTATGCGTTTTTCGAGAACAAAAAACAATCAGCAGGTGCCGAACCGAGGAACAACTCATTGCGAGTTTTCAGGGGCCCCGGGTCTTCTCGAAGACTCTGCTCTGGGCAAATGGAATAGAAAGGCAGAACGCGTTCTCTATCAATTCCTGACGCAGCAAAGATATGAAAGGCGAGTCCTCACCAAAATCCACAATGGTCCGAATCATCCTTCAATCTGCACGCAAGTCTCACAGCGATGCAGAAGCGATGCCTTGGTCCGGAGGATCCTCAAAAAAGATAGAGGTTGACAACCACATCAAACTTTTCCGTTGCCCCGTGATTCGACCTCCACTACAGAAGCACCCTCCAGGACGACCCTTTCGGCTGAATGATGCCAACAAAGAAGTTTAAGAACTCTCACTCCGCTTTATTACTCAATAAAATCGACAAGTGGTTTACTATAAACAAGCAAACAGGCGACAGAGATCCTCTGCGCCTCGGTCTCTCACATACACGGTACACAAAGAGGGGATTGAGGCGATACAAGGGGAAGGACAAACACCTATCTCCTCAACGCCGTCAATGATGATGCTTCGACTTTTTCGCAGGTCGTGGACTGGGCGACCGATGCCGCTTCTTCGCTCGCACCGCGTCGTCATGCTCGCGCTTTCGGTCCTCTGTAAACACAGAGAAAGACTACAGCTGAAGCACTCAACTTGATGAAGAGGAGGAAAAAAATCAAGACGAAAAAAACCTCGGATGGCCTCTCGCTCCAATTCCTCCCAGTCCTTGCCCTCCGACTCGTCGGAGTCCAGAGAGCCCTCAGCAGAAGACTCCTCTTCGGCATCCCAGTCCTCCTCCTCCTCGTCGTCGTCATCATCGTTGTATTCGCTACCACTGCCGTCTCCATCCCCGTCACCACCACCGCCACCCTCGTCGTCTTCAGCGTCGGAGTCCAATGATGGCTGATAGCTCTCATCATCGGCATCGGAGTCAAAGCCGTCTTCGTCTTCGTCGTCGTCCTGTTGAGGAAAAAAGGTGATTCAACTTGTTTAATGACACAACGCATAAAATGATCCACCATCTGTCTAGAGACTCCTGGTTCAGACGAGCTGCTAGTTACATCCGCTATAGCATTTCCAAGATTCGGGACGAAAACATCCGCACGTTTTTCCCTCGACAGAGGGCAGAAGCTTAAACAATGTCAGCAAGGAAGTGTCGTTTTTCTAACTGCCTGGATCCGCAGGGGACAATTTCTCCAGCAGCTCTGCAGAGGCAGGAAGAAGTTCGCCATTGAATACGCCTTGAAGTAGATGCAAATGTTCCCTCTTGGTTACGTACTTCAAACCCAGATTTAATACTTACGTCTACACTAATGACCTTGTTGAAGCTAGAAGAGCCTTCTGTGGAATGAGGAGAGAAGAACAGTTTATCAATGTCTCGTGCTGTGGAAGACCTTCTTTGTTCCCTTGGTGAATGACTAAAATCGCATGCAAGGTTTCATCCCTTGAACCCCTTATTCCATACCAGGTGAAGGAAGAAACGGAAACATGGCTTTTCTACTAGCTCAGGAGCCCTAGGCAAAACCAGCGACGAGAGTTTCAACTCATGGAGATGCAGATCCTACCAACGTTTAAAAGCCCACCTGTTCCACGACGTTTTGTGATTGAAGTGACTTTTGGAAGTCCCTGAGCTACTTTGAGGAGCTCAAGTCAGGGGTGGATGTTTTCAACGCTTAAAACAGGGAATTTGAAAAATGTCGAATGAGACAGTAATCCAGATGAGATGAGAACGACCAACGATTGCCGAATGTCCCTTCCTCCTTCCCAAACTCGGCACTCATGGCAAAGCAAGACTGTGGAATCAACTCTCGCTGATCGCGCCGTAGAATTCATACACTACCTGGACGACGCTATCAAGTCTTAACACCTTAGCACCAACTTTTGACACCCATCAGTGTTTAGCGATGAGAAACCTTGCGAATTCAGTGATTACACCGCTAAACCAATCATTGAGTAGACTGGTTAGTCAATGATAATTGGAAAGATCGAGATCGTTTGAAGTTTGATTACCTACTAGACAGCGACAGCAAACTTAATCATTTCTAGAGAGAGCGTGGTCAGAACCATATGGAGTGGTGAACTTACATCGTCTGGCGAGATGAAGGCCCATCCATTCTGCTCCAAAAAGTCCTCCGGGTCGTCAATAATGGTCTTCATCAGTTTCGGCCAATTCATCGACCGCACGCCTTCCGCGTAGTAGATGTCGCAGGAGCTGGTGACAAAACAGGCATTAAAAAAGGGAAACGGATGAAAACCTGTCTAGGGACGCACAGCTGGAGGACAAAGTGTCGGCTAGTCAGTCACTCAGTGGAACCAGCGCGGTAGAATTACTTTCAGTAGGAGAGAAATGCAGTCCAGACTATGAGCAATTCACGAACCTTCTTCCTCAAAGTTCCGAACGCAACTTGACTTGCCATGGAAAAAAACGCCAAGGTAAGCAGTTTAGTTTCCGAACCAGAGACCCAAATTAGGGATACCTGATAATACCATCTCAATAAATCCACTGGATTAATAAATGAAAGCGGTCAATTCCCACACAAGACAAAGGCTTTTATTACAAGGCCGCGCCTACTCTCTTATACACCACGAATCCGCCTCCACGAAGGGCAGAATTCATCTAGACTAGGGGTGATTGAATAGGCTCAAGCCTTGCACATACAGCGGCCCAAACTGTCCAGTAACCGAGGGAGTTCATGTGCGTATTACAAGGTGCAAGTGGGCGGCAGTCTATCGGTGCAATATTACCCGTAACATTGAGCTCTCGGCCGTAGGCCTCTTACATTCAGGCCCCACCCTCATGCCAATAAAAGTGGTTGCCGGAAAAATTTGATAAATGTGACACTCGAGGTTGTCTGCCGTGCGGGAAGGCTGTTGTGTGGCATTTGGAGAGGATGCAGTAGCCCAACGCATCGCTTACGGCCGAATAGGCCAAAAAAATCTCCATTGATGAATCACTCAAACCATGATGCGTAATGCTTTAGTACCCAGGGCTTCACATTGTTAACACCGACCTCATTTGCGACGAGAAAGGAGCGGAAGCTGCCGACGACACACAACAAAGGTCCATAAGAGAGCCTAAATTTGTCGTAGTTATGCTTAGATAGAAAGGGCAAAACAGGCCTCCAGTTCCCAAGTCTAAAGTGAACTTTACGCCAGCTCGAAACCAGTTGCAGACTCTATGACTTCAAGAGGAGGAAAGGAGAGCCCTTAAAAGGATTACGAGCACAACTGAGAGGTCCACGTGCGTGTGCTGAATCCATGCACCAAAGTTGGACCAACGACCCTCGCCAACTACCAACGAGGGGAACTACCTGCAGATTGCCATTTCCAGGAGTAGACGCCCATTTACTCAATTAAAGTGGTAACTAAGTCTCAAATGAAAAGCCCTCATGAAGGCCAGAAAAACCGTAACACGTGCACACCGTGACCATCCGCTACAAAAAAAATAAAAACTCTAGATGGAGTTGCCTGAGTGGAAATCGACAAGTAATTCATTGCTAAAAGGAAAAATTTAGCGGCTACTATGGAGAAACCTCGATAGAACCATCAGAAAAAGCCGAACGATTTCAACCCTGTGGAGGCACAGAAAACTCACAGAATCCACTCCTTTACATGATCCAACGAGTTGCTGGGAATCGAGGTAATCATGGCGGGCTTGATACGGTAATCCTTGAACACGAATATCATGTCAAAGGTCTTGATGGAGAGGGAAACACGTTCAAACATAACCAGTTCCACCTCCTCCAGAGTGATCACGAAGGGCGGCCATTCGCTGAGACTGACCAGACAACTACTCGTTGGCATCATGAAAACGGTAGTTCTAGAAAAAAAAACAGAAACAGACCAAATTGTAAAGCAACCGACCGGCGGCCATGTCCGTACAACCTCACGCCTGCAAGCTACCTTAGCGGACAACCGTAGAAGCCAAGATCGCGGAAGGGCACCTCGAACTCCAGATTGTAGCGTTTCGCCAGATTTTCCACACGCTCCACAAAGGTCTTGAAGGCGGTTTTAATCTGCTCTCGCATCTCCCTCTCCCGCTGCTCCGCTTCCAGGTCGTCGCGATCGTACATTCGACCATGACTTTTACCCAAATCCGTGGTCAGTTCGCCCACCTCGGTGTAGAATTGGATATTATCCTGCTTCTTTTTCCCATACATGATGGCGTTCTAGGATATGGCAAAATAAGATTAACTTATTCATTAAGTGAACAGGTAAGGTATTAGAGCTTGTGTTCCACACACCTTGAGGTTGAAATGTAGTAGGATTATCATTTCACCGTCGCAGGGCTGGTAGAAGGCGTGTTTGATGTTGTTGTACAGAATATCCACCTTATCACCACGTATGGAGGTGAAACGAAAACCGTTGCTGTGTGCTTCCAACGTGCCTGAAAGCGAAGGCGGTGAAGGTAAAAATTAAAGGAGCATTTTAGGAACAAAATTTCGATAGGAGATGAAAAGCTATCCTCACCAGTAATGCGTTTGGCTACAATGTTTGGCCGAATGTAGAGATCGCGCAACCGGAAAGCCGTTTTTCCCGGTTCAATGACCAAATTGTCCTGCTCCACCAAGTTGGCCCGCTCCTTCTCTTCGGCTTCGCGAGAGCGAAACTTCTTCAGCACCTCCTTAATAATGCGATAGGCGTTGTTCAGATTCGTTGACGGACTCGTTGTCTCTCCGTGGTGACGCTGATTGGATGCTCGGTAGGTCATTTCCTTCAGGAAGGTCGCCTGCGGATTCTGTGGAACAAAGTGAGTAGTGAAGCAATATCTACTTCAAATGGCCATCTATTTACTCTATCCATTCGGTCTCCCAAGCCTAAGCCCGCCTCGTTCACGCGTTTGCAGTAAAACCCGCTCCTAACCTGAACCATAGAAACACGAACTGAATATCTATCCCATTAATGGCTAAAACTTGTGAAATGGCTGCCAACAAGTTCCAGCTTCCAGTTCTGCGCAGTGGCCGCAGGAAGGGCGAGGTAAGGTTGCAGCGACTAGAGCTGTCCAGGGGACGGTGAAATGAAACTAAACATTTCAATCCCCAGACAAATGGGAAGAAAAACCGTGGCGGTACTAAGTGACAAATGACACCACTAGCTGGCGCGCTTCGAGCAGTCCGATTGAGACACCGTTAATCAAGGCGGCAAGCAGCAGTGGTGGTCGTTTCTCCGAACGAACATCCAGGGCATAAAACACCCTATCAACGCATTATCTCTCATAAAATTTTGCGGAAAGGGTAAACACGATAGCTCACGAAACTCCGCAGGCTCAGAATGTTAGCGCACACTGGTCGACCTAAAATACATCTAGGTAATGGGAAAACGCTGAGGACTGTGTATAAATGTGGTGGAGGACGATGAGGAAAAAGAACAAAGCAAAAATTAGTCCTTTTATAAACCTCACAAGTCCCGAGATGACAATGGAAACCATTCGCAGTGCCAGGTTTTCGATCCTCCGCACATTTAGCTCCCCACCGCCAGTAGGACCATGCCCTCAGGAATGACTGCAAGCACAACACTTGAGAAGACAGGGTAAACCTGGTGGTTGGCTGGTTGCCAAAAACCAAATGTCAAAAGAAGAAGACGTCTACTATGGAGGGCTGATTCCAAGAAAACTACTCCGTAAGCTCCCCTTCTCGATCTCTGGAGAATGGCGCAGATGAAGTTCCAAGGATTTGAAATTCCTATCACAGAACCCTTAACGTAGCCATCATTCTTCAAACCTAACGTATATATGATACTCTCCCTCTTCAGGGCAAACGCTGTCAAGACGTTGTTATAGCATCGTAGGATGATAGTGATCCGACCTGTGCCAATTTTTCCCTGAATAAGTCCATCCCCGGACCAGCTCAAACTGTTGCCATGAAAGGCCATCGTATGGCTGTCGTTCACGATGAACAAAGCCCGATGAGAATGAAGCTATGTGGTTGAAACTTCTTCCGCACTGGCCTGCACCACCCAGTCCTCAGAGTCAATAGGTGATATGAGCCAGGCTTCAAGCACCCACCTGGAAGTTAGAGGCATCTTTGGGACCAATGACAGCGCCGGGATGGTGGAAGTTGATTCGCAAATAGGTGTAGTCGGCTTCGATGGATGAGGACACGTTTTTAATGGTACTGATGTGGAAGGGTGTGGGATGTCCAAAGATGGGCAGAATAACCGTTTCATACTTCTTGTCTAGAGG
The DNA here is from genome assembly GCA_036345935.2 of Taenia hydatigena. Lineage (NCBI taxonomy): Eukaryota > Metazoa > Platyhelminthes > Cestoda > Cyclophyllidea > Taeniidae > Taenia > Taenia hydatigena. Next base: position 3,278,550 of record JADWOT020000001.1, on the reverse strand, counting down.
TCAAGGCAAAAAAAAGCAAAGATGCAGACAAAGTGGCCTAATTACAACCCAATTTTGATGAATGAGATTAGAGCCTTGTAAAACAGACAAAAGAACAGGAAAGATGACTCACCGACAAAGATGCGCAGCTTGCGAACGTCGTCCTCCTTGGGCATCTGCCCCGCGCCCTTATAGGCAACATTAGACTTTGCCTTCTGACCTGTCTCTCCGTCCGCCTTGAGCCCCGAGAGACGATTGCGCGCGCTCACCTGGAGTTGTTGAAAGAGCTCGCGGCGCTGTTGTAGTCGCTTTTCCTCCGCGGTCTGTTCACTCTACAATTTGGATCACAATAAGTAACCCCACCTCTACTGAAGATGAAAAAAACTTGCCATTATCTAAACAAGATTGAGAGAACTCATACCCTGGTTTTTTGATCCAAAATAGCCCGCCGATGACCCCTACCAAGGGCTTCAGGACCTCCATCAACAGCACCGTTTTCAAGACCGCCGCTGCCACCGCCAGCGCCACCGGAACCTGGCTTAGGCCCATTCTTAGGAGCACTTGAGATCTCCTTTTTGCGTCCCTTCGCGTCGACGCCTTCTCCATCCACATTCTCATCTCCTTCCGCCTCCTCCTCCTCTTCATCTTCCTCAATGTACAAAGAAACAGCGCGGGGCCGACGCTTCGCTGCAGCAGTGAGCACTTGATTGGTCCGGTTTTCCCCCAACCCGATAATGACAACGTCACCCAACCACAGAGCGTAGCGCTTGTCCTTTTCAGACTCGGCCTCCTCATTCACCAGATCCTACGAAGCAAAACACTTTTAAAGCCTGTAAATTCCCAATGCAGATTATGTGCTGAGTACTGAAACGGCTGTCAAATCAAAACTTTGAAGCCTACATTTATGCCGTGTTCCAAACAGCCAAATCTGGAACTTAGATGATGCCAACGTGGAGCGAAATTCAGAGGGCTAGTGAGTACAACGAAATTGAGACCTTGGAGGTAAATCTTCGTAAAGTTAGGATAAGTATTTGGAAGATCATCTCAGAGCTTCAACGTCCCGACTAAAAGCGATTGGAGAAATGGGAACTCTGGAGGATCATAGGCTAAAACCAAAAACTACATCCATGCCTACTTTTGGGAGGTTTCCGCCCCAATTTTTCCGAGGGAATAAGAAACGATGGCAGATTCAATGTTTAATTTGAAGTCACCTGAGCTCAATGCTCAGATTCAGATTAGTAAATGAAGTTGGGGGGAAAAGTAGCCAGTAATACATTCCGAGCATCACGAGAATATAAATTGAGCAGTGAGGAATCTTGGGCAGCCCAATCCGGGAAAATGACCAAAGACTATGCGTTTTAATCTCCATCTGTACTGAGGATCCAAAACCCCCATTCCCAAATGAGATCCGGACTTGCTGCCGTACCTTGGCCGAGTGAAATCAGCATAATGAAGACATATCTGCCAACCCAACACCCTTTAACGGAGAAGGACGATGGGAGGCATAGCTATCTATTTCCTAACTTTATATGATTGAAAGGAAATAATTCATGACTAGTGTTAAGTGCTTTTCGCAATATCGAGTGGGTGACGAGATTTGAAAAGAGCCATAGGTGGGGAATTTAAGTGATAAAGTTATGAGAGGAGAACCCATTCACAAAGAGAAGAGGAGCAAGCAGAGTGACTAGCTAAATGGAAATCAACGGCTAAGACACTGAGCACAACGAAGAATATTCTAGATGCAAATTTACGTTTCATGATTAAAAAAAATAAACGCTGTGACTGATCTCAGCAATTGAACACGGACCGTGTGGTGGCCAGTCCGGCTCTCAAAAAGCAAATCGGAAGTAGTGCTAAATGGAAATTTAAGTTCAACCAGTTGAGTTGTATTTTGAAAGCCTTTCCTCCTTCACAAATGATGAAGATAATTTTTCCGAAGGCGACGGAATTTCACCTCGAAGAAAAGGGTTTCCTCAACTCAGCATTTCAACATTCGCTCTATATCTAATCAAATTTTGTGGTGGCCACCAAGTTAATAATGGACAAGCATTACGCTCCTGTAGAAAAAGTTCATGAGCTAACACAAAGCACTAAGGATTATTCAAGTTAAAAGCATTTACTAAGTATTACACACTTAACGCTCCGACCTCATCAACTTAACCTTAAATGTACAAATTTGCATAGCGATGCGTGATGAAGGAACTTCGTACACGTCCCAACGCCACGTATGTGTGTCGGTTCATGAAATTCTCTATTCTACTCAGAACGTTATAAACATTATCTATAAAAAGTAATGACAACCCACACTAGAACGGTAACGCGGCTGAACTGTGATGGCCAACTTTCCTTCGGGACCCTGGAAGCGGAGGCATCAAGCCATCGTTTATTCCCCGGTTAATGGGTGAGTACAATGCGCCTGAGTCTAGGCATTGTATGAAACACAAAATTTGTTCACTCTGGATGGAACAACATCGGACAAACGCGAAAAAGGAAAAGTTCATTTCGCTAGTGGCAGGCATGCCATGAAGGAGCTCAAGTAACGCACCACGCTGAAAAAAGATGGTTACCCGAGAAATAAACATCCTTTTTTTAAATTCTGCAGAGAATGTGCAAGTTTTAATCGGAGAAAAAACTAGCCACAGCAGTGGAGGCAGAGAAAACGCAGCCAAAACCCAAGGGCCCCTAGCCTGATTAGCAGAAGTTGACGAAATGGATCGCTTCGCATTTATTTTTAAAAAAAAACCACCCACCTGAAACCCCAAATTGATGTTGATGGACATGCCTTCACGGAAGACTGCAGAGCTCTTCGGGCCGATGACGTAATTCCCATCGCGGAACTCGATGCCGGTCACGAAACTAGACATAGAGTGCACATCAACTCACGTTTTTCAAATAGAAATCCACCTTCAGCGAGAATAAACCCACCCAAAGGTTCGAATCAAATTATCGACGAGCTCAGGATGATCCGCTTTCACCTTATTGACAACTGTATTGTAGAAATTAGAAAACACAACACCCGGCTTCATCTGTTCAATAGCCCAGTCAAGTAGGTTGTGCAGATACTCGTAATAAGTCGACTGCTTGGTATTGGGATTGACAATGAGAGTTCGGACAACATTAGAACAATAGGACCGGTACCGAACCCCCAGAGAACAAATAATTGTCCCAAAATGCATTGGCTTTTTGTCACTAAATAAAAGAAATTAATTAGGACAGAAAAGACATACTTTTCAGCGCTAAATTTCAGATTGTAGCTACCACCACTTTGAATGATTGGATCATAGCAGATCTCAAGGAATTCTTGTTCACACCCCCTTGTCAGATCCTTATTTTTCAAGGCCTCTTGACAACCATCTGAAAGGCTTTGATGAGACACTTTCTACAGCAATAGTGAAATTGATTATATACACCTTGCAAAACATACCTTGTCATCATCGATCACATCCATTATCTTTTCTTTGAGGTGTTTTGAGAAGAGAATACAGGTAACCTCACTCGCCTTTCTGAGATACTGCACCTCAATTTCCTCTTTAGCCGCAAAAAACTGACTAAACATTAGAGAGCTGTCAACAACTTCCTTCGCTTTTGACTTCAGATTCGAAGCCACAGACTTGGAAAATTCACTCTCGGAGTTGCGTTCGACCTCCTTGGAGAAGAGCCCCAACTTTTCTCCATTTCCACTGGATGCAAAGTCCTTGGCAAGTATAGCTATGTTAGCCTTGTCTGCATCATCTTGAGACCTCGTTAGTAACGTGAAAGTCAGATTCTCAATGCCAGAGGTTCTCAAAGGCTTCAAAAATTCCACTTTCTTTCTACTACTGAGAATGGTCATGCCTTTCTTGGCAATAAGCATTGCCGTTTCTTGCAACTCATAGCCAAAAAAATAGGTCTACCGGAAACTAAGATACAAAACACGTTACCTGTGCCGATATCGTTTTACCGTAAATATCCTCCGATTTGCCATTGAGCACAAGGAAGGCATCCACGTCAGAAAATTTGCTTTCCGGAGACTGGAAGTGTAAAATGAAATGGCCCACGTTACCTCCCACTGTTCATAGAATCGCTTAATACGTGAGTTAAAAAGCCTCACATCCAGCGAAGCAGTCATCTTTTGATTTTACAAACAAGGCGCCAGACTTAATACGCTAAGTCGACGAATTTTTATCCAATCAACTGCAAGCATTTCTGACATATTCAGACTGTAAAAAAAATCAAAAAGTAAAGAACCCGTTTTTAAAGACTCTCCATAGCCATTAAAAAGTGTTTCGTTAAATTTTTTCAGTGTATTTTAATGTGTGCCTTTATTTGGACACTGATAATACTTTATTCTATTCATAGAATTAAATAGCAAAACTTCTAATCCATAAGAGCACCGTTCCGAGGCTCCATTGAAGGCAAAGGGGGCTGAATACTAGGGTAGAATGCATGTATTCCTCTCCTAAAGACGAAAAAGGTCATAATACGCACGCGGAATATGTATTCAAAGCACAGAAATGATTAGACTACTGGTGCGAAACGGTCACCATAGCGTTCCGAGGGTCCATTAAAGGCAAAAGAGGGCAGAATACTAGGGTAGGATATGTATACTCAACAGACAGAGAGGAATGAGCCGCTGGCATGGCCCAGAGGTCATCCCACGCAGCTAGGGCAATATGACTGTAGTACTTTGTTTGTTGGAGCTACCGGTTTCAGTCAAGGTCACAGAGGTGGCCGTACTGCCCTAGCTGTGTGGGCTGGCCTCCGGGCCATGCCAGTAGCCTATTTCCCTCTCTCCGTTTAATATATATATTCTACCCTAGCATTCTGCCTCCTTTTGCCTTCGAGGGAGCCTCGGGACGCTTCAAAGACCACCTCTGTAATCCTGACCGAAACCGGTTGTAGCGTCCCGAGGCTCCCTCGAAGGCAAAAGGAGGCAGAACGCTAGGGTAGAATATATATATATATATATATATATATATATATATTCAACAGAGAGAGGGAAATAGGCTACTGGCATGGTCCGGAGGTCAGCCCACACAGCTAGGACAGTACGGCCACCTCTGTGTCCTTGACCGAAACCAGTAGTTCCAACAAACAAAGTACTACACCGGTAGTCCAAACAAACAAAGTGTTACAGTCACCGCCACACTCGACGAAGATGCAGTGGTCAAATGCCAACTCCCAACCGATACAAAACACGGCAAACTAAAAAGCATTGCAGTTAACAAGCCTGAAATGCAATTCTTTAGGCGGCTATAATTAAAACATACTGGAAGAATCTTGGTGATGTCAGGATATAACTTCTTACATGGATGCGCCCACTAAAATATTTGAATCAAATCGCAATAAATAGCTCCAATCAAAACTTTTCGACTGTATTTACACAGATGGGAAAGTTCCTGCAAGTTTTAGCGAAGGTGTATTCTCATGCAGCGCTGATTCCATCTTAGCAGAATTGCAAATTATGGTCTAGAATTCCCTATTTAGTTGGCCATTATCGCATACATTTTGTTGCTTGCTTAATTCTTACTTCCGGTTAAGGTCGCTCGGTTGGCCGTGTTACCTTTGCTAAGTGGGCTGGCATCTCGGCCATGACGGTAGCTTCTATTGTAGCTGTAGCGTCCCGAGGCTCCCTTAAGGCAAAAGAAGGCAAAGTGGCGGGGTAGAATACATATATTCACCGGACAGAAGGGAAAAGGCTGCTGGCATGGCTCAGAGGCCAGCCCACGCAGCTAGGGCAATATGGCCACCTCTGTGACCTTGACAGAAAACGGCAGTTCTAACAACCAAAGTATTACAGTAGCGTCTCAAGATTTGTTTGAAAGTTAAAAATGGCATAATACTAGGGCTGCAATACTCTAATTGTTTGGACTGCCGATTTTGGTCAGGGCCACTGAGGTAGCCATATTGCCCTAGCTGTGTAGGCTGGCCTCCGAACCATGTCAGCAGCTTACTTCTCTTTGCTCTTTGAATATATGTATATATATACATATATACATATATGTATATTATATCCTAGTCCTCAGCCTTCTTTTGTCTTTTGGGGATCCTCGGGAAACTACAATGGCTGCCTCAGATGACGGAACTGAAAACCAGCTGCTGGAACAAACAAATTATTATACCTATTCTATCTCTTACCGAATCTATATGCATGCATTGGCATTTGAGCATCATGCCTGCTTTGCCCTCAAAATGTCTTATGGCGCAAAGATGACACCAAGCCAAGAAGTCGAATTTGAACCTTTCAACTACAAACAGGTGTTTTCCTACCTTAAGAATCAAGTGTTACTTATGTGCGTTTAAAAGTTAGTCACTATTCGCAATGTAATAATGGCGATAAATTTATAACAAGTTGTTAAACCTAGCGGTCACAAGTATTTGGTATTTCGCGAATCGGATTGTGACTTTACCTTACTCTACATATATTGACAAGCAGGTTTTCTTGTTTCGATGTTAACTATTCTGCGGCAACTGCTAATTTTACCCTACAGGATCAAACTATTTATGGCATTATTATAAAGTAGCGCGTAATTGGATCTTAGCCCATAGCCATTGGCAGTTCATGTGGTGGGGATCGTCTGATTGGCGTCTACTTGGCTGGTGGATTTTTAGTTTTGCTTGCTTCGAATAAGTGCTTTCTGGCACCAGCTCTTCAACGCATTCTAATTCTACGGAAAGTTGTGTGCTTATTCGCGTACGTTTAATTTAAAGAGGTATTTAAGATTACCAAAGTTCTTTAACTCTAGTTTAATTCAATTGCCTTTATAGGCTTTACTGCTTTTTCCTGTCTTTGCCGTATCCTTTCGTTGTCAGTCACTATTAAGTGTGTGTCCTTCTATGTCGAACACTTTTGCCTCGGATTTTTTCGTAATAAACCACTCTTATAAACTCCTCCAGGTTCTTGTTTCCTGTACAACCTTGGTTTTCATTCGTGGATGTCGTTTGAATTTTATCCACTCCATGCTCGCATATCTTGCAGACGGGAGCGTTTAACTTATAGTTTTTTTGCCTCCATATTTGTTAGTAACTTATCGGTATTATGGACGTCCATCTTCTTTGTTAATTGTATATTTACATGACACTATTTTCTAGAAACTTCGTGCGTATAGTCGCTGTACTTTTGCTCCGCGTTTACTTGTGATTTCTTTTTTTGAATTGCATTTTCAGTGCGTTAGACGCTTGAAGGTTTTTAAGCCTTGCAATGTCGTCAGCGATCCGAGAATCAAATGAAGAATTTGAAGATCAATTTCGACTTCAACAAGAGGCAGTCGAGCGTGAGAAGTTTTCTGCTAGTCAAACTAAGAAAACACGCGTCGATGACGATGGTACAGTAATGGAATGGGACGAGGAGAGGCGCGCTTGGTTCCCAAAAATCGATGACGATTTTATTGCTTCCTATCAGATGAACTTTGGCGTGCAGAACGAACAGGAGAGTGCGCATACAGCTTGGCGCCATTTCGCTGCCCAAGTTGAAAAGCTAAAAGCTGAACGGGGGGAAGAGGATGAGGAGGTGAAAAAGGGTGTCGCCTCTCTGAGTGAATACTATCGTTCACCTGCCTATAGGGTTTGGTATGATGAGTACCTAAAGCGACAGGAAGATGCAAAAGAAGAGGAACGGACGCGTATTGAAGTGAAACGTCGGCCGCAAAAGGTCGTTGAAGCTTCAGCAGATGATGCCTTGAAACGAGCTGAGGAGGAACAGAGACTAGGTGTCCCGATCGTCAAACCAGAGGGAGAAAAGACAAATATCGTTCAACCGGAAGGTGAAACTTCCTCGGAGAGCCATTCGAGAAAGAGGAAGAAGAAGAGTGCTCCAGAGTGGTATGAGGTAATCCAGTGGTAGCTTAACGCCCCTTCTTTTAGATAACTGACGATAAGAACACTCACGTTTACGTGTCAGGTCTTCCACCGGCCATAACGGAAGCAGAATTCACGGCACTGATGTCCAAATGTGGCATAATTATGAACGATCCGTTGACAGATAAGTTGAGGATTAAGTTGTACCGTGACGAGGCTGGCAAACCTAAGGGTGATGGCCGTTGCTGCTACATTAAGGTGAATTGTGCGGAAACCATATTTGCATTACTAAATTAAAGTATAAATGGTTTCAATCCCAGCTTTACCTTTTAGATTGAATCGGTTGACCTAGCACTGCAGATATTGGATGGACTGCAATACGAGCCCGGCTACATTCTGCATGTGGAACGTGCAAAATTCCAGCCCAAAAAGGATTTCGACTACACCAAGCATCGTCGGTTGACGGCGAAGGAGAAGAAGAAATTTAAGCAGAAGCAGGAAAAGTGCGTTTGCAGTGCATCACACTAGCTCATTAAGTGTGAAATGCCCCCTTTGGAAGTGCAAATGTATCTTTTTAGTCTCTTCAAGTGGAAACCGGATGCAAATAAACTTATTCGGGGTAAGAAGGAACGCGTGATCGTCCTACGAAGCGTCTTCGACGAGAAAGACCTTGGAGTGAGTTTACAAACTGTTATCCCATTTCCTCCCTTTCTTGATTTATGGGTATCTTCTTAAGAACTGAAATGGAAGGGGCAAGAGTAGAGATGGCGGTCTTTAATTTTAATCCCAACTGGCTGTTTTCAAATTATTTTACATATGTCGCTGGTCAGAGGTTATCAGGACTTGGGGGATCGAGCTTTAAAGTGATTCCAATCATTCCCGTAACCTTAGTAGAGTAGACGCGCCGCCCTCCCTCGTGCAACATTGTTGACAACGGAGGAGGGCCGGAAAAAATATTTCTTTTCGCCGTTTAATTTTTTTCTCCTTCTTGTTAGTTTTGAGGTGGCTTCTTGACGCAGTGGCTTTAAAAATCTGCCTGTTCGTTTGGCTCTCACCGTGTTGCTTTCTTCCTCGCTCCTCCAGCTGGACGTCAGTCTCATTCCGGAGATTCGGGAACGTGTTCGGACCCAGTGCGCCAAGGTGGGAGTCATCAAAAAGATTGTTGTCTACGATGTGAGTTATCTTCTTCCCTTCTTTTTACCCTCCTCCATATCAGGCTAATACGAGTTGCAACTCTTTTGGTTTGATCGCTTATGCCTTTGGTTGATAAGGAAGTCCAAGTTGCGAGTTGGAATTGATTTGATATCTGACTATTTCTACCGCATGCTGTCACTTATTTGTGAATCGAGGGTACCTGGACGTAGCGATTCATGCAGCTGGCGGTCTTTTGCAATTATGAATCGGTTGTCACAGCTATCGCTGACTTTTTGGTTTAGAGTCTGGTAATGTCGAATGCGGAAAATCTGTTCTACCGTTCTGCACATTTGACCCAAACCGGCCTATTGAATGACGTTGCCCTTGGGCGACATCGTCCCTGCTCGATTTGATAAGCCTTTATACTTGGCTCAAAGAAGGGTCGTATGATTAGTAGCCGCCTTTAGGGACGTGTAGTAGTCCATAAAGTTCCTTGCGACCAGGGATCCAAGTATCCCTTTAAACTAACGGAGGGCAAAGCCACCAGGATCCGGAGTTTTGAGGGGTTAGCAATGTTAGTGCATATAATCGTGAAGATCCAGCAAAGAGGTGACTATTTAACTAACAACAACTAATCAAGTGTTTTTTGGCCCAACTTGTAACGCGCCGATCAAATCACCCCTCCTCGGGCCTGGTCGTATACTTCTCCACTCTGTAAAATCGATGGGTTGGATGAGTGATCGGCGGGAAAATCATTATTCATAGGTATTCATTGGTGTGAAGACAAGCCAGAGAGTACACCTGAAGATGCAACTTAACTGCTTTTTTTCTCTTTCCTTTACGCATTGTCACAGACCAATCCTGAAGGTGTGGTCACCGTAACCTTCAATACACCAGAGGAGGCAGATGTAGCAGTGGGCTTCCTGGACAAGGCTCTCTTCACCTACCGAGCACCAGCTGTCGAAGGTGCTGACGATGGTGCAAGTCAGCGGACTCGACAGCTGCGTGTCGAGCGATGGGACGGGCGCGAGCGATTCGATAAGTGCGGCGAAAGTGCTGAGGCCGAGGCTGAGCGGTTAGAGCGGTGGAATCGATTTATTGGCGAGGATCCCGATGCCGATAATGACGATGGAGAGGGAAGTGTTGATGATGTAGAAGCGACCGATACGGACGAGGAGCTGGAGGCGAGGTGTGGAGGCGATTCGGGCGCAGAGACGGAGTAATATGGGGTGTAAAGAAGAATGTGATGAATGAGTTTTAATCTATTTTTAAGTTTATTCTTATTGTTTAAGCTGCATACAGGGGTGAGTGTCCTCTACTAAGAGGCATCGTCTTTGCCAAGAAGCCATTGTGGTGGGGTGTCGTCCTGTGTGAACTCCGTTGAATGCCGAAATTCGGTGCTGATTTTTAGCCACTGTAAGCTTGGCAGAATGGTTGGGAATCCTTTGACAAATTTTCATCCGATAAAGCGAATCCTGTCCTGACTAAGCAGTCTCATTAAAGGCTCATCGGTGGAGGGAATAGAAATTCGGGAATCTTTCAAGTCTACAGGAATGTATGGCGCTTAACTTCTTACATTGTGGCTTTATCTTACCCTGCATTGGGTCACCCGAATTCGTTGTCATTGGAAGTTCGATTTATCGCATCAAGGGATCCGATGTGGCCCCCGCGTAGGCTTAAAGCATTACCGCAACGTAGGTTTTAGCGCGACTGGATGCAGGCTGGCACGGACCTCCAGCGAAAACCAGATGCCAAAGTAAGCCATAATACACGAACGAAACATATAGAATCGGCGTACAGAAAGGATGGAGGCTATTGGCATGGCGAAGGCCAAATGGTCAACCAAGCGCCCGCGACCAACTTCAGTGAAAATGTTTCACTGCGTGAAATGTGAGTGGTGACTGCAGTACTTTGTTTGAACCACCGGTTTCGGTCAGGATTACGCAGGTGGGCATATTGCCCTAGCTGCGTGTGCTGGCCCCTGGGCCATGCCAGCAGCTTTTTTCCCTCTGCCCATTGAATGTATATATACATATATGTACATATATATACATATATATATATATATATATATATATATATATATATATATTCCACCCTAGTATTCTGCCTTCTTTTGCCTTCGAGGGAGCCTCGAAACGCTCCAGTGGCTGACGCATTGTGACGATTTCTAAAATAATACTGATGATTTCCTCGTATCAGTAGCCTCCAAACTTTACTAATCAAAGACATACTCGAGAAGAACGAAATGGTTGCTGCGAGATGCATGATTTTCATACATGGGATCTTCAAGCAATTACACGATTCAACAATGTGAGTGTCTCCTCATTAGCAACAATCATGCATAGTATACTATGAAAGCATAAAAATCTTGAAGGTTTATTTTCAAAACTGCTTGTGGCTAAAGAGCAAATTCCGGGGCATTTCATTCATATTTATTTTTTATTTTTAATAATTTCAAGCAGCAGCTCATAACATTTTAAGATGAATTTTTTTTAAGTTTTATTTTTTAATTCTTGTCATAACAACAGGTCTATAAACCTGTTGTTCTTCTGGTTTTATTTTAAGTCGCTGTTCCAACAGCCGGTAACTACAGGGTTGTAAGGCGGAATTATGGCTGGGATCGTTTCAGGCACTATGCTTGAGGATTCACCTATTCTCTTTGTTGACTTTAATCAGGATTTTACGTAAGTTGTGTGTTTTTATAGCTCTGCGTTTGCTTGGTTTAGCTGTTGCGTTATAATATTCTCACTAGCTATTTGCTTAAGGCTTGGGGGTTTTCTTTTGTACAATTTCACCTTTGTTTTAGAACACTGTGTATCGGAACACGATCTGGTTATAGTCTCCTATCGACAGACAATCACGAGGTTCTGGAGACTTACAGTGTTAGTAAGTTTTCTTCACATCCTTCTCCGACCATAATACCTCATTGTTCCAGATGGTGAGTCCATGTGTCTCGTGGGTCGGCTCTTCACCAGCAACTTGGTCGTGCTTGTTTCCCTCCGTGATATGCGCAAACTCCTGATCTTTCATTCGCGTCGCGATTCTCTCATCTGTGATTACCGCTACACTAACACCATCCTTTCTGTCAAAATGAATCGTCAGGTGGGTTCGCTACTGTTATTACCCTTGTTTTTTGCTTGCTGTTGCAAAAACAAGTATTTATTCTTGAATGCGTATCCTGAATTCCATGCCAAAAGCATTGACTACGAATTCACTGGTCTTTAATGGAAATCGCGGCTGCTTCATTAGACTGATGCCCATTCGTCGGATTTATTTTAGTGTCATGGTTTTGCACTAAGCGTATTTTATGGTAGCTTTCTACTGAATCATATCAAAATGGGCCGACGATGTTGTCGCGAGAACAATCTTTTCTCTTTTGGAAAGGCACGAATAGGCATCCCACCGTTCCAGGAATGATAAGCTATCTCGGTGCTCCCAAGGTTTTTTTTTGAGGTGCTTGAGTAGTGAGGGATTGTGTTACCCTGATGATCTCTTGGAGCTCCTTGAAAAGGTTGCACATCTTCGAGTAATTCAGTACGATAGAAACTGGGTTCCTTTAATCCGTTTTAATGCCTTGTTTTCGATCATGAGCCGAATTCTCCCCCTATTTTAAAAAGAGATATGGTACCACGATTGACATGACGAAATAGCATTATAGTGACAACGGGGTCATCGGCCTAATTAACAGCGCTTGGGGGTCACACCATTAACATTCATCTAGGTCGTGTTATGGAGGCCTAAACAACCCTCGTCTTGGATTCCGTTTTGTACCCCAATCAAACTTTTAAGTGGATCACTACTATCGAGAGAAAGAACTGATCTGTTCCAGTCGACCTCCTTTTTCTCACTTTTTTTCCCTTTGGGCACCTCTCCAGCGCACCTTCTTGAGCTTATCCCATATACCATAAACGAAATAATATTTTTTGGGCATTGAACTACCCCTTCTCAGTCGTACGAATCCTGGTATCTGGTATTGTAGCATAATTATGTCATCCTGTGTTCCTTCTTCATTTCTTCCCTCAAGAAATGCTACTATAAGGTAAATAAAAGGTCATAATTTTTCATTAGTTTATATGACACACGGGACAAGAGTTGTTTCGGCTAGATCTTCCAATTTTGCGCCATTTCCTTGTCTCTGAGTCTCTTCCAAAGGTATGTCGAATATTTACGCCTGGCTACAACTTCACTGTAAATATATGGAATCGGTGAATTGTCAATAGGGACGATCTAAAACTTCTGAGAGTGTAAAGTCCGCATAGTTGGGCGTTCAGTGGCTGTGCCATACCTGCCTCCTATTCTTGCACTGCTATGTACAGGTGCAAATTTGTCAATAAAACTGTGTAGGTATTGGGCTAGCCTAGTCCTGGGATAAATACTGAAGCAAAGAACCTCTCAATTTCTTCATCGTCTAATCTCCTGCGTAAAATAGGATTGGAGATCTTTCATTCTCTGATTGTTTCTGCGGCAGTCTAGATCCCCATTGCTCCCGCTTCGTGAACCTTGGAAGCAGTGGGTACAGATGATAACAAAATCTTCTCTTCCCTTTCACTGTAGCGGCTGGTAGTGTGCCTGGAGAATGAGATCTTCATCCACAACATCAGAGATATGTCGGTGTTACATCGGATAGAGGACACACCATCGAACCGAAATGGCGTTATCGCCTTCTCTACCTGTCCCGACAAATGTCTACTCGCCTATCCTGGGTCTAGTCGAGTGGGCACAGTCTACATCTTCGATGCGTTAACCTTTACGGTCTGTTTTTCGTTTTGTTTTGCTATCGCACTTACGTTCACCTTTTATAGCATTCCTCATGTTACCTCACTTCATTTTGGCCGACCAACCCTTCACGTCCAACACCCTACCACCGACCTCGGCTTCGTATAAACCTCTGACTCACCTGCACCTGACCTTTCCACTCATCTGTCTATTAAAAGAGATGCGTAACCCCCATCCATCCATTCAGCCACCCGCGTATCACTTGGTGCATTAATTTATCTCAAAGCCTCGGACTTACCCGGTCGATATTAATTCACGGAACTCATGTTTTTAGTCGATTAACCCATCCATCTATTCGGTCGTTCTTTTTAACTTTTCAGTGTTCTAGCCTTTACGCTTTGCCTTTGTGCTGCCTCATAGCTACCCACTCTCTCCCCATTCCCGTCCCTGCATCCATAGAAGACCTGCCTACATTTTCTATCCTTTTCACTTGCCTATTGGAGGAAAATAAGGCGAAAATGCCAGTAAAACTTTGTTTTTATGAGTTGTGTTTACCCATGAAGTCGTACTTTAAGGGGTCAAATTCATGTGACAGCCCTGTACGAGAGCGAGGAACAGGCCTGCAGCGATTTTATGATGTTCAGTCGTGCAAAAATGGGAAAGAAGTCTCGTTTTTTCGTGGTTTATTTGAAGCCCACGGTAGCTTTGCTTCATCCATCCAGTGTCAGTCCATGTGGCTACGGCCACCTGGTTTATTTCATCCACTTCCCCCCTATTCAGTGGTCTTATCGACACATCCACCTTGGAACCACTTTCCCCATCTTGCGTCTGTCCATTCTTCTACTCCCCTGTCATTCGTCTTCATCCATTCTTACCATCCTTATTCCATCCATCTGCCTCACTTTTCCGCCAATTCAGCGTCTCTTGGGTTTGTTAAATGCGCGGTTCATGACCTTTTTTGGCTGTGTTCTGTCAACTGCTTAGGTCGAGTGGTGCTGGGAGGGGCAGGCACGGCTTAAAGCTGGAACACGTTCGTCGACGGGATGTCTCTGAGGCTGGCCGTTCTACTAGCCGTAATCGTCCTTCGATTGAGCTCCTCCTCGAATTAGACACTCGGGGCGTTAGGCTCTACTCATTCAAACTTGTTACGACCGCCACGCCACTCCGACCTCGGATTGGACGGCCCGATCCTTTCTAATTCATTCATATTTAGGGGATGGCGATAGTATGTCGATGTGGGGACTTCGACTATCATACCCGCCTGTTTGCTAGCAGGTAACATTCGCGTCTGGCCGAACAGACTTGGTGTTCCTATTCTTTCTCTAGTTTTTCCCTGAAATTTCTGGGACGTCGGTAACTTTGAGGTGTGGTGTTTGAAGTGTTGACGTTGGCGGTGATGCGATTCCATTCCATTGGCCGAGTTATGTCTATCAATAGTTTCTTCCTTCCAGTCATCTATATCCAACCAGCTATCCAATTACCTACTCAACCATGAACATTCCATCCATTCTTTATCAGTCCTCTCTCATGACTCTTTCTTTTTGCATCCATCCTGCTTACTCAACCATCCTGCTTACTATTGATATTTTAACTGGCGTCTTTATTTTTTTTCCATTAGTTCAACTAAATTATTCCACCCATCTAATCGTCCATCATGGTTCTGGGCCTTCCCCTTGATTCTTTCTGTTTACCGACCCATTCCACCACTAGCTCTTCTTGATCCATCCAACTGCTTAACAGTCCATCCATTAAAGAGTCTCGCATTCAGCTACCTCTACCATATCCTCCCATCCATTCATCGTTCCCCAATCCTTCAATCTACTGTTGTACCCCCCTCGAATCCTTCCATTTAACCACTCATCTTGTACCCACCTAATTTTTAGTTCTTTCAAAGTCTACCCTTCAATACGTTTGCCTTTATTGAATTCGTGCAATTCTCCATTTCGGGTTCTGCTTTTTTATGTTACCGGTTTGTTGGAACCGCTTGAGCGGGTTTGGAAGCGTTCATCAGCCCCCAGTGCGGCTGTTTACAATCTCTCAAATATCCTTCCACCTGTTCAATCCCTTCTTCTCTGATTCACTCACATCTGTCACTCTGTCTATCATCCCATCCTGCATTCATTCGCTCATACGTCGGTGACGTTCTCTTCCTGGATCGATTCACTGTCCCAAAAGTACTCCTCCTTCACCGTCTCAGATCCATTCGCTCCATCGCTTTATTCTTCTATCCCCGATTTATCCATTCATTCACCTTTGAGCATTCATGGGACTTTCCTCCGATCATCTCACCCAACCGTCCATCTATCTCAATACCCTTCATCCTTACAGAACGTTACATCGATTGCGGCACACGATGGAATGCTGGCAGCCCTGGCATTCAACGTTCCCTCGACTCTCCTTGCGACTGCTTCAGAGCGTGGCACAGTAGTTCGAGTCTTCTCCATTCCTGACGGTGACAAATTGATGGAATTTCGACGTGGTCTAGCCCGGTACGTTCTTGGTCTACATTTGTTTACTTGCATTTCTCTTGTCCTTCCCTGTTCCGTGGTCCTTTCCCTCCACCCACCTACAGTTCGAAGTCTGATGTTATTGAGACGTCCCTTCTATGGTAGTCGTTGCCCTTGCGCAAAATAACTAACGCTCACCTCATGGAATTCCTGATAGACCGTCTCGCAATTCTGTCGGTGTTTTGACTTAACCTTCCCGTAGCCTTTTGTCATTCATCGTGCGGTGCTCCACAATCAGATGTTTCCATCACCCTCGTCGGTGGTGATTTGTGAAAACACTCAAATAAACAAACAGTTAGTGCAAAATCTGTAGTAGGTACGTCAGCTGTCACGTTTTTACCTCGACTTGACAGGCATCAACGCGGTTCTACGGGTCTAAATTTTCATCTACTGCGATTTAAGTAGCATTTCACTCCCTGATACCTGCTGTTCGTCTCAGTTGCATTTCACGTATTTCTGAATCCTTTATCTCCCTTTTTCGGGGCAACAGCTCATTTTAGCTTTTTAGTTTCCGCTTTCACAGCGCCCAGGTTCCCACATCTTAATAATGGAAGCACTACCACTACTTGGCTTCCAATTTTAGTGGATACTTCATCTTTGTTCCTTAACTTTTACTAGGTGCGCTTCCATTTGTTCCCTCAATTTCTCGACGGATAATCGATTTTTGGTGTGTGCAAGTAACACAGAGACCGTCCATGTCTTCAAGCTCTACGGTCCGGCCTCTCCCTCGTCTTCTGGCAAGTAAGTGAGGAATCAAGCAAAATTGAAAGAGGTTACTCGTCTTACACTGAAAGGTGCGATTGGGTTCAGTTCACCTAATATCTTTCCCCATAGAGTCGAGGACGGTTCTTGCACACCAGCGTCCTCCCAACTTAGCAGCGACAATAATCTCAATTCTTCCTCTGATGACGCAGCCTCTACCAGCAGTTGGACCGGCAGTCTGGTGAACTGGGTCGGTGGAGCCTTGAAGGCGGGTGTCGCCTACCTCCCCAATCCCGTGGCAGAGGTCTTTTCACAGGATCGCTCTTTTGCCTTCGCATGGATTCCCCCTGTTGCTGCCAATCTGACGAGTGCAACCTCAACCACCGTTAGTCACATCGCCGCTACCACCACTGTGGCTCCTCACGGTGATGGTGAGCATGGAGGTAGTGGGCAAGTTGGCACGGCGTTCAAGAAGACTGCTGCTCTTCTCTGGTAAGAGGGGGAAGGAGGTACCTGTTCAACCAATAAATTCATTCTTATCTTCCACCTTCCTGTTTTTTTCCTAGTTACGGCGATCAGTACCGACTTCTGGTGGCAGGATTGGACGGCTATCTCCACATCTTCACCTTTGATTCAGTCCGTGGGGGTGAGGCGACCCTGCTGCGAACTCAGAGGTGGGTGTTCGCGTGATCTTCCCCACCTCTCCAATGTCCTTTCTCTTCATGCTTCTGATCTTCTCCTCCTTTCTTTTCTACATTTCCGTTTTCAGACTTAGTGATGCTAAAAAGGCTGCAAGTTATCGACTGACTGACTTCAAAATTGCTAAATACTTGTCGTGAGTATAGACGGTTGCTCTGACGTGATGTTTCTCTTGCCCATGGTGGATCAGGTGGTTGGGAATGGAGGTCTATCCGTGCCTTCCTTTCTCCTTTCCAGCCGTCTGGATGGCTGGTCATCTAAGAGCCTCCTTTTCCAGACTGCAATAATTTCACGCGTTCTGTTGCACTTGCCGTCGGCTTTGTTTAATTCCATTTTTTGGGTATAGGTTCAACTTATTATTTTTGCGAAAAAGGGGATGGTATTTGATTCAGGCAGCCAATGAGTGTGAAGTGGCCTTAAGGCACTGGTCAATCGGAGAGAGAGGCGGTTTTGAGGCTCTTTCTTCACCTTCCCTACGGCGTATTTCTTTTCTTTTGCAGCATAGCGGATGTCATATATGTAAGGTAAGCTGCATCAGATGGTAAGACCTCTGTGAACGAGCTGGACTAGTGAAGCGACGCATCTAGCGTCTCTTCGATGTGTGTAGCTGTGGAAGCGCGCCTCTTTTCGCCGTTCATCCACTTTTGCGGACTTTTGTTTGAAATACGTTTTTTGTAGAAATGTGTACATTGAAAGACGGAAGAAGGACGGAGGGAAGGAAGTTGTATTCGGCCCGATATTGATTATAGATAAGTAAGTAGCTGTCCAACACCCAATGGGAACACGGGTCTCTTGAATAGCGTTAGCCTATCACTGGTTTTCGTCTTCGTCCTTTTCTTCACCTCACCATCCTTTGTCTGGACTCGTGTCTCTTGCAGGAACTCTCCACTTTGTGACCAGAGTGGGATTAAATGCGGTTCAGGTGTACAATTGTTAATCGGGAATGCAATGCATGAAGGAAAAAAGTAAGTACTTGTGTAGTTGGTAGTAGCGATGACCTTGACACGATGGTCAATTAAATGGGGACAGGATTTTGATTCTCCTGCTGCATTCTCCTTCTTTCCCTCCCTCACCCAAGTTTTACCTCTTACGTCCTTTGTGTGTGAGGTTCATTCGGGATGGAGGATTTGCGGGCCCACATTTCGGGGTTTTTGGTTCCTGACACGCTCAAGCTTCACTCTGATCTCGTTCTCTGTGCGTTTTTGTGGTTCACCTGGCTTCGTTTTGGGGCAAATTAAACGAGCATCATTGTCACTGGCGCAAGCACTTCTAAAGCTCCAGTTCTGTGCTTCCTGTGGATCAATGGCTAACACCTGAAACTACCTTCTTGGTTTACGTACATCTTTTGAGTAGAACCGTAAGATTATATTACCTTTTTTCAGCCTTATTAACTCGACTCAGGCCCCTTCGAGCATCCTGAATCAGCAACACAAGCAGGCACAAGGGCCCACAGATGCAGCTTCTTCGTCTTCACGTCGTAGTTTTGCCGCCGTCGCTGGTTCAAGCGAGGAGCCTCCAGCAGCACGTGAGTTGTCCTTAATATCTAAATTTACACTGCTTAAATGTGCGTCAGTAGCTATTTTTTATTTATGAAATTACTGCAGAGGAAGTGCTGGCGACGGAGGTGATGATGGTGGTCACCCCCTCGACTGCTCCTCAAGGTCACTGCTACGAAACGGAGTTTCCCACCATCCAGTCTTCTCACCCCATCTCTTCTCCGAGAAAAAAGCGTTAATCATGCAACTTATATTTGGTCTATTTTTTCTCCGTGTCTTTAGAACAAACGAAATGCCTTCAGCATCACCTCCACTAGCAGCAGTAACGCTAGCCGTAGGCTGCATGTTGGTCCCTTGTGGTCGTAAGTGTGAGAAAAGAAACAAGTTTCTCCGTCTGTGAATCACTATATCTTCCTCCTCCTCCTCCTCCTCCCAACTTTAAGCTCTCAAATCTTGTTCCTCTGTTTTGATTCCCGCTGTGTGTATGTTTGACTGAACGGCGGTTTTCCTCTTTTCTGTGACATAATTTCCTGGACCTTTTTATGTTTTACTTTGGTGGACAATAACTCTCCATGTATGCGTTGACGCTGGACACACGCATCACGAGCATGTGAGAGAGTTCCATATTATCAAAACTTGTGTTTATTAAAGACTTTTTTCATCCAAGGTTCTTGTTTTGACGATCTCTGTTTTTGGGCCTTTCAAAGTAAGCCTCTTTGTAGTGTGAACGGGGGCTGAATTGAAGTGAATTTTTTTAAGAGAACGAGCTAGAGTCGTATGTACTTGGGATTTCCGCTCCAATTACTCAAAATCGTTTCTCTGTATTGAAATGAAAATTCCAAGAATTTTTTGACTGCCTGATAGTCGCTAGGCTGAGGAACTGACATGCGTAAATAGTTAATCAGGGTAATGCGGAAGGGCTGAAACATCGAACCTGCTTTTATCCGCAATCGCCGGACAACTTCTAACAGTGGAGGTTGAGCCCATTTCTGGGCAGAATTTATGCATCACTGATTTTTACAACCAATGCGACTAGTATTCTGCGGAATGGCACCGAAATGGATCCAATTTGGGTGTACTGTAACAGGACGCTGATTTGAATGACTTGCGGTTAGCGGTAAATATGTTAGCCACGCTTTAGGGGAGAGAAGAGGCGAAGCATGGATATTTTGGGCCTGGTTTACGTAATTCTTTGATCCAAGAAGTTAAAGTTGCTTAGAAAAAGGTTTAAATGGCGTCGGTAAACTCCCATTTTCCCGATATTTTTAAATCCATTTTGAAAGTAGTTTTACTAATCAGATTCAGTAGTATGTGCCGGCTCCGCTTTCGTCGTTTATATTGCGTTCTTTTGTTCGCCAAGATGGTGAGCAAAGGTGAAAGGTGATAAATTGAGGTTCGAGGAAGTAGGGTTGGTGTCGTACTCACAACTAAACACTATTTAGTCGATCATCTGCGCCTTCTAAAGTCAAATATGTAACTGAAACTGCTAATTTATTTCAAATTCGCGAGAGAGAAAAGGAAATTCGGACGACAGACATTGCCCTAAAGATTTACAAATTGATGCTAATGAGCGTTGATGTATTTTGACTGCAGCTTTCTTAAGCTCTCTGGAGACATCGCTTTCAATTAGTGAAAACTCGAGTTGATGCGGCGTGTTAGGCGCCTGAGAGGAAGGATCAACGGCGCCTGCTGAGGAAGCGGACGGGATGATCGCAACGTATTGCCTTTTATTTACGGATAGTTAATTAGGACGGGTGTTTTCGTATAGAATAGTTCTTTATGAATAAAAGTATCTTATTCGTTGCTCCAGTTGTTTTTTTACATCGGTGTCTAGATTTTATCAGGCGTCTGTCACCCTCAGCGATGAATTTTGGAGTTCTTCCTCAAGATATCCTGTGTGAATTTTCCGTCAGTTAAAAGTCGGAGAACTTGCTCTCCACTAGGAATTAGAAGGCATTATGCGGCTCTCCTCATTTTCGCTCACAGCCCGTAGGAGATGAGACCAAATGGTCGAAAATGTGTCACGACGACTACGACGATTCTATGCGAATGGCCGTCAAAGTGGTCTACGCAAACCTAGTTGCTTTCAGCCCCTCTCCCCCTTCCCTCCACTCCAAAAAAATGAAACACCTTAGAGCTTCTTACTGGGCAAAAGTCAGGTTGTCAAGACGTCAGACACCTCTACTCACGCCTGTATCAGGGCCATGCGCGTTTGTCGCCGCCCCTCTCCTCCTGCAGTGATGTCAAAAAGGAGACAATTGGAAATGAGGCGCAGAAAGGCATCACAACCATCTTTGGTCGGCTTTTTGATCTTGAGAAGTGTCACGAACTAAGCCACTCGAAAATTGCTTTGGACTGAGCTCCTCACATTCATGGGACCTGGATTATTAATGAATAAAGACTCCAGGAGAAAGCGACTACTGGGTAGAGTGGTACATGCTAGGGACTGAGTCAGTGTGTCAGTGGGTGACCATGACCTTCGAGGGATTACCGATTCACTTAATGTGCACCTTAGTTGGATGTGTGCCAATTGACTCTGTGCAATCGGAAACGGTCCTCAATATCCTTCGGTGCACATACTACGAAAATGTTTGTTCTCTTGTGATTTATTTTTTTCCAACTAAGCGCAGTAGAGTGTGGTGAATTAATGCCTTTTTTAAAATTCGAATCAGTAGTCTGCCAGCTACTCTCCACGGTAATGAGTAGTATATGCTTTTAGCAGCACCTAGTTCTATTATGGCCTTGGAAGAGACGCTAGAGACACCTCACAAAGTTAGAATCAGGCCACGAGTCTTAACATAACTTAAGGCATTGAAAATCAACATGCACAAGGTTAGTCTCGTGTTATCACTACGGCACGGTGGAAATATTTTTCCATTCCCATGTAACACCAGCGATCGCACTGCGAGACAAAGAATTTATTGCTATCATTGGATTACTTAATTGTTCCAAGCTTAAATGCTTTAATTAAATATGCGGAGCAATGCATTCGTTTCCCTGCTTGTAGATTCGGGAAGGTTAAAATCGGGGTGTCACAAATACGTGACGCCAGGGCAGTGCACTTACATTGCCCTTTTTGCACTACTTAACTCAGCTTTATAGATTTAAAATACTAAAAAAGCAGATTAAACTCTTGAAAAAAGAATATTTAAGCCTTGGCGAATATTCGAAGTAGGTCTTGGAGAAGCCACTCTCCACTCATCGGCTTTACAGCCCAAATAAGCGAAAAAAAAACGGTTGGAAGAAAATCCTTAACAATGCCCGAACACTTCTCTTAGCCATAATACTCTTCATCACCACTCAATCGTCACACTGACTTGGATGGAGAGCTGCGACTTCCTCACGCCTCCTGTTTTGGCGACGGACTCGAAGATCAGGCATTTTTAGCATTCTACTGACAAAATTCATTCGGCTACAGGAGGCGAGACGTTTTAGTGTGCCAAGAAAATATGCAAGGCGAATAAATTATTGATAACGCGGAAAGTTGATGTACCGTGAAAAAAGAAGTAGGAGAAGGTAGAGAAAGAGAAGCAAGCGTTGCCACACCGACGTCCCGGGGGACCGCCGCAGTCTGGCAGTGCGGAAGTGATTGCCCCAGGCCAACTGCGCTTTTTCCCCATTCCTTTTTAATTTTCTTTTTCGGAATGAGATACACACGCTTTTATCAGTTCGTACTTTCTGGCTTAGGAAGTCAGTCTATCAAATGAGCATTGAGAGAAGTGAAGAATTCACCATTCTGTAAATGGGGGTAATTTTCAAAGAGTGGGTTCATTTCTTAAAAAAGGTGTGAAAAATTTTGTGGCTTGATAGGTCTATCTTTGTAGATACTGAAATGCTATAGTTTCGGCTTAAAAATAAGGAGTTTAGCCCTTCGTCACCAGTGTCACACATATGTGACACTCCAAATCTCTAACGTGAGCTAGATACACAATAGTTTGACGTTAGAACATTGCATTTTTTAATAACTGCTTACAATAAACTATGCCTTGAGTAGATTAATTGAGGATAAAACACTTTAATAAGTGTTGAGGGCTCTTAGTCTACACAAAGAGTCATGCATCAACTGAGACGATCATTTGGTGTCCTGTCACTTTCCGTAGGTGGAAAATTTCTCCTAATGCACTCCGCGATTTAGACCCAGCTTTTGGAGGAAAAACAGATATTTCAACACGCACATAATAATAATTTCTTTGGCATAACGCCAAGTAAGCTGAAGTTTTTATAGTCACGCATGAATCTCGTTAAATATTGTGATCGTTATGATGATAAGGTAGCCCCTTCCGATGGTTTCAAAACATTTGGACAAAAGATTTATTGCTTAGCTTGGCCGTAAAATCTTTTTTGAATTCCGGTGTTAGTACTCCTTATCAAACAAAATAATAGGAGGAGCAAAGGGATGGGACTAAAAGAGGCCTTTTGCCAATTCAGGAGGTGGAGTGGAGCGTTAAGGCTACGCCTTGTTTTCATTCCTTCAGTCAACTTTGTTACCGCTTTAATGTTACCAGGGTGGTTGAATTTCCAGCCTCTTTTGTTGTTCTATTAGCGGTCGGGTAAAGTGCCTCCGGACGCTCCATTCACCTGAATCCCTAGGGGCCAGAGGGCAAGACATCGGTTGACTGGACTTTCATTGGGGGTCTCTGGGGCTCTAGATTCGCATACATGACAGATTTCTTGCTCGTGATATTTTATGATAGTATTCGACCATCAAATTTGAAGTGCAGGTGTACTTTTAGGCTGACCTCTCCATCGGGGTCACCCGTGTGGCTCTGTGGGATCTAAAAGAAGTTATAAAAACAGTGACTTCTTCAAAGCCCTATAACACCCGTTCAAGTGACTGACTTTAAGGCGAAAGTTTACTAATTAATCAGCTTAAATAATCAATTGGCGCTTGATCAATGGATCGATCGATCGATTGATGGGTTGCTACTCCAATCAGCTGATTATATGTCGATTAAGTACCAATCAGCTGCTCAAACAGCTGATCGCGGAACGCATGTCGCAAACGCCCTCAAAATCGTGTTTTTTCTCCACATAAGTAAAATGCCATTACTTACACAAACACCATAATCTGCTTCTTCCATCAAGCCATTTTAGAGCACAAAAATTGTCCCAACATTCTAGTGATTTTTTTCATTTAGTCCGATTCCGGTAACAAAGTATGCCTAATTCTAAGTCAACATTGTATTTTTAAAACCGTATGGTAGTAATCGACTATAAAAAGGCTTTCTCAGTAATGCAAATAATATTTATCTTTATATTCAGTAAGGTAAGGACTTATTGACACAAATGGCAAGCTGGAAGTTGATTGCAAGTACACTGCATAAAGGCCGATGTTGAATGTTAGCACCTGACTCAATTTGTACTGCAGAAATCGTCGAATTCCTTAGCGTTGGAGTTTTCTTCCCCTTCATTCTAGGCGCAGGAGGTGTCATTAAGATCGCCTTGCGGAATAACTATAAGGTCAGGAACGGGAAAGTGGCATGAGCAAGCTTTTAAGCAACCAACCGCCTTGGAGTTTTGGTGCTGCGGAACTAAAAGAACCGCATTAGAAAAGTGTATCTCTTACATAAGCGAAATTGCTTGTTGAAATGAAGTAAATGCCCTTACCAATTTAGGCAATCTGGTCGTGTAGGCAAGAATAAATCCCGCATTATGATCAAATCTCTATCAAATCAGTCCAAACTCCAATTTCAACAAGACGTAAGCACGCCTCTACTTTCTCTTTTTTTTGCTAGATAAAAAGTAACAACAAGAGTTCGATGTTTGTTTTTTTCACCATTCCTTTTCACTTGTGACAGAAGGGGCAGGAGCAAAAGTGACGGCGACGACAGACGCTAATTCAATGCCTCTTTTCCTCCTTTTCCTCCTTCAAATCATGGACAGGACAAAGTGGTAGCTTTGTCATGTCCCCAGCGGCACTATGACATCCCAGTTGTCAGCGAACCCCTATGTACATATCACTGTGGAGACAGAAAGCAGGGAAAGACGGAGGTGGTGGGAAGCGACGTACACAAAACGTTTTTGGCAGGCAAATATCTTCCTCGTCTACCCAAAGGGGAAATGTAAATTCGTTTCGATCCAGGGAAATTGCCTTGCTTATTCTCCAGCGGCGTCCATCCCTCCCAATTATCACCCAAAAAGGTGTACAAAACCCAACATGTCGTACGCACTAATCCGTTGCCTGGCAAAGCTCAGCTAACAGCCCAGTAACCCAAGTGTATTCGAACATTACAAGCAGTCCTTTTATCCACTAAATTATTAAAGCATGTATCATTCAGATACAGGATTCCTTATTCTTTTTAGGGGAGGAGAAGATCCAGCAGACTTATTTTTTTTTTCGCTCGACTGACCATCTCATTTGAATACAGCATCGCTACATTGAATCAAGCCTTCTAGTGACCACTCTTACCCTCGCAGGAATTTGGTTCTAAAGTTTACATTATTTATAAAATAATAGCCAAAAAGGACTTTATTCCTCTTTATAATGTGTGCAAATGCTTGGCAATCATGTTTTATGCCAATTTCTACGTTATTTAAGGTCTGTGAGAAGAGTATTTCTAACCTCCAATATTCCCGCTACTCTGTGATCAAATCATATTGCCTCGAAGAGATTTGATGGCAGAAAAGCTGTATATTTGGGAATTGTTGGCAGCCTCCCGATCAGGAAGCAACCGCGCAAAGCGCCGATTTGGCCACAAATTGAGGGTTCAGTTCTGTCTGGCAATCATCCCACCGCACTCACGTTTACACTTGCAATTAAATCCGTCAAAATCAGGGACAATTTCGTCCTTAACACCCTTTGTGGGAAATCACTGCACTAAGGATGGTTTTTCTGTAAAAATAATCCATTCGCTTATCTTACTTCCCATGTGCTTTTGCTGAAATCGGGGCAATTTGCTGCGATAACACCGGAGATGCATTCCTTATCTCACACAGCGCGGCGTTCATCTACACTCTGAGATTTGAATAAAGATATCTTGTTTTTGGTACAATAAAATAACCCGCAGCAAACGACAATGTTATAGGGAGGGGAGAAGGAGTTTAATGACCCGACCATTAAGGCTCTGAACAAAGCCACTTATTCGCGGCACTTTGATTGACTACAAAGGAACGAGAGCGAGAGAAAGATAGAGTTCATTCAAGCCAGGCTTTGCAAAGAGACTTCTTTTTGTTACTTATTCTCAAAAGGTCATAATTTTGTAAAGAATATCGAAACACACGTTGTCCATCAAGGGATGCTACTTATGCATAATAAGTACCTAGGTCGACACCTCGGCCTCTGATTCTTAATGAAAAATTTCCGCTTTAAGGCTACCTCTTGTCAACAATGACAGGGATTTATTTAGGCAATTAGTAAAAGACAAGTGTTACAGTTTCTTAACTAATATATTTTGAGAATGACTAAGCGGATGTATGAATGTAGACGGGTAAGAGGGAGGACTTTCCTGCCCTTTTAAATGTCTGCACTCTGCTCGAATTCAGACAGCTCATAGGAGGGCGAAGAAGAGAAAAAAGACTGAAAGAGAAAACTAGAATAATTTTAAAGTTTGTTAGTGTTGATCTCTTTTCACTCATGTTGGGCCATTCCAAAGTAATAGGAAGATGAGATTAACGGGTTACTTTGGATGTTCTCAGTACTTTCACGAAAAATTTAGCACATTTGTTTATCCTTGCAAGCCTATCAATAAAAAACTGACGGAGAAAAGTCTATCGCTGATGTGCCAAGGGGTTCTACTGCAAAGAAATAAATGTGATGTTTTGTCACCGGGACGGTGACCCCAACCGTGCTATCAACCACCACACTTAAGCGACTTTTATTTTACTGCAGCGTTTCAAATCCTGTGTGACTCACTTTTTGAGTAGCCAATTCTTTTTTATTATTGATAAGCTCGAAAGGCAAGTGGTTAGTCAGTCAGTCCTCAATCTATCAATCAGCCAGTTAGTCAGTCAGTCTGCGCGTTGTGGTTACTGCTAACGCCGTGGTCTAACCACCACCACTCAATGATTAAGAGGCTGCTCTGCAGCTACTATTTTTGCCTCTCCTCAAGCTGTCCATCAAAATTCAACCAACTTTGCATGCGTGGCACAGATATCGGAGGTAGTGTGCTTTGTCTAGTCTCCTTCCGTAGCAATAAATAAGAAGGTTGCTGTTATTGTAACAAAGGTAAGAATGTGGCCAGTTATGTATGAAGCCGCACGCTTTGCAGGCTCTTCGGTTCCTGCACGTTATAGCGTCTCGTTAATTCCTTCTTCTGTCAAAAATTCGTTGTGCTGATGGCAGTGGTATATAAAACCAACCGGCATAAACAACAATCTCAACCCTGTCGGTTAGTCGCCAAGTCAAAATGTAAGGAGACTTGCATAAAAAAGGTGGTTTTCCATGTCACGTCTCTATTCGACAATGGATTGCAAAGTCAGAGCTTCCTGGAGTTACGGTATCAGCAAGGTAAAGATTTATGCCTGATTGAAGTTGAAGGGTGAAAAGAAGTGACTATGGAACCCAATCAGGAGAGTCACCCCCTTGTATCTATCGCGCACAGTTCACAAGTATCAATTGACAACTGAAGCGAACCGGCTGTGGGCCATCAATGCGCCTTGAGTGAAGCGATGGGTGCTGACCGCCGCCCACTTTAGTCTACCGTTGTACAGTCGCTCTGGAGCCGCTTGAACCCAGGAGGAAAGTATAGCCATAAAGCGTCAACGAAGACGCCCAAAACAAGTTACGGAGGCTTAGCGGGATCATATTTGTAGACTTATGCTGGCTGCTTCTTTGCCCGCGCCTTTAATTTGATGATAATTTCTAAGGCAGGAATCGCGTGCCCAATAAAGGAGAAAAGAAAACAAGTCTTATTATTGTAGTGGAAGGGAGGTGTATAAATTATTTCCGCCTAGTGGCTTATTAAATTTTTACAATCAACAGCTTAGTCATCGCCAGTAACGTTGGTGGTCGTCAGACTGTATGCTTCTTCTTCCCTAAGTGCCAGTCCCTTCCGCGAAAATGAAAACATCTCAGGAGGAAAATGGCGCTTCGTTTGACCCTGAGAGGGTCGAAAGCTGGCACCGCCATCACATCAGTTTCTCTACTGCTTTCATCCTGTCCGCGATTGACACCTTCCTCCACCACAGCCTTTCGATTGGTCGATTTAAGCACGAATCCATGTTTTGCAACTTCAGGAAAATTCAACCCATATTTTAAAAATCCAAAGTTTATTTGAAACTGTATTTGGGAGGGGACGGTTGTTTTAATTGATAGTTGTCTTAAGTTCCCTTAAAATTGGTTCCCACTGCTAGTGGCTTAGTCTGCCAAAGGGGCAAATGCAATGGAAGGCAAAGGCAAATTACAATGCACATGCAATTAAAAAAATAAAATGAGATGCCTTTATCCCTTTTATAAGATGAGTTTTACTGCTTTTGTCTGTGTAACTTTTTCTATAGTGAAGGATTTCTTTCGTTATTTCGCGACAAAAGCGCTTTCATAGCACATGAGAAGGAAAAGTTGAAAATTTTTCCCAGAAACCTGCTGGTATAGAACTCTTGATACAACCTCCGTGTACTTCCAACTGATTTCCAAGTCGTTGTTGGTAACCTACCCAAGCGGCAAATGTGTCGCCTTGTTGAACCAGATTTGCCTGTAAATAGAATTTTCACGGCGCTTTTTATCAGCATTCCTTACCCAAACATAGCATAGCGTTGCCTACGCCACCCGTATTGCTAGCCCTCCTGCGAGTTCATAACAAACCTTCTGTTCTCTAACTCCTATATTTTATCGCGACTTTATGGACGAGTATAGCGAACAAATCCGATCCATATGGGCGGTAACGTCGATATCCTTGTCTGTAGGTTGCATCTAAGCTTTGCCGAAGGGTAACTTATGGTGTGAATGCGTAAATCAGTAGAGACCCACTACAGAGTAGGGAGATTACTAAAATCGATTCAACGTCTTGATAAGCCTTTCAAGTCCCCAACTCTGTATAAGAAAGCCATTAGCGAAACCACAGGAAATTAGAATGACTTAAACCACTCCTAATCTATAATATGAATCGAATCGGAAGGCTGTCGAAGGAAAACGTGTAGGTCAATTCCTAGCAATTGGCTCAAAACGCTAGCTCGGTGTTTGAGAGCCCCAGTCAGCTCCTCTGCCTCTTTATTGGTGAGTTAAGGGACGAAACAAGACTTCTTCGCTATTACAGTTCATATTCTTTCCTCTAGAAATCAGCTCTAGCCATTTCCCCAGCTGTTTGTTCTCTTTATTATGTAAATGCAATACAAAGGAGGAGGTGAGGCAGGTAAATGCTTTCCTACGTTATCTTGCCCTGTGGCAATAGGGAGAGGCGGCTTCTTCAACCCAGTGACTAATCGTGAATGCCTCTGAAGACTGGTCTCAGTTCTACCTGTTTCACCCTCAGCAAATCAACCACTTCCAACTACATTTGAGAGTTCAAAATAAAGGGGGAAGAGGAGGATTTGGAGTGGGGCGAGAAGTGGCGGAGAGCACACCAATTTGGTCCATTCTGGTAGGCTGGCAGACTTCCAACTTGGTAATTTCTTAGACCCTTGTTTACTCTTGTTTACATCCCGCCGCTATCATTTTCGCTATTAATTATAGAGCTTAAAAGGATGAGCGGAGATCCGCTTTTGTGATAATTAAAAGTGACAATAATTACATGGAGAAAAGACGGTTAGCTACTTTATTTACCCAACTGCCAAGAGAGACGAGCCGAGGGCCAGTGATGCCGGAGGTAAAAGAGGGGAGAGAGAGAGAGAGGGAAGAAAATTTACATTCATCAAGACCCCTTTCTTACTTATTTCGACACGTAGGTCGGTCTTTGCGAATTGAAGATATTTTTACCCTGAAAGGAATCCATTAACGAACAAAGAATTTCAACCATGGTCTAGTTTATCATTGCGAGTTCAATTTTACCGACAACAAAGACTCCCCGTGGCAGTGAAAAGGTCTTCCGTATTGGCTGATGTCCAGCCTATAGACGGTGCAATGCAGACCTGCTTGGCGTTTGACCTCTAAGGTGGCTATGCAGTCGATGTAGGAGTCAAGGAAGTAAGCTATGCCTCCTGCGCCTCTTCGATAGCTGGAGGGAACTACGATAGAATACTGGACAACAATATTCTCGTAGACAATCATCTAGCTCTGCACGGAGGCGGTTGGGTAAATCCTCGCAGTGTAGCTCAAGTAGAGAACAAAATTGTGGCTCTGTGGAAATCTGACACGCGGATCTAATGTTTTCTCGTCATTCATGTACAACCTCTGTGTTGGTTACGTAGTGATGACCGATGCGGAAGGAGTGCTAAGAGAAGGAGGGACCAATTTGACTCTCTGGTCTTTGGATCCACTGCCTTTTTCTGGGTATCCCAACGTTCTTTCCTCCTAGATAGACCTTTAATTTGGGAATAATATTTTCCCTCCGAATTTTCTCGTGTTTATCCATACTATTGCTGTGTTATTAATTAGGGCGAAAGCATAGTGGTTGGGAGAACATTTGCCCCACCAAGTAGGGATCTCTTTTGCCCAGCTAATTAAAAAGCTCAACGATGGTTGCAGGTAAGGACAGCATGCTCTTTCAATGCTTAGTCACTCTTTTTACCGAGCCTCATCGAATCCGGAGAAACCCACAAAAACAGGATAAGCATTAAAAGGCTACGAAAAGGGTAGTTCACACTAGAGGAAGGGGATTTCAAGCCCTCCAAGAAGTATAAATTCTCTCCAGTTAGAATGATCACATTCGGCAAACGAGGTTATAGGTGTCTGGTCATCCACAAGTTAAGGCTCCCTCAAGTCGGTGGCATAAAGTGCGGAGGAAAGGAGCATCCGTGCCAGCGATTGACCCTTGGAATGTCAGCAAGGCCATCTATGTATGTAACCGCCTTCTCTGCCTGATTTAAAATGCTGCGTACTCATTCGTTTGAGGGAAACCAAAGGATTAACTCCTAAGCCTAATTTTGATTCTTCAAGGATGTCTGCTAATGATGGATGGGATGCTCACCCTACTGAATGACAGGCAAATCAACAGCCGATCCAGTCGTTCATAAGGTCCTGTAAAGCTTATTCTTTCCAAACAGGAAGTCAAAAAGTGCGTAAATCTTCCTTCTTAAGCCGAGGAAGAGGTATTTTGAAGCCTTATCCCAGCCTTTGTTCCTCCGCCTCGTGGTTTCTATGTTGACGATTCCTAAAACGGAGCCATGCCGAATGTTATGGCTAATTGCGCCCCCATATCAAAAGACTGATGTCCGGTCCACAAGCAGAACTCTTGAACCCGGAAATCGGAGGCCGACTTACATTGTTCTACGTGCATAAATTGCTTGCCTATCTTCAGCTTCCATCTCTAGGGTCACATTGTTCCGGGGCCAACCTTCACCCCTTCTCTCCTCCCCCTTTGACCCAGATTCCATCCACCAGGTATGCTGGTACCCGTTTGATATAATCTCTTTCCCTTGTAGCTCTAATGAATAATGAAATTCTTCATCAGACTTATTTTTTTTACTGGTAAGTCAATCATGCTGGGAGATGTCTCTCATCAACTTTAAGGGACTTAAGTTGAGGCTGGTTGCCCATCAAATTTTAGACCGTTAACACACAGCTTCCGCGATGACTCTTTGATACGGACCTCGCCTCTTTACTAGCTTGATAGAACTCGGGTAGATAGATGGCTATAGTGAGAAAACAGTGGCAGGGAGGAATGGACGCGATGCTCTACCTCCACAACCAGTGGTCCTACGACTTGCGATGAACGAGTTCGGTGACCAGCACATGCCCTCGTACCCTTCAATATGGTTCCCAAACAGTGCGATATCCTTTTACTTGACTCAAGGGTGCCTTTCTTACAACACCGACTACGTTGCAATGGCCGACGCCGGTGGGTTAACCAAGAGGAGCGCCGGGGCTAAATGTTAGTTTTAGATCTTCGTCTTGATTATGCAGCTGCTTAAGTTTCTGCCTTTGTACTTCGCCTCAGCAGCATGGCCTCTAGGTCAAGCCAGCAGTCTCCTCAACCCTCCCCTGTACGTCGTCAATATACAGTCTGTCCGTGCATCATGTTCCCTTTCGCCTTGGGGAAAGCCTTTTTTCCGACTCCTCGGCAGGCACTTAAGAGTTCAAAGCTCTGTAATTTTATCTGTCATGTGCTCTTCCAGCATGAAGGCTGCTATGTAAACGCGAGATTCACCTTTTTTTGCGTTGTAATTGAAGTTGCACACATCCTCTCTCAGAAGGGAAGGGAGGAAGTAAGATCAAAAGACACCGTTTGGCGCAGACACAAAGGCTCGACAAGGTACGGGGAATGACTGACTGTGATTACATTTCTGAGAGGGATGTCAGCGATTGTGTTACCATCGCGGAAGCAAGAAAGCTCAAGAGACATCGCTTTTTTGTAGGAAACGGATATGAGTCTCCTCCAAAGTCGGAAAGAGTCACAGGAGCTTGATTGAAGGCATACTGAGGAGCTGAGGGGCTATCGGCTGTTTAGAGTCCATGGCGGATGGGAAGAGCTCAGTGACGGAGCCCTAAGTACTCACTTTTACCAAGATGAATTAGAAGAGCGTCTTTAATTAATCAGTAACTAAACCAAGCCAATGACCCTTTCGAAATCCTTTCAATAGTGAGAATTTTCCACCCTCCAAAGCGATTGGCTAAAGGTAATTTGAATATTTAATCGCATCCACAGAGGCAGCCATGGGAATTTTTCCTTTTGGTGTGGACTAGGATGAGGAGGAAATAGAGAGGGAGGGGAAGGGAAAGGCTGGTAAAAATATACCGCTCGATAGGAATAAATTTATGCAGACACCCACGTTGAAAGAAGCAGACCAACTAAACCTCCGTTCGGCGGACCTCCTCCAGACGTGTAATTAACTCCGCGACCCATGAATTGCGCCTCACTGTTTAAGCCTATAATTTACCCACTCACATTCACTGTCTTTTGCCGTTAAATAGGCAGTGGGCTGCTGCGAATTCTATCATTGAAATAAGTGTTCTTAAAAGTTTTATTAACTAAGCACATTGGAGAAGAAGAATGATCTCGTCCCTGGGTAAAGATCCTAACTTTGAGCCCCTTCTAGAGAGGAGGCCGATCAAAGACTATGGAGCCTGTTCTCGTCAGCACAGCGCACCCTCCTCGACCGATGTCCGAACGGAGATTGGAGGCAGTCGTGGAGAGGAGGAGCGATTTTTACTATTCCCATTCAACACTTAAATAGTACTTACTCATACACGTCTCTAGCTGTGTTACTGTACTCTTTGCTTGAGGTTCCAACTTCTCCTTTAGACGTTGTAGAGGTGCAAAGATTACCCTCTCCATAGTTTCACGCTTCTATGGAATGACGTTGTCGGAGCCCTTTGTGGCTGCTTGTCTGCTTCGGCACCGGACTCGAAGTCGGTACGGTGAATCTGCACCAAAAGAGTGATTTTTTTCTGCCCATAGAGATCAAGCTTTGAATCTTCCTTCTTCCGCCGGGCGGAA
Source organism: Taenia hydatigena (assembly GCA_036345935.2). Taxonomy (NCBI): domain Eukaryota; kingdom Metazoa; phylum Platyhelminthes; class Cestoda; order Cyclophyllidea; family Taeniidae; genus Taenia; species Taenia hydatigena. The sequence goes on along the minus strand of JADWOT020000001.1, from coordinate 3,245,070 downwards.
CAGCATCGGAGAGGATTTCACTTCAGCAGCATTGTAAAGGTCCAGCGGCAATATGTAGGGATGAACAGGTTTCCTTCGCAGGACTATTTATCTCGGAGAAGGATGAAAATAAAAGTATCAAGCCTGAGACCATTAAATGCAGTTGGCTTGTTTTGAGGCCCCAGTTTTCGAAGGCGGACACCATTGTGACATCCATCTTCCATCCTCTAGGCAATAAAATTTGGTCCTTTCGCTCATTACCGTTGCCATTATTGTAAACATCCCTGGGAGCACAACCCTGTGAAAGGTGGTTTATTTTCAATGTCTAGAGCGGTTATGAGGTCGGAAATCTGGTCGGAAGGACACGAGATCCTGATGACTACCAAACTGTGGAGACTGAGGGCGTGACGCAGACTAAATAGTGGAGATGTTAAAAGATCAGTTGATAGGAGTAGCTATATCGGGCCTCTATTTGTCAGGAGACGGAGTTATTGAATCATGACAGAGATGATAGATGAGATGCACATCCTTCCCACCCCCCTTCTGCTGTCTCCTCCCATCTAGTCGGCCTCATCGAAGTCATTTGTCAACAGAACCAGAAGCAAAAGAACAGCCCAACACAACTCCGCCTTTTTAAAGGATATGAGTAACTTGGCATAACAGTTGTGCCAATTTGTTGCTAGCACCGCAGAGGTAGGGCAGCGAGGAAAGGCAGACCGGTGTCAAAGAGGCACCGAGGTGAAAGCGGACGATGCACGAGTCGGATAGACATCAAAGGTTTCAATTTTTTTGCCGGTAAAACTACAAGTCTACTAGCACTGTGTACTTTGTCATTACGTAGCTGACCAAATAGTCATCCTCTCTGGAGTGTGAAGGTGAGGGTTGCCAAAAGCCTTGCCCTTGATTAATCAGGCAAGGGTGGTGAATGAGTACCTGTCTCTATAAGTCCTTGATTCCGTCTCCCTTAAAACATCTACCTTGGCTATGGTCATCCTTCATCGCTTTAGTTATAGAGCCATCCATTTGTACTAATGTCCGTCTGTCTCAGGTATTCGTCCATTCTTTTCGTGATCCCTTCAACCGTCGGTCTCCCCGCCCCTCGACCCACTCATTCAATATTCGTTTTATTGCTGGATCCATTTACTCACTTCTGATGACCAAAGGTAGAAGGCTTAATTTTGTGGACTTTGTCTATTCTTCGTTCTTCTTTTAATTTTTCCATTCATTTGTCCCCCAGTCAGTGTCCATTTTATCCACAAATGTCAAAATGGTGAAGGATATAACCAATGGAAAGCTTTTTAAAGTTCGTCTCAAAAAATTGTGGATACGATCAGAGTTTTTCTTCTTTTCTCCTTCTATTTCAAAGATGCTGGCCTCCTTTTTGGCTGTCAAACACTCACTCCTTCGACCGAAGCGCGAGGGTGAATGAATGTTTGTGGCGTTAACACCAACGCACAGTCTGTCAGGATGAGCTTTGCTGGGGAAAAGTGATGACCTTTTCAACAATCTGTCAAGTACCTTATATGGGAGGAAGCACACAAAGAAAGAGAGGAATTTGTGGAAGGAAAAAAACTGCGCTCGCTTATAAATTAAGAAGATGACATCATTGTCAAAAACCAGGTGAATCAACTATTCAATGGAGGTTATTACCTCCATACTCGTGAAATGGGAATGTACCTTGCGTGGCGCTTAAAGTAAACCTCTTCACTGGCTTTCAATCTTGGCCTCAGCTCAGTTCTGTACCCCACGAGTAAAGCCGACAGGCCTTGTTCATCCGGTGACGATCTGTGGTGACGGTCATAGAGCTCGTCCTTACTCTGGTCTATTCATAATTTTAGCAGGCAAAATGCTTATTACAAGGCAACCGTCAGCAGTGCCCAAGGTGGAGTAGCTTTGTGTAAAAAAATAAAATTGTGAAGCGCTTAACCCTTCAAGTAGACACTCGAGGTGGACCTTGCCTCAATTTCGGTTAACGACGCGGATTGCCATCGCTGGGGGATAGGGTGTGTTGCCGAGGCATCAGTAGATGATCTGACCAACGTTTTTCGTTTCGAGGGAGGTATTGAAGGGCCAGCACTACCCTAACACATTCAATTTGACTATGAAACACAGGCGAAACTTTGATAGTTTTAGGTTCGAGGAGGGATACACAACTCTAGAGGCCAATTAGTGCTATCAGTCTACGCTGCTCCCAAATCCATCCAATGGAACCCATTTTCAATTGATTGAAACGGCCAGCTTTGTCCTCTTAGAATTCGCTGCGCCAAACTGCTTTCCAAAGCAAACAAATCTAAAAAGGCGACTAAAAGTTTGAGTTTACTTTGATTAGTTTATCTGCTGCACCAGGTGGGTAAATCAAACAGTAGTTCAGAGCAGAAGATGTAGCTAAAAAAATTTGTTTGCACAGCAATCCCCCACCACCAACGCAATTGTAGCAGCTTAATCAAGGAGGTGATGTTGGTGCCTAACCGGGACGGCCGACACTCGGGCGGGGCGGCTGAGTATGAGGGCCAGCGAACGGCGGCACAACATCAAAGTTGAGAAATGCGATACCTTATTTGGCAAAGTGCGCATCTGTAGGCGCAATAACAGCACCTCCAATGCAGGTCTGTAGACCACTTAGGCGTCGACGAGGGCAGAAAGGAAAGGCGCGATGGTGATTCTGTGCTGAAGGCCACGTCAAACAGATGTCCCTCAAACATGAAAAAAACATGATTAAACTTAAACAAAGAGTAGTTAACTGCACATTTTTAACTATTTCTTTACTTAAATAATTTGCTTTTGTAACAAATTGATGAAACCACACTTACCACACATTGATCAAGAACGAACGTCACACATATGTGACACTGGCCGCCGAAGTGTCACAGCTTTTCAAACATTTAAAAAAACCTTGAATCAATTTAATCAGAAGTTTTGTAACTGACTCACGGTTTTCAATACTTCGGCCGACAGCGTCTTTCCCTAAATCACCTCGAACTTGCCATATCGTTGTGCAAACCAAACTATCGGTTAATGCGTAAGCTTTATAGCTCGGAGTCACCCAGATGGCTTAGGGTTATGTAACATTTGTTTGCTCCTTGCAGTTTTAAAAAAGCAGCAAAATCACCGACTAAAGCCAGAACAAATTTTGCATGGAAAGCTTGAAATAAGCATTTTATTTTGTACCATGTCCAAGCATTTCGACTAGCACACGCCTATCAGACTACTTACTGCAAGGTGTTGCGAACGCCGTACACCGTTACCTGGCCGCCTTAATGAACGCATGCAACGTCTATTAGTTAGCAAGAGGAATTGGACAGTCAGGAGCACCTTAACTACTTCCCATTCAAGACAAACAAAAGCCACCACAACGTTCAAGGAAGTTCATGCAAGTGCTTTGCCACGTCAAAATTGCCGCAATTCGGAACTTCTCATTAAGTAATAACAGACCAGAAAGCAGTCACTCTGCTTCTTCATCCTTCCTGCTCACTTTGAAGTGCGCACCATCTGAAGCAATGTATGGTGGTGTAAACAGTGGTCGGCATATCCACACCTTCCATTCCATCTTTGTTTCCTTCTCGCATCGCCGACTCTTCTCAACCACTCGTCGCCTTTTTCCTCGTTAGTCATCATACGGAGCGAGGCGAGGCAAGACGAGACGGGGTGAGGTAAGGAGAGGAGCGAGGAGACGCGGGGGATGAGCAAAGGGAAGGGGAGGGGAGGGGAGGGGAGGGAAGGGGAAAGGAGGGGAGTGTAGTGGAGGAGGGGGAGAGAGGAGAGAAGCGAGGACGTGATGAAATGAGGCAGAAAGGATTATGGAGAGGATGAAGAAACAGACAGCTCATCATGTGAATCCACCTTCAGGGAGTGTGAACAAATAAATCATTTTTTGGTGTCTTTTCATATGTAGACTTCGCCCATCTACCCACACATCATTTATTCAAACGCCCTGCAGGAGACATTATCCACTAGAAGGCCTTCAAAAATACTTAATTCGCCTTAAACAATAACAACAATTTCATTGCATGAGTTCCATCTGCCATTGTTTAACCCTGTGAGATGGGGGTAGGGTAGCCTCGTCGCGCCACAACAACTTTATGGCCGCACTAAATTCAAGTCCAATCATGAAGCTAAAGAAAATGACTTTCAAGCATAAACTACCAACGACAATGCAATAGTGTTGGGTGAATGAAAACATTTTTTTGGGATGGAATCAGAGGTCTCTCATCATTGCCATCACCTTCAATAATCCACCACTTCAAAATAAGTCGTCAAAAGCTCTCGGTTCGAAGTTGGGTGAGGAAGCACCTCTGTGAAGACGACTCCGACTCAACGACGCAAAGTGAATGCATACAGCTCAGCCTGCGACAACGGAGCTTCGGGTCGGCCAGTCTACAAGGCAGCCCTTTTGTCAGCGGAATATTGACAAACAAAGTGTTCAAAATCGCCTGCACTCCTCCAATGCTCTTATGCATCCGCCCACCCCTCAACCAGACAAACGGTGAGTTGGGACCAGGACACAGGGCGTCCCACCCAGTCAAGCCAAAGTTAGATGGATGGACGAATGGGTGGGCAGTTTTACCATCCATTTGCTGCTCAAGGATCCCAAAGCCAGTGGGCCAGCCCTCATGCTTGCATGACCAGCCTCATCATTGGATGCCAACTTCATGCGGTTAATTTGTAACATCCCTATTCTGCCTTTTCTCCTAATGTCGTCGTGGATAAAAACCAAACATCTCTCCATCTATCCAACCATTCACTCGTACCTGCCTATCTGTCTGTCAGCCTGTCTTTCCTCTGTGTCAAGCCAAACAGCTGAGTCGCATAGCAAGCACAATTGTCAGTTGCAGAGAAGATACAAGTCTCGACGTCTACTTCTTATGCACTGTGAGTCTGACGTCTTGGATATTTGTTCTGTAGTGGCTTCTGCCAATCACAACAATACGAGTCTTGGTGCTACTTAAACCACTCCTAGTAGTATCGTGTCTTGTTGTGTTTCTCGATTTCCTGAGTGCAGTTGCAATAGCCTGACGCCTAGAAGTAGTCAAATGAGAGCATTCTTCACGCTCTCTAAATGCTGTGGGAACGAGGCGGTCGTCTTGAATAGTCCTTTGGTTGTCTCCAAAGGGGAATGATCCCTTGGTGTACCGCCACACGCAAGAACGACAAAAGATTAAATGCATGTAGCAATTTCGCACAGTTCCACCATCACGCAGCCTTTGATGTAATGAAGACAAAGGCAGGGAAGGAAGGAATGAGTCGAGGAAGAAAGAGACGAAAGCCAGGAGGCAAAACGTGGGAAACGAAATGACACTTCCGTGACAGGCGACGCGACCAAGTCGCCTGCCTTCAAACACTGTCACCGGAGGAGCAGACTGGGAAAGAAATGTCTAATTTCAACCAGTTTCCTAAGTTGTTTCGCTCCAAACAAATCCTACGGGAATTCCTTTTTTTGAGTGGATAAGGGAGAAGACTAGGATTACCTCAACCTAAACTGATCTTCAATCCTTTTATTCTCTCCAGCACCACAAATGATGAAGCTTTGTTGATACCCTGGTAATCATATTGAGCGTCTTCGCTCCTACATTTCGTAACTGCTTGTTTACTGCTTTATTCGCATATTGCATAGGTCCTTTTTTTCTCCGTAGACAACCTCAAATCAGACTGTTAAGGATTCCTCACTTTTTAGTTCAAGGCCATTGAATTGCAGCCTAGAGGTTGATATCTGGACACTGAAACGTCTCCAGTACAATTTCATTCCATTTTTTCGCAGCACAGACCTTCTCTACTCCACAACACGGCGTCGTGGCCGCGTGCTGATTGGGGAAGCAGATGCGACTAAACACGTGGTTCCAGAGTCACGCGGCTCTAGTTGGCAGAGAGAAGCTTTATGGTCATAGGCTTTGTAGCCACGGGCCGACCACCCGTGTCCCTTCAGCTCTGCGTCCATTCAGCCTACCTGCCGGCACAACATCAAAGCTGAGAATGGCACTAACCGGCGGCTTCTCTTCTCACGTACTTAAGGCGATTGTGAAATGTGATATGGCAATCTGAAAAACCACACACACACACACACACACACTGACCCAGTCAGTTAGCCAGTCGGTCACTCAAATTCGAGCAATTAAACATCAAAGGGGACGAAGGACTGGCCAAGGGGAAGAGGTGGGGGAGGCTAGGTGGATACGAAAATGCCTTTAAATATTACACCATCAAATGGTGTCATAGTCATGTCGAAGAGGGACGGGAAAGGGAGGGGAAAGCAGAAAACACGCCGCCCCTCCCGCCTTCTCCCCTCTACAGCTGTGGCTGTAAAATTAGATGGGTATCGAGCCAAGGCACGGTAGAAATGAAATGAGGAAAACCCTAGTGGCTCCAACATCGATTAGGCCTTTTTATGCCTTTACATCTCAAGACGACTTTTGCATCGACAACTTTTATTTTTCTTCCCGGGTCCACACCATTAAATTATTACCCAGAACTTGCTTTGAAGGAGGTAAATATGTTCATCTCCATCTGGGAAAAACATCTCCTAATCACTTATTAATGATACCTTGCTATCACGCATCGCAAGTTTTTTAATTCCAGTTTTTGGACCACTCGCCAAAACTACTTTTGAGAGCGGTAAATCATCTGCAAAAAATGTTTAGGATTTAAGCTTGATGTTCGCTTTAATAAGATCGCTCATCTGATTGTTAATCATTCCTCCTCTGCCGAGGGCACCAAATTGTCATCAAGGGTCCTCGAAAGTATTAAAACGCAGAAAAAGGACTTGACCGAAGCATAGATTATGGATCTTCCGACCCAACAGGTGGCAGAAGGGAAGAGAACATGGCGAAAAATAACTATTAACGAGAATTAATCCTCAGTTGGGGCAAATAGCCTGCTAACCCTACCTAAACCTACTTATGTAAATTCAGTAGACCAAATCCTAGAATGCAGTGGAAACTACTTATTTAGGCATATCGTATTAAGTAGTAGTAGATAATGACCAAACAGGGGCACTGACAATAAAACGATAACCACGCGACTGCCTAATAGCGCGGTGTTTGGTCACGACTTGCTGTCAAAACACCGCCGCTTGTCACAGGTCACCATTTTGGCTGAGAGCCAAGGTGCGTAAGCTGTGCCTCGCCCTGCCTCGCTATTCCTTCTGTTTACTTTTTGGCTTCCTCGCACATGGCCTTTTATTATGAAATAGAGGTGTGATGCTTTTTCCAGTGTCTATTTGGAGAAGAAAAATGCGCCTGAAAGGCGTAATGCGAGCTGGTGGAGGCTAGCGCTTCTGCTTAGGCGTGAACTATGGCCGAGTGGACAGTCATATATCGTTTTAAGGAGGAGCTAAAGATGGTGATTTAAAAAATAGGCCTACCTGGTCAGTGGCATGAGATAATAGAACAAGTAGAAAGTTGGAGTAAATATCCTTCTGCGAATAAATTCAGGATTCGCTGTCAGAGAACAATAAAATCGTTTTTTTTTAAGGCTCACGTTAAGAGGGCGGGAAACATTGTAAAGCTACGTGCGCCTTTAAAGGTCGCGCTTTTGGATTCCAGCATTACCATTCTAGTGGCCATGGCAACCACCGTCACCACCATTTTAGCAGTAATAGCAACATCCGCTTCGGTAAGTCCTGTACACACTGCCGCCAACTGACTAATAACATGTATGAATGTGCTGTAAACAACAAAACACATTCTCTAGTCCCGTGGCTCCCTTCTCTCGCCAATCTCATAGACGCTATCTCGCGTAGCCTCTCTCTAGGTGTTCCCCCACTCCATCATCCGCTCCCCCAACGTCTTGCAACCTAGGCACAGGAATAGCACTCCCATTTGGCTGAAGCGCTTCTACAGCCGTGCAAATTTAATGAACAGTCGTCCTTCTACTCTGGTGAGGTGTGAAAATGTAAGGATTGCTTTGAAGATGATGAGCATAATGGTGCGTGTCAATGAGAGGGGGTGGAGAGGGACCAGAGCTTCGCGAATTCACGTGTGTAGTGAAGATGGTGGATTTGGGAGCATAATTGGAAGCCAAAAGAATAGATTTGTGTCGGGATCAAAACTTGTGTCATTCTAAGCTTTCATACTTTACGAAGTTTTCAGTTTCGGGAGAAAAGACCTGACACTTCTTTGAAAACTTACCACTGGACGCAGTGGAAGGTATGGGGATTTGTTAAAGGAAAGAAGTCTTTTCCTGCCTTGTCAATGACATTGGTAGGTGCCGAGGCATAGTCTTCACGACTTCTAGCGTCGTAGGAGAATAAAACACTTAAGTGGTAACCACTTCAGTGAGTCAATTTAACCTCCTTATTCCTCTCCTGCCACTCTGGGCCCGGCCCCTAGACGTCTGAGGCTCTTTACGACTGTCGCGTCAGTTCTCACAGACAACTCGATGAAAGGAGGTTTATAGCCACATCGGCTGATGGAAGTTAGTCCCTCTTCTCGGCACGCATACATCCACGCACGCAATCTTCTGTCCGCGATGGACAGTGCGTGACAGAAGGTTGTTCCGCGCCTGTAATGCAGTTTGAATACGGAAACAGAAAATGGCATCAGAGAGGGTGGAATTACATCCACCAGATTCGAGAATCCGGGGGGGGGGGGGTCACAGTTACTAAAAAGGTACAACGAAGGATTTTGTCAGTCTCTAGTAGGTACGAGTCATTACAGGGGACTCAACCAAAACTTTCCCTCTGCCCACTTCTTTGGTCGCTTTGAACACCAGCAAGGTATACATTATTTCGATCGGTCTTGCCTAAACAGTAAACACATTTCTTATTTGTCCGTATACGTCTTAATGGAAGAGAACAAATGGGACTAAATAAGTAGGAACTATGACTGAAATCAGTGTTTGGAGCTCCAAAAGGGACGCATCAGGGGTATCGTTAAGGCATTCTGTGCCAAAAGGAGAGTCAGTAAGGTAGAATAGGCTAGACGGAATTGGGAAGAGTAACACTGCCATTCAAGTGTTGAGGCGACATTTTCTTCTCCAGCCTGATACGCCTACTGTTGACCGGTCAGTTCTGAACTGCCAGCATCCATCAGACCCCGAGTGGCTCTTTTGGAAAATGAGTGAACTTGCCGAGAGAGGCGAATCCGATACTCAGGGGCATGCTCAACTTTTGTTCACAGCATTCAACGTGTGCAGACAGAGATGTCGGCCAGACAGAAGAAGAAGTCAAATGACACCTTTTATCGCCCATCTCTAGTAGAAAACTGAAGTGACATTCCGACTGTGTATAAGAGATTAAAAGTGACCCGATTTCCCGATCCTTTTTAAAATCCAGACAAACAGTCCTCTCTCTCTACTCGGTCACTTACTCCCTTACCTCATTTTAAATTTTATGGCGCTGGCGGTGTCTTTAAAGCGCCCTTTGATCACAATCACATGGGTCCGCGCACTATGGAATGTTTATCCCATAACTGTTGTTGTTGTTGTTGTGTTGGCGGTGGTGGTGGTGTGGTGAGTTGATTTGAGGAGCACTATCCATTGCCAATTTGATGGAAGCTTGTGACTGCCAGTCTCACCACCACCACCACCTACAAATCATCCATGCATAACGCAGCAAGAGGAGAACGTTGCAGTTACTTTAATTGCTCCTTAGGGCCTCACGCTTATGAGTTTTGAGTTTGGTGCTGAGTCGGAGTCTGCAGGAGCATCCAACTTAAAAGGCAATTTTTAAACATACGATGAGTGGAAAAGGAAATAATCAACGCTTACTATCCTGTACAAAAACCTGCAAAGTAGATTTGACAGTTAACGGTGGTTTCGTGGTTCTCTACTTCCATTTGCCCCTAGACGCTCCAAGGTAAATGTGGTAGAGTCTCTCTTCACGCATCTTTCCATGCCGACACGCATAAGCACGCACTATCGCCGTTGTCCGCCATCATGATTGAAGACTTCTGGAATGGCTCATGACATGCGTCTCGGCCAAGAGATGCCTAAGGAGCCGAAAAGGTACCAGCTCTACTTGAACCTCCCTTGAACAATTTACCAGAATAGCGGAATCAAGAGGAGTGACAATCGGTTACTCTTCAGTTTAAATAGGTCGCCTCGATGGAAGTAGGGACTCATTTCATCCTCCGCTGACTAGATCCGATCTGGATTAGTTTGTTGAAACCCAACTAATCTGAGAGAAGCTGGATAAACTTTGTTTAAAGAAGTTACATGAAGACGGTGTAACGTGTGCAGTCGCCAATAAGGTGATGGCAAAAGAGCCTGAAGAAAACACCACGATACCGAGATCTACACGGAATTCGTTTAGCTGCTTAGTTAACCAGATCAGCGATTGCTCTTCTCCTGCGAGTTCCTTGTTTAACCCAAATAGACGAGACCCGTTACTTTGGCTTGTAGCCTCTGAGCCACCTGAATGTGGTGTAAGGTCAAGTCCATCTTCCGGATCAAGGTTATTAGACAGATTGAGAATGTAGGGCTCCATCTATCATGGAGGCGTCACCCATGCGACTGTTACAAAGCCAAGAAGCGGTTGTACTGGTGTGATGGATGCAGAGCAGATCTTTTGCCCCAGTAAACATCCTCTCATCCGTTACGTTCTCCTGATGATGATCTGTCTACTCGACAATTACATTTCAATGCGTGAACTGGAAGAGACAAATGGGATATGGCCAGGGCTAAAATAGTTTGGGCCTAAAGGATCAAAAGCCGCATAGAAGTGTTGAACAGTGCAAAGGCATGTTTGATACCGACGCACTTCAGCGCATCATGTGCCTGTCTCTGTCTGGAAGCATGATCGCCTACACTTGCTCCACATTTGGATCGCCAATTTGGAACAAAGGCGACCAAAAATTGACCAAAAGTGGAAAGAATAACATTACGTGATGCATTAGTGTTCCAAGATCACAACATAAAGTCGATCTTCTAATCTGGTTGCAGTTCATACTCAAAGACCGAAAAATAAATTTGGCGGAGCATCCAGAAAGACGTGGAAGCCCTGACCAACTGTGAAACCGGATGAATTTAGCACTTCTTTTACCTCCTTTCGTTAGCACTTTTCCTTCATCCTGAACTCCGCCTCCATCAGGCAAAATTTAGTGGGTGCTAAAAAGTGCGAGAAAGATGGCAAAAAAATACAAATAGCAGCAGTACTATTCGCCTTTCTATGAGTACCAAAACAGCCCCGACCGATTAGCTCCTGATTTGTGATGTCGGTCGGTCGGTCGGTCGGTCGGTCACTCAGTCAGTCAGTCGGTCATGTGTCGGGTCTGTCAGAAGACCGACTACCGACAGCGAAATGACAACTCTGCCGCTGCTGCTCCTGCTGTATGCCTAAAGGCAGTGAATCAGCATACAGATGTAAAAAACGGATTTCCCCTTTACTAGGATGGAGGACGAAAGGAGACAGGAGAGGGTACTAGTCCAGTGCCGTTGTGATTACATTCTTTCCGAGGATATGGCTACTGGCCGCTCTTACGCAATAAAAACTCGGCTAATTCAAGCTGCATGGGAAAAGGTGAAGGTAAGGATAATTTACCCTCCCAATCATCTAGTTGATAAATTGGAACTAGCGAGGCTTTTGGAGTTGGCTGTACTTTGGAGGTGGACGCTATAGACAGATTAAACTCTTTTACATGGGTCAACCGGTTCTTCTGCTATATTACCAATCTCTTAGCGCCTTTCCATGTTATTTGCAGACTCGGAGTTATTTATAGTCCTTCAGAAGGACGTCCGCATTTGGTCAAGTGGACGTAACCCGGCCTTGACCTTTATGTTTGCAGCTACTTTTTTGAAGTTGGCTCAACGATGCATGTTTTTAGTTGACAAATCTATCGGTTTGTAAGTCTGGAAATGAAATGCCCAGCCTAGTTCCAGAGCAACTTAACTTACTCCTCCATATCATAAGAGGTTTCAGTGCACACACCTGGGAGAGAATCGAGTAGTATATGGAAAGTCATATTTTAAATGGGTGACTTCAAAGCCTTGACAAATAGAAAGGCATTTGGTAAGCCCAAAAGAAGTGAATCTCACCTCGTTTTGGTTCTGCTTTCTTTATTGCCTTCCTTCGACAGAAAGGCAGCAATTTGGAAGAAGTAACGGTGGAGAATTCCGGTTGCAATTTGCTCTCCATTTTTGAGGGAAAAGAATATCTCTCCAACGCTCGGAATCTTCCTCAAAGACGAAATAAGACATATTGCTCGTACAAAACACGCATTCCTGATGTGCGGAAGGACTTCGGGGCTGCCGGCATGGCTTGGAAGGTCAGGCCATTCGGAGGAGTCTCCCGTTACCATTTGAAGTAGAACATTGCAGCTAGATTGAGAATGAATTAGTTAAATTTCTGGGGTGACTAATCTTACGGAGAGCTGTCTATCCATTTGAGGTTTAAAAGCTCTTCAAGATTCCTGTCTATAATCTGTGTCGAGGGGGTGTCACGTCTCAGGACTCCTCCTCTTTTAAGTACTCTGGGTATCCACGAGTAACCTCCCAGGTAGTGGAATTTAAGAGGGAGACTAATTTTGGGTCCGAAAAGTTCGAGGAAGCAAAAAAGCACCGTTTGAATAGCGTCACCACTACCCAGAAAACGGTTTCTTCCTTCTTGTCTCTTTAACATTTTATGATCACTTTTACTAGAAAGAAAACTCTTTTCGACAATTCACAGAGCTATGGCTACACATTGATGCCACTTGAGTGCTAAATCACCCCAGAGGACTTGCTACAAACAGCATTTCTTGAAAGGCGGAGGGACGGAGAACCTTACAAAGGACTTTTACATTAATTTGAAAATAGGAATTTTTGTCGTTGAAGGAGCTTAGCATAAAAGTGACTCTCAAAGAAGACTTCTCCATCCACCAGCCAGTAAAGTAAGAATCTTGGTAGCATTTATATAAACTTGTCTCTCTTGGGCGATTGAAGGTCGTTGTGATCAAAATGCGATGACTTCTCTTGCGGCTATTTGTCAGGAGAAAGGTCTTGAAGCTGACCCAAAGGTTCGAAGAGCATAGAATTTTAAAGACAGAATTAAGGAAACTAACCTGATGGATGTCTGGCTCATGAACTCGCTTAAATGGTTCTTGATTAAACCGACTTACAGGACAATCAGAACTTGTCTCCTTCTTCTCCTTGTATCCAACATTCAGTTCACGTAAGTCGGTGGCCTCTCACCCGGTAGTTGGCCAGATTTTGACACTGACCTTCCATTCCACCATAAACCTCTTTCATCAGTGTTTCAGACCAAAAAGATGATCATCAACTAGAAAATCGTGTATGGAACGCTTGCACTTGGTTGCCTACTCTATGCCTTCCAACATTTGAACAGCACTCGAGCGCCAGTCCATTATGAATCGCCCCATCAGAGCGAGCTAATTTCCTTGTTTCGGGGGCAAAAGAGATGCTGTCAAGTTGACAGGCAAAGAAGGGAGGAGGAGACTGAGTCAGATTGGATGATGGAGGGAACTAATTGATGGGGGCTGGTAAGTGCTCTCGAGCCTTAAAGGACCAGCACTAGATGACAGCTCATGACAGGAGGTGATATTATCAGTCACTTATGCAGAGGTAGGGGAAGTCGGCCACGTCCGAAATGTGTCATTCCTTGACGTGAAAGTGCTCTACTACCTTTCCTCTTTTTTTCAATAGGAATGACAGCTTGGGAGAGAGCGAGAGAGAGGGGAAGACACACACACACACAGGGGAGGGCAACCAAGAGAGTATGCTGGACAGAATATGGAATGGCTAAGTACGCAGTACTGGTGTGTAAGGATGGGGACGAGGTTTAAATAATTAAAATGTGGGTAAGATGTTCTTGCGTGACTTCCTGTTTCCTCCTCGCAAGCGCAGAGCAAAGCAGGAGGGTTAACTCACTAAAACAGACTGTCCAACTCATAAAATAGCCATAACTAAGGGGAAGGCAAGGATAAGTCATGGTCTCTTTTAATTGCCAATCATACATGTGAATAAGTGGTCAAGGGAGGCAGATTGGGAAGTATCGTTTACAAATGATACATCATCAGGGGAAAGGTTAGCCGCATTCTCGATACAGCCTGTATAATGTCCACATACCTCTTCTCTTGGGAATCCTCACTTATTGGCCGAAATCAGAGTCAGTCACCTCAGCTTGTCTGTGACCCCCTAAAACTAAATTTAAGGCATTCAAATGGAAGGATTTCGAGCTATTTACGCATGAGTTATGCGAATTGTGCTTGTAAACTTCTAGATCAAGAGCCAGACGACCGTTTTAAATGCCAGATGTGGATGTCTGGACTGCTATATTTTTGCACCTCCTGACCAATCACGTGGCTACATCTTTCAAGGTCACAGTATTTACCCCATGAAACAAAAGCTCATTTTACGCAAGTGTAACAAGATACGATCGTAAACATAATCAGTTGGAGGTTGAAACAAGGAAACAGAGCAAAGGGCACCTCAAACTCCTTTGATGTCTGCTTCAAGGCCGACATGCAGAAGAATCCGCCCCCCTGCCTACTTTTTCCAAATGAGTCCTGTATTCGAGACAGCAAATAAAGACGCTCTACCGGGTGCAACTGCCGTCGTTTGCATTTGTCGCCGTATTAGTCGTTATTGTCTTCGTTCAAACCACTTAGGGCCTGCTGGATGATGATGGTGGTGGTGGTGGTGACGTCGGTGGTCCAATGTTTCCAAATACGAGGCGATGCTGCAGAGGACGGTGGAACCGTTGATGACTGGTCCAATTATGGTTCATTCTTTCAAATACTTTACTTATTCATTCAGTCGACTTGTCTGTGTGGTTTCACAATTCCTTTGCAATGAGTCTATGCCTTAGCGACAAGCAACGGTGTCACAGTCGTTCATTTTATCAATCACAGGCAACTAGTGTCATGCATTATATTCCTCTGTGTTATTCTCCGACCCCTCCAGCTAATCCTCCTGCCGCTGACCCTTTTGGTTATCGCTCTATTCACTTCTGAGGACAACAAACCTCACAACTGAGGGAGTGATGGGGGAAATGGTAATGTAAATAGTATAAGAAATCGCTGCTGTTGACATGAAGATCGGTCAGGGACTTCGAAAACAATTCTATGTGCTGGGATGCGCTTTACAGTCTATTGGATAAGTTAAAGTTTTAAATGACCGCTTTTCAAGCAACCGACTATTTTATTCCTCACAAAAGTATATACTACTTATAATCATATCAGATGGCTGAACAGTCGTTGAAAACGAGGTGAAAATTGTGGATGCTACTACAAAGATCTCTCCATTTCACAGTCTTATGCTCTTCCAGTCGCTCAGTCTTTATGCAAGCCTACAATAAGGCCACTTCAAGGCCACTTTTCGTTATGACGTCTTTCGCGATTGAAAAGTTGTACTTTGGAAGGGGTTTTGAGTGGGTTCAAACGACTGGGCGGCAAAAACCGTCTCGACTGTCGCGCCAAGCAGGTGTGCCTGTGGTGTGCATACATGACAGTGATGGATGGTGTGTACCACCCCTCAGAGGGCTTCCTTAATGCATATCTCCGTAGCCACTAGTACCATCACGTGTGGCACAACAGCTGCGCTAGGTGAGTGAACGCGGCCGCTGGAGCGTTCATTCGAGGGGCCATGTCTTCACAATGTCAATATTGCCGTGAAGAGACCAAATTACGGTCAGTAAGGGAAGCAGCATAAAAATGCTCTGGAGGTCTGGTCAACCGTACTTATGGCCGCGAGGAATGGAAACAAATCCTAAGACTGATCTATGACTAAGGCTCAATTCCACAATCGGGTGAGAACTGTAATTTTAACAGACAAGACCACTATACTCTGCGAGCAGCATTTGAACTGTGGCTGTGTTGAAGATGGCTAAAAATAACCACATTTTACGATGAAGCAAGATCCGCAAAAGATGTGCTCTGGCTACAAATTCTATGCCAACAAATGTCTAGAGATCTGTCTATCCAAAGACGTTGAGACCAGAAAGACTAAAGGCGACAAAATGCGTCACTGCGTTACTTGCCATTCCTCATCTAGTGGAACGACTCACGACATTATAATTGATCTCGCCTCACCAAACTACTGAGATGGAATTTCAGTAGGCCTCACTTGCACAACCGGTAAAGACATGCATTCTCCTCCTGACAAATAGGTCTATACAGTTAAATCCGTAAAAGACATTATTGCGGAGGCTCCAATGCCTTCTCTACCCGCGCCTAGAGTAACCTTGACGTCATTTATTATGTACTTTGGCATTCCCGCCTATGGGTGCATCCACGTCTGCACGCAGGGCAGCTCGCAATCGTCACGCCTTCCCTCCACGATGATTGGTCTTTTTGTAACCAACCGACGTCACCTTCGCCTTAAGTGATTGGAGCTTGGCCTTGTTGCTCTCTGATTGGTTGTAAAGGTGGCTATAAGTAGATTACATAAATTTGATTCACTTCATTCGTTCATAAGTCATGTTGCCTACAGTTGTGGTGAGTGTTCGGGTCTTCTACTTTTTATTGCTCGTAAGAGATAAGTAATGTTAAATGTCAACTTTCTTTTTCGGTCTGGTAGCGTATTCCACCTGCCAATCGCTGTCTCCCACCCATCCCAGACGATGAAAGCCTAACTCCCACCATAGTCCGAAGACCGCGGGTACCTCGAATGGGCACTTGTGTACCCCCACGTCCGCCTGCTACTCCTACAACATCGAATTCTAGGTCGCCTTGCCAATCAAGATTTGATAATAGTAATAACCGAAACTCTTGTGAATTGGTTGTAAAAAACAACCAAGTTAATGATGACGACGAAAGTGGTGAGTATATGCAATTAAATAGTCAGGACACAACTAGTGAGGCATTACGCTCAGATAAACGTCAGCGGCGTTTGCCCTGTTATAAGTGATGCACCTCTCCGTCTGTCGGTCATTTTTTGGCGTTTTTTTGGGATTGTCGAAACATGCTACCTTTTTCCAATACCAGATTTAGGGAAAGAGAGGAGAGGCTGATTTGAGTGTCGTCTCACCCTCACCTTCCTTCTTGCTGCTCCCTCCCCCATTCTGGACTGATCCATTGGCTGTGTCCATTATTTATCTCCCCAACCATTGGCACGGTCATGTACGATCAGAGTGGCGGTCGTTTTGACAGAGCAGACGTAATATTCTGGCCAGCAGTACTCACGCAACTAATGGCACTTTCACCACACTTTTACGCTTCAATTAAAAGTGGGCAAAATTAAAAACCGATTTCTCCTTGATCCCGCTTGATGTAGTCATGCCGGTCAGTCGTTTTCGTGGAGCCTTTCGATCAGAGATAAGTAAAACGGGAGAAAGAGTATTTATTTTTTTTCTGATTTGACTGTTTGGAAATCGATAATAAAACAGCTGATCAGCTGAGTTTGAAAATCGATGAAGGAACAGCTGATTAAAAGCTTATATAAATACGACATTTTTGTGTGCTTTTTTTCCATTTTCGTAACAAAATTACTGTTTTGGGTTACCCAGATTTTCGTCCCAGCTCAGCACCTTCAGATCATTCCTACGCGGAGTACTTGACCATTCCATTAAGACCGCTGACTCAACGACGTAGTCCTTCCCCCAAGAATCCACGATACGAAGTCTCCCGTTTCCCCAAGGAGGTGATTGGGCACTACTCTTGTCGTTCGCACTCATCTAACACTATGGCAACAAAAACGACAGTGGCGATGCCGATGACCTCCGGCAATCCGGATATCATCAACGGGATGTATCGTCTAAAAGTGAAGCGGTCTAGTGAAACTCCGTTTCAGAGTGAGTTCCTAGGAAACAAAAGCCTTATAAGGAAATATCGTCAACGTCGAAGAGGGCGCAAACGCCATCGTTCAAAGGAGGAGGCGGAGGAAGAGGGGACGGTAGACGGAGGAGATCAGGTATACGACGTAGTGGAGACAAGTGGTGAGGAGGGATCGAAAGAAGCCATTCAGGTGCCTTCTCTGAAACCACCGATTATTCCAGCTACAGCACCAGCCCCACTAACCCACCACATTGCTCGTAGTCAAAAGAGGAGCGGCAAACAGCATCATCATCACCACCAGTCCAGCTATGATTCGCCTTGCCGGCTTGTTACCATGCTTGTCATCTAGCCTTGTTGCATGCATTCTTGTCCTCCCTTCTTTCTCTTCCTCACCCTACTGTACATAGCATTATTTTTCTACCATCATTCAAGCAGCAAATAAACGTCATCTGTCTAACTCAAAGCTATTCTGAGTCTAGCTCAAGCCTAATTGGATGACAGAAAGAAGTGAAGGAGATTATGTGGTGTCGCGTAGTGTCTCTATTCTTGCTTCCCAAAAATTAGGCTATCTTCCAGTCCTGGCCTTCATTTATGATGCGCATTCGGGTGGGTCCTTGTCAGAGTCTTCGATTTTATTCACTTCTGCTATAAAATTAAACTGGCATAGCTAAACAAGAGAATCTGGACGTCCAGCGTATGCGATACTGTAGAGGAGGTGAATTTTATCCCCATGTTAAGGGCCGTGTGCGGTAATCAGCGACTTACACATTCTGTTAGCAAAAATTTGGCAGACGTTTTTCTTTCAGCTGGTACGTACCCTCGGTTCTCACTCAATCTCGAAACGCAGAGGTAATTTTTAAATTTTACAAAATTCTAGTGCAGCAAAAAGAATCAGTTGGTTGAACCAGACATTCCTCTCCCGGTTCACACTCACACTGACACCGCCTAGAGTTCGGAGGCTTCGTCGCATCGCCTGTCACGCAAAAGTCAATTCGCTTCTCACGCTTTGCCTTTTGGCTTTCATCTCTTTCTTCCTCGACTCTTTTGTTCCTTTCCTCCCTCCCCCTTCTCTGAGTGATGGTGGAAATGTGCGAAATTGCCACATGCATTTAATCTTTTTGTCGTTCTTGCGTGTGGCGGTACACCAAGGGATCATTCCCCTTTGGAGACAACCAAAGGACTATTCAAGACGACCGCCTTGTTCCCACAGCATTTAGAGAGCGTGAAGAATGCTCTCATTTGACTACTTCTAGGCGTCAGGCTATTGCAACTGCACTCAGGAAATCGAGAAACACAACAAGACACGATACTACTAGGAGTGGTTTAAGTAGCACCAAGACTCGTATTGTTGTGATTGGCAGAAGCCACTACAGAACAAATATCCAAGACATCAGACTTACAGTGCATAAGAAGTAGACGTCGAGACTTGTATCTTCTCTGCAACTGACAATTGTGCTTGCTATGCGACTTAGCTGTTTGGCTTGACACAGAGGAAAGACAGGCTGACAGACAGATAGGCAGGTACGAGTGAATGGTTGGATAGATGGAGAGATGTTTGGTTTTTATCCACGACGACATTAGGAGAAAAGGCAGAATAGGGATGTTACAAATTGATCGCATGAAGTTGGCACCCAATGATGAGGCTGGTCGTGCAAGCATGAGGGCTGGCCCACTGGCTTTGGGATCCTTGAGCAGCAAATGGATGGTAAAACTGCCCATCCATTCGTCCATCCATCTAACTTTGGCTTGACTGGGTGGGACGCCCTGTGTCCTGGTCCCAACTCACCGTTTGTCTGGTTGAGGGGTGGGCGGATGCATGAGAGCATTGGAGGAGTGCAGGCGATTTTGAACACTTCGTTTGTCAATATTCCGCTGACAAAAGGGCTGCCTTGTAGACTGGCCGACCCGAAGCTCCGTTGTCGCAGGCTGAGCTGTATGCATTCACTTTGCGTCGTTGAGTCGGAGTCGTCTTCACAGAGGTGCTTCCTCACCCAACTTCGAACCGAGAGCTTTTGACGACTTATTTTGAAGTGGTGGATTATTGAAGGTGGAGGCAAATATGAGAAATCTATAATTCCTTTCGGAATAAGGAATTTTTGATTTTTAAAACTTTATCCTCTCTTCCAAGGGAATCCACTTGCTTTTGCTTGAAATGAGTGCGGACAAAAATCTTGTGGAAGTGTAAGACATCATACCCTCCCTTTCAGAAGGTACGATAAAAGCAGATGGAACTCAGAAAATGGAACCATTATTGCTTAAGACGATATAAGCATTCCAGTAGGCTTTTTAGTAGCTCATGTCTCCTGCAGGATGTTTGAGTGAACGGTGTGTGGGCAGATAGGCGAAGTCTACATATGAAAAGACACCAAAAAATGATTTATTTGTTCACCCTCCCTGAAAGTGGATTCACATGATGAGTTGTCTGTTTCTTCATCCTCTCCATAATCCTTTCTTTCTGCCTCATTTCATCACCTCCTCGCTTCCCTCCTCTCCCCCCCCTCCTCCACTCCACTCCCCTCCTTTTCCCTTCCCTCCCCTTCCCTCCTCGCTCTTCTCCTTACCTCACCCCGTCTCGTCTTGCCTCGCCTCGCTCCGTATGATGACTAACGAGGAAAAAGGCGACGAGTGGTTGAGAAGAGTCGGCGATGCGAGAAGGAAACAAAGATGGAATGGAAGGTGTGGATATGCCGACCACTGTTTACACCACCATACATTGCTTCTGATGGTGCGCACTTCAAAGTGAGCAGGAAGGATGAAGAAGCAGAGTGACCACTTTCTGGTCTGTTATTACTTAATGAGAAGTTCCGAATTGCAGCAATTTTGACGTGGCAAAGCACTTGCATAAACTTCCTTGAACGTTGTGGGAAGTAGTTAAGGTGCTCCTGACTGTCCAATTCCTCGCGTCGACTAAAAAATGCTGTATGGGTTAATTTGAGCCACCAAATATCAGCTTGGACTTTGCATGAAAAGAAATATGCATTTCAAGCTTGCCATGCGTATGTATGCAAATTTTGTCCTAACTACAGTCGGTGATACTGCTGCTTCCTATCGGCAACTTCTTGTGGATGAGGTAAGTAACTCAGCCTTTATTAACACCTTGACATCTCATTGTGCCTGCATTCGTCGCACAAATCGTGATGACTTGACTACCGCGAAGTTTGCGGTACGGTTAATGCAATCTCGAGTCCTGTATTTTATGCGGGTTTTTACGCCTGCATTTGATGAGAGTAGATTTTCCTTTCGTACGGTTGGATAGTTGCTGTCTGAAATTCCCGCTCCTGATGATTGGAATCTGACATCTGTAATGACCATGCAATTATTGCATTTTCTAAACTTACTTAAGTAAATCTAACCTTTTAATTTTACGTTTTTATTAATCTTTTGATTTGTCGGAGGTTTTGTAAAGCCGAAGGGTTGACAACCGTTGCTCAAATGCAGTCACAAGCAGTAGCGGCTGTAGTGAATGAGTTGCTTTTATGCATAGGTAGGGAGATCTGGTCTGTATCTGCAATGCTTTGCGATACTTTACCACAAGACAAGTAGCGTCACGCATGTGTGACACCTCTTCTTTATTAAGTAGTGACGAGCGCAGCTGTATCAGGTCTTGACAATAACAAACTTTTTAAAGTAGAAACTAGTAGAAATGACAGAGAATGCTATTTTTGGTCTAAAAATAGTAACATTTCTCGCACTTAAGGGACATCTGTTCCATTGAGAAGGTGGAGGAGGCTAATTTGTCTACATCGTCCTCGATACTGTCTCGAAGCTTGCCGATAGCTTGAGAAGATACTAGTTTTACTTATAGCAGAACAGAGACCATAAAGGAAGGGCAAGTCTTTGACCTTGTGAACTGTCAAGTCTACGTCATTTTGGTTACCGCTTTGGTGTTTTATCGTGCCTGTGGTGCCTTGGTGCTCCTGTCCCTAAAAAAGAAGCATTCCCTCTTACTAATTTTCCAAATCATTGTAGAGTTCATTCACTCCTACAAGTTTTGTAAGTCGGATCCACTTACGAGTGTCTTTACTCATGGAACACTTTCATATGTGACCATTCCTAGCTACGGAAGAGGAGGATTGCTAGTGGCCTCCACGATTTCTCATCCACACCCCCTTCCAATTCGACAATTCCACCTGGTAATAGAGAAATTGCACCCAGAGAGAGCACTAAGCCTTATTAGAGAAA
Source organism: Taenia hydatigena (assembly GCA_036345935.2). Lineage (NCBI taxonomy): Eukaryota > Metazoa > Platyhelminthes > Cestoda > Cyclophyllidea > Taeniidae > Taenia > Taenia hydatigena. The sequence continues at coordinate 3,223,270 of JADWOT020000001.1, read as the reverse complement.
GAAAGTTTCCCACCGATGTGTTGCTGAATGCATTCCCTTATAATCGACCGTGAGAGGATCATGAACAGCATGATAAAGTTTTAGCAACTGCCTAGAGGATGCATTTAGGTTGTTCGGACTTTCTTTTGACTCATCAGTGCTCCTCAAACCATCATTGGTACCTTCATTGCTTCGTCAGTGTCTTCCTCTCAGATTTTCAGCTCATCACGCTGCAAGTATTTGTCTTCCATGGAACTAGAACCACGACGAAGACGACCGATCGGATGAACTCAATTCCTAGTCTGAACGGCTTTTACCTTCTTCCTCGTTGTGCCACGCAGCTGCTCTCCCTGTTCGTGTTTATAGCAGAAAATTGAAATAAATTACCTCTTATGTCTAAAAATAAAAACAGGAAAGTGTCATCCAGATAAAATGAGTTCTTTTTGTCGCTGCGAAAATAGGAGGTTAAAATATTGCAGTTGAGAGAGAGAGATCAAAGTTCCTCCCACTAACGAATGCGCTCGTTGAGTGGGGAAGACAAAATGGGCCAACTTTTCCACCTCCTCTCCAGTCACGTAAGTGTGGATCCCTTTTGAAAGCGCACCGACCTCCTAATGTGCATTTGGCAGGTCTGCGACGACAGAAGTTGGGGAGATGCGTTTATGACTATAAAAATTGACCGAACTCGGTGGTCATTTGTGGCTTTATTATTCACCGAAGCATTGCAACCAATGCACCTATCAGAAAGGAGTCAACGAAGTCTTCCAAAAGCCATTTCTTTTAATCTTCTATTTTATCTCTAGACTTAGGGTTTTCTATATGCCATAGCGACATCAGATCCCATTCACGGGCTGTTATTCCAACCATGGGTAGCTTCTAATTACCATTTTGTGTTGAGTTGTGCCAGCTAATGTCAGAGTGGGACAGAGCTCTCTCTTTACTTATCCTGTCAAATGGAAACTCAAGATTGCAAAAATTCCATGCCTTCCCATCCACTCTCCTTAGGGGCTTGACACACCAACAGCTTTATTCGCCTCTTTGACCACCCCAGCAAATGCTATGTGAAAGTTGTGTTTCCAACTCAATTTCGATTGTCAAGAGTTGGTTGCTTATTTTAGCATTAAATGGATTAGTCTCATCGACTGGTGAAACGGTCTAATTTTTCATCAAGAGGCAAGCACTAAGTAGCGGTTGATTCCCAATTTCGAATTATGCACGCTATTGCAGGTTTTTTTAAATACATCGCCTATTTCCAACCGTTTGACCGTAAATGAGGGAATAGAGAGAGACTTATTGTATTCAAGTAGTATAGTAAAAGCTTACATTTCAACAAAGTTTTCTGAAGGTCTTAGATTAAACAGTCACCTTGGAGATCGGTGACACTCACTCGGCCAAATGAAGGCGTTTGGAGAGTGGGAAAGTAAAGTTGAGTCTCGAGGCATAAGCCAGGTGCTCAAGATGAGTGAAGCTGACGAATTCAGATCTACCTGAGATGGAGGGTATGGGGAACTCATTTGCATTTTTTTGATAGACAAAGGTCCCTCCTCTTTGCCACCAGCCTGAGCCGAAAAACGACAACGACAGCTTAGTGGCCAAATCACCTCGAGCGATCCAACATTTTCACTACGTAAAGGGACTTGTTTAAAAGCTCGCAAAACCTGCTACTTAGCGAGTTAGTTATCTTCGCAATGAGAGCAATGTATCGTCTAAGTGTCTGTCACAGTTGAGCGACAATGCAATCACTTTTTTGAGGAGGAGGGGAAGGAGAGGGCGAACCCCGATATTCCTCCACAAAACTTTGGCTAGTTGTCAAGCTCTCCATTGCTCCCAATCATTCTTTCTAATTTAGAGACGCAAAACGATCAAACTACTGGTAAAACCCTCAAAGGTTGCTTTGCATAACATTGAGAGATCGTGGAGACGAGAAAATACGAGATTAAACAAGAGAACAGCAAATCTGATGCAATGGAGGTGCTCATCGTTGATTAGCCAGTCTTGTCAATCGCCAAGACTGATGTTTAACTTCTGCCAAAGCTATTTACTCTAAGCTTGTTTTATTTCCAACGCGTTGCTCGCCCTACTTGAGTTGTGGAATGTTCCACCACTTTCGCGCTTGTTTAGGGTGAGGAGAGATGGAAAAAGAGCATTGTCAAAAATGCCATACTGATAAGCCAGGAGAGAATGTTGATCAGATAAATGGTAATACGATGTGATTTTGAGGTGTAGATACTATCTCAAGTAAGGAGCAAGAAAGGACACTAGATGAGTTACTATCTGTGGAGTTTCCAGGGTATCTATCACGTCCAAGCAGAAGGAGAGCTGAGGCGCCACCTTCTCCCTTTGAAGTGGGGCTATAGAATGTGAATGGACTGATGGAGAATTCGGTCCATCGGGTGAGTATTCCATGGGTCATAAACTGTTCATTCTTGAAAAAGCGATAAAATTGATTGGTTGAAAAGCGACAGGTAAAACAGATCGCCAGTCAGAAAGTTGAGGTCCTTTTTGCACCTAACATGGCTATAGCAGACTTGAGGAATGGAAAGAGGATTAAGGAATCACGAGGGTCAAAAAAACAGAAAGGGATTAGCAGACTGTGGCGTTGACAAAAAGGAAAACAAAGGCAAGAAAAATTTGTATCCTTCCTAAGCTAGCGTTAAAGATGGAGAAGCCAACTGTCTGAGTGTCAGATAGCTTATTAATTATAACTTTGTCTTGAGTTGTGCCAGAATTGTCAGGAGAGGTGTGAGAAAAGCAGTCGTCCATCACAATAATCACCTGCCAATCAAATTGTTCTTTAGTTAAGTTAAAAGTCAAAATTCTTGTCAAATTTTTTCCTGCCTTTTCTTCCTCTTTTTGCTAATAATAGCTCCAACTAATCCCATTCCTGGAGCACTTTGCTCAAGCAGTTGTTCTCACCACTTAAATCCTGTGAATCCAAGACGAAGGGCGATGGATGAGCTTAAACGAGTTCTTGATGGAATCGCAAAATGATATGCCTCTGTCTTAAGGGATATCATTGGCTAGAGTAAATACTACTTAATTGTGGCCAAATTTCAATAAGTAGGGCCGCAAATGTAGGGAAACGCATTTAATTCGACTATGCGAAGTTTACATTTCTGTTGTTTATATTATCACAAATTAGACAGTTTTATTTAGACTCAGGCGCTTAGCTTATTCCCTCAAGAGGGTATAAGGCTCTAGGAAGTTTTGATCCTTAGATGGTGTGCGAGACATCGATAAGGCTAAGGAATTAAAAACCGTCCCTTGACGTTTGGCAGCCATAAATGAGGCAGGCAGTAGTAAAAATGAGCTTGAAATAAAAATAGCTCAATTGTTGTTTCATAAAATGAGATCAAGTTGTTTCTTTGCCGACCATGAGGAGCTAGATGTGATTGATAAAGACTTTGGTCTTTGGTTTTAGTTACCTATTCTTGAAGCATCCAACCTCACATTCGTTGTTAAAAGTTGTGGAAAACTTTATCCTGACAAAAGTGATTACACGAAGGCAAAGTGTCACATCATGCGTTATCAACTCAAAGACCTCAAAGGCTTCTTATTGTGACTTTGAGCAGGACCAGATGACTGTCAGAGGGGAAAGAAAACGTTCATGAGTCATCACACATTCATCATCAAACTATGCACCAAGCAAGCAACCCAGTATTACTCTTTCACCCTATCTGCTCATCTCATCACGAGGTAGTTTCTTTTTGATAAGGCTAAAAGTGGCATATCGCAACTGTAGAATATCAAATGATTCACCCAAATTGGACAGTGCTTTGTCTCTCTGAGAAGACGGCAAGAAGCGAGTTACTTTGGAAGGAGAAATCCTTACTTTTTTGGCAAAATTACCTCTAAATCGCCTTTTAGGTTGATACTACTGAAATACTAACTTTCAGTAGGTATGTCCTTTGCCTTGGGCATAACTCAAAGTGACACTAACTGCTAAGTATTAGTACGCATTAGTACATTCAATTGCCAAAGCGAGACCAATGAGAGGTGGGGCGAGATGAGGAGAGGAACAGAGAAGAACAGAGAAGACGATGAATCATGGAATTCAATTGTGTTGCCAATTTGATGACCTCTTCCACCCTGATAATCTCATTCATGCATGGATTATGCAAATCACTTCAACTCTACAGCCATGAGGTCACGCGCGAGGCCAACAATCACCCACATCTCACCCTCCAGACGTGCACAAGCAATGACAACTTCCAGGGCATTGCCTAGACAGACCGACGCACGAGTCCAACCAACCGGACTAACGTCATGTGCAAAACACAATGTTCAGGTGTCAACTGCCACCAAGTAGGGGGAAGAGCCCACATCGCGGGTTGCACTTAACCTCGAACTGCGAGTGGAACACTGAACGCTCACAAGCATATGATGTGGGTGGCCTTCAACAGATCCCATCCACACATTCAGTAAAGATGCAAAAGGAGAGAGGTAAAGATAGTTGTGGTAAGAAGCCACCCTTTGATTATTTGTGCGAGAAATATTGTCTGCATGAAAATCCAGGCAGAACAGGGAAGGAAGCGACCGCGCTCCGGTCTCTTTGCCTCACTGTATCCCGCTGCCTTAAAGCAGCTTTGCGTCATATGGCACTGAGTCGTTTCGTGCACTGTCGCGAAATTTTTACCTCTTCCTCTCTTACCATTTAATGCAGTCCCCGACACAAATATTAAACAACCGATTTTATGCTGCCAGTCCGCTAAATCAACAGGCGCCTTCATTGGTAGTAGTACACGCATATAGCCAATGGATGCAGGCAGGTTGAGTGAGACAAATTCAGCTCCAATCGACCGGCAAGTGTCTTGCTATCAAACCCATTGCATACCAATCAAGATCCAGTTCAAAGCGCAAAAAAATGAAATGAAGAAAGTCAACTGCTCCGTAAGTTAAACACTTGTTCACATGCTTCATTCCCTCCACGACATGTTTCCGTAGCCAATTGGCACAACAAGTAAGACCATGCCATACCACAGCATGAAAGCTGTAGATGGTGAAAGGACTGTCTCCTAGACCTACAACCCCATCTGGAATCACTACCTCCCGCAATTGCCAGAATCACCACCTGCTGTTGAGGGTCTTAGGGTGTATGAGGCTCATCTCACCACCAACACATTCGTCTATGCACCCAAAACACACCAGTCCACTCTCGCCAACTATCCCATTCTTACCATGAAACCAATCTGCGCATAAAGAGCATCACTTCCATCCACGCACACTTCTGTGGTCACTGTGTCGACTGCAGACTCTCCCACTCTCCCCAACACCGTACACACTTGTCCAACCCTCAGTGGTTCACTACACTGTCATTCATTCCACTAACTTCCTCCCCACTTGCCACCACGTCCACAACGTCCACCATTGACAAGTTCACATTTGCACGTGGCAATCTTCCTTCCAGTGAGTGGCGTCACCCTCTCTATTGCTCACTGTTTATACATTGGCTGTCAATCAGTGTGGGAGAGGCATGGCAACTAAGTGACATTGCATCGTTTGTGGAAGTGGAAAGTGGAGGCCACCTCGACCACCCAAACACACCTCACCACATGCATCAGTTGTCACGACTGTGTGTGCGTGACTGTCAGTCTATCCACAAACACCCACGATGGTTGTGATCATTTTTGATCGTCTCAGAACAGACCTCCAGCAGGAACGCACAAACACTTGTTATTGGTGTACGTTGAAAAGGATTCGATGAGGGATCCACTTCACTTCAGATGGCAAGTCACAGTGACATTCTTCACCGTCATCTAGCCTGCTCACTGCACTTCGGTAGCCAACACACAATCATCACCACCGCCACAAGTATCACCCTCACTTCCTCCAACACCGACTTCCCACATTTGCAAGCACTTCCACATCGCACATCCAAAAGCACCGAAATATGCCCCACAGATTATGCGATTGTGTCAGATTTGCACAGCAACATCTGGGTTGCGGTCTAGTCTCCTCTGTCCTACCTGAAAGGACACGTTAGCCTCACTTGGAGAGTGGAGTACTGCATTCGCTCCATCCCGTCCATTGACAACACCTTTTCTCACCTTGAAAGGACCCTTTCGTGGTGGATGGTTGGTGCTACCACTTTGTTACCAATCTCCATCTCTACTTACCATGTCATCCACACCACATAACAGATCACTCACCACGTGGAACAGATGAGACGGCTGATTTCAACACCAACTCACCCTCATCAACGCGCACGTCTCAGCCACCCACCACATTGTGCACACCATCCACATCCACTCTACACACAATATACTCCCTTGCGAGCTCCTCTCTCCCTTTCTCTCCAACTCCTCATTCTCACTTGCTTCTCCATTCACTTCCCTCGTGCAGTGCTATCAATGGCACAGAACGAGTGACATGCAGTTCACTACATCAACAGACCTCTTCTCTCCTACTCATTTCTCTCTCTCTCTCTCCCTCCCTCCCATCTCCTTCACATTAATTTGCACATCTCCAATACAACTGTCTCCTCAATCCCAACCGATTGGTAATGCACCTCAAACTGGATTTGGATGACGTCTGACCTCAGATTTACCACCACGAACCAACCCACCCCCTTCCAGTTTCCTTCAATTGTCCTTTGTTGCTGTTGTCTCGCGACTACTCTTTGTGGGGTATTAAAACATTAGAAGGTGGTGGAAGCCGCCTGTCTACTTTTTGCAAACAGCAACGATTTGTTGCAGTTCTCTAATTCGTGCGCCCTCGGTCTGCTCGTCCACCGGCTTGCTAGCTCGTCCTCTGCTTTGCTCTGCGTCGTTGGAAAAACTGCACTTTTTGTTTCAGTCGTAGGAAAACAAACTTCATCTTCACCCTTCAAACTATTCTCTACTGTATTTATGAAGACCTCATTATCTCCATCTTTCTCCCTTTTCTCTTCTACTTCTCTTTTCTCTTGCCCGAAGGAATGGCAGTTAGACAACACTACATACCTTAGAGGCGCATTTCAATAACGGCTTGTGTTAAACTTACTCGCCTCTTCTGCTCCTCCTCCTTTTTTCTTTTTATTTAAAGACGGACCACTGATAACATCGATTTTGCCCCTCATACAGGCCAAAGTCAGCGGAGTGTGTTTGTATGATCACTCTTTAGATCAGTCGACTCGTTGCCCCATGAAAGGCTTCAGTGGTGGATGAAGGTGGGACCGTCCTCTTCATGACGGACTCCTGTGCGTGCGTGTAGGCGAGGATTTTTATGACATACCAGTCAAAAAGCAGACTTCCTTCCATACAATCTCAGAGCGATGTTTCCTTTCTTCCTACATTCCTTCCCAAAATTGCTACTCACTGCTCTCGTCTTCATTATAAATTATTCACCTTCTCCACTTAAATCCAAAGCAACAAACCACTTTTCTCAAATTATTTTCAAGCTGTATTGTGGGAAAAAAAATTGTTCAGAGAGTAGACTCGTATTAATTCTTGGTGCTCTTGATTCTTCTCCATCTCGTGTTTAAAGTGGCTTCTGAAAGCAAGGGTCCCCCTTTCGGGCAGTTTCCGGAAATTTTACAGCCGTTGCGACATTCCATTTGTCACAGACCCCTGACAACAATTCCTCTTTTCTGTGACGGATGAAGTAATTAAGAGTAGACTGTAATTCCACCCAAACAAGGACATTTTAAGGGCAAGATGTGGTGGCAACTAAGGCGTAAAGTCAGGCGCATCAGTGGAAGCGCGACTCTACAATGGTAAAAAAGTGCGCTCTTCCCTTACTTTCTCTGCTTCTGTGTTTGGGGCAAAATGCGGCTGGTTTTCTTTTCACATAATTTTCCACATTTTGCTAGCAGTGAAAAAGGCGGCAAAAACACGTCCACTAAAGCCGAAACACTGGAACAAAAGAGGCGAACATGAGGGAAAATGTCTTACCTAAATTAGGGTAATGAGGCAGCTAAAGGGCTGGACCTGGTGGAGGTGGAAAGGTTGAATGAAAGTGCTAGATGCCAGCTGCTACAATCGTCAGGTAAGGCTGCCGTGCAGATGCTCTTGTTTAGATGGAAGGATTGAGAAACTACACGGTGAGGTTGGGTGGCGATTCGTCGCCCGTGATGGTCGATGAAGCACAAGACGGTGATAAAATCAAGGACCCATTTCAACATACGTGTACTATTCGTCCGCCAACTTTTGGTTACTTTGACAAAGTGGAGAGGATGCTCTCACCTTCATCCACCACTGAAGCCTTTTGCACAGCAAAGGGCAGACTGACTCAGAGAGTGATTATAAAACTACACGCCTCTCCGCATACTTCACTGACTTTGGCTGGTATGAAGAGTACGAATTAAACCGTGGATAAGAAATTTTATCGGTTTTACTGGTGGTTTGTCTTTAACTAAAAAGAAATAAAGGAGGACGAATTGAGAACGAAGTGGAAGAGAAGGATAAAAGTAAGCAACGAGTAGTGATTTAAGCAAGCCTCAGTGCCATTCCATTAAGCAGCAGGAAGGAGCAAGAGAGGAGAAAAGGATGTCTTTGTAACTACAGTAGAGAATAGTTTGAAGGGTGAAGATGAAGTTTGTTTTCCTACGACTGAAACAAAAAGTGCAGTTTTTCCAACGACGCAGAGCAAAGCAGAGGACGAGCTAGCAAGCCGGTGGACGAGCAGACCGAGGGCGCACGAATTAGAGAACTGCAACAAATCGTTGCTGTTTGCAAAAAGTAGACAGGCGGCTTCCACCACCTTCTAATGTTTAAATACCCCACAAAGAGTAGTCGCGAGACAACAGCAACAAAGGACAATTGAAGGAAACTGGAAGGGGGTGGGTTGGTTCGTGGTGGTAAATCTGAGGTCAGACGTCATCCAACTCCAGTTTGAGGTGCATTACCAATCGGTTGGGATTGAGGAGACAGTTGTATTGGAGATGTGCAAATTAATGTGAAGGAGATGGGAGGGAGGGAGAGAGAGAGAGAGAAATGAGTAGGAGAGAAGAGGTCTGTTGATGTAGTGAACTGCATGTCACTCGTTCTGTGCCATCGATAGCACTGCACGAGGGAAGTGAATGGAGAAGCAAGTGAGAATGAGGAGTTGGAGGGAAAGAGAGGGATGAACCCGCAAGGGAGTATATTGTGTGTAGAGTGGATGTGGATGGTGTGCACAATGTGGTGGGTGGCTGAGACGTGCGCGTTGATGAGGGTGAGTTGGTGTTGAAATCAGCCGTCTCATCTGTTCCACGTGGTGAGTGATCTGTTATGTGGTGTGGATGACATGGTAAGTAGAGATGGAGATTGGTAACAAAGTGGTAGCACCAACCATCCACCACGAAAGGGTCCTTCAAGATGAGAAAAGGTGTTGTCAATGGACGGGATGGAGCGAATGCAGTACTCCACTCTCCAAGTGAGGCTAACGTGTCCTTTCAGGTAGGACAGAGGAGACTAGACCGCAACCCAGATGTTGCTGTGCAAATCTGACACAATCGCATAATCTGTGGGGCATATTTCGGTGCTTTTGGATGTGCGATGTGGAAGTGCTTGCAAATGTGGGAAGTCGGTGTTGGAGGAAGTGAGGGTGATACTTGTGGCGGTGGTGATGATTGTGTGTTGGCTACCGAAGTGCAGTGAGCAGGCTAGATGACGGTGAAGAATGTCACTGTGACTTGCCATCTGAAGTGAAGTGGATCCCTCATCGAATCCTTTTCAACGTACACCAATAACAAGTGTTTGTGCGTTCCTGCTGGAGGTCTGTTCTGAGACGATCAAAAATGATCACAACCATCGTGGGTGTTTGTGGATAGACTGACAGTCACGCACACACAGTCGTGACAACTGATGCATGTGGTGAGGTGTGTTTGGGTGGTCGAGGTGGCCTCCACTTTCCACTTCCACAAACGATGCAATGTCACTTAGTTGCCATGCCTTTCCCACACTGATTGACAGCCAATGTATAAACAGTGAGCAATAGAGAGGGTGACGCCACTCACTGGAAGGAAGATTGCCACGTGCAAATGTGAACTTGTCAATGGTGGACGTTGTGGACGTGGTGGCAAGTGGGGAGGAAGTTAGTGGAATGAATGACAGTGTAGTGAACCACTGAGGGTTGGACAAGTGTGTACGGTGTTGGGGAGAGTGGGAGAGTCTGCAGTCGACACAGTGACCACAGAAGTGTGCGTGGATGGAAGTGATGCTCTTTATGCGCAGATTGGTTTCATGGTAAGAATGGGATAGTTGGCGAGAGTGGACTGGTGTGTTTTGGGTGCATAGACGAATGTGTTGGTGGTGAGATGAGCCTTATACACCCTAAGACCCTCAACAGCAGGTGGTGATTCTGGCAATTGCGGGAGGTAGTGATTCCAGATGGGGTTGTAGGATAGGGAGGCAATCCTTCCAGCATCCACAGCACTCATGGTGAATGGTGTCTATGTTTGCATGGGGAGTTGTGTATGTTAACAGGCCTTTGGCATGCAAAGTAGTAGAAGCTCCCATTCGATGTGTATTGAACACTAATAATCCACCCCCATTATGGAGATAATCAAACACACAGGAGTACTGGCTGTTTGGTAGCGGGCAGTTGGTGTTGAATACGATGGCAGGCCTTTTACGTTTGAAAGGAACAGTTGTACATAGTATTGGAATTTGCTGGGCTACTGGATTCGAATTTGTCTTGTCCACTCTGCCCGAACTCATCGGCCCTACTTGTATGAGATTTTTAACCAGTTTTCCTGCTATAACCATCGACATGACGGTCCGATTATAATCACATGAGATTTACTGAGCTGGCGGCATTTAATCATAGGCTTGATGCGCACTTAAAGAAACGCAGGAAAGGGAAAGAGGGAAATAAGATGAATGGGCGAGTCACTACAGATGAGACTTGACACGAAGCTGCTTTATACAACGGAGAAAGGGGGGATGGAAGATGAGAGAGGGCAAAGCGGAAGTGGACAAAAGTAAGCCTCCTCCGCTTCTGCCCTTCGTTCTTGTTGCTGACTACAGTGGCAGTAAAGGAGGTGAGAGGAAAGGTCTCCTCATTATATAAGACAAAGGATTTCTGGTATTTCTTGAAGAGGAAAGAGATTGCCTCTACCGTTAAACACCTCAGGTACCTTCACCTCTCGCCTCCTGCCTCGTGAGGACAAAGCCAAACGCTTTAGTCACCAACAACACCTGCGTGAGTTCTCGGTGTTCCTCTCTCAGCTTAAAGTTAAACTCAATCCGTGGCGTGAGCTCTGCTCCCTATCTGATAGTAATTGACACCTGTCAATTGTGTGTTACACATAGCGTTGAAAAGGGGTGGCTTAAGCAGCTCATCGGTGTTGGTGTTGATTCGTCTAGGAACTACCCTGGACGTTGAGAGGTGGGTGACCTCATGGCCGTAGAGTTGAAGTAATTTGCATAATCCATGCATGAATGTGATTATCAAGGTGGAGGATGTCATCAAAGTTGCAGCACAATTGAATAAAATGACTCATCGTTCCCTCCGTTCTTCTCTGTTCCCCTTATCTCGTCCCTTCTCGTCTCCTCTTAGCCAACCCTCTCTTGGTAATTTTTTCAGCTCAATCAGAGTCCTGACATGTGAGACGACGGACGCTTTAACTCTTCCTAAAGTAAAGATAAGAGAGGCATGATATGGGACAGGTATTGCCAATATGACCGTATTGAAAAAAACGTCTTGGTAGTATTTTTATCTTTCCGTCAGACCGGAATCCGACTCGATTAACCAATGGGAAGTAGGTAGACATTTTTAAACCCCCTTCGACACTTAATTGTCGTATCTCATCACAAAGAACTCGGTGAAGGGTATCTCCATGGCTAAGTTGACAAATTATAATGTGATTAACCATTCCCTTGAGAGATTACAAGAATTCAAGAGGTCCCTCCATTTAGCCCGATGTCAGGTGCATACAGATTGGCAGTCAGTGACGGGCTTGACAAATGGCATTCTACCTTTGAGGTATGCTAATTCATTTTGAAGTTTAGTTAACAGCGATCTGTTTATAATTTTGCCCCTTCCGAAATCCTCAACCCCACCCTTGAGAAGTCTGCCTCCAATGAGCCACTTGGCAGCCTTGTGAAAGATGCCGAATAAAAGGAAGTCCAATCTTTCACAACCAACATCTTCAAGGCGTGGAATATCCGCTTTGAATTGGGTGGAATGATTTGAATGGGGCTTGGACAAGTTGAAAATATAGTTAAATATATTTTGGGCTTTTGCTCCACCGACAACCAGTTTGACGTGCTGGTGGATATAAAGGTGAGTTTTACATTTCCTGACATTCATCTGACACAACTCATTATGTTGTCAAGTCGACAATTTCCCGAAGTAATCGATCCTCCTATTAGCAAAAGGGAAAGTTTTCAAGTTGTAACCTCTTGACAATTGAGAGATAAAAGGATTTCATTTGCAGAGCCCACTAATTGTTTAACGTCCTCTTCCACACTCACTGTCCAAAGGTGTCTTAATTTCGATCGCTCTCCTAGTTCCTCAATGTTGCTATCCCAAAGGTCGATTTATTCGGTCAAACGGCATCACACTTTTGTGAAGAAAAAAGTGCAGCTCTCCTGACCAACACTTTCATCTGAGATGAACCACCTTCTTGCTAATTGAAGGGTATACCTAGGCTTGACAACTTCTGCGTAGCTTTCGGCAACCACACCTACCGAATGACTTACTAGTCACTTTTCATGCCATTCCATTTGAATACAATTTTTGTTTCCCCACTCTCGTGTTTGGTTGTTTTCAGTAGAAGTTGGGAGAGAAAATACTTTTTTTTTGTTTCACCTCACCTCCCCGAGGGAAAAAATAGCGGCATCTTCCTCGCGGCACGTCGTCGTCGTCGTCGTTGTCGTAGTCGTCGATGCAGAGGCGGAGGCGGAAGGAAAAAAGCGCCGCGCGCTACACACATGCACATTTCCGACACCGCGTTAGGAGAAAAATGTTTCCCCCCGATAAAATCACGGACGTCGGAGGCTACTACCCGAACGACAGAAAAAGGAGGCGATGGTGGTGGCAAGTATTTTCGAGCCTAGAGTGAGGGAGGAAATATTAAGGAGGAAATTCTCCTCCCCAAGAAAGACAAAATCCAAGTGATCAGATGGATTATGTGGATCAGTGACCTCCACCATTGAATAGGGATCCAATTGGACAAGTTGTCATTCCCCAAGACGGTAATTTGGGACTCTAATCGTGTGATCTACTCTACCAGTCAATCACAGTCCTTCCGAGCCTACTGTCCTCAGTTGTCACGTAGGTCCTTTATGTCGGTGAAGCTGGAAGGAATTCAAGCAGTACGTCGACTGTGAAACATTTATGCTGATAGTTAGAAGCGCATCAAGGAGAGTTAACCAGTATGCAATTGGCTGAAGAGGTCTTGGTATTTCCTATCCCCAAAAATCGCAAACCATATAGGCATCTCTCACTCCTGCAAATCCTCTGTAGACGGAGCCTTTGAAGGGCGGAAAAAAAGCATGCTTCACAGGCAAGGAAAAAAGTGCCTCCTTCTAACTACACGCTACACACACGGAGCCGGAAAACGATGCCAGAACACAAACGGCTTCTGTTCTGTGGCGCTTATCCCCGCCTCCTTTCCCTTCTCTCCCTTCTCCCTCTTCCCCACTCCGTCTCCTGTGTCGCTGCTCGCTGGTTGTAGTTTTTTCCACACTTTTGGGTTCGACAGCCTTTCACCAAACCAGTCTCTCATCGTCCACCATAGCCTGCCCACTCTCACCCCTTTCACTCCAATCTCGGCAACGTAATATGGCGAATTTGTCTTCCAGTTTGGTTTATGCGCCCTAAATGCTGCCGACAAAGCGATCGCTCATTGTGTGGCTTGGGTTGAAAAGCTCTTCAGTCTTCGGTTAGGCATATTTTTTGTCCACTGGAGGAAATTATCTTTTGGTAGTCTAGATTAATCCCAAAAGTTGATATAACTGGGTCGATTTAGGCTCGAGAGTGGGTTTAGAAGGGCGATTCTGCTAGTCTCGATCACAAATGACCCACGTCTCACGTGGCTTACAGGCGTAAGTAGTGGAAAATAAGGTGGTAAAAACCTTATTTACCACAAATAACAAGCTGATCGACAAGATTGGCATAAAATTTGGTATAATAAGTCATCTTAATGGAGGCAATGACCGATTTCGACCGCCAAGCCTTTATTCACCATAAAACCACTGCATACTACCGAATTTGCCATCAGCGACCACATTTTACAGTTAAAATGATGTAGCAATTGCCAAAAAAGACTGAACTGAATTGTCAGGAATTAAACCTTTTAAGTAGAATCATAATTTTGGCAGAAGGGAAAATTCTTTTTTCAATTTTGGAAAAAGTAGGCTGTGATCGGTCATTTTGTTTATTAACAAAGGTGGACGATAGTCGGTTGCAATAGGCGATTCTCCACCAGAGATAGTCAAATCTGGTCAGCTACCAAATTGTCAAATCAAAAACAAAAATTCAATCCTTAATAAACATGGAATCCTTTAAGCTACTTATCTCCAAATCAGCGGCTTTACTATCAAATTGTGCTTTCAATCAAGGGCGATCGGTTAAGCCGAATTATGGACTCTAAGCCCTTGCCGAGGAGATCATTCATATGCGTCCTCATGGTACTCAGCTTGCTTCCGTCCTAACGTTGTCCTAACACCCCAAATGCACTAATCCGCCAATGTGAGTGGAAGAGCGTCGGACAACCGCTAGCATCTACTTTTACCCTCTAGCTTGTTTGAAGGGTTTCTCATGCATTTGCATTGCTTATTACCCCCCCTCCCCCCCCCAATTGTACGTCCTGTTTGGTGTTTGTCTGCTAATCCAGTCCGCTTTTGCTTTTTCTTCGCTCCGTGTGCGTGACTGAAAATTGATGGATGGTAGGCAATGCGGGCATCACCGGGTTAAACCATTGTCCATCCCCCGTTATCGTGTTAATTGATAAGGCTTTCTCTTTCCAATTGACACACTCATGAAGAAGCCATGGCAGTTGAATGAGTTAGGCAACCCTTTTGGTGTGATCGGCAGTCCGAGTCCAGTCAGTGGTGGAAGCGGTGCCGCCAGAGTAGTATATAAGCAAAAATCCTTCAGTTGTGGCTGTTCGAAATCTGGTGGAAATGAAACTAGCTTTATTGTGCTAGCCTATTTCTGCAAGATTGGCATAATCTCATTCATCAGAGTGGTTATTTCCGGGACTATTTACGCTTCAATCGACAAACCAATGAGGCATAAGAATGGCTTCCGTTCTTCTCTACGTTTGATGGATGCGTAAGGGGGTAGGCACCTGCTTCCTGTCTTTTCTAGTTTATTTTCTCGGTAAATATATCCAATCTAATTTGTTTATACAAAGCGGGTGGCCAATTTTTGAATGGAAATGAGGTCAAATGTCTCCCCATCCCGTCCCTATCACACAGATAACATATGAATAAGCAGCTTTAGGATTCCACCGGGTCTTCGTTGTTTAGATTATCTAATTGCGCCCGCTAAAATAAACAAATCTGCACTGTTTTCTTCTCCTCACTTATAATCTACAGTCTAGCAACGAAGGCGGAATGAGGCTCACAAAATGAATTAGCTTGGTCTCGTTGCTTCTCTGTGCCTTTCCGCATCAGTCGTCACTACAGCTGCAAGACGGGAGGTGAGACTACAAAGTCAGCCTCCGTGACTTTTATTCTTGACTCTTATCACACACGACTCACCCGCAATTTCTTAGATGGAATAGTTCTTTTCGGTTCCGTTTGGGATTCCCTCGCCCCTTCAGCCGACCTTTATGGAGCTCCTCCAACCCAGTCAAATCTGCCGATCCATTTAGGAAAAAAGCTTTCTTTAATTGCTGATAAAAACAGATAGTCTGATGCGCCGCCGCCTCAGCCGCTCTGAAGGGTGTCCAAGAGATTTGTGTACGCAACGCTCCACTCCACCGTTGTAATGACCAAATCCTGAATGCATGAAAGGTAAGTGCGAAGCAGGCCATAAAAAGTCTAATCGCAATGCCTGTTTTAATCTTTTTCTTCCAGTCCTTCATCTACAAAAGTGAGAAGAAAACTGTCGTCCCTGCATACCGAAAAAAAATTACATTATAAGCGACTGAGAACAATCGGACGCCCACCACCCGTCCCAAACAAAGCGCCTTGTCCTGCCTCCACTCGCCGCGCAGCGCTGCGCCTGCTCCGCCCCTCCCTTCCCCCCGAAGCAAATAAAATATCGTCACTCCTGCCTTCCTCCTTCTTGCTCCTTCCTCCCGTTCTTCTCTCCTTCCCACGCTCTTTAGGTCTGTTTACACAAGGCACCGTGGGAACGCTCTCAACTGCCAACTTGCAACTCCACATGTCATCGGATGTCAAGGTGGTGCTTTCAAGCTGTCATAATAAGCATTCTCTTTTGGAGAGATGGACTTGGGATTTGAATTCGATGGCCCTACTCCATTCCATTGATTGGAGGATTTTCCCGCTTAAAGACCTTTAGACTAACGACTATGTGGGAGTGAGTAGACGATCCCGAGATCCTTCGACAAGTAACTAGTTTGATGAGTAACTGTCTCCAGTGAGAAAGATCTACCACGATTTGTCATCTCTATTACCCGTCTCATGGATAACTTCAAATCAGCCAGCCCTGTCAACCTCCGCCAAGTCATTCCTGAAGTCATAGCAGGAAGGCTAACATGGAAGAAAGGTTTGTTTGACAGTGGCAGAAATGATGAGGACTGCAGAGTTCGTTAAAATAGTTTTAGCTCTCACACCTCCTCTTAAAGCATTTTGACACTAACAGAAATCTCTATGGTCTCCCCATTCCCAGTGATTTGCCTTCTGCCGACCACTTAGACGTGATGTGAGTCCCCAGCGTCAGAAGCCCTCCAAACACCTGTTTTCGCCCCATACAAAATATAAATCTTTGCTGCAATTGCACGGAACCTGATGCCTCCCACAGACAGTCCACGATCCCTTTAAGTAGTCGTGAAGGAGTCTCTTCACAGAATCACAAAAATTTCCCCATTTTAGTCACCTTTTACCGACCAATCAATGAGTTAGTCGCGAGGTAAAGTGGAGAGAAGAGTTTGTAAACAATGCTAGACAGACATGACCGACTTTGAAGGTACTCTTCCTGCCGGAAATCAGCATCCCTTAATAGTTGCTTATCACTCCGAAGTAGGAGGGAGTAATAAATTGCTGTCGGTGTCAATTTATGCACCCTCCTCCTCTTCCGCCCAGGCGTCCTCTCTTACTAAACTGACAGTTTTGACTTATCCGTGGCTGAGAGCGTACCCTTGTGGGGGTAACAATCCACTTCCTCCCGTGTGACACGTCGACTGTCAAAAGAGGAAAATTTTAAAGTCAGTTTATATTCGGTCGCCTTGGTATCCATGCAAATGGGTTTTATTGCAGACAAACCAACTAAAATCGCCAAACAGGGCTATTTTTGTGTCGAGACAGATGCGAAAGATAAATTAGAAAGAATGGAGGGGAAAGTGGTGGTGTGTGGGCTTTGCACTTTCCTACATATAACGCTTCCTCCATCCAACTGGAATATAGGCTCTTTTTGACCCTTTTGTGCGTCTATAACAAAGGTCATTGTTTTGTTCGCAGACACTGATACAAAAGGCAACCTTTCTTGTGATCTTAAAGTCCGATAATTTAACGACCTTTAAAGAATGGATGAGTTTATCGTGTCTCACTCCTTTGTCTGTACCACTCGAGATTGTTTCGACCTTTACTTAATTCCCATTGAGCAGAGCTGACATCTATCGACAATCTAACAGGACGGTCTCAACATCTACGCCACCAGAGGCCCTCCCTCCTACCGTACGTTTATGCGACAGACATTCGTAGCTTCAATGCCCATTGTTGTAGGATTTTTTTGTTGAATCAAACGCTGTAGGCTAAATTTTTGCCTGGCAAAATTACCTAACCTCTCAGATCTTTAATATCCCAATGTGCATTCATATTGCCACTTCGGTTGGAAAAGTCCAGGGATGTTTGCGTTAGGAGTGATGTCCTTAATCACAGAAAAGCATCTGGTAGCAGGATCTGTGATAGAATTGGACACATCCCGCTTTCCGTGAATTGCGCCTTTGAATAGCACGGACAACATCGCATTACTCTAAAGGCGGATCTTCTCGTTGAGCCAGGAAGACAGAGCGACATCGTCGTAAGACCCGCCCAGGCATGCAACCGAACGGGCGGAGCCACTTGCGTGCTAGCAGGGCTAAACGTTCTCTACTTCCCAGCATCGGCTGGATGGATTAATTTGTCGTCGACAGCATTGAAGGGAAACGGCAACAAGATGCGACCGCCGTTCAACATTGGCAGAGCGGTCTGTTCCCACGGACGTACAAGACTGCGCCTAAAGTGTACTGTAAAGGGGAGACAAAACGAAGAGGATGTGGAGGCGGAGGAGGAAGCTACCCGACTTTCTCATCCCATTTTCGAGTCAAACACTCGTTGAAGGCAAACTTGGACGAATGCAGGGCAGGGGAGTGAGGCAGATGGGAGGAAAACGTAGGAAAAGTTAAAGTTTTTATTAATTTTCTTTTCCCCTTGACGTTTTAAAATGGTGCCGCCAGTACAGTCACCAGCGTGAGAACTACGTGGTCGGCACGTAATGGACCGGCAAGAGAAAGAATAGGGCTTGACTGATAACTGACCGGTGTCATTCATCATGGGTGGCGTTACTAACACTAGTAAATGCCGGCCCTAGGGATCAGACTGTAAAATTCAACAGGATCTTTCATTGTCTTGTTCAGGCTTTGACAAGACACTTTAAATGTAGACTTGACGAGGTATTAAGCGGCTGATCTTTACCGACTTTACTTTTATGCCGGTTGCTGGCTTCACCAGTTTTTGCACCATGAAGCTTTTGGCAATCTTAGATTTCGTCAATTGTTTCTCCAAGTTGATGATCTACTGGAGTGACTTCTTTTTTCAAACCCCTCTCAGGCACACTGAAAATCCTTCCACCTCATAACTGCCAGCTGAATCATTAATTGTTTGACTTTTCTTTTGAACAAGGAAGTTATTAATCGTATTATCCACTCTCAATTAATGCCACATCTTCCAACCGCCATTCTTGAAGCCCTTCCAAGTATAGTTGAGCAGGAGTCTGCAGCATTTCTAATGACCATCCAAATTCACTCACCCAAGATCTTTTAACTTCCAAGCCTCTGTTAAGCCACCTGTCCAGCATCAGTTATGGATAATTCCACCGATTCTTCCCTTCGTCAGGTTTCGTCGGAGGCAAAGAAAGGCATTTGACAACTGGAACCCCTTCTACCATGTCTCGCCTCTCCCCAAAATTAACGAGAAATTTGCGGTCCAAAGCAGTAGAGGAAGTTGGTTGACTGCCTCAAAGGTAAAGGAAGGCGCAGAAAACTCCCATCCATGTAGCTGGAGAACCAATCTTTACCTCTCTCCTCTGGGCCTTTGCAAGAAAATTCTTTCAAATGGCTCAGATACTTGTGAGACGCAAGAAAGGCAGCTTTCTGTGCTAATAAATTTTCTCTTGCTATTATTTTTGGTTCGTAAGAAACTTTGGACGAGCTGAAGTCGCCGTACTACCAAAAATGTTTCTTTTAATCTGTATAATTGTATCCGCAGTAGGCTACTTCATCCACTGAGATTTATGGCTTTCTTGGGCTTCTTTCTCAACCAGAAGTCATTCACAAACATCGTAAATTTTTCCACTATGTATCCCTCCATCTCTGCGGTGTCTCGCGAGCTTATGCGCCTAGGAGAGGTGGCATTTTGAGAGTTGAGGGGGACAGGGTGCTCCAAGAGGCCCCCTCCCCCCTCTCCCCCCCAAATCCAGGTCAGCTTCGAGTGCCCGTGCACGCGTACCGCAGTCACGTGTCGCCCCCTCCTCCCTCTGCCCTGCCTTGCCTTTCTCTTCCCCTTCGCTTTGTCCGGCGGTACAACTTCAAAGTACCGCATCAGAGATGGGGACTAAAATATCCGCGGCCTGCGTGCCTATCAGTGTGTGTGTGTGTGTGTGTGTGTGTGTATGTGTGTATATATGTGTGTGCGTGTGACCCGATTTTGAGAAACAGGGTCTCCGGTACCGCCTCTGCTTTCAAGTTGTAACTCCATCAAGAGAGGTGCCCGGTTGTCAAGTGTGTGCCAGTGGTTAGAGGGTGAGTTTGGAGAACACTTAGCGTAAACACTAGAGGTGCAGCTTTGTTTGACAAACAAGACGTACACGTCAAAGTGGCTGATGGATCAAAGTATCAGCAAACAGGTTGCAGAAATGAGGCCTTTTGACTGAGTTATTCCGATAGATGAAGTTTTGATCTAAATTAGGCTTTTTTTCTAATAAAAAATTGTCAGTTTAATGGAGTGCGGTTAACCTCAAAACTCTGCAAGTCAAGAGACGTTTAGCCTAGAACCCGATTCTGTCGATCCTGCCTTGTCTCCGTGGTTGGCAATGCGTTGGGGAGGAAGTGGTGATCTGAGATCAGAGTCTTTACAGAGGTTATCCACTTGAGGAAATCGAATCTTCGGAAAGTGAGCAAACAAGTGTGAACTACCATCAGCGCGGTGTCCATCGGTAAAAGTACCCGCGTCCAGAGGCAGCAGCGACGAGGGCAAGACATGGAACCGGGCCAACTTACAATTAAAATAAGCAATCGCGTTGTGCCTGTAGCGATTAATTAGGTGAACAGTCAGTTTTACAGGAAAGCGGTAGCAACAGCAATATCAATGAGGCCAATGTCCGCCGGTGTCAACAATGGAGGCGACGGCGGTCCTTTGAACGCGACCCAGTAATGACGACAACACTGATTGAAACAAAGTGTAAAAAGGGGAGACAAAACAATGCTGACGCCACCTTTTTGCAAGCAAAATATTCAGCCATCTACGGAATTGCCTCATAAGGGCCGATTTTCTTAAATTGCCTACTTTTTTGACAGGCGGAGCCATGTCACCTCTGAGACTCTAAGCATCAATAATCCATCGGCCAGGTAAAGGGGACCGACTACTTAAATTTACCTCAAATTATACACAATGTTATTTTTCACTACCGCCCTATGTCCGCCAGGCGGCTTAGATCAAAGCATACGGCAAAATACGTTTTTTTTGGGGCCTGAGAGGAAAAAGCATTCCTGTCTAGACGATCATATCCACCCTTACACCCAAGTAGGCTGGACATACGCGCTGATTTTTTTCTGCACCCACACTTTATAAAAAAGCCGCGCAACTTCTTTAATTTGCGGGACATTGCCATGATTAAAAGAGCTGATTTCTTTTCCCATGTCTCCGCTGTGATAGAGTTGTCAGCATGTCGGCCAATTCCAATGGCGCTAACAATTGATAGAAAAAAAGGGCGTGTAAACAAAGATGAGCATCGTGTCACATGAAAGAGGGGAGGTGAGGGGCAAAACTAGTTGTTTGAGACATTTATGAGGTGACAGAAGCAAGATGTGACCAAACAGGCTGCTACGTCAAACGGACGTCCTAATCATTTTGCCCAAGCAGATATCATTGAGTTGTTGTTGCTCCGACAGCAGCACAGAGTTCAGAGGGAATTTGACAAGCATGGGATTGACGCATGATATGATGAGGTAGGAACACGCCTTGATTGCGTGCAAAGGAAGCAGAAAAGGCTAAATGCTCTCTAGTTAGCTTCACCTCCTTAAGGTGGAAGCAATCCTCTGCAAATCTAATTTTCCATGACGAAATTAAATTATGTCAGCAGATTTTTTTGTACAAGAAAGTTAATGAGATTCCTATTCCAAGAGTCATCGCTTTTGCTCATCAGTCTACTGAACAGAGGTCTCAGAATCACCCACCCCGATTCGGTCTTGCGCAGAACTTGACTAGAAGTTCAGTGGCAACATGAAGCTCCCTTCGAGAGACCGACCAGGGCAAGAAGGGAGGAGGAGAGGCAGCCGATCTGCGCCACTTATTCCACAAGGCACATCAAAATGTCGATTCCATAGATTGGAATTTGCAATTTCCCTTCCCTTTTTAGCCTCTTTGCCTCTCCCTCCCCCTTTCCAATGCACCATCGGAATGATGGGGAATATCCAAGCAGAATGCTCACAGTCCCACATCGTGTCAGCCACTTTCCTTGGCACAAACGATGACGTTGATGTCGAAGACGTGGAGGGCTAAGAGGGCGAGGGAGGCAGCGAGAAGGCGGAGGAGTAAAAAAAGCTTCGCTGCAGTGCTCGAGTTTAGTCGGGCAGACCAGGCGCGTTTGAAGTGGCGCGGGCGCAGTTTTTGTCGCATTTTGTGGCGATATGGCGTGGCGCAAAAACAGAGACTGGAACTGATTTGTGCTTTAGCTGGGATAGGGTGGAGTGGAATGGGACAGTAGCGTCTCTTTGATCTCTCTTTTACAGTTGATTTAGCTTAAAGGCAAACCCAGTGGTGAAGCAAAAGACCGTTCTTGCAAGGAAGACCTAATTAAGGGGTAGTAGATCATTGCAAATGGAGTTCCATCTGATGGTCTTGTTCCAAGAAAATTGCGCCAGGAACCACAGTTCGCTTCAATGTACTCGGACTCCTCAGTCTCCAGTGAAACCATCACTTTTCATTTACTCGATCAGCAGGTCTGGGCTTTACAAAAGGTAGAAGCACAGAGGCGCAGATCAACTTCCTTTGGGTAGATTATTTTTCCGCATAACTCGGAAACAATTGACAGGCGTAGTGGAAATACGATGACATCAGATGACCGTGGAGGGTCTTAAGACTGTTGAAAAGGCTTGTTGATTGTTGCTAAGCCTTTCAACTACCTAATTTTTCCTTTTAATAAGTATTTTCTTCACTTGAGAAACACAGAATTCAAATTCCTCTACCATATTGGAGGAATCGACCTCGTTACCATGTTTACCTGAAATAATCTTCTTCAACAGCCGGTCAGCATGTGGAGAATCTCAGCAGATTCGCAGTATGACACCAAACGGATTGAATGGTGCCTAAATCGTGGATGCACCTTGAAGATTAAGTGGGATCATTACCAGACTAGGTGACTGGTTTGCCTGATTCCTTGGCCAGGTGAGTTTCCTGGCTGTATGCCAAATCTACTGGTGTTTATGCAAACCTGTCAGAATTCATTAGCATCAAATTCCCCCACCATCTACGTAGGTTTAGGGGGTCTCTGAGGCTTCATATTTGGCTAGCTAATCACCTAACTAACCAGCAGCTCACCAATTGCTTCCTTCCTCCTCTTCATGTTGCTGTCATGCAGTGACAAGGCGGCTAAATTTTCTGTGCTCTAGGTTTTGGCTAAGCGAACTCTCCCTTGTCACTAAAACAGAACCTTAAACACTAATCTTGAAAATATCTGATACAACACTCCATACATCCCTGAATACCTTATTGAGGACACGTATCCAGAGGTGAAGCTAGTATCTGCTTAGAGCAGGTCCAAAGGAGGAGTGACAGGTGGTGTTTTGCCACCGTCACGGAGACCAAACTGTACAGAAACGAAAATACTCTCACAACACTACTACCTAGCCATCTATCCAGACGACTCCACAGATTTCACTATGAACAGTTACAACTCGGTCAGACAGAAGAGCATTTCGTTTTCGATCGCGATTCCAAACTTCACTTGGAAGTAGTTGTCAACAGTAAGCCCTCTATATAGAAGCCGACCCTCCAAGATATCATCTGCAGGTTGAAAATATTCATTGTGAAGGGTCAAGACTATGATGTTTGGAAGGCACCTTCAACGTAGTTCCACCTTACCAACAACGCAGGTATTGAAAGCAAGGACCATATTGTAGACAGAACGTCACGATACGTGCGGATTTCAAGATTGGCGAAAGTGAATGCATGGTAGACGCTGGAGGTTCCAACCTTTTTAGCAATGGATAGCTGTAGGGTTAAGCATCTTGTCAGGCCCCTCAATTGAGTAGTCTATAGCAAAGATGTTGCCTTCCCGATTGTTAGGGAGGGAGGGGAAAAGTCGTATGAAGGATATTTTGGTCAACCCACACGCATCAACTTTCCTGGTGACTTGAAAATCGGAAGGGATTGGTTATGTGATTTATTTGTAAGACCTATGACCGACAGAGGACTGTTTGATGAGGAAGGGGAGGTGAGAGGGGCTGCTGGATGTGAAATTGAATGGGCCAATCAAGAAGGCGTACAAATTGCCTGGACGCAGTTTACAGGGCTGTGTTTTTCCTTCCCACGGCCAGTAACATATTTTTGGGTAGAGATGACCAATTTGAGGAAAAATTCTGGTATTGTTGTGCTATGGAGATTCACGAATGCTTAGTCTTTCATAGGAAATTTTTAGTTTATCATTTTCTTCCTCCTCCTTTTAGGGAATCTAGAGGATTGGTGAAACCTTCCCAGCCGCAAGACTGATACCATACGCCAGCTTATTACCTAAAAGGGCAACACAAGCACCGAATTTAGGCCCCTCAACCGAGAACCCTGGATAGTATGGCGAAGGCTTGCAGATTGCTGAAGCTGCTTAGGGGATCATATTTCGTGACATCTCCGCAGCCACGAGGCCAGTTCTACCCAGTTGCTGGTCACTAAATTAGTGTATCCAAACAAAATGAAGATGTTTGAGGCATTGGGAAACAAAATTGGACCTCAAGGCGTTAAATCAATCTGACGACTTCGATTTCGTTTTAGGATAAAGTTATAGAGGACTCGATTTATGTTCTCTTGGTGACAGTAGTCCCATTCTTTTGTCACCGATTTGAGCCGATTAAAACCACTGTATAATGAAGTCCTGTTACTTGATAGGCGACAACAAGACAGCTTTGCAAAGAGGAGTATGTATTGCCTAGTTTCTTGTCACAGATGAGCGAGAATGCGTTCACTTTTTTAAAGAGGAGGAGAAGAAGGAGGCGAACCCCGGTTTTCCCCCACAAAACTTTGGCTAGTCGTCAAGCCCTCCTCCTCCCACTGCCACAATGCACTATGCCTTCACCTAATCAGGTTTTTTCAATCTATGGACGCGAAACCAAAGGCAGAAGATCAGAACAATAGAGGAATCCTCAAAGTTAGCTTTTTACAAATAATGAGCACCAATAAACTGGGAATGGAAGAGGCTGTGGAAGGATTGTCTACCCGTTTTGCTAGAGCAAATAAACATCCGACGCTACTTAGCCTCTGGTGATAATGACAGTAGTCTACAGCATCCGAAAACAGTCTGGTGGTAGATAATTAGCCACTTGTTTCGGTTGATGTTTCTCTCCTCCATTCATTCATGATAGTGTATCGGCCTCTAAGTTAAACAACTACCGCGGAGAGGGCGCCTTAAATGCGTCAACTTGAGTGAGTGTCAGACAATGGGCGGCCTTTTTCACTTCGCACTTCGGCTTGTCAAAAGGCCTTCCCGTGGTGTGCCGATTGCTTATCCACTCTCCCCTTTCCTCTCTGTTTGTTGTCACTTCGTCGGCTTTCCCTTTTTCTTCTCTCTCTGTGTATGTGTGTGTCTCCAAAGTGACGGGTGACAGGCGATACGGACGTCAATGTGCGCATTCATTGTCCGTTTCCTGTTGTTGTAGTAAGTGATAAGACGCATCTCTCCCTGCCATGGCAACTAGGTCTGACAAAGCGCCTCTGTTGACGTGATAGATGGTGGGACTGGTTTTGATCAAACCGAGCTTTATGCAGTGATTGTGGTGGTTGGAATGATTTAAAAATCAGTGATCCATTCGATGATATCTATACGTCATCCAAACCAGTAATGCAAGTTGCTTATTAAATGATTATTTAGGCTCACTGAGATTGTATCACCTCGTATTCTTCCGTAACATCCAGCCACTGAAATTGGGACTGACATGAATGTATCGCTTGATGAAGTTATTGCCTATTACCCTTAAAGCGTTGTCCATAGAGCCATACGAGGATGGGAAGAATGGTGGTGAGGCTCTGTGATTCTTGGATGAAGGTCGGCCCACGGAGGAATGAAAATTTCAGCCTCCATCATGCATATCACCTCTCAAAGCACTGTCAACTAAGACAACTCCTCCTTTCCTTGCCCTCTCCTCTCATCACTATTCGAAAAAATTACGAAATCACATCCAACACCTCCACGGGACGTAGAACCTACTATATTTGGTCCGCACTTCCTATTACTGCTGTCTACCACTTCAACACTGTCCGACAATTTTTTTTATTTCCTTTAAGGATATGGAATCAGGATAATGTCATATTTGCTTCCGCACCGTCAGAGTGACTGCTTCTGTGCAGAGCAACGATCTCGCCTAGACACGACACAGGAGTCTTGAAAATTTTCATGCTTTTGGAAAGGAGTAACTAAAATTCGTTTACTGCAGCACCTAAATCAAACCATTTTATTGCCGAACAGGCAACTGATGCTTGTGAGGTGGAATTACTTTGGTAAAAGCAACCCGTGGCAATGAAATACGAGGTTTTAAGGTAAAATTGTGTAGATTTTGTTATTTCACACAAATATTGGATGGAGTGGTGCAATGTAGTCTGGCAGTGCCCTTGTGGTCAAGCACCAGCTCGCGACTACGGAAAGGAATTCGTGCAAACCTCGCGTCACCTCACTCCTCACTTAGACATGATCCACTACCTCTTTGAAGTGGTCTTCCACACGAAATCATCCCTTTAATCCACTAGATCACTAGGCGCATTTAGGATGAAAGAGACGCCACCGTCCTATTCCACTTCACGCTAACGCCATGCTATCCCACAGCCACCACCACTCCACTCCACACCATCCTAGCTGAAGCAAAAATCATTTCCAGTAGTTGATTTTTTTTGCTGACGCGTACCACCGAACAATGTGACAAAAATTGCGCACTCGCCACTTCAAACGTGTCTAGCCCGCCCGACTGAACTCGAACACTGCTGTGGCACTTTTCACCCCTGCGCATTCTCCTAGCCCTCACACTCGCCTTGTTTTCCACGTCCGCCACGTTGCCGGCATAATGTACGTCAGTGGTCGTGGCTGTCATGGCACAGAATCTGCACCTTTAACGGATTCATATGAGCGAACGGGTGGGTGTCCTTCTTACAACGGTGAATAGCAGCTGCAGTTTAATGCCTTACGCTACCATAAATGCCGGGTGAAAGGTTTGCATAAACCATTTAGATGCCGACGTGGTTAAAAGTGGAGGTGGGGTGGAATGGAAGAGGATGATGGGTCTTCACCAACTGACGAATCGACGAGCTGTTCTGCACCAATTTGTCATGCAATGACAATGGGTACTTCTGTTGAGGTATTATGATCTGTTGCTTGATCCTTGAATACCGATGAGGTTTTGGAAAACCTTCACCAAAAATCCTCGGTCCAAATTGGCTTGTTAGGCTTTGGCTCTGCCAACTCATGAATGGTTTAAGACAGACACCAATTCAACCAGAAATTCAAGACTAGCCACTTCATTTTCAACTTAGAAGCTTTCTACCTGCTTCCTTGTCATTTGTGATCTTGCCTCTATCGTCATTAACCATAAAAGGTGCCGCATTTGTGCGACTTCCCAGACTTGAAAAAAAAATTTTTTTTCAATGCGGGAAAGGGGACGAACGAGGGGGGAGAGGTGGCTGTGACGGTGGCGGTGGAAGTTAATTCTGCTTCTAATCTAGAGAACACTCATCTATAAACAGGCGGTTGCTTTTTTTGCCTTTGTGTGGACAGGAAAAAAGGTCCTGTGCCAGTGCCCGATTTGGTTGGGGTGGTGCAAGCGGAGTGTCTAGACGCGGGGGCTGCGTTTTGAATGACATGGATTGGAAGTGGAAAAAAATGTTTTGATGCACTTTAATTAAAAGTAAACATTTATCTGGCCTGTAGTGCTAAGCTTTGCTATGACCCTTGGATCAGTTCAAAGGTCGCGAATTCTTTCTTCTCGAGTGCACCACACGCCATCGGAGAGCTGACGGTTACTGCCACAAAGATGCCTTAGGAAAGATGCAACTTATCAATCCAAAAAGTAATGCTTTTTCAAGAAAGGAAGAATATTGGTGACACTACTCTAGGAGAGCCGGTGTTTAATAATTCAGGAAAAGAAATGGAGAGGTAAATGCATTAGCATCCTCATTGATGGATTTTGTGAGCAGAAGGCCCCTTCACAGTCAACGTAGCTATGCGGAAAACTCCTGAAAAAGATGTGTCACCCGCCAACACCTGCGACAATCAATTCGCTTTTAGCCCCTTTGCCCCTCGCTCCGACAGTTGGTAGACCGGCTTGGTTGTCAACCCAGCCGTCACAAATTTAAACCGGCTATCCCTCACCTTGTCCCCCTTTAATGTCATCGTGTCAAGAATTGACGCTTCATTAACTGGCACCAGAAAGGGAATGTAAGAGAGGCGGGAGGGGAGACTTCACTTGCATTCTGAAAGGCACAGACTTGCCCGGCAAAATACCTTATAACAGACTCCAATTACGTTCCTTCGTAAACAACATAGCCACTCTATCGTTGGTGGCATTGTCAAAAAGTCCTAGAATATGCTTCATGGATGCGTTAAGCTTACTCTTCAAAGGATAATCAATCTTCTCAGCAGTAGTAGGTTGGGGCAAACGCTTGAGTACAGGAGGATGGTCTCAACAGTCAAGCAACGGAAGGGGATTGCTTGACTGGTAGCTGGAATTTCCAGCCTCTGTCACCCATAATTATCCCAAAAAATCAGCGCTTCCTGATGGTGACAAAGTGCACTACCTGGCGAATAGGCGGCTTTGGACAGTTCTTCAAAAGTCCATGTCCAGTGGCTAGTTCTGAGGTGTAGACACTTTTCAAATGCTTTAGTCACGTCTTCACTCTTTCTCTTGGATGTGTAACCTGATAGAGGAGATACAAAAGTATTAAACGATGCATTCTCTTGTGTCTAATGTGGGCGATGAAACAACTAGTTGACACTTACATCAACTTAAAAAGCCGTAGGGACCAAGGGGTTGAACCCTATCCCTCAAAACCGTGATTTGTCAGACCAGAAGGGTCAAAGTCCACCTACCAGTGGAATGAGGAATAAAATTTAGTGATGAAATCTTTCAACCTTGGAGGACGATGCCCTAGGAGACTTGTGATTGGCTGCAGGTAGTATCCTTGGCTCCCCAAAGATCAAACGACTGGGTTTAGATAGGTATTCAAGACCAACTTCTTTGCCATTAGGAAGGGCAAACTTGTAAAATTTGTCAAACAAGGACTACTTTTGCATTCTTTTGGCCCTAGCATTCATCAATCATTCTGTTATCATAGATGAAGTGAATTTGACTCGCGGATACACAAAGTGTGCTAGAACTGGAAGTTGTTTACTTCGAAGGGTAAAATACTACAAAAAGGCGGCGTTTGCAGCCAGATTTTGTCTCGCCACTTCAAAGACTTTAATTAAAATAAATCAAGCGGATGAAAAATGTACGTAAAGGAGTCAGGAGACGATAGCGTTTCGTGTCTAAAGTGGATGAGAGCTGATGAGAGATGCAGCGTTAAACAATTCGTGGGAAGAGATGCATGAGATACCGACCAACTCGTTGCAAAAACTCCATTTAAAAAGCTACTATCTGCAGATAGCTTTCCATCCATTGCAAGAAAGAGTTTAAAGGTAGCTGGATCTATCGTCAGCACCCTTGCCTGACGTCGGAAAAGCTCGCACTACCGCTCAGACCAAAGCAGCTCGAGCATGGAATGATTAAATCCACCGTCCTACCCGTTTAGCTCCTTCAAAAGAATTCTGAGCAAAAAATGCTTCCATCCCTTCTCTGCATGCCGCGGTGCTGCTATGAGAGCTTAGATGTGAGCGCGTTTTCGGTGCTTTTTTTTCTGTTCTGTTCTGTGTGTCGCGGCGTCTTTTAAACTCCCGCTGGAGGGGAAGGAGAGAGAGCACACGTGGACGACGAGGGAACCCAGTTTTTTTTTCTGCCTTCTCTCCCTCTGTAGACTGGTTGCTTTGCTATTCGGTATACCCACACCGACATCAATCAGTTTAGTGCGTGCGACTCTGTGTGGAGCTGCATTTTTTAGTCTTGCTCCAGCAAGTACGAATGGTTAGGCTAATCGCCTACCGAGTGACAGATTGGAGACTAGAGGCCTTTGAGGAAACTCGCCGATTTTTGCTGATGCTTTTATCTTTAGAAGCGGCAGAGATTTGGGGCATTCGGAGGTCCCTTTGATTTTTAAAATTATTGAGCTCTCTTGCAGCGGATCTTTAGAATTGCGTGATCGTTTCCTCAAGCTTCAAGTGCTGTAGGATGGTAAGAACTTTAGAGTAAGGCTGATGAGCCATTCACAGGAAGGATATGAGGCCATTTTTACCACTTACGATCGCTTCAACCTCTTCCTCTGTGTTGCAATTAGCAACCAAGTTCAAGTGACCTCAAAAGGTCAACTGTAGAGTTATCTACAGTTGTGAAGTGAGAATATCTAACCTGGACTAAAGCCTGAATCTATCGGAAGTGGCGATACATCACCGAAGTTGGATCTAAATGCCTTCATCGCGTTCCTGTTTCTAGACTTTGAATGAGTTTCAAAGTCAAAACTGACCACCGGAAGGTTGCGTATTCCAAACATTTAGCGACATTGAACTTCAAACCACCGCAGGTTGCGGCCGATTTCTCATTAGAATGTCAATCAATTTGTCATCCTCACTACTATTCCTCCAGCTCTTCTATACATCAAAAGAGCAAGTTCCACCATTTCAATGCACTCCATATCAGAGGAATCCGGCGCTACCAAACTCCAGCGTAGCCCTTCATTTTCAGTGATAAAATCGCCCCTGATTGATTCTACGATCTGAAAGCCTGTCTGACAAACCTTTCAATTAACTTCTTAAATAACCATTTACCTAACCTCAATCCAGGTGGTTGTAAATCGAGTTGCTATGGTGATAGGTGGAGAGGGGGTAGTTTTCTACCCTAGAAAGGGGGAGGATGGAAAGTGGGAAAAGTGTTGACCGCCAGGCCACCCAAAGTTCAACTGTCCATCCCTGAAGGTTTAAATCAACCCCCTCGAAGGCAATTGGAAGCGTAAAGAGGTCACCAATGACGGGTTCACATAGTTTCTTATAAATCATTTACAGTAATTTATTACTGGAAGTAAGTACTTCCAGCTAGGTTTTGATTACGGATCACTTAGAGGCCTCTGAGCCAAAACAATACCCCCATCAGACCCTTCTGTAGTTCTGCAGTAATATTCTCTTCCGAGTATTATGTCTTCATTAGTCTTCAGGAAAGTCACCGATTGCTACAGCTAGAGCAAATTCGCGCTAACTTTAAAGTTTTACTTGGAAGCATCCTCTTTCTTGATGCAGGCGAAATTCGTTTGGTCTAATTTGTGTGGATCTGGGTGTCTCCCAATCCTTATTGCAGGTTGTCACCTTGTAAGTAGTATGATCCAACAGCGATGACGTACCACCTACAAAGTACGTCAGAAGTATTAATATCTGTGGTGTTCACATCAAAATGTCAGATTTTCAGGCAGTACTAGAGACTGGAATGCCGACAAATAGTAGGGAAGAAGGGAAAAGTACAAGGACAATTCCACAGCCCTTTATCACCAATTCAGGCAAAAAATGTCGCGGACATTGCCCATCATTATAAAGTCAAGGTAGCCGTTTCATCGGACAGAGGTATGTGGCCCAATCACCACCTAGTTAATTACCAACACAAAAGGAGTTTAGGGTGGGGTATATCAATTAACCGGTCGCAAACGCTTTTGACGCACGCGACAGAAGGAGCCATCACTCACGGCCGCTCCACTGGTGGGTTATTTTTAGTGTCTCAGTGAAGTCAAGCCCCACGACAAGTTAATGACCTCAAGACCATCAATTTAGGAATCTGATTTACGACAGGTAAGAAGGACATATAACTGAATGTGAAACTAAATGACGCAGGTATTCAAAGTTAGGAGGTCAAAGGAGCAAATTATTGAGGGTAAACGCAAATAGCGGTAAGGATGAAAAATTTGTCGCAATGTTTAACAAGAGGTTTGAACGAATTAAAGTTAGAGGAATCCGTATTTTCATTAACATTAAGGATAAATAGTCTAGACTAGAGTCTTATTCACTAGGCCAGCGCAATTTATCACCTTATTAAAAACGCCCACATTCCATTAGCCATGCTCATCAAAGTTCCCACGTTTTCGACCCCCACGCGCACCCACACATCTCCCTCGCCTTGCCGTCATCCAACGTCTATTCGACAACGAGGATCAAACGAACCGATCACACCTTGCCATCCTTCCATTCCGTCCATTTTTCGATTCAACACACACCCATTCCATTAGGTCATTCTCTTTTTTGAGGTTCTTCCCCTCATCCTGTCTACATTACTCTCCTCTCAATCATCCATCTTTTACGCCCCACTCCTTCAACCAACCACTTCCACTACCTTCCACATTTCAACATTGACATCACACACATCACCACTCAACCTTCACTTATCCACGTTAGCACAGCACACACTTCTCAAACCTCTCAAACAATGACGATGAGGTCCATCGATCATACGTTAACGGTCAGACATGGGACTTTCGAAGATGGTCTTCGCAACAGTCTTTTGTCTCTACGTCCCATTGACTACTTATTCTGCAGAACCACAACAGAAATGGACGTGGTGTGCACATAACAAGAAATAATCAATTAGTCATACAATTTAGCACCAACAGTTACCATGGCTGGACATTTGTGTCACGAACAATAAACACGAACGAAGCAAGGAGCATTGCTGACGTGTTGATGTCGAAGGTGTTTTGATCAACTCCCTCCTCAGTCAACCGTTATCAGTTCACGACGTTCGATGCCCTGACTCACCTCCCACCACCCACATAACCACCATCAGACAGGTCGTAGTGAAGGAATCGACGCAATCACAATGACGATGGCACCTACTCTCGCCCTCTCTCGCTCTCTCTCTCAATCGCCTTCTCGCTCACTGCTCGTCCAGACATGTGTTTACATTTTAAACAATAAACAATGAATATTAGACCAGCAAGAAACTGGTTTTGGGTGTGTCTACCTCCAAGTGAATCCGACACCTCATCAATCTCAACCCTTCTTTCATGTCTCATCCTTGCTCCGCTCTCACCTATGTCGTTGCAATGCACACACCTTCACGGTAGACACGAGACAATGAATGCATCCACTTGCAGTGCAATGGTGTCATAATGGGTGGCAGGAACGCTATTGGAGACATAGCAGTGTCAACCACGGTGAAACCTCACCCTGTCATCTAGTGGCCTTGAGTGAGGGTTGGATGCAGACAGTGGATGGAGTTTGAAGCAGATGCCGACACAATTGTTGGTGGTGGTGGAAGGGAAGTGGAATGCTCCGTGGATCTCTTCGTAGATGACAAGGGGATGCTACGTGGTTGAATTGAGGGTTGATGTGGGGGTTCACGACATGATCGGCTACATGCTGCAGCACGTTGGTCACTGATGTCGCACACACCTAACTACTGCCACTCTCTAGACTTCCATCCTCCATGCTTACTTGGTTACTGATGTCAGCATCTAATCCACCTGCTCATACAGTTGAAGGTTTCAAATACGAGCAGAGCATTGAGGAAGGACGTTGGGTGGAGCTGTTTGAATCCGATCTCTTGGTAGAGAATGAAGCACTACTTACCAATTTAAGGTTTGAAGGTGGATAGAGAAATGAATTGAAAGAAGCGTGACAATGTCACGTTTCTGTGTCAGTGATAGCTGTTTTTATCATGTGAGACAGGTGCCAAGTCACACTTAACTTACATCATTACAGACGGGCGACTATTACCGTATAACAATCATGGGTTCGGTGTCTTCATTTTTTACCTTCAAGGCTCCGACGATCATGTCAGTCAGTTAGAGACACCCTCGTGAAAACCAGCCGTTTAATTGTGTGAAGGTGAGCTTGACAATAAGGCAGAAGTGTGCAGCAAAGGGTTGTAAGTGCTGAAATCGGTATTTGCTCGACACCACCGAAGCTGCAGCAGATAAACTACATGCGTATGAATTAATTAATCCAACAAAATCGGACGAAGTCGCTTAGTCTGTGTACGTTTGCGAAAAAGAGTGAACCACTACAGGTGCTCACTCTAATCCCCTGCACAGGTTTCCCTCAGACTTCTCCACTCACCTACCAACAACCATGTCTACGTGTCCTTATCATCTACTTTAAGTAGACCCATCAAATGGCATCAAATTTCCTACTGACGACAGAAGGCTAAATGAAAGCGAACGAACGACACCAACCCAGCAACTGAAGTGGTGCAGGACAAATTTAACAACTCTAGCACGTGCCAAAACACACTCGTCTGACTCGACATGTGGATACACAAACCATTACAGCAACTCGCTGCCAGTTCAATTCTCCACTACCCACTCACTTGCATTTGCCTCGAATGAAGAGACCAACACTGTGACGGACACATGTCACCTGTCTCTTCGTTCCGAATCCAGCTCATCCATCATTGAATTTGGGAAAAATGGGCTATCCAACCTCCCAATTTCCTTCACTCCTCTCTCTATAATTCCCTGTGGAGTAGTACAAACTGCATGAATCTCTCCATCACCAACTAATTGCCACACCTGCTCGCCTCCTTCCACCCTACTGCAGGTGACAACATGCCACCTGTCGAGTGGTGTCAACGTCATGTGCATTGTGACACACACTCCTCACATCAATGTCTCTCACTCGATTTGCACCTCCGTGATCACGGTACACGGTACAATCCGCCAACTATTCTTGCTGCATTGTTGTCGTTTTAATGTCAGAAAAGTGCGTGTGGGATTAACTTAACAGTCAAAATGTTCCATTGGGGCAGGGGTAAGGAAAAACACACACTGGTATTTGCCTCCACATCGTGATGTCGCAATCGGCAGCATTTTGATACATCTCCGCTCCTCCTCTTCCTCCTCCTCTTCCTCTTCTTCCTCCTCCTCCTCCTCCTCCTCCTCCTCCTCCTCTCTCATACCAATCACAGCAGTAACGCCTACGAACACACATTTCTTCTTTCTCCTCACACGCACTCCACTTGCACATCATCTTCTTCTCTTCTTCCCACTCAACACTGCTCCACTCTAACTCTCACCTCTGGTGTGCTGCAGCTTGCATCCACACACTCACCTCAAATTGGCTGTCGTAAAGTGACGTGGTGTAGTGTTGTTTGGTACGTCGATTGTTTGTTTAGCCGGCTGCGCATGCCACACTGTCCAGACACTTCACTTCTCCCTCCACTCTGTGCCACACTTCTCCCATCCAAGTCCCACAAACACTATCCACCCATTCATCACCTCACTACTGCTTCTTCCTCCACACCACCTCCACTTACTACGGATTCACTGTGAACACGAGGCACTACAATGCAACACTACACTGCACCACACTACGTACAGCACAAGTGGCAGACATACTACTGACAGGACACTTCAGTACCTCACCACCCACCCCTCCCAATGTGACGTGAAGTTGGTACGTATCACACACTACTTCGGGTCCACCGAGCAGGAGGACGATTCGCCGCACCACACCAATGTGACACCGCAATCACACAGATTGCCACAGAACTCCATTCAACATTCACATAACTCTTCCATATCCTCTGCTCTCTTGTTTCTTCCTTTCCCTCTCTCCATTGACTGTCACTACACCTCCGTTTCCCTTGCAAATACAGCTATGAAGTGAATCAGCCATGACACGACTACAATTGCATTTCTTCATCAACGTTAACGGAGGTGGTGACGGTGGTGTTCACTACCCCACAGCTTGCACAGCTGACCTCGACAACACATGAACATGCAAATTGTCCTTTGGACTGATTCGAGTAGCCGCCCTTGGCATCACACACGTCGTTCAGCACACTACGAACAAACACTGCAAACTAGGATGAATTGCAGACAAAGTGGAGAAGATAGTGGTGCACCTTGACACCACTTTCATGCCCAATGTCTGAGTTGTGCGGAAGGATGAGGTGGTGCCACAGACGTCTCATGAGTAGTTGAATGAATGGAGGAAAAAGGAAGGAAAATAAGGACACGGTAGAGCAGACAACTGTTGTAGAGATAGTGGATGGGTGTGTTGATGTCCACTTCACACTTCTACTCCATTTGCACTTGTTCCATTGTCATTCTTCCCGCTTCCGATTCCACATCGACAATCCCACGTCTTCCTACACACTCCACACCTCAGGCACCACTCACACAGTCTGGTTGTGCAATATTCAGCAGAGAATAACTCGATATGATTCACTGTGTACACCTCGACGCAGTGCGGAATGCGTGGAATGGTCTACAAGGGGACGCCGATTTCCATTCGATTAACATTTTTACGCCTCCTTTATAGCTATCAACTCCTTTAATTTTTTTTACAACTTAATGACTAACCACTTTGTTTGCCTTGTTGATAGCAATGAAAAGCAATAACTAAGGAGGAAGTGGGGACGGCGGTAGAGGAGAGCAAAAATTGAGGAAAGAGAAATGCAGGCGAAAAAGGAGACAAAAGAAGCGAACAAACAAAAGCGGTGTTTTTTTCATGCACTTTATTTCCATTTTGATGGCGGTAATAGCGGTACCGGTAGCAAAAAATACACACTTTTAATAAATCTCACAGGCGACAGCATCGACACCGACAGCGACACCAATACCGACTGCACGCGACAAGTAAACATGAACTTTTGCTCCTTATTCTTCCTTCTCTTCTTCACCTATTCTCATATTTTTCCATTCCATCCTATTTTTATTCTTCTTCTCTAAGGTCTCTGGCCTCATTGGGATCAGACCTGGAACTAGTGTCATGCCTTTGATGGGCCATTTCGTGGAGGAAACCGAATGCTTCCAGTCAATGAAACACTAACCCACCCTTCCCTTTCCCATTTTTTCAACAAATGCATGCTTGGTGCATTCCATCATCATCGCCTTGGCAATGCGTCCTCAGTATGGATCACTGCAAGCAGACAAAACTCTCTTCACTGGTTCGCATTTTTCCCATATCATGCGGCTGGTAATTTGAAGTGGTGAGAGTCCCTTTACCGCCTTTCTACTTAGCACTCAAATCTGTTGCGTCATGCCACTGTCTCGTATCCAATCATGACACCCTTTTTTGTTAAGGGAAGAAACGAAGTTAAATTACTCTTTAATGCTCCATTCTGTGGAAATTTTTAAATTTCACATCTCTAGTAAATTGTGTGAGTCTTGATAGACCCCTGTTTGACAGACGTCAACGCCAATGACGAGCATGGAGCCTCCTGCCACCAAAACTAACTAAGTAGGTTGCATATCGTTTCTCTACAAGGGCGAGCTAAGTCCACTTTTCAGTCAGGGTTTTGGCTTTAACCCAAGACACCAGAGTTGTACCCAAAGGTCAGATGTGAATAAGCAATGTAATGCTGATGACTAATTGATGAGGATGGTCAGTCTACTCGTTAATTCCTCCTCGTCATTTTTTTTTGGCTGCCGTCATAGAGTCAGTGATAAATTGAATTTTTGTTGGTACCAAGGCAACGCATTAATTTCTGTCCTAATTTGGGATAAATTCACTGCCTTCTCCCCTTCCCCGCCGAACCGTCCTGTGGAGGTGCCAAGAGGATTGGCTACTAAAGTCACGAAGTTGTACCCACATTCTGCTGGTGGAACGCGACATCTAAATTTCAACAGGACATTCTTCTTTAGTAGCACCTTCTACAAAGTTGACTACGAATAGCTTCACTGCCAATTACTTTGGAAAACGACAAGGATGTTAAGCCCAGGGTAGGCGCAAGGCAGTAAAGTAACTACAAAAGCTCTTGATCATTCGTTGTTGGATCGTATGGGTTGATTGAAATACTCATTAACAGACTGTTCCTTCCATGACTTGACCACCTTTTACAACTGTCGCTTCATTTATTTAGTTGCATTAATTGTACGGCCTCGTGGAAGTCTTATAAATTTTATCTCGTTTTTAAGGCTCCAAGAAAATTGTATCTCAATCCACAGCTAATTGATACTTCGGTAGGCCGTGGACCCTTGCATCAGTGTAGTGTGATTGTACTCATTTCACCCTTGCGCTTCTAGCCCCCACCCTCATGGAGGCATATTCACTGACGTTGACCAGGGTAGCCACGTCTCATCAGCTTCTTTACATGAATCTAATCAGGCTTGTAGTTCTTTTCAGCTTGTCCTGGCAAAAACTCAGTCCGTTTCGTTCTCTATTCACCCAAAAAATTGACCGTTTGATTATTACTTAGACGTCAGTTATACTACTTAAATGGCGGCACCTAAGTAGCATAATTAACCAATCATTCAGGCTTGTGCTGCATTGCTTTGCAAGTTTTATTACAAAAATCCCTTAAATACTTATTTATAAAGTTACAATTCACCTATCAAAGTAAAGACAGTTCAGTTGACCTTAGTGCAGAAAATCTCACCAAACGCCTTGGGACAAGAGGATGAGGCTTTCTAGAGTTCAGGAGGAATTTTTTGCACAGCTTCATGCAAGGGTTGACAGAAGGGACACCACTACTGCCATTATCTGAAGAGAGCTCCCTTTGAGGTGGATATTGCTCCAATCAATTGGATTTACCATTCCCCTGCCATCCACCTGTCTGGTTAGCTGTCTGTAGCGTCGTCCCTTTCTCTTAAATCTACTAGTATAACCATCAATTTTAATCTCTGCTCCACTTGCTTAGAGAATTTTCTGCGGTAGAGTGAAGCAAGTACTCGCGCAAAAAGTAGCTGCAGTTTGGTTTTTCGCCCCATCAATCGCATATTGTGCGAGAGTGAGTGTTTATGCCAGACACGAGTTTTTTCGTCTCCGTTAAGTAAAGTTGAGCTCCCACGGCCCTAGCAGTAAATCAAACAGAAGGCGGCCATTAAACGTGTGTCAGGTGTTTTGTAAACCACACGCTTAAAGTTTTACTTTAGTCAAACGACCTTCTCAATGATATGTTACACCGCACGAGCTCTCTCTTTGGGCTTGACACCTTGGTTAAAAGTTTTTTATCATGGCTTCCAATCCACCTCTATAGCCTTACCTCCATGGTAAAGATGACGCGGAAACGACGCGGCACGGACCAAGCTGAATTTAACTGTCGCTTTTATTTCGTCACAACAGAGTAGTGAAGGAAGTCATGAGAGCTGCTGCTTCTTTGTATCTCAGCTTTATTTTAAATGGTTCAGCAATATTACTAGAAGCATGGTCGGAGGTGGATGGGTTCACCACTGTCACCACAGTTGGATTTTGCTCCTTTTCTCCTCCTCCTCCTCCTCCTCCTCCTCCTCCTCCTCCTCCTCCTCCTCCCTCCTCCTCCTCCTCCTCCCTCCTCCTCCTCCTCCTCCTCCTCCTCCTCCTCCTCCTCCTCCTCCCTCCTCCTTCCTCCTCCTCCTCCTCCTCCTCCTTCTCCTCCTCACCATCATCATCATCATCAGCAGTCGTCCCAATCCTACCTTCGATCTTCTGCATTCCAGGTGTATGGCGGTCGAATGTAATCGACCAGAAATCCAGAGTCAAGACTAACGCGAAAGAGTGACCACAGGAAATCCTCTCCATGTCCACGCGAGCAGCTTGGTAGTAGCTCGGAGGCGAAGATGACACAGGAGAAGGGCAGCCTCAGTGCAGGCAGGCGATGAAGTCACTCAAAAATGTAACATCTCTCCTACTTGAAATCGAATCACAGGCTGGGGGGTCTCTAAAGCTGCACGAGACCAGCTCCCTCCTATTTGAATATAAGGGATTAAATATTAAATAAAATTCCGAGAGGATTGCTTCCTTGCATTTGCAGAAATACGATAGGCAATTCGAGGTGTTTTTCTTTCTGCATTCCGAAGCCAGATTTTATGACTACCACGCCATTAAGAAATTTGATTATTCTATCCTCTAGGTTCCAGGATGTGGAAAAAAAGGCGGGCACCTAAAATGTGCGGCAGAATGGGGAAAAAAGAATTGATCAACACTGCATATCACCCAACTGCTTTTTTCCTCAAAAAACATGCATCGTGATTCGGTAAGGGACAAGACAGTAACCAAACATATTTGATTAATTCGTTGAGAGTCGGTAAAGATACACTCTCTCCTCCTCAAATAACCATCCACATTATTTGGAAGGAAAAGCGAGCCAGCAAACGTACTTCAGCTTCCATGAAATGGCTTGCACTTGAAACACGTGGTTAAGGGGATGCCGGCGATTCCAGAACATAGCTTTCTTTACGAAATAAGGAAGGTTGGGTTCGTGCTTGAATAACTAAGAGCAATCCGTCTCCTTTAACGAACTGGACTCTCCAAGGTGCGACGCTAGTTCCAGGTCTGATCCCCAATGAAGGCAGAAGCTTAAGAGGAGATGCACGAAAGATATCATGGAATGGAGAAATTTAAGGTTAGATGAAGGAGAGAAGAGAGAATCAAGAGCACAAGCTCATGTTTACTTGTCGTATGTAGCAATGTCGGTGTCGATGTCGGCATCCTGGTCGGTGTCGGTGATGTCGCCTGTGAGATTTATTAAAAATATATTTTTGTCACCGACACCGCGTTTTTAGCCATCAAGACGGAGCTAGAAGTGCATGAAAACAGCAACGCTTTTGTTTGTTCGCTTCTTTTCTAGCGCTTTTCGCCTCCCTCCCCTCTAATCTCCCCTCCTCCTCTCTTTTCTCTCGCCGACTTTCTCTCTCCTCGCTCCCTTACTCTGCGCCTTGGTTATTGCTTTTTGCTTCGCTTTTAACAAGGCAAATAAAAACAATTAGTCATTTAGGTGCAAAAAAGCAAAAAAGAGTTGATAGTTATGAAGCATGCGAAAAAAATGTTAGTCGAATGAAAATCGGCGTCCCCTTGTAGACCATTCCACGCATTCCGCACTGCGTCGAGGTGTACACAGTGAATCATATCGAGTTATTCTCTGCTGAATATTGCACAACCAGACTGTGTGAGTGGTGTCTGAGGTGTGGAGTGTGTAGGAAGACGTGGGATTGTCGATGTGGAATCGGAAGCGGGAAGAATGACAATGGAACAAGTGCAAATGGAGTAGAAGTGTGAAGTGGACATCAACACACCCATCCACCATCTCTACAACAGTTGTCTGCTCTACCGTGTCCTTATTTTCCTTCCTTTTTCCTCCATTCATTCAACTACTCATGAGACGTCTGTGGCACCACCTCATCCTTCCGCACAACTCAGACATTGGGCATGAAAGTGGTGTCAAGGTGCACCACTATCTTCTCCACTTTGTCTGCAATTCATCCTAGTTTGCAGTGTTTGTTCGTAGTGTGCTGAACGACGTGTGTGATGCCAAGGGCGGCTACTCGAATCAGTCCAAAGGACAATTTGCATGTTCATGTGTTGTCGAGGTCAGCTGTGCAAGCTGTGGGGTAGTGAACACCACCGTCACCACCTCCGTTAACGTTGATGAAGAAATGCAATTGTAGTCGTGTCATGGCTGATTCACTTCATAGCTGTATTTGCAAGGGAAACGGAGGTGTAGTGACAGTCAATGGAGAGAGGGAAAGGAAGAAACAAGAGAGCAGAGGATATGGAAGAGTTATGTGAATGTTGAATGGAGTTCTGTGGCAATCTGTGTGATTGCGGTGTCACATTGGTGTGGTGCGGCGAATCGTCCTCCTGCTCGGTGGACCCGAAGTAGTGTGTGATACGTACCAACTTCACGTCACATTGGGAGGGGTGGGTGGTGAGGTACTGAAGTGTCCTGTCAGTAGTATGTCTGCCACTTGTGCTGTACGTAGTGTGGTGCAGTGTAGTGTTGCATTGTAGTGCCTCGTGTTCACAGTGAATCCGTAGTAAGTGGAGGTGGTGTGGAGGAAGAAGCAGTAGTGAGGTGATGAATGGGTGGATAGTGTTTGTGGGACTTGGATGGGAGAAGTGTGGCACAGAGTGGAGGGAGAAGTGAAGTGTCTGGACAGTGTGGCATGCGCAGCCGGCTAAACAAATAATCGACGTGCCAAACAACGCTATACCACGTCACTTTACGACAGCCAATTTGAGGTGAGTGTGTGGATGCAAGCTGCAGCACACCAGAGGTGAGAGTTAGAGTGGAGCAGTGTTGAGTGGGAAGAAGAGAAGAAGATGATGTGCAAGTGGAGTGCGTGTGAGGAGAAAGAAGAAATGTGTGTTCGTAGGCGTTACTGCTGTGATTGGTATGAGAGAGGAGGAGGAGGAGGAGGAGGAGGAGGAGGAGGAGGAAGAGGAGGAGCGGAGATGTATCAAAATGCCGCCGATTGCGACATCACGATGTGGAGGCAAATACCAGTGTGTGTTTTTCCTTACCCCTGCCCCAATGGAACATTTCGACTGTTAAGGTAATCCCACACGCACTTTTCTGACATTAAAACGACAACAATGCAGCAAGAATAGTTGGCGGATTGGGAAGAGTTGTAGTTATAACACCACGTGTACCGTGATCACAGAGGTGCAAATCGTGTGAGAGACATTGATGTGAGGAGTGTGTGTCACAATGCACATGACGTTGACACCACTCGACAGGTGGCATGTTGTCACCTGCAGTAGGGTGGAAGGAGGCGAGCAGGTGTGGCAATTAGTTGGTGATGGAGAGATTCATGCAGTTTGTACTACTCCACAGGGAATTAAAGAGAGAGGAGTGAAGGAAATTGGGAGGTTGGATAGTCCATTTTTCCCAAATTCAATGATGGATGAGCTGGAGTCGGGACAAACAGACAGGTGACGTGTGCCAGTCACAGTGTTGTTCTC
The DNA here is from genome assembly GCA_036345935.2 of Taenia hydatigena. Lineage (NCBI taxonomy): Eukaryota > Metazoa > Platyhelminthes > Cestoda > Cyclophyllidea > Taeniidae > Taenia > Taenia hydatigena. Next base: position 3,180,856 of record JADWOT020000001.1, on the reverse strand, counting down.
TTCATTCGAGGCAAATGCAAGTGAGTGGGTAGTGGAGAGTTGGACTGGCAGCGAGTTGCTGTAATGGTATGTGTATCCACATGTCGAGTCAGACGAGTGTGTTTTGGCACGTGTTAGAGTTGTTAAATTTGTCCTGTACCGCTTCAGTTGCTGGGTTGGTGTCAATCTTTCACCGTCATCACCCATCTGTCGTCGGTGGCGTAGATGATGCCATTTGATATGATTATTTTAAGTAGGTGATGAAGATAATTAGAATGACATGATTTTAGGTAGGAAGTAATTGATGGGTTCGGTTTGTTTTCGCATCCTACACACCGACTAGACATCTATATTAAATTCTGTTTGGATGATTCTAAGACAAGGGTAGATGCATTTCTGCAACCGTTACGATGCGCCAGGCTAAAATCCAGTAGGCACAAATTATAGGACTTTCAACTCCTTGCTGTTTACTTCTGTCTTATTGCCAAACTCGCCTCCACACAGTTAAAAGGCTTATTTCCATCACTGAGTAATGCCCTTCACTCACTGTGACATAGATTTTGCTTCCATTTCCAATGTCTTGACTTGGCAGTTGACATGATTTTACGGAACTTCGAAGTCAAAAATATAAACTACCCATACACCAGTAATTCTAAGGAAGCCTGTCACCTGCATGTCATGATGTCAGCTGAGTGTGACTTGGCACCTGTCTCACATGATAAAAACAGCTATCACTGACACAGAAACGTGACATTGTCATGTTTTTTTTCAATTCATTTCTCTATCCGCCTTCCAATCTTAAAGTGGTAAGTAGTACTTCATTCTCTACCAAGAGATCGGATTCAAACAGCTCCACCCAACGTCCTTCCTCAATGCTCTGCTCGTATTTGAAACCTTCAACTGTATGAGCAGGTGGATTAGATGCTGACATCAGTAACCAAGTAAGCATGGAGGATGGAAGTCTAGAGGGTGGCAGTAGTTAGGTGTGTGCGACATCAGTGACCAACGTGCTGCAGCATGTAGCCGATCATGTCGTGAACCCCCACATCAACCCTCAATTCAACCACGTAGCATCCCCTTGTCATCTACGAAGAGATCCACGGAGCATTCCACTTCCCTTCCACCACCACCAACAATTGTGTCGGCATCTGCTTCAAACTCCATCCACTGTCTGCATCCAACCCTCACTCAAGGCCACTAGATGACAGGGTGAGGTTTCACCGTGGTTGACACTGCTGTGCCTCCAATAGCGTTCCTGCCACCCATTATGACACCATTGCACTGCAAGTGGATGCATTCATTGTCTCGTGTCTACCGTGAAGGTGTGTGCATTGCAACGACATAGGTGAGAGCGGAGCAAGGATGAGACATGAAAGAAGGGTTGAGATTGATGAGGTGTCGGATTCACTTGGAGGTAGACACACCCAAAACCAATTTCTTGCTGGTCTAATATTCATTGTTTATTGTTTAAAATGTAAACACATGTCTGGACGAGCAGTGAGCGAGAAGGCGATTGAGAGAGAGAGAGAGAGAGCGAGAGAGGGCGAGAGTAGGTGCCATCGTCATTGTGATTGCGTCGATTCCTTCACTGCGACCTGTCTGATGGTGGTTATGTGGGTGGTGGGAGGTGAGTCAGGGCATCGAACGTCGTGAACTGATAACGGTTGACTGAGGAGGGAGTTGATCAAAACACCTTCGACATCAACACGTCAGCAATGCTCCTTGCTTCGTTCGTGTTTATTGTTCGTGACACAAATGTCCAGCCATGGTAACTGTTGGTGCTAAATTGTATGACTAATTGATTATTTCTTGTTATGTGCACACCACGTCCATTTCTGTTGTGGTTCTGCAGAATAAGTAGTCAATGTGACTTGTTGGTGGGTCGGGCACGTAGAGACAAAAGACTGTTGCGAAGACCATCTTCGAAAGTCCCATGTCTGACCGTTAACGTATGATCGATGGACCTCATCGTCATTGTTTGAGAGGTTTGAGAAGTGTGTGCTGTGCTAACGTGGATAAGTGAAGGTTGAGTGGTGATGTGTGTGATGTCAATGTTGAAATGTGGAAGGTAGTGGAAGTGGTTGGTTGAAGGAGTGGGGCGTAAAAGATGGATGATTGAGAGGAGAGTAATGTAGACAGGATGAGGGGAAGAACCTCAAAAAAGAGAATGACCTAATGGAATTGGTGTGTGTTGAATCGAAAAATGGACGGAATGGAAGGATGGCAAGGTGTGATCGGTTTGTTTGATCCTCGTTGTCGAATAGACGTTGGATGACGGCAAGGCGAGGGAGATGTGTGGGTGCGCGTGGGGGTCGAAAACGTCGGAACTTTGATGAGCAGGGCTGTTGGAAGGTGGGCGGTAGTGGTCTTGTTATTTAGAGCATTGTCTAGACTACAGGTTTCATGTTTGTACAACTCTTTGTTGAATTCCTTTCCCTTCCCCCTTTCCCTCCATTTGTCAATTTTACATGTTGATCTTGTTGTCTGCATTAATTTTGTGTTTCTATATTCAATGCATAATAAATGTTCTCTTTGATTGAGGAAAAAGGTTATTGGAAATTAGTCATGCATGATGTTAAAATGCTGACTAATTAATCATTGATGTTGCCTTAATGCCTCATTTCATATATCATTTAATTGTGACGAACTCTGGAGGCTGTAAACTCAACAATTGCCCAGTGGAAAGTGTTTAATTTGCTTTTATTCTCGGGCATTATGATAAGACAAGATTTTCATAAGTTTATTCACTGTTTTTCTTTGTGATTGATTTATGCCTTTTAATGAAATTTTTCTTTGAAATACGTTTAAATGCAATTGGACTTCTGCTAAGCAAGAACTAGTCAATCTGCCAATAAGTGTATCCAATAGACAGCAAATAAAACTTGGTTCCCCTTTTGTGGTGATGTTTTATAAACTCTCTTTGTTTTGGCATTACAAAATGAATTAAGCGCCGCCTCAATGCAATTGGTTGGTCTAGAAGCGTCTGACCAATACGAGTCCTGCCTCAACAGCTGATAACTCAGCGCTATCGATCATCGATCAGCTTCCGTCCAATCGATCAAAACACATGATTAACTGGTAGCTTATTGGCTGAATAAACTTGATCAATTTTTATAAAATTATGCCGATTAGGAGGCATTTAAAATTTTAGTAGCGAAAAAACCTTAATTCCAGCAAGCGTTTCATTTTAATCAATTTTAAAATCACAAAAGGTGATGAAAAAGTGTGTTTGGTCTCATATTCACAGGTAATCACTGGGACATGCATAAATAAGCATTTAATGACTGTCGTAAATTACCTCCCCGCTGTTAATGGGTTGGGTCATTTTCTGTGGTACTAGCCTTCCTCTTAGAGGCGAACACACCCGAGAGGCGAAAATTCCCATCCTTGCTAGAGCTTACTGTCAAGCGTGAACAGCACTGGAGACTAAGTGATATACTACACTGATTCTCGTCTTGTTTTTAGTAAAGACAAATGGAGCGTGACCTACGAAGGTCTGTTGCCATGGCTCTGCTGAAAAGAACGAAGATTCAAACGCTTCTGCGGGAAGTGGTAATGGAGCGTGGATGCCCGCATGAGTACTAGAGGTAAACATCACTGTACGACTTCGATCTGCTGTTAAAATTATGTAAATAAAGGTCATGAACTCGCATTCTATTTGTTTTATGTTCCATTCCAATTATAAAGAGAAGAAATCAACCACGAAGTCGAGAAAAAGATTAGGCAATGATTGCTGATTCTAAAAGTGGATTCCTGTCACCATCTCTTTGCTATGAATCACCAAGAGTTTATTGGGTATTGTGGACACAATAATTCTCAGCTTAATTCCATTTCATCATTGTCTTTTATTGTCACTTGCAAAATGTTCGGAATTACTCACATGCCTTTCCAACATTAGATTGCTTTGAGCCATCCAATTCCATTAATCAGTCACGGTTTTTATTACAAGCTGTTCTCTTTATGGCTGTCCTCTACCTATTAAGCTCTGATGTCCCTCTGCTACTACACATTGCTCCAAACTCGAAATTGAGGCAGTACTGTGTCCTCGCGGATTTATTAGTGACCAGCCCATTCGTTCTAAAATGTTGACGAAGATGGCATATTACGAATAAAAAAGTTTCCCACCTTGGTACTCTTACTGTACCTCCTTCCCCTCCTTGAGTTACCTCCTATGACTTAATGAGGCACTTGTCAGAATGTAGCTCCATTATTATCATCCATAACGGACGTGTAATTTTTTAAAGGTTCGAGTATACACAAGCACTAATTCGAAGTGTCCGATTTGGCTATTCAATGCAATGGCAAAATTGACCGACCATTATAGATAAGGGTGGTGAAGGTGATATCTGTGACAGTCACAAAGTCGAAAAAGAAAAGTAAAGCATGTCTTCACTCCTCCCCCCTCCCCCCTTTCTGTCTAGACCGGCCGGCCGGCCGGCTGACTCATTTGGCGGTCTGACAGCGGCACTGCACTACTGCTGCTGCCCATACCGGTGTCATCGTCAACACATTCGCCATCGTCGATTTTAGCGCTGCCAATCTCTTTTGTATTCTCTCATTCCACGTGCGTATCTTCCATTTCCCTACACTCACACCTTCCTTCCCCGTCAATCCATTGGCACCGCGAGGAAGGCTGGAAATTGGGTTAGTTTTTGGCAGAGATTATCGCTCCGTCTTTTCCTCTTTTTTTCACTTTCTCCCATTGCCATCGGCGGTATTTAGGTACCCAGATGGGATAAATTATTCTCTCACTAGCTTGGAGTATCATTACGATGCCTGACGCCTTTTGTCTTCCGTGATTTGGCTTTAATAATGGTGGCATAGAACTCAATCTTTTTTTTTAGGCCTTCCTATACCTATAATAAAGTTACATTTTAGACTCTAATATTTCATTGCTTCCTCAGAGGTGTGGCAAGCATCAAACATTAGTAGCTACGATGAGCGGATCCTCCTCAAAGGATTCTTAATTTCAACTCATTTAGCAATCGCACCTACTTAAGACAACTGACTTGACCACTTAGGAACAAATCTAAACGGCTTGCCAAATGGATGTAAAAAAAAACAGTATCCCAAACACATCAGGCTTTCCTGCCTCGTAGGTTAAAGGTCATTTGGCATTGCGATGGTGGGAGCGTAAAAACGTTGATCGGTTGGAAAGGTAAAGTGGATGTGTGGATGGCATTTGTGCTTAATAAAGTAATAAAGCACCCTGCGGTTGGTTGAAAAGGTCGACAGTATTCGCACCACGGCCACAGACAGCCTCTGACGTCTATTCAGTTACATTCGCCACTACAAGACGTGATAACTGAACCCTAAAACCTCCTCACAAAAGCAAAATGACGGCAATTAAAGATGTGGCAGAGTGACTTAATCTTGGCAAGGGGTCTTTGAGGTATGTATTTAGTTAACTTGTCAAACCGGGACTGTAAACGCCCTTGGCAAGTGGGAGAACCAGAACACTCCGCATTATCTACGGCGCCGCCCAACTCACTTCCCTTCGTGGAAATCGGATGTTTTTGCAGTCAAGGTGGATAACACGAATTCTTCCTGTTGCGTAAACGACTGCGAGTCGCATGACTTTAAGTTGAGAGCACAGTGCTACAACATGATAGCCAAATAGCAATTCTACGCGGTTCCTATAATGAGACAATAAAATACAAGATGGCGGTGTAATCCATGCTTCCATAACGTCTCATCTCTGGAGGCAAACAACTACGACCAGCTCTAGTTCCCCTCATTTCCGTCTCAGCCGTCTTTCCTACTCGTCCAGCCCATCTGTGTATGCTTGTTTAAGAGGAAGGAGACGTGATTATTATCGCCCAGGGAAATATCATCATCGGGGAGGAGAATGAGGAGGATGAAAAAGTACAATTTGAATGGCTACCAGCTAATCCAAGGTTTCTTTCCTTTAAAAACACCTCCTGTTGCCTCTGCAAAAACTGTTTCATCCTGATTGTCCAATCGCCTATCTGATGAATTCGCAACCGGTCGAATGTTGGGGCCAATCCAATCCCAGAATTTTGCAGGATTTTTCGCAATGAGACAGCGTACAGACTCCTAACTCATTTTGTCTAGGCTAGACTGCTTTAACAAATCTATACCCTGCTTGTAATTAATATTACCCCCCATGTCCTCCAAACGGAATAATTTAGTTGTAATCTTAAGGCTGACCTGAACAGACGTTAGTTCCCTTTGAAGTGGCGGTAAAAGCGACCCAGAAAGTGGCAAATACTGTAATTACCTGAACCATTGCTCGGTTTGTCACTAGGATGCGTGCAGACCTACCCCAATTCAACCGTGAAGCCACCGACTCTATTCTGGTGTTACCACCAAGACAACACCACACGACGCAGAAGAACATCAGAGATTTTATTGTGGTATCATAAAAAGGAAAACGGATGGAAATTAAGACAGAGTGATCAGGGACGATGCAGACTGAAGTGGAGAATAAATGAATGACTGACCTGCAGAGTGAATTGATGGATAGAAATGGGTTGCACACAGGCTGGGTGGATGTGGGATAGGCAAATGAGGGAATGGATAGGGCGAAACCCACACAGTTAACTCTCCAGGTAGCTGGTTATGCCTGTGGTTAAAGCGGCTTAGATCTACAACCACATAGAAACTATGCTGAAAGGTAAGTTTTATTCCCATTTCAGGAAGAGGGGTCTGGACCTCAGCCACCAGCACAAACACCTACACACATGAGTGCGCATAGGGCTTGTGTCAATCAACCTCGAAATGGCGGCAGGGTCATCGGCTACTTTCGGACATAATTGACGGTGCTACTAGTCGGCATGGTTACACACCCAAGACGCCGTTATTCTGCCGATAAGAGTAACGTGTAAGGGCAAAAAGCACTCATCCAATTGCAGCTCCACGGGATAGCATCACCTTCGAAATATGCTTTTTAGGCGGAGAAGCAGTCAATATTCCCAAAGGCGATTTTCTGTTTTCTTTAAGAGGAAAATTTGGGTCAGGGTGTACCCAAAGTTTTCATTTTCTATACTATTCATTTCATCGACTCCAATTTCACCCTCTTCCATCGCCATTCTAACAATATTTGCAGCACTCCAAGTCTTTCCAGAAGGCGGAAGGACAGAAAATGTACTGTTGAGGGGATGCTAGCGTGGTCTATAGATCATGCTGCCAATCGGATGTGCAACAGCGGAGCTATAAGCGCTTCCATGACCAAAACGTGATACTGTGGCCGGGATTGCTCTCGGCTAGCTCCTCGCATAGGCCATCATGGCGCAGTCGCTGCTGTAATGAAAGTCATTCACGAAGTTAAGTACATCAGGAAGGATATTCAACCGAAATGTCATTGATCCATTCGGGCAATTCCATTGGACCTAAAGTTTTAGTCTGCCTAGGAACTTCATTAGGGTATGGAGGAATGCAGTCGCCATAAGGGATGTCCATTGCTAGCCGTAAGAGACTGGCCTAAAAGTAGGATGGAGCTAAAAAATCGTTCCTTATCACTTTGTTCTCACTTCAGCACTGTCCAACCACATATGCGTCTAGATTTTTTCCAGCTGGTAGAGAGACGGGGAAGAACAGCCTGTTCAATTAATTGACGTCTTTAGACGTACCGTAGACAACTCTGTAACTAACCATTCCAGACATTCACGGCCACAGATAGTGTTGTTTCAATTGTTAGTAGCATCTCTACAGAACATGGAAGATGGACGCAATTTTGTTGGAAGGTGTCACAAATTCTGCCCTTTGCAACCTGTGACCTTTTCCTTTATTCAAAAATTGGGAATCAGGTTGATTGTCCTTAAGTCTCGGGTTTGTTTGCCGTTTCCGATGTCAAAAGATGTCATAATATTAGGCCAGAAAGTGTATTATCGCCGCCCAGAGGCCAGATCGCTGAGCGGAAGTGCAATGACAGCGCCTGAAGTGTCCGCAAGACCAAAAAATACCTTAACAAACAATCAAGTTGTTCCACATAGTAGTCAATTAACCATTTTTAATCAAAGTGTCGCTCCTTTAAGCCATCAACAAAGCCGACGAAATCTACCATCCCACCCCCTGTGCTCTCATCTTCTCTTTTTTTTCGTCTGTGAGATATTATCGGTGTTTTTGAAGTTTCTGGTGGTGGTGGAGGCGGAGGCGAAATTGAGAGACGCAAAGAAGGCTGGTAAGGCTTCAAAAACAACCGCCTGCGGTAGGCTAAAGCAGTCTCAAAGGCTAGTTGATTTATGTCCTTTGTTACTGCTGCTGTGTTTGTGACTATTGCCTTACAGCTTTCTCGGTTAAACAGTCGATGCGGTGGTTATATCGAAAGTCAGATTTGTCAAAGGATCTGCTCCAGTAGGAAGGGAGAACGAGACCTAAATATGGGAGCCTCATTTGCCCCTAATGTCATCAGGTTTTGCTTATACCACCTCCACGCCATTAGTCTCTCAGTCCTTCAGTGAACCATCCTCTCAATGGTAGCCAGTGACTGTGAGCCAAAGTCCTTTGCGAGATACCCAGACTTGGCTTTCCTTGTTTTGGCGCTCACCTGACACACATCCTTTACTCAGTTTAAGACTATTGTAAACCAAAGAGTAACAATGTGGTCGCGGGGCTCTGCATCAATTAAGTAGCTGTCACTGATAAATCCTTTAGCTAATGTCTTCACAAAGGGACAAGCACTCTTGTCGTAGAAGGAGTACATTATTGTGGAGGTGAATTATTGCCTTCGGCCCACTCCTTACTCAGTAGTCAGTGCTTGGCGAAATGCTATTCTTCTCCCTTTGATGGATTTCGCCCACAGCATTTGCGGTCATCTTTGTCCCCTCCGCCCCACCCAAACCCTCGTTTGCAAGCCGCACGAACAGTAAACGAACAAGGCAAAAATCATGGTTAGAAAGACAAATTACTACTTCTCTTCCCTTTTATCACAGCTTCCGATGAAGGTATAAGGTACGGTAAATCATGAATTCCTCCTTAATGACAATGGACCGATACACCCAGAACATTTGGAGCCCTCAAGACTTAGTCAGCCTCTTTCCATCCATCTATTTCATCCCAATCATGGCTGCTAAGAAAGCAAATGGCAATTGACTCAAGGTCAACCCTTTAATTTTAGTGAACTGCTTCTTCATGCAATTTATCAACCATCCAAGTAATAGTAAGCTAACCGCCATGACCTCAGCCAGTTAACGATGATATACGTGCTTAAATGCCTAGTAGGTGCCATAAATTCGCCCAGCATCAAGGCGGTGATGAAATCTAAAGCACTCAGCTTCAAGTAGAGAAGTTATGATTTTTTTTTGTGTCCTTTTTTGTGCAATAAGGAAATAAATTGCAAGACAAACTCGCATAGGCAGTCGATAAAGCAGTTCAACCAATCACAATCATGGAGGGACAGATGACGCGCAGGATGACCTAACTGAGCTAAAATCGGTTATTCAAGCTCTCCCTAGCCTACGTGAAGTTGCCAACATCCCACAAATGAATTCTCCTTTCGTGAAAGTGCTGGTACATTCCTAGTTTACATTAAGAAATGAAATACCAAAAGGCATTAAACACACACGTGGAGGAGAGTGCTTTGTTCTCCATAGAAGTTTGATAAAAAAGTAGAACAGAGTAGGGTAGAACAGAGGAGGCCAGAGCAAGTAATAAGCGGTAGCTTTTTTTCGTCGGTCCAAAGTGATTGACGCATGGTCACAGCTGGACAAACACACGGACACAGCCACACACACGCACGTGCTTGAATACAATGGAAATGTTCACAACTTTAGTAGGAGGAGGAGGAGGAGGGCAGGTTTGACCACTGTCCCCAAATCTTTTTTTTCCATTTTAGTCCTACTATATTCTAAAATCTAAAAATAGTGGCACCAGAAGACGAAAAAATCGTCACGACTGCATTGTGCTTAGCAATGAATTAATGAAGAGATCACTCAGTGTAATAGAAAATTTTTAAAAATCCAAGTCCTTCAATTTCAGCTAAAATCTAGTTGAGAAATTAAAATACTTTGATAATGATGAGTTTTAAAGTTAATTTGTTACCAAAGGGTGGTTAAAGTGTCGGTAAAATGCTTGCCAAATTCCTGTCCCCTGTAAAATAACAACTGCAGTGCAGGCGGAAATCACTAAACTGATTGCTTGAAGAGATTTAAAACCTCTCCAAACAGCTGCACTTGCTAAACCTAAACCGTGCCTTGGTCCTGATCCCTTTGATGCGAGAAGATACCTTCGCACTACCGCTGTCGGCTAAATGCTTCAAATAAAACCTGTTTTGAAGACACTACAATGACGGCAGTCAAAGCTTGGCTGAAAATATGTTTTCTGGATAAATCTCAAGAAATTTAACTCCCCATAGGCAAATTGGTACTAGGTTTTGCGTATTTCACTGAACTTTTTTTTATGCCATAATCATGAGCACAGGATTGAAAATCCTTTTTAGATTATAAAAGGAGTCACGAGGTATTGATTACTGGTGCAACCAAGGGGGCAAAATATTCGAGGTGGTAATGGAGGTAAATAAGTTAGTGAGTTAGAATTTATCTGAAAAAATATCCATATGTGGTACAAACCATTCAACAGTTTAATGAGCATAAATCGGCACGTTGATTGGCTGGTCAAAAGAAAATCAATAATGTCGGGGAAGAATCAAATTGCGAATTCTATTTAGTGTCCCAAAATTTTGGGCTAATAAATGAGATGTTTACTGATTGGAACAAAGAAGGACCAGTAACCCATCCGGTGTTAGAAGGACGAGTCAAGCAGTACGGCATTAATGCACACTAGGTCTATGGGGAAGATTCCTTAATGGGCACAATTACCAAAAGAGAAGCGGAAGTTGGGATTCAGAATTAAACTACCACAATTGTCAATGGCGGTTAATGGTATTTTGGAGTTTTGAGACCGCCTAATAACTCCCCAATTCCCTAAGGTCTTCTCCTTTTCTCCCCTTGTGTGTGTGTGTGTGTACGTGCCTGGGTTTTTGTTTATCCCTCTTGCTCTTAACCAAATTATATTTAGCCTCGGAGGTAGACAAGCGGGTTGGACGAGGAGGCTGACTGATGTTAATTAGAAATTTCTATAGACCAGTGACCTTGGTTATTTCAAAGGGGCCATGGGTGGTCCATTGAACTGTCGCTCTCTGCTCCTCCGTGTCCGTGTCCGTATGGACGGGCTGACCTTTCCAAAAACCCATCTTCTTCTGCATTAATTACCTAGGATGGCTTTTGTCGGGATGTATGTGAGGCTGTTTTAAAACAGAATTTTGCCTTAAATTGACCGTGAAGCCTAGGGCAGTACGGTCTTAAGGGGAGAGATAAACTACATCTCCCTTTGCAAATGAATCATCGGTGGCTAATCATGCCCTGATGGCAGAGTCCAAACGTAACCTACGTGACAGGTGGTTCTACCTCGCATCACCAATCGGACCACTGTAAAGTGAGGCAAAAGGAAACGGACCTAAATGGCATTTTACAGTTGTCACCATTTTGTTAATCAAGGCAGCCATACCCCCTAACTAACTCGAGCTATCAAAATCTAAGGGAATTCGACCAATCGGTGATTCTTCTTCTTGAGACAGGTTAATATTCACCGCAAATTATCGAGGTGGGGACAATGGGATTTGCCAGAGGGATGTGTCTACCGTAGCACTAGAGAGAGGGACGACAGGAATGCTAACCTCAAGGCGGACGTCAAAACCCCTTCTTATACCGCTGTAATACCTTTGACGATTCGTTGAACTCTGTGTCCGATAACAAGAGCACTTATATCTACGTGGATTGTGTTTTTGCTTGGCGGCTTGGCCTCTGGGTGTTGTCAGTAGTCGCCTCCCCCCAGTCTTTCTGTACCACTCGTCAAAAGCTTTTATCTTTAATAAATATAGTTAATCAAATCGTGAGTTTTTTTCAGTTGGTTCCAAAACACCATTCCCAATTTCCCGCCTTAATCCTTTCCATCTCCGAATTTTTCGATCAGGTTTCCTTGAATGCGAGGAGGAACTGCATTCTGAATGTTCCGATGCATCTTCCATGCGTGAATGAGTAATTACCTAAGGATTCAAAGGGACGGTGAAGATCGATGTTTGCCTTTCCCAAATCATTTTCTGATTGATTTGTCGCCTCTGATCAATCGACCAATCAGATATGCAAAAACTTATTTTCTCTTAAAGAGCAGGCACCATCACGAGGCTGCGGCATATATGCGCACTCGATTGTCTACTTTGTTGTTCTTTTCCATCCATCCCAAAGGGTAGCCACGCTGTCAGTGAAGAAAGATGGGAGATGAAAGTCGGTGGACGTGATCACTACGTCTAGAGGTTGCAAACATCGTAAGGTTCAGCTACCTGGACCAGATCGCACTGAATTGGATCCATTAAGCTGTAATTTGTGAGGTGAAGCTGCAACCTTTCCGGAAACATTGACCATATCTTTCTCAATCCTCACGTGACTTGCAACAATCATGGACTAAAGTGATGCATGAAGTGGGTACAAATTGACAGCTATTTGTCATCATCATCGTTGTGCGAGCGCGCTCGTGTCCCCCAACCCCTCTAGCAAGAGACATACAGTCGCTGATTGACACCTCCAGATGCCGAAATTCGATTAGAAAAAAGCAAAACAAAGTAGAGGGAGGTGAAAAGAATAGGTTCGTAATGGAGACGAGGTTTGACAGACGGGTAGAAGGTCGGCGACTTGACGTGCATTAATTACTCACCCATTTGGAGCAATCAAGTCGAATTATTCTCTCTCCATTTTGTATTCGCATCAATTGAGTAAAGAAATTTAGAACGAGGCAAAAAATGACTAGATATGTTAACATTCCCTATCAATCAATTGATATGCGAACGAGTATTGATCGGCGAACCCCACGGGGGTGAAGGGTGGAAGGGAGAGGGCACGTCAATTGTGTCATTAAAGGAGAAATCGTGCTTAAGCTGATTTTTCTCCAAGTTGTATAAAGTAGTTAGGAATAGAGGCGAAAAAAAAATGGCTGCAAAATCGATGCGCCAAAAAGCGTAGACGTTCCTCATTAATCGATCGATAAACGAGCATTGATCGGCAAACCGACTTCATATCTTGACAAAATTGACACAAAAAAATATGTTCTTAGCATTTTCACCCCTAACAGGTGGAAGCAATGAATTGTGGGTGTGTTAGGCCCTGTTGGTCGGATTACAGGAGTCTGGAGAGCCGGTGGGGGGCGGGAAGGGGGGAAGGAGGGGAGAACAACCCAGTCTCCAGAAGGCAGAATACAGAACTGGACGGACAGTAAACAATTCCATGTTTTTTATTCATGTCATGATGATAATTGCAAAAAGAGAAAAGGAAAAGCTTACAACTAATGAGGCCGAGAGTAACAACTCTATCAGTGAAGCAGCTTACTCCACCCTCTTTGGTAGCTTAAAAGTGGAAACGGTAGCGCTTCTGTAAAAGGTCTCCCAGCAATGACGGCAGAAGTAGCAAAGAGGTGAGAAAAAAAGGAGGGAAAGAATACAATGAAATAGTGGAAGACACTTGTTGTTGGTAACTTATGTGCCGACTGGAAACGAAAAAAAACAAATGACCTCATTCTTTGTCCTGGAGGTGGAAATGGGAGAGGAATTGTTGTGTGGGGAGGGGAGGAGAACATGTGGGAACCCGCCGATTGGGACAGAAAAAGCAAAAGATGAGCATAAACAAGGGTGCGCCTTTCCCCACTTGCAGTTTTGCTTGATGTCAATGCATCCAAGCGACAAAGCTTATTTACGGTCTGGAAATTGGGCAGAGCCCAGAAGAACACAAAAAGAACGGATGGGAGTGAGGCGGAAGGGGAACAAAACTTCCAGGTATAGCACTTTGAACACCATCACAGTTAAAACGGTGCATTTGGAAGGGAAGACGCAGGCTTCTTAGGTGTGTCACCGTGATTTTTGCTGTCTGGGCTAGAAGTAACGCCGCTACTCAGTGTCGGGAATCCGATGGTATGGAAGAATCGATTCCTTTCAACCCAATCGATCACCTCAAATGCGGAGTTATTGCTGGCCTCAAGGTGAAAGGTAGTTTCTCTCAACTTACGTGTTTGCATCAGGGCCAAATTTTAGCACATCTTGTGATATCGAATGTCTCAATCTTATGCAATCGATGTCCAAATCGTGAGACCTTCTGCAACCTTAGTATCGATCCAAATGACATCGATATTGATTTAAATGATAGCGTCAAGAGCCAACACGGAGGTAAGAGGCCAGCACTGATATCAGTCAGAATTGATGATCAAAAGGGAGGACCTAGAGAGTTTTTCCCCTCCATAAATGCGATGCGAGTTGTCCCCTCTAGATGTGAGGCTCAAAAACTTATCGATCGAAATTTGACATTACGACCGTGGTTGGAAGATGACTATTGATCGATTATTGACAGCCGATTTTGATTGGTTGGAAGGAAATCATGCCGATTATGAAATGTAGTACTGAATGGATTAACACAAAGTAGGCAAAAGCGACAGGCGACTGCCTACCATCCACCAATTTATGTGTCTTCTTGATGTGGGGGGGGAAGGGGAAGAGTTAGAAGAGATTCCACCGATAACAAGCAGACAAGGGGACAGGCGAGCAGACAGGTGAAAAGTTGTTGTGTGACATTTCTCTTGGACAGTACATTTGGTTCACTCAGAACAGGTTGAGGTTAGATTGTAGTCCCAGTTGTTTGCTTTTCCTTTTTATCTCTTCTTAGCAATTCTCCCTTCCCCTCCCCCTACTCCCACAATCGCTGATGACTTGATCTCAAGATCTTGACTACTGAGGAATGACAAGTGAAAGGGTGACCCAGACAGAAATCGCATCCACACTGGTCCTTCCTACCCGCTCTGGACACTTCAACATGCCATCCCAGAGAAAACAGTCCAACCTGCCTAGATCTCATCAACCGTTTAACGCCAGAAAGTGAATGGCTATGTCTGTGTGCCTTGTCGACCTCCACACCCACCCTACTTTGCCTCCATAGTCAAGTTCTTCACTCACATGCTGACTTCTCTTCACACGTCCACTCCAGAATGACAATGGCGCGTGAAATGTGGGAGGAATGTTTACGCTATCACATCGTGTCAGTGACAGTGACAAGGGGAACTCGAGAGTAAACATGTAGTGCAGTTATGCTTTAAACTGCGGTGGTTGGATGATTGGAGCGTCTGACAGGATCCCCAAGAGCGCTGTCGGACACGTGTGTCTAGGAGTGATGTGTGGAGATAGGAAGGGGCCGAAATCTCTCACCTCCGACGTGGTGGAGAATTGTGAGGACTCCTCGTTGATTTCATTGGACTTCACCCACCCTGAGGAACACACCTCGACGCCGTGGCTGATGGTGTGAAGGTGTGGCAGTGATTCCCCGACCCTTCCATGAGGTTGTGACTGAGGTTTTCTCAGGCGGGTGCGCCTTCAGGGAGGAGGTAAGACTCTCGGAGGATGGTGTCGTCTGCAAATGCTTGAATATGGAAAACCTCACACCTACGGGACTGTGAAAACTAAAATCGACTTGTCAATCACTTCACTATAAAAATCTACAAATTGCAAGTTATGAAACGGATCCAGATGACAGGAGACACCTCTTCAAGTTGAATCATGGCAACTGCTCATTGTCGAACATCATCGAGGCTTCAGCATCGCACTATCGAGGCAAATTTCTTCTCATGGTTAGAACTTCCTTACCTAAGGGTTAAATAAAACCCACTGGAAGACCTAGGACAGCCAAAGCGGTCGAATAACCACGAAAAGCGTCGAGGAGAGTCCAAAGAAGTGGTACCTAGTGCTTAGACGTTTGACTACGCGAACCCCTCCAACTCTCTCTCAGTCAGTTTCAAAAAGCCCTGCCACCCCTCCAAAACAGGAGCGCCTTGTTGTATGACTCAGATGCTCCCGCAGAACATTGTGCGACCCCAAGATGAGCTCCACACTGATAAACGCTGTTGAAGCTGACGAATCTCAATGCGCCTCTTGAATCCGTGTTGGCACGGAATCATTATGCCACACTGTTTCTGCCGCTGGGGGCAGCGCAACAGCTGGGAAGTAACACAACCTAGGAGGGCCTCAAAATCGACGGAAGTCATGTATTTCCAGCTCCTCGCTCCCACCTATTTTAGGCCTTCCTGAGTGCATTGGGGAAGCTTGACAAGGCTATCAAGGTGGCGACAAAGTGCTGCGCGTGTGTCTAGACGTCTGGCTATCTCTAACAGACATTGGAGTAGCAAGTCTCAATCGATAAATACTCCCGTCTCCCCAGCCCACCACAGCGGAGATGAAGCGTCACGACGTTGACGTAATTATGTTGACATATTATTGGATGAAAAAATACCACACCCTGTCATATGTACATGCACGCAAATGCACCTTTCCATGTCTTCCTCCTCGTCATCACCGTTACTTAGACAACCAGCATAGTAACCAAACGACAGGGAGAACTGCATCCACCCCCTCCTCCTCCACGCCTCGGCCTATCCCGTTGATGAAGACGTTTCCTCTGTTCTCGATCCAAAGAAACAGTTTTTGGAGGTGCTTCCATACCCTCCCGCCGTTTCATTCGATACTTGCGCACTAAACGTTTGTTTCCGTGAAACTGAATAGCGGCGGTGGTGGATGTGGTCGATTTAACCTTCAGACGGTACATTCCATCCAGCGGGAGGTCTGGGTCCTTGTCATTTGTGCAGACGAGAGTGCTTTCATCATCAAAGGAGGATGAGGAATTGATTGAGGAAGCGATGGAGTGTGGACGTTTGGAATCCTGAATTTTAGAGGCCTTCTTCGTCTGGTTTGGATTCCACAAAGGCTGCTGACAGTGACGATGGTGGTGGCGATGTGAATCCTTCAGACTGTCCAACGCATTCAGTGAGGTGTAACCGTCATCTGAATCCTGATAACCTGCCTCCAAATTGATGAGACAGGGCTGTGAAGTGATTTTCATGTAGTCGTCTGCTGGCCTTTGACGAGATTCTGCAAACAGGAGAAGGAAGGATCACTAAAGATGCTCATTTCCAATCAAATAAACAAAGCGGTGACAGAGGGATTTCTGCGTTGGACGTCTGGACTTAGAGCCTACGCTCTTTGATAATCTTGTGGAACGAATGTCCTTTCAAGACCTACCAATTGTGGCATCTTCGCAGCCAGAAGAAGATGAGGAAGAGGAAGAAGGCGACGAAGCTGATAGACGGGAGACGGTAACTTGTTCGTTGACATCACAGACAGCGGAGGTTGGAGGCTGGCTTCCACGTGGGTGACTACGAGTGCCCATTCGTGGGACGACTCGCCGATTTTGTGGTGCCATTGTTGTGGAATTCGAAAAGGTTCCATTTACCGTTGTCGTTGCTGTTGTCGTGGTCATTGAAAGCCGTCGGTGTTGCAAAGCTGCTGCAGCCGCCTCCTCCTCCGCTGTAGGGATCGGTGGTAGCGGACGGTTCGGGGGTGGTGGAGCTATTGCACGCTAAAGCGAAAGAAGGGAAACCAAATGGACTGTTTAGCAGCGACTTAACCGGTGCATTTAACCACGCAGAACGGCTTTTTGTCCGTGCCTACAGTCTTGAAGACCAATCTCGGTGAGTTACTAAAGAGCGTTCTTTCAGGTTTACAGGTCTTACAAGGTTTCCAGAGGTTATTTATAGTCCCAAAGAGTTTTTGGAAATTTTAAGCGCAGTTGGAGACCTCCATTAACAAAAATGTAGATCTAGAAGTAGCTGAACCTTGCAAATATCTAGAAACTAAGCAAAATTTACAACGAAATTTGGCTTTAGACCGTCCTCGCCTGTTAAACACAACGAAATGGGAAATCAAGTCGTGATGGTAGATGGCAAAGTTGGACAAGGAATAAAGGCATGGAGACTGGCTGTGCAAAATTCTTTCACTCGATAAAATAAGGAAGACTTTTGATTCCTAAGACATGTTTCCCGAAAAAAGCCGGTCAAATGTACTTTTGAGGTTAACGTTAAGGGAAAGGACCCAGGCTGGGGCCTTTATTGGGTACCTGGAAGAAGTTCCAGATCGCTGCAATAGACGCGGCTTAAGGTGGAATGATCCATTCGCATTCTACAAAAACCAGCTTATCACTGGGAGTTACTCTTCAACTGGCAGTCCGTAAAACGCTCCGCAATTCACCCCGTGAGCTCCCCCTCACCCAGCCTTTGACAAATTACGGAGTTCTTAAGAATAAGCGGTATTCTTTTATAAAATTCGGGAAAGAATGAGTTCGGTTCATCTCAGGAATGCGTCACGTTTTGATTACAGCATTGGTACGAATGAGTGATGAAAAGCGTGCTACAAACAAGGAAATCGGATGAGAGGAAGAACAATAAATAATAGTCTCTTAATAAAATGAGAAAAAATGGCGCGGAGCTCAATCAGCTAGAAATGGTTATTTCTCCACCTCGAAATTTAATGGGAACAAGGAGAAACCGCCCCTCAGTACGATCAGCTTCCCCGACATCTCCCCAATAAGTTTTAATTTTGGAAACACACAATGGAAAATCCTCCAACCAAACGAGGCGGAATGGAGGAGGGAATCGTTTTAAGGCATTTTATTTGTGTGCGAAAATCAGATCAAAGGGTGGGAAGGAACACCCGGAAGGGCGTATTAAGCATGCCGAAACAGTTCCCACTGTTCATTCACTTCAAAATCAAAAACGCATTTGAAATTGCGTGCCAGTGGAAGGGATAAAAATAAATCCAACCAACTTCTCAAATTCTAGTGAAGACTAAAATCCAGAAACATCGCATTCACAAAGTTTTATCTGTGAAGGGGCAGATAAAGGGTTGAAGGTCGGACAGTTCTGACAGAAGTTAACCATGACCATCACAATTTGGGGAATGAAGTTTGATTTCTTCGACATTAAAAGGCGCACATAAAACTCAGAGAAAACACAAAGCTTTTGCATATCTCATAGCTTCAAGAAGCAAGACACTTCAAGGTCAGCCCCGTTTATAAATTCCAGCATAAGCAAGAAAGGTTTAAAAATACTTCCTCCCTACTTATTGCTCTGAACACCATTAAGGCAGACGAAATCCTGACCTTCTCCATAAAATGATTGTTGTGTAAAACCTCAGCCACTTTGGCCCATTTGTTGTGCTTCAAAAGACGAAAACCTCTTTTGCAAGCAATTAATTAGGAGGATTGGTAGTAAAAGTAACGATTAAAATAGCCCAAAATTTGTGAGCTGGATTTATGGATTCGGAGTAACCAAAGATAAACCAAAGCATATCTGCGGAGTTAACTCAAAAAACAAACATTGCCAATTGAACCTACTTTTGCGAAAAATCGGAAAACAAAGTTCCTGCGAAAATGCACAAACTAAATGGTTGCATTTCATAGCATGATTTTCTTCGGATGCTTTCATTATTGCAGATTAAGACACTGATGCACCCTAAGACAGCGAATTACAGCGAGAAGACTACTAACATCCCACCGAGGCATTAAACTCACCGATCGCGGAGCAGTGATCATACCCAGACCAGCGCCAGACGTCAAACGGTCAGTTGCCCCTCCTGCACTTCTTTTTATATGCTCGTACAGCCTATGGAAGAACAGACGCATGAGCGATGGCCGATTGGTTGAGGTCAGCCAATGCAGATCGTGCGCGCATGTGCTTCCACGCTGATTGACAATCCACAACTAACCAATTGCAGTTTGAAGATGGTGTTACCAGCTTGCTCATTTGATTGGTTGTTTTAAAGGACAGCAGTGGAATTGTTTACTAACAAATTGTTATGTATCAAGACAAAATTTTCAAATCATTTCAATGCACTTTAGTCAAATCTGCTTTAATGTACCACTATCAATCTAACTATGTCCAAATCAGTATGTTAATCTTAATGCGAAAAATAAGAGACCGGGTGGAGGTTGGTCAACTTATTTCCACTAACACTGCGTCCCCACTTTTCCACTTAATTCCTCCAAAGTTGACTAAAACGTATTTTGTGGCTTCACATCAATTCCCAAATTCATATTGTGAATCCTAGAGACGTCATCCAGGCAGTCGAAGTGGAAGGAACCAAGACATGCAATCATTCTTATACAAATTCTATCGCAATATTTACCATCTTGCCATCAATGAATATTATTTTACTTCTGAATGGCTTTCTACCTCTCCTATTACCAGTTTTAATGGTATTCGGTACCACGCTGACCGATTCAGAAGTGTGGGAGTCTGATCCACCCGTTCCCTAGTGCCATTAAAAAAATGCCACAGGAAGGTCCTAGGTAAAAATCAGACGCCAAAATTATCAAGTTACCTTACCCAAAGGAGGTAATAACTTGGAGGTGTTCAGGCCCTAATTGCACTACTTGTTTACTCTCCAGTTCCCTATGTAGATGATGAGATATAAGAATGAATACTTCTCACACACTCTAGTGATTTTCACTGTCAGTGACTCAAGGAGATAGTGTGAGCGTTCCTCCTCCAATCACACGACACTGCTTACAAGTGAGAGGTTCTAGCGTAGACAAATTGTTGACGAGACTCTTTACCGCACTACTTATGACTTAAGTAGCTAGAACGACTTAAGTAGGTCGGATTATTCGCGCCTTCAGTTGGTGCGTGGAGGCATGTTGAAGTCTGCGTCTATGTGGGGCTTACGCCCCGGGGAGTCTGGAGAGAATTGGAGAGGCTCTAGATGGAAGAAATGAAGAGTGTCTGGGTATTCCTTTCAACGGTCAGCCCTCGCTGGTCAAAATCCTTAAATGCCACTCAAACCCTTCGAGGAGGATCAAGACATCATCGACAGCATTAGCTAGAGGAAGAGAAACTGTTGATTAAAGGCTAAAAGGAATATCGAATAATTTGCTGGCGACTTAACTTAAATCTACTCTGAATGAGCCAAATGTACTGTCCAGGAAGAGTGTCACAGCATCCTTCCGTAAAGCCATCCATCTATCTGTCTGTCCATCCTCCTGTACATCTGCTCGCCCACTTTGCGTGAGAAGTCGCACTGATAGGTGGATACGGGTGAGGAAACCCCCATTTATCCTTTCCTCTCTTCTTCCATCCACCCCTCCTTCTTTCTTTGTGGCAATTCATTCAGCACTGAATCTCCAATAGTTCATAATTAACCCTGACTTGGGTGTTTAAAAATTTCTCCACAAATGGATGAGTTAGGTAGAGGAGAAATGTCTCCACGACTTAAAAGCATTCCACCGCATTGCATGTGCCGCTTCGATTGTACCGCTTATTTCTCGCGATTCACGAAGAGCCAGGGGGCAGCGTCTCCCCTGCCCCTCCTCCTCTGCCTATTCCTGCTCCTTCCTTTTATTCTCCATTCACGTTCAATTCTTGGTGTTTCTCTTTCATCTCACAGTGTTTCTCCTTCTCTCGCGTTTGCCGGCTAATTGGCAGCCTGTGAATAAAACATTATCTCCTCGTGGCATCAAACAAAGTCTACTCTTGGGAGGAGACAGTCGATTTTTTCGCCGCAGTCGGCTCGATTTGACATAAAGAAAAGAATGATACAGCCTTTCGACCTCTCTACCACCAAAAATGAATGAGATGTTTATTTGTAGAGGCTGGGTGACCTGAAATACCTGATTTTGGAGAATGCTCTGCTACCCTAGTTCAACTCTCTACCGGCCAAGAAGGACAGCAGGCACTTGCCAGAGGTTTCCTCCATAGCCACCGAAAGATGAGCACAGACGAAGAGGAGTAGGCAAAGCGCCTTCATCTTACAGTGGAGTAAGCCATTCAATTCACGGCGGTAAAGTTTACAATAGTTGAGAATCGTGAGGATTTACTACAGCTACCGTAACAGCCGATCAAACTCAGCACTTTCCCATTGAGGTCCTCCGCGTTTAACTTTACAATTGCGTAAGCCTTCCTTCGCATTCTGGTTGCGTCCAAATGGCTCCCATTCCTTCTTGCAGACTTTGAGTGAACCAGAAGGACTCAGTCTTGAGCTGACACCTGAATGTGGCATTTATTGATCAATTGATGAGCAACGCTTATTAAGTAGCTTTTACAATTTGAAAAATCGTTTCCTCTGAGTCATATTTATTGTCAGGTTTGCTTCCAATCGACACTCGGAGGCTGGCTGTATCAAGCAGCAGCAAATTCTTCCACTTTGTTATTTTTGTCACTTTTGAGTGGACCTATTTAGCATTCCCTTTAACATTGCTGAAAGAAAAAGAGTGCGAATTTAGCCTTGATTACTAATAGTGATCACTGATTAATATTAATTTATTTTTTCTTCTAAGAACGTAGAATGAAGTTAGTTTTTTTTTAACATAATAGCTATGGAACCGTTAAAGTCAGCCGTCCAAGGCGTCTGGAGTTTCACTGGTCAGCGATCGCTACAAGCATATGGTGATATCGATCGGTTTGCGATTGTGAGCACAATTATTTGACTCTGGGATGGGGGACTTATCGATCGATGAGTTATGCACACAGCCAAGACCGGATTTGTGAGTACGGAGTGGAGAGGAGGAGGAGGAGGAGGAGGAGGAGGAGGAGGAGGAGGAGGAGGAGGAGGAGGAGGAGGAGGAGGAGGAGGAGGAGGAGGAGGAGAAGGAGGAGGAGGAGGAGGAGGAGGGGAGGAGGAGGGGAAGGAGAGGAGGAGGAGGAGAGGAGTGAAGGAGAGGAGGAGAGGAGGAGGAGGAGAAGGAGGAGGAGGACGGAGAAGGAGGAGAGGAGGAGGAGGAGGAGGAGAGAGGAGGAGGAGGAGGAGGAGGAGGAGGAGGAGGAGGAGGAGGAGGAGGAGGAGGAGGAGGAGGAGGAGGAGGAGGAGGAGGAGGAGGAGGAGGAGAGAGGAGGAGGAGGAGGAGGAGGAGGAGGAGGAGGAGAGAGGAGGAGGAGGAGGAGGAGGAGGAGGAGGAGGAGGAGGAGGAGGAGGAGAGGAGGAGGAGGAGGAGGAGGAGGAGGAGGAGAGGAGGAGGAGGAGGAGGAGGAGGAGGAGGAGGAGGAGGAGAGGAGGAGGAAGGAGGAGGAGGAGGAGGAGGAGGAGGAGGAGGAGGAGGAGGAGGAGGAGGAGGGGAGGAGGAGGAGGAGAGGAGGAGGAGGAGGAGGAGGAGGAGGAGGAGAGGAGGAGCGAGGAGGAGGAGGAGGAGGAGAAGGAGGAGGAGGAGGAGGAGGAGGAGGAGGAGGAGGAGGAGGAGAGAAATCAAATAGCAATCTTCCTTTTCGACTCAATTTCCCCACTTCTAATGCATTCCTCAACTTCATTTTGGCTCATGCGGGTCAAAATTTAATTTTTCTTGCACACCAACATCATGACCTTGTATCAAGGTGAAAAGGAGGCAGCAAAAAGCGGGAGTGTCGAGATTACTCAGATTCCTACAGGAATAAATCTAATTATCCCTCTTCTGGCGGTATCGGCTTGTCGTGAAGGCGAGGACTTTTTTCATCCCCTACCTCTCACTACCTCTCCATCGAGGTGTTGGGGTTTGGCACAGCAACAATATTACTTTCAGCCTCGTGCTAATATCATGGAGGAATCCAATTTCTTTTGTTGTCAATAATAAATCAAAGTCGGAGGTGTTTCGTCCCCCTTGTCTTACCACCGGTGGCTTTGGCGGACAGGAAATTTTGAGTGAATGAGTTACCCGAGTTGTTCATCCTTAAACAGGATTTTAAGCGGCAGATACTGTGTTATTCATTCACAACCAGGCACGATGCTTCCACAGTACGTTCCTCCCTTTTTGTATCCTCCTATTAAACCAAGAACGAAATTTAGCTTAATCGCTTAAGAGCGAAATAGATTTTCATTTTTCTAAACTTGCAAGGTCGGACGCACTACCAAAGAGTGATTTCCAAACCTTTTTATACGCTTTTTCGTTTGCGATAGTGTAGTTAACTTTACTTTTGTAGTAGTTGTGATTGAATTGTGGAACGGAAAATTGGGTGGCTGGACGATTTGAGGAGCCGCTGGACGGATAGCCGGATGGATGACTACGCGAGTGATGGAGGAATTCAGGAAGAACAACTGGAAGGGTCGAGATGTGCATAGGAAAGACTAGAACCTCCTATCAATAATAACATATTGTCAAAAAGACTGGTTTTTTTTCATTTGATTGAATTTTTACTCAAAAAGGTTTTGGCAACTGAACATTTTAAGGGCGGCACAAACGGTACTTTAATAGTTTAATTGAAAGCTATGAATATTAAGTGGAATTCCCAACAGATTTTAGTCTATTTGGGTAAATCGTCTCCCTTCTCTTTGCGTCTCTCTCTCTTTCGGGCGAAAAAATAAAGCCGTGGGACGCTACTCATCTCAAGTCTGCTGCCTCTACGGCTTCTCAACTTCTTTCCTCCCTCTTTTTTCTCTCCTCCAATTGCTGCATCAGTCTGGCAGTCGTGGTAGTAGGGATGCTTCCACATTTTTCTTTCCTCCCCTCTGTTTTTTTTTTCGAAGTAAGGCACACGACAACGACAATGACTATATGAGAGGCCAAATTTGTTCAAAAAAGTTTACTCATAGCACCGATCGCAAGTCAGCTAGTCGGTCGGTCCGTCGGCTGGTCGGGCGGAGTCGGCAAATGCCGACATGACCGCGGTTAGAGCCTAGGCGAAGCGGAGCAGAAAAGAGAAGTAAGTTTGAACTAAAAAATCGTCAAAAGAAGGAAGGGAAGGGAGAAGCGGAGGCAGTGAGAGGACTCAGTCTGACGAGGTTCAAGTTTTTCTTTTTTTTTTGATTTTGGTGCTGTATTTGGTTGAAGTTGTATAAACACAAGTGCTAATTTCTTACTCAAGGCGTTGTGCTTTGGGCTTTAATCAAATGCACACCATCTGTTGGTTCCATACAATTGGCTTCTCTCTGCGCCCTCCCAAGGCATGCTACTCTTGATCACCACCAGACTAAGCTTGTCTATTGTGGTTATGTGTGGTAGCCTACGGAAGGTATTGTTCATTGTGACTTTCCTGCTGAAGGTAAAACATCTGTGACTAGTATCGTGATAGACTCCGAAGTGATTTGAACAGACAGCTGCATAAAATCGGAATCGACAAAAGGACAAATGAAAGTGAGATGGAAATAGAAGGGACTAGAGATGGTGATTCTTTACTTTTGAAGATGCATGCCTTTGTTTCCTTCTGGAAGGAGAAACACCATCCAGCTTCCGTGCGTGTCCCACAACTTCTGATCGGGTTCCTTTTGTAGAGCCTTCACCACTACGATAAGACATCAAATCGTACATCGTCGGGCTATTATCAGCGTACTTGTTGACAGTTCTTTCCAAGGTCTTCCATATATCTTCGCCAGATAAAGTTTGAATCTGGAGATCATGGAAGCGGGTTGTGCAGACCATAAGTAATATGCCAAGGTGTTGACAAAACGCAGTCAATGGAATTCTCAGTCGACGATGACATTGGCGTGGTAGGATTATGGGAATGAAATCCACGGATGGTATTGCTAGGCTAGCCGAACTATCCTGCATGAACAAATGGGTTTGGTGGGTCGACAGGTAAATTGGACATAGATAGATAGGTAAATGAATGAATAAGGATTGATTGAGTGCATTACGTTGTGCCTCATCTCCTCGATATTTTCCGTTCGTCCTTCTCCCCTTCCCTCATTTTCCCCAAATACCTGATTTTCGAAAGCCACACTGATTTTCAGGGGTCTACCTTAATTGTTGTCAAGACGAGCTGTTAATCTGGGAGCCAGACATCCGATCCCATGTCACATAGACTGAATGGAATGAGACAATTCGTGCTGATAGCATGCCCTGGCCAATCTCCTGGTCCGAGTCTTGGCAGTCGCCTTCCCGTTCTATCAACTTATGCTACAATTCCCTTTTGTGGCTGATAATAAATGACAGTCATTGTTATTGTCCTGCGTTCGCTGCATAAACTCAACACATACAACAATTTTTTTGTCCATACAAATTACTTTTACCTTTTTATAATTAAGCATAGCTGCCACGACCGTCTGGCTCACTTAAGCTGCTCCTCTGTTTAAAAAGGAATTCTGGACAGGAGATTCCATTAAGTCTGTAACAGCCTAATTGAAAATTGACACATCAATGTTAAGAGAACAGGACAAATTTGAAGTCTTATGCACAAAAAACTTCATATTTGATTACTCAAGGAATGGGCTTCTGCTAAAACCTCCAGCCTACTTATTTCCTATTTTCCAATATAAGTAGATAAAATTTGTCAAAATTTTAATGATGAATACGAGCTCTATAACCACACTATTATTAATTCAATCATCAAAGCTATAAAAATATTTTAAATCCGTTTGACCATTCATTCTTTGTAGCCAAGACTGATGCCTTTTTTTTCGGTACCCAATGGACCCCGACAATTTCCATTTGAGCCAGTTGAAAGTGACGCTCGTCCAGCCAAAGCAGGAGTGGACTTCCATTCAGAATCGACTTCCACTTTTACACTTTTTCCTAACGTTGGTGCTAGCCTTCCTCAGTTGTCGTCTAAACATCCTATTTATCGGAGTTGAAGACTGTCAGTCAGTTTTTCGAACACCTCTGTAAGTGGAAATCTTTGACTATCTCATCACTTCCTTTGGCTTTGGTAGTGGTCTACTGGAGATTCGGAGGACTCAACATTTATCACTCTGTCGCGGCGCTTTCTGAGGTCTCCAATCCGCTCAATGACGTCCCGACAAGGGAGAATGTGAGGGCACGTCATTCCTGCGTCTTTGGTGCCTAAATGACGGTTCTGACACAAATTTGTCAGATGAGAGCCGCTAAATGACGCTCTCAGAGACGAATCATTTCTAGTTCTTCTTTCCTTATGTCCGTCTAGCCCCATACAGTGTAAAGAATGACGTTTTTCAAATGTATAACAATGCATTTCCCTCTCCTCGGCCTGTACAGAAGTCCGTCTCCCAGAAACCACAATATGACAACTGATTCCATAAGTCATGGGGGTTTTCGCAGAAAAATTGCCACCATAGACCACAAAATGCAATCTATCGTGTCCAATTCAATTAAATTGGTTACAGCTTACAATGTGACACAATTGGCCACCATAAACTGGTCAAGAACACACGGAAAAGAGTAACTTGACCGCCTCATTGCTCAAAACTAGTTCAGCAAAAGGACAAGCACACACAAATTACCGTCTAATCACGCCTTCCCGCCAGTCCCCATACACCTCAGACGGACCTGAACAATGGGCAATGGGGAGAGGGGAGAGGGGAGTGGGGGGCGTTAAACCACGCCGCCGTATCCATTGTCATTGTAGGCGGCGCGTAGTTTTCCGACGTCAGACATTTGGAGGATTTTTCTTCTATTGTTTGCCTTTTTTCGCCTAGTAAATTCATTCATTCGCATTGTTTTAATTTAAAGGAAAAATAGTGGGGCTTTAGTCTTTACTACAAACAGTGAGCATTAATTGACATTAATTTAATTCCCTTTTATTTGTTTAAATAAAAAAGCAGGAGTTCATGGAATGAATTTTGTTAAGTTTTATGACTGTAAGTGAAGTGATGGATTGGCCTGACGGAGTA
The DNA here is from genome assembly GCA_036345935.2 of Taenia hydatigena. NCBI lineage: Eukaryota > Metazoa > Platyhelminthes > Cestoda > Cyclophyllidea > Taeniidae > Taenia > Taenia hydatigena. The sequence goes on along the minus strand of JADWOT020000001.1, from coordinate 3,153,522 downwards.
AAATTCACAGGATACCGCCCAACACAGGCAGGTTGTCTGATCGATCCACGGATCGATCAATCGAACTCACCAATCGATCATGAGGTGGTCGTGAATATTGCAGAGTCGATCGATCGATGAGTCATCCACACAGCTGAGAGCATCAAAATAGAATACTTGTGGGAACAATTAGATGGGGTTAAAAGGGGACTATAAATTTATCCCTTTTTTAAAAAGCCTTTTTTTCCTATTTTGCGATGACACTTGAATTAGGGAAGAACGAAGTGTCAACGCCTATTCCCACACGTAAAAGTACAATGTAAGGCGAATGATAACTTTTTAAAGATAAAAGGCACTATTTCTATGGCTTAAACTTGGCGGGGTGGCAATAACAAATGGGCTTAATGGCCTATTCATTAGGGCGTAGTCCAAGTTATTAGCATGAAATTCTTCAGCAATCAAAGAATGTAGCTTTTAAAGTGAGTAGTTGCTGGTCTATGGTAAAAGAAGGAAAAGGAATTAACAAAGCTGTCAGCACTTCTTGGTACAGCTGTACGAATCTCCACTAAAAGTTTGACATTTTTGGATCGATTTGAGTATTTTAACACGGTTTTTTGCCCTTCACACTAACTTGCTTTTAAATGATCCCGAAAATCCGGGAAACAGCTTTTCGTGGACGAGGGGTAGTTTAATACCAGCCTTACTACACGTCCAACTGCACAGACTCGTCTTTCGTCGGTTGCCTTGCTATCTTTCGATGGCTGCGGTCTTCTAATCACCCAACCATCTTCGATGCTGGTATGGAATTAGTTCAGACCACCCAGAAAGACTCCAAACATTGCAGATGAATCCCAAGTACAGAGAGCATTTCCTTAACCCGTAAACGAATAAGTTTTACAGCCCAGATTGATATGGAGTAGGAGTGACTCCAAATTTCCTTGATAATGGACTAAGGTAAAAGAGACACCATGGCCAAGGTTCAGGGAGGACTTGGAGTATTTGAGCAACCTTTTGGACATCATACAAGAGTGTTATTCCTACTTTCTCCGCGCAGAATTGAGGAAGGGATTAAAAAACAACACGAGATGGTTGAGCGTTCGTAGAATGAGTGAGGCGATTTGCCAAACCCAGGCACTATTTTCGGTTCGTCAAAATTGACAACCACTGCGACAAGTAGTTCACTTGGAAGATTTGCCTTTGCGAATGCAATTTCGTTTGAAAATTCAAAATCCATCTTCAAGTGAAATGCAAAAACCAAACTAATCTGGGTGTTATAAGCAGGCAATTCGATTCGAACATGTCGCAAAGGTTAACGAGGATACCGATTACCAAGACGCTGATACATTAGTTATGCGGTCTGAAAACCTGGCGTTAACTTTGTGTCCAACAAAACGTTAAAGGTAAAATAGGTGGGCTTCAACTAGGCTTGTAGACATTAAATGCTGATTTTCATCCCCCTTCTCTTCCACCTTTATATATTGAGGGTCCTTGGACTGAAAAGACTGATTGGAGGAAGACGCTCTGTACAGTGTAGCATTGAAGTTTTGCAGAGAACTAGTGACGTCTGTCCAATCACAAGGTCGGTTTAATTTTCCCTCTTGTCGCCTGAAGGGTGTGTTTTAAACAAAAAGACATTACGCTACCACATATCTGACATGCAGACGGTTTCAACAACCCCTTCGCAGTGTTAATCACTGCTAAAATTATTCCATCTCAAAAACCTAAAGTCCTCTTGAGAATCTTTGTTTGCTAATGCTTTCCAGAGCCACCAGAAGGAAATCCAATTTCAGCTCCTCCGACCCAGGCTGACTGTGAGTGAATCACTTGTGAAAGGGGATTAATTCTACCTCTCGCACTCCCCTTTCCTCCCTTCCCTCCCCCCAAAGGTCATATTACATTCTGCTGCGTGGTTAATTAGAGGTTGCTGTTTTGCCCTCCTCCCCCTTCCCCAACATGAAGCAGTGATATTACTTCGCCCCCACCTGAAGGAGCATGAAAGCGCATTCACCCTTGCATCCATTCTTAATAAAAACTGTCTTGGTTAATTAATTTATAAAAAAACAAAATCCTCTTCAAGTGGAATTTGCACGGGCACGGACGGGGGAGGGAGACAGTTCAGTGAGCCACCCAGAGTCCCCTTTGAAGTGACTAAAGCCGCTGCCCTACAGAGGAATTTCTAATTAACGTCAGCCACTCGCCCCTCTGCCAGCCAGCCGGCCTGCCCACCTGCTTCTAAGGGTAAATAATAATTTGGGGAGGCGCTGGAAGGGGTAAACAAACACCCAGCCGCACACGCACTCGCGCGGGGAGAAAAGGCGAACATCTGGGGGAATTGGTGAGTTATCAGGCGGTCATGAAACGCCGGAACGCCTTTATCAAACGCGGTTTCCACTTGTGGTCGGTAAATTCAGTACCACAACTGCAGCCTCTCATGTGGCATGCATGTCGACCTCACGCAAAGCCTGTCTAAAATTAAGGATTTTGGAGAGATAAATATGCACTACCTCATTTAGGAGTGCTTTTAAATTAAACGTCCTAGGTGGATTCTTAGTTATTTGTTATTTTTTGTGTTCAACAAACTCCTTTCTTTGATTGGTTTGTCGTGTCTTTATCGAATAACCTTCAAATGATTAACCAATCGGCACATCAGATTTATTTTAGTTAACACCCGCCCTACTGATAAGTTCAGGGGAATCTCAAGCATAGAATTTGCTTAAACTTGTTAAGCCGGCTTTGAATTCTTCATTATTTTTATTTGCTTTCCTAAACTGATCTTGACTTGACGTTCTTCGTACATGCTACTTAAATGCCATTTAAGGCATTGTTAAGAAGGAGAGACAGCTTACTGGATAATCTGTCAAAGAAACTAAGTCCTTTTTGCCATTTTTGATTGAAGCTGATGTTGCTTTATTTGGACCAATACAAAAAGCGTATCTTAAACAGCTCCGTGTCCCCTGGAGAGCACTCTTTTACCTCCTGGATGACTCTGCATGGAAAGAGTGTTCCCGATTAGACTAACGTTGGAGAGTTGAGGCTAGGTCGTGCAAATAAAATGATGAAAGCAGAGGTTTTTCTTAAACGAAGTAATTTTGGCTTAATTTAAGGATTTATAAAATGACTCTGACTTATTCAGGTGCACACAAACAGGAATATTTCTCCTCACCAACTCAGACCTTATCACTCTTACAAGGGCGGCACCAGCAAGGTAGTCTAGCTAACAGCTGAGTCGTCAGTAGAGGGTTCGAGGTTGCGCGTCGCTTTTCAATGACTAGTCATCCCTGTAGCTTATCATCCTCAGCTAAATATGGCACCTTTTCACTGAAGGTCAGGAGGATTCAATAGCGTACTGCAGGTTGCTGTTCTCACCTCCTGCAAGGTTACTATGCTTTTACAGAGAACCTAGAATTCTAGACTAATGGAGGACGGTATTGAGAAGACACCTCATCATTTTTCCTTTCTCAAATTCACGTGGATGCATTTGTACGCAGGCAGCATGTGTCCGTGTGTGTTCATCAATCACTTTGGAACGATGAAGAAAAAACTGCCACCTGTGCTGCCCTGCTCTGCTCTATTCTCTCCTGCTCTGTTCCAATTTTTTTTGCATAAGAATTTCTGCGGAGAACAAAGTACTCACGATGTGTGTGTTTCTCTACTGATGTCACCTTTCACCGCCACTACCTCCAGCAGTTACAAAGTGACTGCCAGTTGCCGGTTTGGATGGAGCGCTCTACTGCCGAGGCTGAGTTCATCCTTACACTGCGATCATGATTTCCACGATTACTATTGGTTCATGTTGTCGACTGCCTCCATACTGCAAACGTGATGAAAATGGCCAAAAGAGGTAGAATGAGGCCAACCACCTCCATTTGTCGGATAAGACCTAAGATGGGTTGTGCCAAGTTGTTCTCAAACTCGTCTCTGAGCTTCCCACCTGCAATAGCACTCCGTCAAGTCAGACCATGGCCTTGATAATGGAGACCAAGAATTGAAGGGACAAACGTCTTTGGCGTGATAATGGCACTTGTGGTTTACTAAGCACCCATGATGGGCCATCTGAAGGAAGGGTTGGTTCTCAATGCTGCCGGAGGACATGGTTTTGGTGCTATGCAGGAATCATAGTATTCTCAATCATTAGCACCTCTAAGTAAAGGGAATTTTATTTAGGGAGGTCAGCAACTAAACAAAAGCTAAGGAAAGCCTGAAAGTCAATTATAGCGGAGCTGGGTCACCCTATGTGTCACCCATCCTCTCCAGACTGTTGTTGGTTGAACCACTCGCTGATGCAGTCAAGCTCTTCTCCCCAGTGCAAAAAAAAACTAAATAAAAAACGACTAAAACCCAGCCTTCCTCAGCTCATGTACTTTTACCAGTTTCTGATTTCCTGCCTTGGCGTTGAGTACTCCAGCATCCATTACCACCTTGATGTTGGGCAAATTTATGGCTGCTATTAGGGAGGAAAGAGCGCGAGTGTCACCGTTATCCGGCTGAGGTCATGATAGTTAACGCACCATCGCTTGGCGAGTTAATAAATTACATAAGGAAGCAGTTGGTTTAAGGATTGACCTTCTGTCCATTGCTTTTTGCCTTTTTGGTAGTCGTAGGACGGAATAAGGATTACAGTGAAGGGTTTTAAGAACTTCTGTTGAGGTCCAAATCTACAAGAAGGATCGGTCTATTGTAGTTAATCAAGATATTAAATTTACCGTATTTTGTGTCTTCGTTGAAAACTGCGTTGATTGACCTACGATTTGCAAAAAAGTTGGAGTTGGGTGGGGGAAGGGCGAAACCACGATGATCGCAAATGGCGCAGGTAAAATCCATCAAAGAGACAAGAACAGTCTTCCATCTTTCCATGATTAGTGAGTAAGGAGGATGCTGAAGGCAATAATTTACCCCTACTATGACGGGTGATTCTCTCCTCTCGATGAGACAGCTGTGAAAGGAGATGACAAAGAGACTTATTTGACAAATGCAGGGTACCCGTTTGGGCATAGCTACAAATATAAACACCTTTGTGCCAAACCAGTGCTTCTTTGCAATCCGAAGCAATACCAAACAGAATATTCTACAGACCTCCTTAAGCAGGCAAATTTCAGCCAATTAGCAAAGCGGACTTCCTCCTTGGGGGAGGATTGGGGGGGGGGGGATTGTTTGGACCTTTCCAAAAATCTTCCAACCCATTGGTATCACCATGTTTGAGAAATTCTACTCCGTAAGGTTCTCTGTCTCTATCACCACTCTTTGCCAGACTCCAGGAGGCGAATTCTCTCCAGCCGAGGGAGCAGAGTCGGATCTTTCGCTCATGATCGAGATTATCGATTAATGTAGCAGAGTCACCCCGCAACTTGCGTGTGATTGGCTCCCCCAATCGATCCCGCGCTATACAAATAAGTTCTCATGCGCAATTAAAAACGCACGTAAAATTAATAAAAAAAAACATCTATTGAATAAAAATTTGTGCTCTCTGAGCGCTTTTATTACTGAGGTGGAAAAGTGCATCCATAAAACTGTCATTTTGAAGGGTTGCGTGAAGCTCGACATTTATCCATTAGTGATGTGTTTCCTAGCAAATGTCCCCTTTTTAAAGCAGCAAACAAAAAAACAAACAACACTATTGACACCTCTTGCGACTACTTTCTCAACTCGAGCACTGCATCAACTGAGAGGTGGAGGCGAAGGATGAGCAGTTTTCCTGCTTCTACTACTGTGAAATCTAGTATACATAGCCATCACCAAAGGGTAAATGACTCTTTTACACGGGCTTGAAACCTTTTTAAATGCAAGGAATTGAAAATGTGTTCCATTCGTGGGGTAGAAAGGGTATGGTGCGTATTTTATCGTGCTATCATCACTGCACTGCTGGTGTTGATCTTTGTAACTGTCAAAAGACCGGCAAAGTAGTCACCAAGGTATAAAGCGAGAAAAACCACATTTCTGGCACTTTATTTTCACTATTATGAAGCACAATCTTTTTTGAAATCCCAATAAGATAATATTTGCCTTTCCTTATAAGAAGGGCAAAAAAACAAGATTGCTATTCCTCTCCCCTTATCATGATGGCGAAGACAGCGGCGTGGTGAGATGTCTTCCGTTAACCCAACACAGAAAAGAAAAAAATCCTACAGGAGAGACTAAAAAGCGTAAAAAAGCATTTTTACGAACTTATAAACATTTATTCTTTCCACTGCTTTTATTTTTAATGAAATTTTACTTGTGTTTCGTGAATTGTGACGCTCAGGACAGGTCATCAGAACAGGAAAAATTATTCACCGAACCGTGCTCAATTCCTAAATAACTTCATAAAATAAGAAAAGTGAGACAAAAATCTTTTCTAACTGGTAAGATAACTTAAATAGCCATTTAAAATGAGCAATTATTTGTCGGAAATTTGGCAGGGTAGAAATTCAAGGACAGCGGGAAACTATTGGCTGTTTATTGACCAATCAAATTTAAAGGACAAATCCTGTTGACTTGAGCGTTGATTGATTGACTGGTTGACTGAAGAGCATATTAAATATTGACCGACTTTCTTCCTATCACAAATGCAATTTAGCCTAATTTCAGCCTCTTCTAAGTCCCTGCCTTTAATTGGACAGACGCAACATAGCCAGGACTGAATAAAGGAGGGGAATGGGACTGGAGGAGGGGTGAATATCAGTCGCCTATTGTACATTAAATAGGCCACGGACGACCTGGTAATTATTACCTTTTATGCCGCTAATTCAAGGCATGTGAGATTAGGGTGGAGAGGGAGATGGGGATGGGAGGGCGAGGCGACATGCAGGGCAGGGTAGTTTGGGACAGGGTGGAGAAGGCAAAAGGAGGGCTTTGAGTAGAAATGAGAAGAAACCAGAAGACCGGAGGATCAGACAAAGAGCATCATAGGGCGTACCTGTGGCATTAAGTCGGTACTCTGCAGCCCTGCCTACCTGACACCCGACCTCTTAATTGGGTGCTCGGGTCCAAAGCCGTCCCCCTACGTCTTTTAACCGACATCAAATTTACGTTATCCCATTACTTGCTTACTTTGAATTCTAGATTCTAATCTCTACCTTTTTTTACAATCAAATTTGTACAAAAGCTGCAGTAATTTGCTTGATAATAATATTGTCCAATCACTTCCTAGCTAAGTTGGTGGAGGTCAAGTTGCTACCAATCAGAATCGAGCAATCTTTGCTCGAATATTTCGTTAATAAATATTTAAAATAATTCCGTGAATGATGCACTGATTATAGTTTTCGCGAAATATGCATCAAATCACTGTGATTAATAGTGCCAGTGTAGTCGACATATGACAGCAACTTATGCTACTGATTATTGTCAGCGTCGCAACTTTGCCCAATAATGATTTCCAGTTCAAAACTGACCAATCAAAATCTCCCCATACTAAATTACAATCAGTTTAGAAACTGGGTTAAGTGCCACCCTTGGCATGAATCAGAGCCAAATCACGGATGATGAATAGAAAGCTAAGGAGAAGTGGTCTTCGTGGGCAAAGCCGACCCTTTGAGAGCTGTCTGAGTCACTTTTTGGGGAGGGGGGAAGGGAGGAATAGGAGGGCTTGGCAAGCAATGCTTTTTGGACAGGCGAGCTCCCCTTCGTGACTGTCGTCAGCGTTGTAGTAGCAGTCTCTGTTTTCGTTGTCGTCGTTGTCGTCGTCATCATCGGCGTCATCGTTCTCAATTTGAGACTTGCGTCCGTGTCCGCGCCTCCGCCCGAAATACGGTTCCGCGCCAAAGTGGATTCGTGGTGGGCAATCATCCAAATCACAACAGATAAACAGACATAAAGATGAAAATAAGCATAGGTATGGATAAAATACACAAAATTCTGAATGCAATGGATGCTTGTAGGTCACTTGTTTGCCAAATACCAACCAGTACCTCCGCTTCAGCGACAAATCGCTCTTAGCGACGATTATTCTACTGTGTTATGGGTGTCGCACCAGTTTTGCACGGCGCGTGCTTTCCGGCCCTCCATTCATAATCTGTTACTATGGTCTCGTTAATGTCCATTTTCTATTTGGATACAACTAATATAGACGGGTACAAATGTCAGAAAGGCAGGTCTGTAGGGTGCCGACTTAATAACGCAGGACTACTCACGATGTTCTTTGTCTGATCCTCTGGTCCTCTAGTCTCTTCTCATTTTTGCCAAAATCTCTCCTCGCTCCTCATCACCCCTCCCTTCCCCTCCTTTCCTCTCCACCTCTGCTCTGCGCCGTTCTGTCACGCCCCATCCCGCCCCGTCCCTCCCTGCTCATCTCCCCCTCCCAGCCTCCTTTCCTCTCTCCGGTCCCACATGTCCTGAAATGGTGGTAGAAGAAGCAGTAATTACCAGGTTGTCTATGTCCTTATCAATGCAGAATGAAGGATTAATATTTCCTCACTGCCCCCTGAATACCACCCTCCTGCATTTTAGCCATAGTAATGTTTTTTTAGTTGGTTTCGCCTTCTTAAAGGCAGGGATATTGGCGAAGCCAACTAGGACAGAATTAAAATGGTGATATAAGAGAAGTTGTTGCTAAAGTGACCGACTGATTAATCGATTACTGACAATAAACAACCAATAGTTTCCCGCTGGCATTGTCATTTAACCGCTAAATTAATAATTTTTTGAGGACACTTCATACATTCCCTTTCCCTTAGAAATTAATCATTCATTGACATTGCAGTTAAAGCTGTCAACTTACGAAACCACCGTTTTGAAACAGAGTCGCTATTCTGACAGGCTTAGCAAGCTACAAGATGCATTTTCATCGTCGCTGAGGATGGAAATGGGTCAGTGCTCCCCTATGCCCTTGCAGGACATTCACAGCGCGTTCTAGCTAAGAACTCCATCCCCAACTTGCACCCAAATTTAACAGGTTATCCACCTTGCACTTAGTATTCTCACAGATTAGTGTCATGTCTAAAAGGAGTATGGAACACAACAAACAGCAATAAACAGTCAGACCTTATTTCTAAAACGAAGGGACGCTGCTTTCCTGATCCCCAGGAATTTTTTTGCTCAAACGCCTTGCTGTTTAAAGATTATAAGTAGTAAAAGTTTTATAAAGTTTGCTAAGTTGCAAGGTGTGGCACGCTCATGTTCTTGCCCTCTGGTTTCTACTTAAAAACAAAATAAAAATAAACCAAGACAATAACATTGACATAACAAATTTGACAATATGCCATTCAAATTTAATTGCGTGTTTTATCTTGATGCCATTACATAATCAAGACCTCACTTTTTGGTTACACATTTTGTTAAATTATTTGGTGCACTTGACCTCAGTCGGAGCAACAGGGCGCTCGCATAACAAGAGCTAAGGTGCTGCTTCCAAAAATCGAGCAAAGCGACACGCGCACAGTTCCGGTTTTTCATGACAAATGCTGAAATGCAGGTACAACTCTTCAGCCTGAACACCATCATAAAATGCTCTGGTCATGTTCATTACGAAAATATTTTCCACAATGAGACTCAAGCATTGTCTATGCCAGTAGTTCTCCACCCCGTTGTTTGTGTGAGTCGACTGAGTACAGGCCGGATCAAGATCTGTGAGGGAGAGGGTGATTGCATTTGCGAGTCTTGAGATTATCCGAATCACTTCTGATGGATGAGCTTTAATGGCCTTTAGCATGTAGAATTGAGGAAAGACTTCTTGATTCTCTAACGGCAGAAAGTCTTCAACGTGCATACGCAGGATTCGGATTAGATTGCAAAAGATGAAGCATGCTACTTGACTGTTTATGCCACGTTCACCAATATCATTGCGAAGTAAAAACATAAATCCATTTGTCCATTCTAATGAAGCTTCCATACAAGCAGGCCATCTCATATTTTCTCGAAGCTTTGGAGTCATAGGCGTTTTGTATTCTAATTCTAAGGGGATTGTAATGTAGGAGATGGTTTTTGCGTATTTGACGTGCCTCTCCGAAAAGCGCAAAACTTTGGTGGAAAAACGACTCCATATTTCTCTCATAACTTCAAAAATTATGATTGGATCCTCTGAATACATGTTCAGCATAGTCTCTTCATAAGATGGACAATGCGTTAAAAGTCGTCTAACTAATTGACAGACTTTGCAGTCGGGACTCTCCGGTGTCGGATCGCAAACCAGCCTGGAATCGAGGTTATCAATAAACTTGGCACTTTTGTCCGAAAGATGCCCTTTACACCTAAGAATCAAGGCCATCATGGGAGCCACAATGAAAGTGGGAAGTTTTATGGTTCCATCTGAGTCACAGATATAGGCATCACTTAACGTAACTGTAGGCGTGTCTGGCGGTAAATTCTCCAGGTCAATGTAAAGGTCGCTATTATTCTGTGGGTCAAATGGAACATGTTGAACGGTGGAAGAATGGTGTATACTCTGCATTCTCGTTACTGAGATGGTTATAACTCCAAGCAAAAAAAGACACGCGCACTCTCAGTCCCCTAAATCGACCGGCCCTATGCGTCACATGTAGGTAAGTCACGCGCTTCAAGCCAGCTTCCTTGGGCGCCCCAATTGACCCTCTCTCCTAACAGCACTGTCAACAAGCCCAAATCAAGCAATAGGCCAGGTAAAAATGAGTTCGACACGTGTTGGATTCCTCGGCACAACGATTTCTTATTCAATGCCTCAAATTCTCCGAAAATTCAAAAATTTTGCTTAAAGAGACATTATCACTTTGAGGAAATACGTAATATGGTATACTCGCCTGTGCCCCTGTCAGGCGCGATCAGCAACTACCCATGGAGCTTAAGAGGCACTTGCAGTCGATTGCGAGCCCCTGTTTCAAAATTCGACTCTTAAGGAGCCCAGCCATATTATTCACTTTTTATTGCTACTGAAAAGGAGCGAGTAGTTAATACATGGCGATCTCGCTAAAATGCCAAATTTTTATACCTCGGCACTGGTCGTTTTCAACCGCTTCTCCTTCATTGATGCAAAGGTTTGCCTACAATGACATCATGCAATGTCATACGTCCCAAAACATTTACGTAAGAGACTTTCCTGATCGCATCGGATGGATGCCACACTTAATCGTCAAGGTGGATGTGCTCAGTAGATGGCTGAATGCGTCATCCGAAACACCTGACAGATAACTCCTGATTTGGGATTTGATAAGGAAAATAAAAGCTCTGTGAAGCTGTTTAATAGATCCATTTTATAAATCCTTTTTAAAATACACTTGTTTTAAAATACCGGTTTTCCTTGACAGTGGAATACCAGCCGTTTCGAATCCTGGGTACCTAAAAAAGCACATTCGAGAAAAACCTCTCACAGTGAGGACCTTCAAAAAATTTTTTAAATGCTATAATTAAGGCAAGAGCGTAGCATGAATCATAGGTGCTGCTATCTCTTGAAGGCGTCGAGTTGCTTCCGAAGCGCGTTCTCGTGACCTTTTGTCGATTTTGAATGCCTGTGATTGTGCGCCAAACGGCTGTGCGTGGAGATCTGTGGCAAACTAGGAGAAATAAGTAAAAGAAACGATGCCACATCATTTGACCTTCCTGGAGCATCCACGATTCCGAAAAGAATGTCACGAAAATCTATACATACGTCTGGAAGAAATGCCACCGACAACACCCGCTCTGTCGTTCTCTCCCGACTTGCATACCTTCAGATGCCATAATGGTTTTCTCGTTCCCCTCTTTATTGCCGGCCCTATGATGATTCTGTTTGAGGGCAACATGTACCCACCCTGGCATTATATCACGCACTCCTTCCTAACGGAAATTTCAATTGAACCGCGGTCGGAGCCCACCCCAATGCATCCCGATTGTGAGGTGTGCAAGTCCGTCCGCTGGCTATTGCAGTCTTGCACATCGTACAGACAATGCAAGCAGCACTTCCAGTGCACATCTCAAGGCTTTGTGTTCGAGGTACTGCGAGAGATTTGCACCCGAATTAAACCGAAACTTTTGTCATTTTCAAGTGACTGTACTGCCTTTTTCGATGCGATTGAACTTATGCGGGTACAGAGCAGTATACCCTACCTAAGTAACATTCGTTCTATGCTACCCAGAAAACCCGAACACGTCTCCAAGCTGACATTCATAGAGCTGCAGCTCATTAACATAATAATCGTCTATATTCATCGTGACTACACTGAAGGAGGCCGCAGAGCCTCTGTTGCTGGTTTTGTGTTAACCAACCTTATACACATCTTCCGACTGATAATGATTAGATTGCAGCCTAGTTTGAGAGACAGTTCACCCATAGATCAGCTTTTTGCTCTTCCCGGAACATGGAATAAACCACCAGTGGTAATGGAAATGTTAAAGACATTAGCCACAGCTATCAGTCAATGCCTTATCGAGCTAGACGAGGACGAGATCATGAGAAAAGCTGAAGAAGACAATAAGCTTCCCGAAGGTGAGGCAGCTAAGCGATTCCTGTATGAGAGGAAGTTAGTTCAGGCCATGGAGAGCCTATTGGTAATGAATATGCCAGAGGTGTTTAACAGATCAAAGACGCTGCCACAAAAGCTGATACATTGGGATGACTGCCCTCAAAATTCGCGCAATTGTCTCTGCCACATTCCGTCAGAGATAACGGGAACAGATTGCAGCAGAAGATAATGTGTTCTTTTTGTCGCCTTATCCCTCCCTCTCACCCGCCCTCATGACCCTTATCTACCGACTCACCTCGTTCCTGACTTGACCACCCTCCTTTTACAATTTGCCATTGTGCGAATGGAAGTAGGAGGCAGAAAAAGTTCATTTCACCTTTAGACCTCTTCTGGAACGTTTGGCATTTTTTTGATAGATCCTAGCAGAAACAGAGTCCAACCAACTTTTGCATAGAAAAAAAAGCTGCTAATGCCGTGTAAGAACTGGCGATGTGGGGTCAGCGTTGACAGTTTAAAATACGTTTGAAGAGTCCTATCGATCAGTGATGGCTGACCTTTAGGTGTTCCTTACAAGTGGTGATGCAGCGGTTAGTTGATCTGGCGCCTTCTTTGAAAAGAAAGATGACTCATCACTGTACCCAGTTGCATGTTTGATTGGACACATTATTAGTGTTGCCTACTACCACGGTTAGGAAGTGTGCATGCTTCGATCGGATCTAGTTAGCTTCGGTTTCGTCTAGATTGCACTGATCAGGCACACGCCAGTGAGTCGACCACCACATCCTAGCCACTGTGGCATCAAATACTCCCCTCTTAAAGCATTTCCTCACTGTCTTTGTCTTCTCCTTATAGCAATGAGCTCTACAACAAAGCTGATAAAAATGCCAAATTGACAGTCCGTAATGCCTCCACATGTACTCTCTTCTTCATTACAGAAGTAGACTCGGTAAAGCCTACTTAAATAAAATAAGTAGCAATTTTACGAAAATTGTTTGCCTTCCTTGTTTTAATCCCTTTTCTAACGAAACCAGAGTTGGTTTAATCTTGACTAGAGACGCCCTCTTCTTTCCTCTTCACTGATTTTGGGAGCCGACAGGAGGACCATACCGTAGCGCCACTTCCGCCTTAAATATATCAACAACGGCACTTGAGGTGTCGTCAAAACGAAAGTCTTCCAATGAGCAGCCACGTAGCCAGAGGCAGTTGATGTTGGAGCAAAGTATATTCATCAATGCCCTGCGTTTCATTTTAGCCTCCTCAAGATCCATCCAGCCAGTTCTGTCTATGTACGGCGATACATGACTTTGGGCGTACTTGTTAGCCACCCAGCGTGGATCCAAGCAAATTAACTCCTCTGCAATGTGGTAGACCATTTTTAGAATCAGTACACGAAGGTTTGGGCTTTTAAATACCGCCATTGGCATGAAGAAGGGACTTTGTTTATCGCGATTACCTCCGCTTTGTGCGATGGCAACCTCCCGTACCAAAGTGCAGAGATGGTAGAAGATGAAACGTGCCACAGCGCGATGGAAGTCACTTGGCATACACATTAGGTCCTTAAATAGGTAACAATTTATAGCAGCCAACTGCATGGATAGTCGATTGTAGTAGACTACCGATGTGGTCTCTCTGCAGTACCGCTGACAAGTTTCCGCATTGTCCAAATCCGTGGGAAAGAGGCCATCCATATTGGATTCAGCAAAGGTGCCCAGTGGGAAGACCACATTTGTCTCCTCCATAGTTACACACGTATCGTAGTCAAGGTAGAGGAGTGGTGGCAGGCTCCTTTTTAAGATCATTTTGAGCACATTGAAGTTGAAGAGAGCCGTTTGTTTCTCAATCACCGCCATACAATCCTCGAGACTGCGAGCCAAATTCATAAGGAAGTAAGCAATTAGCCGAGTATCCTCCACAGGTGGGGAAGTCTTCCAGCAGTTAAGCAGCATGATAAAAGAATGTGAATTTTCTGACTCAATAGAGGCTAGGTGATCCAAATGGATTATCTTGAATAGAGCAAAGAGACAGGCTGGTACACGTTCCACCCCCTCAGTGTCCAGGACAAAGGGATTTCTGCCTAGGCGGACGGTGACAAAGTCGGTAGCACAGCCGAAGATTGGGTGCGCGTCATTGAGCGGATCGTGACCCCGCCTTGTCGAGGAAGAACCAGTATTAGACGTCCCCATTCTTGAGCCTCACTCTTTGTGCGTACACAGCCGATGGCACCGCACACGTGACAGCAGCCTCGTGAACTGTCAAACTTGGACAAGGAATTATCGATTTTGATGATGACTGACGGAAACATTAAAGCTCTTGGGCTCCAGTACCATTCATGCATGCATTTATCCGTCCATCCTTTCATTATTTCGTCCATTTCTTCATTGGGAGTCAATTAGTTCACCTCCGCCCTACCATAAACTAATTTACCCTTTTTGGGATCCATCCGCCCATTAGTTGAGGCTAAAAATGTTGAGACTAACCTATCTCTTGCGGCATTCACGCCAATTGTGCTGACCATTCTGTACAGGCTTAGGTGCTTAAGTAGGAACTCACTGGTTTTGAAGCGACACGTGACACGGGCAGTGGTACGTGCAAAGACTTGCATTGGAGGGGCTGATTACCTACCTCTTTAATATCCGGTCCTAAGACCTCGGAGAAGAGGGAGCTAAGTCGGAGTTGAGATAGGCTAGGAATATGAGCGCAGTCTAAAGATTCGAGGTAGAAGGATCTGTCTGTCTGCCTTTTCTCTTCCACTCACGCAGTCTTAATGCAAAAATGGTGGTGAGGCGGAGATATATCTCCTTCTTTCCTCACATCGTCCACTGAAGGCGCACGGTGTGGGTTTCAGGTTTCACCGTCTACATGGAAGCATCTGTCTTTTCGTTTCCCCTTTCCATACCCACAAGAGATCAAAAGTTGGTTAGGCGTTGGGGATACTTTTTCGAATGAAAGATTACTACCAGATGGAGTATTGTAGAAGGCGTGGGTGGGGACACCTTCGATATGTAGACACTATTCCAAAGTTGTTTAGCTGACTGGTGTAGACGCTGGTTCAAGCGTTGTGTTCAAAAAGGTGTGCGGTGTTTGGTAATCGTGGGTTCATCGATGCAGTGTTCCTCCTTGCGCTCCCTTGCATACACCCCTACCCTTCGGCCTGTCCTTCTAGTATAAGGTCTTGGCTAACCCAATCCATTCAGTGTGCTTTTAGCTTGTCGACTTTACGAACCCCTTTGAAACTGCTTCCATAGGTACCAAAGCAGGCTCCTTGTCGGTTTTGTCGTCTAGTTAATAGAGGATGTGTGACTACGGAATCCACTGTCCATAAAGTCCACCAATTGCTAATCCCAGTGAACACTTACTCAAAAGGAGAGAGGCATTACGTCGTCGCTGGTGCGCGAGTGGTTCGCTCTCTGAGCTCAGTCTGACAGGTCAATTTTTGCAAGCAGAGGCTTGAAGTGTGCTCTAAACCACTGCAAGGGTACTGACTCTTCTAACCGCCATTTTTAAGATACCTAGCCTCTTAACATTGTCGACTTAATTCTTTGTTGCTGTGAGTGGACTTGGATCTTGTCGAGCCCTTAAAACGGAGTGACCGGTAGACAAAGTCTTCGATACAGACGCCTTTGACCACCAAAGGGGTACCACCGATGAGTGAACTAGGACCAGGCGGATAGTACCATATTCCGTATTCAGTGTTAATTCAGCCTTTGCTCTCTACGCAAAGCCAGCCAATCAGAAGGTGGGGAGTTTAAAACGTCGCGTCTGAGGCCCCCTTGGGGAGTTAATGAGCTCAACGGGATTGGTACATGGAAGGTCTGATGCGCGAATGCCTAATGTTACTTGAGCCGGGTGGTGTTACATTAAGTAGAGGAGGTATTAGTGGAAGGGAGCGACGTAAACATACATACGGTTGGATGGATGAATGTATGCTGAGTGTACAGACACGAGGTAGATGGATGGATGGAAGCGTGGACATGATGAAATCAAGACAGATAGGTAGCTAGTCAGCCAATGTACACACCACTTTAAGGCCAAAAGGCGTCCCATTGTTTGAGGATGATGTTTATTGAAACAGAAGGACATACACGACTAGGTGAATGTGCAACTCAAACAGCGTTCACGGTCTCAATATACTCCTTAACAGTCGAATCTGACATGATTTCCTCTACCACTTTGCATTCCGCAGTTCTATCAAAGATATCAATCATATTCAACACCAAGAGACTTCTCAAGCAGTTCATCGCTGCCCACAAGTACAAATCCTGCTCATCGCGAGCTGAAATGAATGTCGCGTACTGGCAAGACACGTAGTAGTTCTTCTGCAGGTCAATGATGCGTGGAGAGAGGGTAGAGGCCAGACCAACCATTGCCCTTGACGTCTCTCTTGGGAATTTTTTGAGCGCACGAAAAATGTAGTCATGGTCATTCTGATCCCCTTCCACACATTTCAATTCACCGGCTACATAAGCTCGAAGCATGCGAATCAGGTTTGTTACTATACAGCAAAAGACATCAGTGTAGATGTCTCGACCTTTTGTATCATTGAGGATATGGAAGGCCTGCATTTTAAGAAAGATCTCAAACTCCACATTCGGTGTAGCCGAATCCTTTTCACCAGTGGGACAGAGAACTCGGGGAATGTAAAATTGGTTTAACTTGACGAATTCATAGTGGAGTAGAGAGTAGAACACTAATTTCTTCTTTAGTCGACTCAATACTTCTTTGAAGACTTCAAAGAGGAAGACACTGTCCCGTGAACACCATCGGGCTTGACATTCATCATAGCATCGACAATCGTTGAGGAGCCACTTCACCTCTCGACACACCTCACATTGACAGACCTCAGGAGTTGGATTGTATGCCGGACGACCGGAAATCCGACTGAGGAAGGAGTCGATATTGTTAGCAATCTCCTCGCCTTGCCTACGACGTAGGAGCAGCAGGGGTGCCCCAATGAATAGGGGAATCTTGATTCCTTTTCCATTTTCGATACAACCATAGTCCGAGGTGAATTCTATCATAGGTGTGTCAGGATCCAGGTAGTAAAGATCGATTAGGAGGTCTCCATGCCTAGGTGCACTGTAGGGTTGATGCGGAATGCAGGTTAGATGATGCTCTGGCATGGCTAGAAGAGTCCCTGGAGAAGTGCCGTTCTAGTCCACGCAACTACACTCTACCGCCTCACTGTTGCCCGATGATTTGGACCAAATCGATCCAAGATCACGTGTACGAAGGGGCGCCTTAGGTGGCTCCACGCGCCGAATTATGGCATCCTCATTGGAGAGGAGGGGGGAAGGGGGAAAGAATTGTATTGAATGAGGTTAGAGGGATATGAGCTAGCCGACCAAATCCTAAGTATAAACCACTTTGCCAGGTGGGAAGGTTAAACGATCTTTGGCCTTTGTGTATGGGTGTTATTCAACAAGTCAGAAAGACGGTGTGTGCTGAAGGGAAGTTGCTTTAGCCTTAAAATTTGACATGGAGCATCCAATGTTAAGGTCGGACCTCCACGCGGATACCGCCAGAGGGGATAGTGGTCCCTCCTGTTTCTTGATGCTATTGTCGGGTAAGAGACGATCAACTCCGTAGAGATGGTGAAAGCAAGTTGGCAGATACCTGGTGTCAATCAAGGCGCACAGCTATGGATACTGAAGCCCTCAAGGTGGTCAATTAACCCTGAGATCTGTGCATAAGCAGGGTGCTTAAGCTCTCTTTTCTTCCCTCCTATGTTTTGCGCATTCTAGATTACTTCCCCCCCCCCCCCCTGAGCATCTGTAAGGTCAAGGTCATCTTAGGTGAAGTACATCCGAGCGATGAATGAGCTTGGAGGCAGTCAACTAATCTCGTCTGCACATGCTTAAGAGTGGGATGGAGAGATAACTACTAGGATGCTGATTAGAGATGCTAGAGGACTCTGGCTAAGACACACGCCTTTTACCACCCATTTGCGAGGAGAATGCTTTAGAGACAACCTAAGATGCGCTTCTGCAAGAATCGTGCCACAGAATGTCGGCGAACTTCATCAACTACATGACAGTCTCCACAGTCTTGTCAATGCCGTCAAGACCACCAGTCGACGCCCAACTCTTTGACACGCGATACGAACGCACTTTGGCGCTGGTTTTATGCTTGGAGAACGGTGACACAAAGACGTGCCAAAAGCATGTGGCTGCCCCATGTAATGGTCGAATGAGCTGGGATCTCCGAAGCGTCACCACTTCCAGTAGCGAAGAGTGTCACCGTCATCCAATCTGTGGGCGTTAATGGGAGAAAATTGAGTCCATTCCACTCCATCCTGCTGCCATTCCAGTCGATGCTACGCTCCATGTGCCCTACTAAACTGGCACACGGCACCATGGTAGCATCCACCTTACAACCCCAGTCCTGAGTAGAACTAACGAAACTTAAACTCGAGATTGACACATTCAGTGGCATTTATTTTCCCATGCAGAGAAAAAAATAAAAACAATTTTTTTTTAAGTACACACATTCAGATGTCAATTCGTGGTGGGCAAAGGCTGTCCACAGACGCAGCTCTGTCGCGTTGCTTGCAAAACCTTGGACAGCCTGCAGGCACAGAATTCCGCCACACAGTCCTCGCTATGCTCTTCCGTGTGGATGAGGATATTCTCGAACCCGCATTGCGGATTCCAGGCCTTTTGGGTGTTGCTGCAGAGGATGTTCATCATGATGTGAACTGCAAAGGCGTCTTTATGCTGACGCACCCACTGACGTTGATCGGTGATGTCGGAGCGACAGTGCATTTGTTCAATGACCCAGGCACGATCTATGTCAAAAAGTATAGGAGCTATCTCCTCGGAAAGGCGTTGAATGAAGAGTTTCACAGAGGAGGATCGTGATTTTGCTGCTTGCATCACAGCGAGTGGATCGAATTCGGCGTTGAAGCAGGGATTAGTTACGTTACAGTAGGCGCGAACTAGATGCATCGCGTTGACAATGATGAAGGCTACACAGTCGCGAAGCTTCTTGTTGACAATAGCCTCCGCGTCATAGTAAAGCGAGGTGTTGAATAGATTAAGAGCAGCGATTTGTGTCTCCCTTGAGTAGGTACATAGATAGTACTCCTGGTCGACGCACACATCCTTTGGAGTGGTGACGCCATCCAAAAGCTCCACAGTGGTTTGCGTCCACGCCTCCAAATCGTCCTTAAAGATAGGGTTCCCGTCACGAAAGAAGCTTATATTCTTAATAAGCCCACAAGAGGCATTGGAAATGGGAAGTGGACAGGGTTTAATCAGCTTCACAATCTCCAAAATGATGTGCAAAGTGAAGTGGGCTGATGCAGGCTCTAGGAACTCCATACTCTCATTTACTGTCCGATTCACGTCAAGCAACCACAAGGCCACCTCTCGAATTTGCTCCTTGCGTTTATCGGTGAGTGGAGGGGGTCGATCAAGCAGAAAGTTGTGTGGTGGTTTCATTTCTAATTGGTCGACATGCTTGCTCCTCAGCATCACCATGGCAACGGCCAAGCCTTGGGGAATTTTAATACCACATGACTCCGCGCAGTCAATAAGATTTGACTCGAATTGGATCTGAGGAAAGTCCCCCAATTTGGTTGCCATGGTGCTGGCAGAGCTGGAAGTGGGGGGCCAAAGATCATCGTCGGGATACTTGCGCTCCTTTTTCGCTGCCCTAAGGTCCCGCTCGTCCGCCATCACAAGACGCCTCTTAATCGATGCACGTGACGTGTGACCTAGAAAAAGCGTTTGGAAATCTCACAGGCAGGTGGGATTGAATTGGCCAAGACGATACAGTTTATTGTTGCGGCCTCGGATTAAGTCGTTCCGTAGAGTTTAGAATTGAAATTTAAGATTTTGATCATCTGACCAAGGTCTACTTGGGTCTTTTAAGTGGCATTGTGCTTTAAAGTGGGTGTGATGTTAAGGTGATAACATTGAGCACTAACGCATGAGCAGATGACTAGTTGATAACTCGACAGACTCTGCATTTTTAAGTCGGAATAATGAGTAAATCAGAACAATGAAAGTCTTACAATCCAAAACAAAACCATTTATTCCACAACGGCATTAAATATGCTACAGGGAATGAGCGCAGCCTCAAGTCTTCAAGCAAGGCTTCGAAAAGAGTTGTCAGCTACCTCTTTAGCTAATCCGGTAACTCATATTTGCAAAATAAGGGTGTCCACGCAATGATTTGTTTGTTTGGACTACCGGTTTCGGTCAGGGTCACAGAGGTGGCCATATTGCCCTAGGTGCGTGGGCTTGACTCAGGGCCATGCTAGCAGCTCGTTTTTCTCTGTACATTGAATAAATGTATTCTGCCTCGGTATTTTGCCTTCTTTTGCCTTTAAGGGAGCCTCGGAATGCCACAGCCCAACATGAAAAAGAGGCACTTCTTATTTTGTGACACATTTATCAAAAGTCAAGTCATGTGGATAGACCGGTCAATTTTAAGTTGCGTCACCAAAAATATAGTTGGATTTCAAAAAGACAAGCTTTTGTACACACTGACAAGATCATTTGCCGAATCGATTTATTTGGGATTGTAAATAAAACTAGTAATATTGGGGCCAATTTTGCCCATTTAAGCGGCAAGTTTTAGTAGTTTTGTTCATAATAATCGTCTGCTCTTTTCACATAGGTTTAGAAACAGTGAAAGGGATTATTAAGTTTACTTACATTAAGGTGAAACCAAGTTGTTGTGATTGTCTGCTATGGTCAGCTGTAGGATTACAATTTAAATGCTTTACGTAGTAATTAAATATTTAAGGGCTTTGGAACACTTTATCTTAGTACTGGGGCAAAGTAATCTACAATCTTTACAATCTCGGAACAATTTTAATTTGCTTTCGAATTCTAGTGTTGATGATTTCTCTCAAGACGTGTATTGGCGTCCCAATTAACCCACTTGCTTAATACTCGGGATGGACCAGCAGCCGTCTGCACTGAGCTCTCTGACTCCCGCTCAAAGAGCACAACTGGTTGATCAAATGAAGGCCGAAGTAGCTATTGCAAGCACTCGTGAACTGATTGATGTAGGAAGGCATGCATGCTTTATTTTTTACCTTTAGCAACTGACTCAAAAGTGTTTTGAAAAATGCGTATCTAAACCGGGTGCTTCTCTCGACAACTCCGAACAAAAGTGTCTGGGCAACTGTATGGATCGCTATATGGACTCTGTAAATTTAATCTCAAAGGTGTTTGTCAACCGACTGCGGCAGGAGGCTAACAAATTGCAACAGCTTTCTTAACTAACTAGGCCATGATGCTTTTTGTAGTTGCACGAAAATTTGTAT
Organism: Taenia hydatigena; assembly: GCA_036345935.2. Taxonomy (NCBI): domain Eukaryota; kingdom Metazoa; phylum Platyhelminthes; class Cestoda; order Cyclophyllidea; family Taeniidae; genus Taenia; species Taenia hydatigena. Next base: position 3,131,943 of record JADWOT020000001.1, on the reverse strand, counting down.
AGGTTGTATGAAGACACTGTTCTATTATTACAGACTTGAGTCAATGGGGAAAGGAGTCTCTTTGGATTGCAGGCTTGTTCTTCAGGAAAAGCTGAAGGCTCTTCGACGTTGTCTCTTCTGGACCGTGGCTTTTGTTTTTCGTACGTTTTAGAAGTATGGCTAGGCACTGGAAAATTTGTTCAAAGACGCGCTTCTTGTCCTACTAGTTGCTGCTGGTCTAGTTAGATCTTTTTTAGATTTCTAAGTCAATACCTTCCTGGATACGTCTTTCTGTTTCATGTCCTAGGGAGTTGGAACACTTGTTCCTCAGTCTTTCTCTTAATCTCATGTTCTACAACATATTTTTGGAACGGTTTTCGTAGGGAAAGCGCCTTATCGTGGGTTTTGCTCAATTTTTTAGTGTGGATCTGGCTTAAATACCGGAGGGGCTGTGTTGTCACTTTCCGCACTCTCTAGCCTGCTCCTTTTGGATTATTGTACTCGGAAATAATTAGTTTAATATCTAGATGCCATCTTGGCGGCCAATGTTACCAAATCTAAGTATGATAGATAAAATGAGACCGTGGTGTGTTTTCCTTTGCCATCATGCCGGTTCCTCCTGCCTTTGGCTTCGCGGTTGATGCTGAGGTAGAAAACTGAAGCGACTTATGGGCCTATAGCCTCAGAACTCACTCCAATAGCGTCAAATAAAACAAGGAAAAGCGCTCTACCGTGCACAAGTTAATTGAAGTCGAGAGTGTGCTGGATTCTCAGTTACTGTAGAATTCACAGACGTGGTGCCACGCACTTTCAATCGGCCAGAGCCACGGTCACGAGAAGATGAAGGAGAACTTGTGGAGGAATCCACAAGTACAATAAAGAGAGGTTGCAGGAGAGGTAACGTTGTGTTGAATCTGCTTAAGACGGTACCACTTATTTAGCTACTTAGTATGTGGTGTATTCCGTTCCAATACCGATATCGTCCAAGGAATCCCTTCCGTTTTTGAAACTATTGAGTTGTAGATTGAGATTTTGGAAGGCCATCCACACTACCCATCTGACGGGTGAGTTAGCGCCGAACGCGTCACGTTGATGAAGTGGAACACATGCTTTTGACCCCTATTTGAGTTGGATCCATTCATTTCCCATGCAGAACATTTGTAGGAATGAGTGCCGCCGACTAGACACAAACCACTGTGGTCAGATTCCCCACTGGCAGTCTTAGTGCTCTAGGTGGCCCATCGCTAGGGTCATCTGAGTGTCTCACACGCAAGTGCACTTCATGCCAGCTACCGTCACTGCGAGTCTATTTTGCCGTCTACTCGTGGAACAGAAACCTCAGACCGACAACAACCCCAATTGTGTGGATGCCTACCATCTAAACAGACTGTCGCGACTAAGTTCAGTTATATCCGTAAGAGAGCACCTCTTATTTACTTAAAGATAGTGGCGCTACCTAGTAGTCATGGTGCCTTTTTACTCCCCCTTGACTCCACGACCCGTGGAGTACACTGAAAGCGGAGGCTTATGGGACCACTGGGTTCCATTCGCCCAAGTCACCGATTGACCCACGTGTCATCGCTCCCCTGCTAATATTGATCCCGTCACGTGAGACAAACAAGTGATAACCCTTGTAATAATGATGGCCGGCGGAGGCGCAAGCTCGAATCGTCATGGGGGGAATACAAATGTGGATGCATTTCTCAAGGGTCTCATCGAGGGACCGAGTCTAAATTTTGACGAGACTTTCCTTCGACCCGTGGAATGTGGTGGTATACGGATTCCCCTCCCTCTGGGTGCAACGTTTGTGACCCTTCACCGGAAGCACAATGAGGAGATGTCCTGCGAGCCCTTCTACAGCTTCCTACAGGATGGGAACTTTGACTCCAACATTAGTAGTACCATGGAGGATGAGGATCTGGGCGCCACTATTGATAGCCTAACATCACCCAAACTCACCCTCGAGGAGTGTTGCAACATCCTGGAGAAGTACGATGCAGGAGCACTATACCGTCTCCTCTATCATCTCATGCGTCATTTCTGCTTCAAACCCTTTCCCATTTCCGGCAGATCCTGTAACTACATCTCCAGCATTGACTTGTTTGATGACACAGACCCAGTGCTACGGGGTCACTTGAAGTACTGGGAGAAGGAGTTGATTGGCAACGAGTTTGAGCAGCCAGAATCCTTTCAAATACAGGAAATTGATGAGGAGTCCAAGAAGAAGGTGATAAGAGGGACCATTAACGTATGGCAATGGCGACATGAGCGTATCCGAGCGATGAATATGCTGAATAACTGTCTCTTTTATGATCAACTGTTGATAGAGGATACCCAAGTGCGTCATGTAGTGCGTTTTATCGTGGCAAATTTGGTGGAACTGGTGCACAGTTATGTTAAAAATGCATTCAAGAAGGAAGCCCTACCAAATGATGCAATGCTTCACGTGGCTGCACTAATGTTGCATCCTGTGGAGATGAAGCGAATAATATGTCGCATCGCCAGAACATTTGGTCAAGTTCTCTTCCGATTGGAAATTGAATGGGTGACCAATAAGGTGCGTCAGTATCCCTATCGCCAAGACCGTGTGACCTGGGCCTGGGAGCGTGCAATCTGTGATACACAGGCCCACATCTTAAAGAACATTCTCTGTGTCAACCACCCGGACTTTTGGAATCCTTGCAAGGAAGTGAAGGAGAAGATGATTCATGATGATAAGGAGTGCAATCAGGCTGCATGTGGATGCAAATTCTTTGAGAATCCTGCATTGCCCTGAGGGGATCTTGTTTTATCCCGTGTTGTAAACTTGGCATAAGTGGTGGCAAAGCAATAACTTGATTTGCGTTCTGTCAGAGAATGTTATTTATTTCTTAAAGGAGCACAAATGCTCAGCAAAAGCCACATTTCGGGCGAGTAAGTAACTAAATTCACCTCGAGAGCTTAGGAAATTGTTTTGTGAAAAAGTTTCAGCAGCGTGTTCCCCGAGGCCTGGTAGCTTCAATATCATTACTTTTGTTATATGAATGGGTATATCGCGAGCACAACGCAACCGCGTAGAGAGGACCAAATTTAGGTGGTTAAGCGCCAATAATCCACTTGTGCGAATGGCGATTCCCTAGCATCTTTTACTAAGACGCACCTCAAGAACGTCAATTTGACTGACATATTGGTTGACACTCGACTTTAAAATCACACCCTAGGTTTTCGTCACATCACAAACCCATTCTGTTCGCCTAGATGGATTTTCTAGTCAAGGTTTTCCAAACACGTTTTACTACTTATTAAACTCTAAGTAAAGACCAGTTCAGCGCAGCAAAATCGAAGCAGATCAAAATTAAGTGTCATTAAGGCCACTACACCAACATTTTTTTAAAAAATTCACATAAAGTGCCCGCTACTGGAGGCAAAACTGTCCCAAAGAGGTAAAATTTTGATAAATTACAAATCGTTTTTCAATGCTGATCCGTATACCATTCAAGAAATCAGTCTGACCGAGTTGATCCATAAATGGACAATTGATTCCCGCTCACAACCGATGTAAATGAGCCCTTGCGAAGGCACGCACGATGAGTGTTCAATGAGTTCAACTTACAACAAACTTGAACCCAACACCACGCAAGGTCAGTATTATTTACAAGACGGCCCCTCTCTTCATTCGAAAGGCTTTGGTAAGTATTCATCTAAGGCAGAGATTTTTAGAAAGCGGATCCAACTGTTTGTAGATGCACAGCCCCTGAAAACCTGACATCCAAATAGCAATACTTTACGCAAAAAATAATTACTGATTTGTTAATGTACAGAGGAGACTAAGTAGATCAAGGCCGCTGCAGTTTAGCGCCTAAAGGTGGAAGGAAAAAAGAGGAGTTAAACTAAAGTAGCGCGGTATTAACCAATCAAAGCAACTCAGCTGACTTTGTCAATGCGTGGCGTGGATGTGAGCAGTGAGAAGGGCGGAGGTTGCAAAGTCCAGCGAACACGCCTTGCACAAAAAAGTAAGAATAAATTGCTACTTTTTTTCAAATAAGTAATCACCAAGCTCCGATGCCATTCCCATCAAGTTTACAATTCGTCAGCAAATACAAGAGAGTTAAAGCAACCGAGGGGTTTGTAGAGCACTCTACGGATAAACAAGCATTAATTGAGCGGGATAAAAAAGACTTAGAGCTACACCGCTTACTTTGGAAAGCTTACCAGACCCGACCCAAAATTTATCCAGTCATAAAAATGACAACCATGAGTAAATTAATGCACCTTCTGTAGCAGTCCCCCTTATTTATGCCAGAGAAAAGTGATTCTGCATTACGTGGCCTTCACGATCTCCACGCATTTGGTTGACATCTTGGCGCCAGAGCGCAGTTATTTACTTAGTTTGAAGACCTGTTTGTAGTAACTGGACGTTACTTATCAGGGGCACACTCCATAGATTAGTCACTTTGGGTAAAATCCACCTAGAGGTTGCATGGAGAAAAGGGTGTGGTTCATGTTCAGGCCATGACCCTTGAAGGGTGCGATCAAGCCGCTAAAATTACATCTCGCTCAGTGGCAGGTTAAAAAAGGCCTGTGGATGCGCATTTAATGACGTAGTAGATGGATAAGAAAAGCGATAGTAGCTGCACAAAAGGATATAGTTAAGCCTATTGTCAATCATAAAAAAATTTGTCCTACTGCATTTTACTCACTGTCATGTGCAGCTTGAGCGCGAGTCTCCATCTCAATTCCCCAAGTAAAGGTGCCACCGCACTTTGGACAGGTGTAAGATTTTGGCAGTAGCCGTGGTGGCAATGATGATGGCTCATCTTTCACTGCAAGTCAGTCAAATTACGCTTATTTTATCGCTGTAAAGCATGTGTTTAAACTGCAGCATTTAAGGAGGGAAAAAACTTTCAATTTGCGCAACTCAACTAGTAGGATTTCTTCAGTTATCGTGCTTAGCCAAAGCCATCGTTCAGCATCAAACTTGGTAGCGCTACTTAAGTTACATAAGTAGGTGATTCTCAAAAGGAAAAAAAGCAGGAACATTTATTCAATGGTAAACTGCAAAATCTTGCAATTTATTCGAATCTCAAAAACTTGCCCCAAGGACAAAAATGTGGTGGTAGTGTGAAACCTTAATGAGCGTACTGCCATGCAGAGTGCGCGCGTGCAGTTCCAGCTTTGCGCACCAGGTGAAGGCCGCTTGGCATTTCGGACAGACGTACGGCTTGGGTACGGGTCGTGGGTGGGATGACGACTCACGTTCCGCTTTTTAAGAAAGAAAGAACAGGCTTCTGTTATCACTCGTGAAAAGGTTAGATCAGAATCTCCTGTCAGGAGGAAACTTCTTCCCCAAACTGTCATTCAATTTTACACAAATTTTAAATATTTTGGTCCTTTGGTCGTCCAAATTGAAGCAGTAATGCTGGGGATACATCCAAACGGACTAGCTAGTTTCTCCCCAACATGTTAATGATGATTTTTAGGGCAACCAGCTCTGGCCGGGATTAGCTTACCTGGATGAGATAAGTGAATGTGTTCCACAAGTTCACTTTGAAGCAAAAACGATTTCGAGCAGTGGAAGCATAAGATCTGTTTTAACGAAGGTTCATTCACATCACCGGATGATGTGACGTCGTCTATAAGAGCGCAATCAGCTATACCATTGCCAGCTCAGTGAGCGCTTACCGTCAATCAGCCTCCCTTGTCGAGCTGACCAAAGAGAATCGTCCTGGAGAAATAGACAGGGCTATGTCTACTTAATTTATGTGAGTAGGTACTGTCAACTGTTTATGACCTCACCTCTCACGTCCTCATTATCGTCGTTCTTTTCCACTTTAAGCATATTCAAGTGTATCAGACTGGTGTGTTCCCTTAACTCACTCTCCAGAAGGAGTTTTTCGTCGCACAGTGGGTAGGAAAAGCGTTGGAAAACGTTATCGCCTTTCGTACCCCTTGATGATTCCTGTGAGGAGGTAACACGCGCCTCATTTGACAGGACTTTCCGAGAACCGTCTGAAACAAAAGATAATTAGCGAAATGAATAATATTAGATCTACTGAAATACACATATAAGTAGCATACCACCCATATTTAAATTTAACGCCATGGACCCCTTCCATATGAGCTCTTAGATCACATTGCCAGGTAAAGGTAGTCCTGCAAGTAGTGCGCTTATATGGTTTTGGAACTGCTAGTGGCCTGGTTTCCAGGGGCTTCTGCTTCACCCTCATTAAAACCGAGATACGGAAGTGGGAACAGACTTTCGCTTTTACCAAATCTTAAAGGCTGAGAAACGAGTTTTTTTAAGAATAATCTTACCGGAATGACTTTCAGCTATGTGGTAGTTAAACTTTCATCAACAAAAACCTTCTTACAAATGGAGCACGTGAACGCCTTTGTGACTAAAAAGGGAACAAATGTCCCTAAAACATTTAAATTGTTAAAGTTTGAAGCAGAACCATAAAGTGACCAGGCACTGTCTTGCGAGACTGGCATGAGAATGGAAAATAGGAGAGGAACGCAAGTAGGGGTGCTGCACCTCTAGGTAAATGCCCGTCTGCCCTTGCCTCAAAACACATGCAATATAAACAGTCGCATGCATTTTGAAGGTCTAAACAAGGCTCAAAAAGGCATTCCCGCGTAATGCACCAAAACCACACGGAATCCTCTAACCACGTACACGAAGAAAAGGCAAACTTACTCGAGGCAATGTGGTCTCTCAGATCCTTGACACTGTAAAATACCGTATCGCAATGATCACACGGCAGTTGATTTTGAACTAGACAAATTTCAGGTTTTTAGACATCTCAGAACTAACCTATTCGTCAAAAGATAGGAGGAATTTCAATTATTAATACGACCTCCCAGCGAAAAGAGACCTTTCGACACGCTTCTGTTTGCCTGTGGACAAAAAGGAACGCTGTGGCAAGGTAAACAACCTTCGAGGAGTGGAGCAATCACCAAGATTACCAGCATGTTTCATCCTGGTATGAATATTCAGCGCGCCTTTTCCTCTAAATACGGCATCGTAAATGCCACACCAGACCTCGACCTTGTCTGAGATACCAAGAACACCTACTGAGCATGAAAGAGTTGCAATTCCTAGACGGTTTTACTTCTGGAGGGAAGAGTAATCAAGATCTCTTCTAATTTCTACGCAGATTTAACTACAGTGGTCGTTCAATCGCCCCTTGGCGAAAAGTATACAGCTACAGACTTGTAAAATTTCACAATGGTCCTTACTGATGTTTGGCAAGGCTTTTTTGGCGCCCTTGCATAAATTGATTAAAAAATCCCAATTTCCACCAGGACGATGATTTTAAAACTCCCGTCTACAGTATGGCGGTCAAGGCAGAAGGAAGGGGACATCACATTGTCCACACTCGTAGGCCTTAACTCCTTTAAGCAGAATAAATACGAAATTAAAGCGTCAATGAGTCCAGTCATCTACCTTCGTGGCTACGACTGATGTGAAATCTCAAGTCGCGCATATTCAAAAAGGATCGACTGCAAACACGACAGATATGGAGGCAGGGATCTTGACATTCCACATTTGTGCGCTTTTGTAAGGCATTGGCTCTCTTGAGGACCATCTTACAGCTTTGACGATATGAAAAGTCCACATCCACAAAAAAGCGTGTGTTAGTAGAAGTCGCCTGTCAAAATAATGAGCACAAGTGAAGTGCGGTTTCAGGCCGTGAGTAGAAAGACATTGAGATTAGGCTGAATGAAACTAGGCTTAGCTTCCATACAGAATAGAACTGATGCCAGTTCACAGAGAAATGTTCTAACAAATGTTATTCCCAGACGTGTTCCGACGATTCGGCCTTACCAACGAATTCAGAGTCGCGAAGAGGTTTACACCAAAATCAGTAAAAATGCAATTGCTAATTAGTTCCTACAACCAAAAAATAGATCCGTAATAATAGCGCCACAAGACTTAAAACACTACATTAATGGGTAAACTGCGTAAAAGATGCAACTAGCTGCACAATTTTAGTTGCGATCTAGAGCGTTTATGCTTTCTGCCTCCGAGCCCAACGACGAATTATTCGACTGATTTATACCTAGATTTAGAACTAACTCTTTAGAACCCTGAAGACTATCGGCAGCTAATAGCCCATTAACATCCACCGTATTGACTCGATAAGTAAGAATTGCGACCCCACTCTAAAATCGCGCCTCAAAAACCATACACTGACCTGGTCAGTCGATCCAGTAAAATAAACGTTTTCAATTTTCGCATTAGATCGTCATTTCCGATGTTTACTCCTAGATAGGTATAACTGTTTGTACAACAAATAGTTGTTGTAACTTGATATGGAGGAGCCGCCTTTGTGTACAGTAATTAAACAGATATTGTCCCGTATTTTATTCGATAGTTTTCAGCATAGAGAAGCCTTTCTTCGAGTAATGTAAAGCCAGTATCCTAAAATAAAGCTTAGCTTGTAATTTTATTGCCTCACGATAATATTAGCGCTGATTTAGCCGGAATAAAGTAAAATCTATTTATTTTCTTATCTTTAAACTACTTACCAAAAATGATGGATTTTAGAACTATGTGCGTTGTAATACTTCGTTTGTTTGGGCTGCCAGTTTTTGGCCAGTGTCACAGAGATGACTATATTGCTCAGTAGCTCCATTTGCTCTGTCAATTGATTATATGTATATTCTGCCCCGGTGCTTTGCCTTCTTTTGCCTCTAAGGAAATCTCGGGACGCTGCATGCGCTTTTTTTGCGCAAAAGTGTTTTGTGTATAGAGTCCCGAGATTTCCTTGTAGGCAGAAGAAGGCATAATACTAGGCGAAAGATATTATTTAGCAAGCACAAAGGGAACGGGGCTGCTGGCATGGCTCGGAGGCCAGCCGACCTGGCTGGTAAAATGTGACCACCAAAGTGACCGAAGCCGGCGGTCAGAACATGCCGGGTACCACATTCTGTAATTTCATAAAATACTACAATTCGATTTAACCTATGAATAATTTCATTGTTTTTCCTATAAAACAAATAAAGATTTTTGAACATTACTTTTCCTCGCCCTGTGGCTTACGGTCTCAAAGAAAAGTAGAGTTATTTTTGAGGCACTGAACTCGACTGGTGTAAATCAAGGTGGCCGACACTTATGATTCTTCCCATCTTATGCTTTCTTGAGCCTAACATTAAAGTCAATTTTAAAAGGCGTGATCCCGTGTCCCGGTTCCTCTGATATCGACCTCACAGCGTCACGTGAGGATGGAGTGCAACGACTTGAACGCGGTTCAGAACGCGGAGGCAGACCATCTCCAAAATTCCGCAAATCCTGAAGCAGAAAGAGAGGGCCAAGCTAACACTGACATTGTCGGTTGCGAAGATGAAGATGATGATGATGAGGAGCTGACCGAACTACTGCAACAACAGCAGGAGGAGGAGACTGGACAACAGTGTCCTCTGCCGGAGGAATCGATACCAGAACAACTTTCTAGAAGTCCCAGACTCCCGACGATCACCTTAGTCGCCAGTGACGATCTACTTAGATTGCCGATGGTACGAGTAGATTTTGAGAACCTCATCCCAGATGCTGAAAAAGGGGTTGATATTCCATTGCTCATAGCAGGACCCCTCTTCGGTATGCTTGAATGTCTACGTTGCGAGTTGAGGTCTGGAAGAATTGCACCATTTTTTGAGAGATTGGAGGAGCTAGAAGATGAACAAAAGTATGGAGAACTTGATCAAAATGTTATAAACTGGCTCTATCACTCCTGTCGGCTTTATCAAGAATCCCACTTCCTCTTTACTGAAACTGATTCACTCTTTGCTTTCCACGTTACCACACGTATTCTCGACTTAATTAAGCCCGCACTCTTTCCCATCTCTCAACTCCTCGCCCGCCAAGCCGAACAAACCAACTTATATTGTGTCAATGCGCCCTTCCTGGAGGCACGCAGAATTGCATCTGACGTCCATGAGGTGTGTGAGGATGGCATAGACGTGCCGATAGAGGAGCTCACCAATCCATACAGAACCGAGCTGTACTTTAGTGCTATCAACAATCTCTATGGCATGATTCTCTTCGATCTCTATCACATTGAGCGCCAAGAGAATCGTGACATTGTGCGCTTCATTTTCCTTATCCTCATACAGGCCTTCCGGGAGTACATAGAGGGGATGGACTCAGACCCTCCCATTCCACACGACTCACTTTATAGTCTACATACGATTCAGAAGTGTCCCAAAACGTACAAACCCATGTTGAACGCTATTGGCAAGCGCGTAGGCAGAGGTCTTATTAAGGTGCCACGTGCCTGGATTACCGACCTTCTCATCCGCCATGTTGGGCTTGACATAACAGATCCTGAGGCATTGTGTTATCAACTCCAGTTAGTGGAGAGGATCGTCGAGACCATCCTTATCATTGACTCGCCTATGGTCTTCTTACGAGGCGCTGAGCTAGGCGGTGTTGTCTTCCACAACGCTGAGGAGGACCATAAATGTGTATGTCGTCTGCTGGATAAAAGAATTATGCCCTCAGACTACTATCCACACATTATATAAAGCTCCACCTTCACGCTTAATTCAGTTGTCAAAGTCCTACTTGTACTAAATGCATTTGTGCAAAAATAAAGCATACTACTAACAAAAGGCCCTTGTATTTCAGTAGTTGCAACCTCGATGTCGAAGCTCCCAATTACCATCTGTATTAAATTTTAGTGTTTATAAAAGAACATAGATTGCTAAAAACACTCGTCTTAGTAGTCTATCTGTCTCCTTCTCCTTGTCCCTAAAAACACTCTTAATCCTCGACACATGACTGGATCATGTGATGCGATTCGAAGGGCCATGAACGAGACAAAGATCCCGCGGGTTGTATTATTGATTAAGGTGGTGAAGGAGATGGTGGATGTGTGGAAGCGTCTTGAGGCGCGACGCCCTGATCAGGTTCAACAGTCCAACTGGAACCTACCAGAGAAAACATATCCATCCACTCCGGATGCTGAGTCACAAGCTTTGACGGCTGCTCAGTCTGGCAAACCGCCTATTCCTACAATCGGTAGTCAACGTACAGCTCATTCACAAGAAAGCTCACCCGCTAGGGGTTTCATAAACCAACCTGGAACGGGATTTAAAGGAATCTCACCTTATGAAAGTCCACAATTTCTGTCAGCTTACCGCTCCAATCCGCCTTTATCCACGGATCCCACTTTACCTCCAAGCGGTCCACACTATCTATCTGGAGTACATTCTCAAGGGTGCTCACCTTCCAGAGGTCCTATTAATCAAAATGAAACTCGTTCCGAGTTGTCCTCACCTTTCAGAGGTCCGCATTTTCCGCCTGGATTTTATACCTCTTCGGTTTCATCTATGGATCCAACAGAATCCAATGTTCAAAGCTCTCTACCTCTACGAGGTCTCCAAAATCGAATGAGAGCTCAATCTGAAGGACGCCCTCCTATAAAACAACAGTATCTATTAGGTTTTAATGCCTCTCCGATTCTACCCATGAAGCAAACTACAGGCTTTATCCAAGGTTCTGTAACTCCACGGGGTCCCCAGTATATGACTGGAGTGCGTTCTCAAGGATACTCGCCTTTCAAAGATCCTACAAATCAAACTGGGACTAATTTTGGAGAATTTTCATCCGAAGGACCACAATATCCACCTGCATTCCGCGCCAACCCGTCTTTATCCATGGAAATCACCGGGACCAACTTGCAGGGCTATTCGCTCTCAAGAGGCCAACTTGGTGTGCGTTCTCAAGGCTGTTCACCTTCTAGAGGTCCTGCTAATCAAATGAAAATTCGTCCTGAGCTCGCCTTACCTTCTGGAGGTTCGCAATATGCCCCACCTATGGACCCAACAGCAAACACTAAGCAGAATTCATTGCCACCAAGAGGTCTTTCGAATCAAATGAAAGATCACTTTGAAGAGAGTTCATCTGTACATCAGCAGTATTTACCAGGATTTGCTGCCCAACCGACTCTACCCATGAAACCGACTGGGGTTTTTATGCAGGGCCGTTCGCCTCCAAGAGGTTTTACAAATTCATCCGCACCTTCATATCAATACTATTCACCCTACCTGGGTCACCAAAATGTAAATGCCGCACACAGCTTAGAGGATAATCCTCCTGGAGAACCTCCAGACCCAGGCAGAGTTAAAACACCAGAATTTCCATCACTTAGATGTCCATGCCCTCTCATTCAGGCTGGCCAAAGGGATTCGTGTCAACGGCCTCACCAAAGATATGGATTGCCGGTATTTCTAAACGACCTAGATGTTCAACCTTCATGTGAAACGAAACAGGAAGAGACCTCCGCTTTTGTTTGTTCATCTTCCCAACAGCCAACGACTCAAAATAGAACTACTGATCAACCATTACCAACTGAAAGTTGTTTCCAAACTGAAAAGACTCCTTCCTGTGCTCTGCCATCAACACAGTCCAGTGGTCTACAGGAGACCAATGCTCCACCCCGTGCTCAACCATCCACACGGTCAAGCGATGTCCAAGGATTGAGTACGTCCCCTTGTGCTCAAACATGTCCACAGTCCAGTGGTCTACAGGAGGTCAATGATCCACCCTGTGCTCAACCATCCACACGGTCAAGTGGTCGTCAGGATGCAAAAGTGTCTCCATGTGCTCAACCATCCACACGGTCAAGTGGTCTACAGGAGGCCAATGCTTCACCCTGTGCTCAACCATCCACACGGTCAAGTGGTCGTCAAGATGCAAAAGTGTCTCCATGTGCTCAGCCATCCGCACGGTCAAGCGATGTTCAAGGATTGAGTACGTCCCCTTGTGCTCAAACATGTCCACAGTCCAGTGGTCTACAGGAGGCCAATGCTTCACCCTGTGCTCAACCATCCACACGGTCAAGTGGTCGTCAAGATGCAAAAGTGTCTCCATGTGCTCAGCCATCCGCACGGTCAAGCGATGTTCAAGGATTGAGTACGTCCCCTTGTGCTCAAACATGTCCACAGTCCAGTGGTCTACAGGAGGTCAATGATCCACCCTGTGCTCAACCATCCACACGGTCAAGTGGTCGTCAGGATGCAAAAGTGTCTCCATGTGCTCAACCATCCACACGGTCAAGTGGTCTACAGGAGGCCAATGCTTCACCCTGTGCTCAACCATCCACACGGTCAAGTGGTCTACAGGAGGCCAATGCTTCACCCTGTGCTCAACCATCCACACGGTCAAGCGATGTCCAAGGATTGAGTACGTCTCCTTGTGCTCAAACATGTCCACATTCAAGTGGTCTACAGGAGGCCAATGCTTCACCCTGTGCTCAACCATCCACACGGTCAAGTGGTCGTCAGGATGCAAAAGTGTCTCCATGTGCTCAACCGTCCACACGGTCAAGTGGTCTACAGGAGGCCAATGCTCCACCCTGTGCTCAACCATCCACACGGTCAAGTGGTCATCAGGATGCAAAAGTGTCTCCATGTGCTCAACCATCCACACGGTCAAGCGATGTCCAAGGATTGAGTACGTCCCCTTGTGCTCAAACATGTCCACATTCAAGTGGTCTACAGGAGGCCAATGCTCCACCCTGTGCTCAACCATCCACACGGTCAAGTGGTCTACAGGAGGCCAATGCTTCACCCTGTGCTCAACCATCCACACGGTCAAGTGGTCGTCAGGATGCAAAAGTGTCTCCATGTGCTCAACCATCCACACGGTCAAGCGATGTCCAAGGATTGAGTACGTCCCCTTGTGCTCAAACATGTCCACAGTCCAGTGGTCTACAGGAGGCCAATGCTCCACCCTGTGCTCAACCATCCACACGGTCAAGTGGTCTACAGGAGGCCAATGCTTCACCCTGTGCTCAACCATCCACACGGTCAAGTGGTCGTCAGGATGCAAAAGTGTCTCCATGTGCTCAACCATCCACACGGTCAAGCGATGT